>OY804544.1:6294425-7494425 GCA_963680865.1 Spergularia marina | reverse complement strand
CTAGTGTCTTGGGGAAAGAAATGACATTCAAATTTGTTACTTCTGTTAATCAAAAAGATATCCATCTTCTTCAATCTTCCTCTATCTCGCAACAGATAAATCAAATTTCTTCTAAAAGGTCTCAAATCAAAATGCTGAAAGATGAGATTTCTCACCTTCGCATAGACGAACAATTACAAAGTAAAAATGTTCAGTCAAAGATTAAAGAAATACAAGAACACTTTCAAAAAGAAGTTTGTTCAGATATTCCAAATGCTTTCTGGGAAAGAAAGAAACATATTGTTTATCTTCCCTATGAAAAAGACTTTTCTGAAAAGGATATTCCAACCAAAGCTCGTCCTATCCAAATGAATCAAGAACTCTTAGAATTCTGTAAAAAGGAAATCCAAACTCTTCTTGATAAGAAATTAATTCGTCCTTCCAAATCTCCTTGGAGTTGTTCTGCTTTTTATGTTAATAATCAAGCTGAAAAGGAACGAGGAGTTCCTAGGTTAGTTGTTAACTATAAACCTTTAAATAAAGCTCTCCAATGGATTCGTTATCCAATTCCAAACAAAAAAGATTTATTAAGCAGATTATATGATGCTAAAATCTTTTCCAAATTTGATATGAAAAGTGGTTTCTGGCAAATTCAAATTGCCGAAAAAGATAGATATAAAACTGCTTTCAATGTACCCTTTGGTCATTACGAATGGAATGTAATGCCCTTTGGAATCAAAAACGCTCCATCAGAATTTATGAATATTATGAACGATATTCTAAATCCGTACTCCAATTTTGTTATTGTTTACATTGATGATGTGTTGGTGTATTCCAATTCGATAGAACAACACATTAAACATCTAAACGTTTTCCATAATGTTGTCAAAAGAAATGGTTTAGTTGTTTCTGCTCCAAAAATGAAACTTTTTCAAACCAAAGTCAGGTTTTTAGGCCATGACATTTATCAAGGGACTATTAAGCCTATAGCTCGTGCTATAGAATTTTCTGATAAATTCCCTGATGAGCTCAAAGACAGAACTCAATTACAAAGGTTTTTGGGATGTCTTAATTACGTCTCAGACTTCTTTCCAAATTTGCGTAAGTTATGTGCTCCGTTGTATAAGCGTCTCCAAAAGAGTCCCCCTGCATGGAGTCCAGATCATACTGCATTAGTCCAAATATTAAAACAAAAAGTCAAATCCCTTCCATGTATAGGTCTACCAAATCCTCAAGCATTCATGTTAGTAGAAACAGATGCGTCCGATATAGGATATGGTGGCATACTCAAACAAAGATTGCATGAGTCCTCCAAAGAACAAGTCGTTAGGTTTACGTCTGGTCTCTGGCTCGGACCACAAAAAAATTATTCCACTATCAAAAAAGAAATTTTATCAATAGCTTTATGTATTTCCAAATTTCAAGATGATTTGTATAATAAAAAATTTTTATTAAGGGTAGATTGTAAATCTGCCAAAGAAGTTTTACAAAAAGATGTTCAAAATATTGTTTCCAAACAAATCTTTGCCCGATGGCAAGCTATATTATCAGTTTTCGATTTTGATATTGAATATATTAAAGGCGAAAACAATTCACTTCCAGATTTCCTCACCCGTGAATTTTTACAGGGGAGAAATGGGTAAGAACAAGTCCAAATCAAAATCTTCATTTCCAGATAGTCAAATTGTCCCTCATCAATCAGGCATTCCAGTTGCTCAAAATCCCTTCCAACAATTACAAGATTTTCCTCCATTAACTTTTGCTCAAAATGCGGGAAAACCTTCTCAAGGTTCTTCCTCCAAAAATCCAGAATATTTGAAAAAAGAATTTGAGGAACCTCTTATGTTCCTCTCACTCTCCAATATTCCTACCAAAAATGATGTCCAATCCTTTCTTTCAAAGTCCTTACCTCCAAATTTCAATTGGATTCCCGAAGATCCTAGGAAAGACCTAGGATTTTACCGTCAAATTTTATTGGATTCAAACTCCTGTAAAATCGATGACAAAATCTCCAAAGAAACAAATTTCTCTAAGTGTCTTATTTTCCAAATTATTATAGCCTCCGAATGGGGAAGTTCTCCATGGGCTTACAAGTCTTTATCCAAATCCTACAATGGTTTGTCCAGCTATAACTACTATGATTACATCCAAGCTTGGCACAGAGTCTTCCTTGTTGAAAGCTATAACCATTCATGGTTTATTAGTTTTCATTCTGTTTGCCTCAAAAATAACCCCAAGTTTCCAATCTGGTTTCTCGAATGGTGGCGTAAGTACGGTCTCGAACCTTCTTTACTACCAGAAGAATTACAAAAACCATATCAATATTTTTGTTCCAAAACTGCTCGAAGTTCCCAATGGGAAATGATCAATATTATGGATTTCTGCAAGATTTTCCGTCTAGCATGGATCTCTTGTTGGTCCTTCTGTTGGTTCCAACGATGTCAAAATGAACCTTTCACGCTCCATCGACAATTCAATGTCAAATGGTGGAAAAACTTTACTGTTTTCCCTGGCTTTTTCCAATTAGTCCAAGATTTTTGCTCCAATGGTGAAAAGGTACTTCAAAGGTATTCTGATTGGTCCAAAGATCAAGAAGAGAAGAAGAAATCGTCTTCGGCCCAAATTCCAGCTCCAGTTTATCCTCAATTTCCCAATCCAAGTTTTAATACTGCAGGCCCTTCTACTCCTTCTAAGGGTCAAGGCAAGCATCCTTCATCCAAGTCAAAACAGGCTACAACTCCCGCTCCAGATGAGGCCCTTTTCGAAGAATTCTTAGAATTCAAGAAATTCGTTAAAACTCGGTCCTCTGCTGAAGCTACTTCTAAGTCCAGTTCCAGTTCAGCGGGCTCTTCCTTTTTAGGCCCATTTTCGCAGGATCCATATGAAATGTAACAAAAAAAAAAAAAAAAAAAAAAAAAAAAAAAAAAAAGCATTGTCAAAAGTTGGCTTCTACTTTCATAAAGTAGTGCATGTTTGTCAAAAGTTGGCTTCCACTTTCGAAAAGGTAAGTGCAAGTTTGTCAAAAAGCAGGTACAATTTTGTCAAAAGCAAGCACTCAGATGCTTTACAGGTGTGCTGTTCGAGATCGTTCTCCAGAAAGCAATCAGTGAAGTGTTTTCCAGCTGTCCAACCTTTGCTGTCCAAGTATTATGCATCGTCCATCTGTCCGAAAGAAATAATTACTCCAGTTAGTTTACTTTTAGCTGTTAGAATTTCATTGGTCCAATATTATTATAAATGTGTCCAACTTCCATCAGTCTAAGGCAGAATTCATCTCACGATAGAATATTTCCTTAGAAAAATCTCTGTAAATTATTTTCTTTCTTTATCCCCTTCATCTTCAAGATTGTAATCCTTGTCCATCTCCATATTCAAGATTCTGTATTCCACTCCAGATTAATAAAAATGGGCAAATGTTGGCTTCATGCTCCTGAAAAAACTCGTTTCCATGAAAACGGTCCTCAAATGTTTTCCTCAAATGAAAACTCTTTGAGATGATCAGAGGCATTACCAATAAAATGTACTACAATAGTGGACAATAAGTGGTGTAATCCTCTTTCAATTCTACGGACTTCTCGTTTGACTTCTGCTGTATTTGGATCAATTCTTTCTTCAGTCATTTCTTCGACTGCATTTAATAAATCGTTTTTACTTTGAAGGGGGATAACATTTTCCCACCAATATTTCAAATTACCAGTGAAACCTTTTGTTATTACTCTGGCTGCTTCGTTTGGAGCAACACCGTCGGAAGAATGGACATATACTTCCGCAGCCATCATCATTTCTTGTAAAACTTTGATTATTTCGTGTTCAGAACGACCATCTATATTCCATTCATAAAGATGATCAGCAGAAAAATGCTTCTGAGGACCAAATTGGTTTCGTTCCTCATATTGCATGTCTGGAGGCGTAGGACGCGAATAATAATTTCGAGTTGGATTATTCTTCCATGAAGAAGGATTTTTGGTTTTTATTCTATTGATGGAAAATTGATCATCTGTATCGTCGTTAAAGCATTCTTCTTTTGGACAATCTTCACCACTGCAGTCACAATCCTGATCTATGCAGTTGATGTTTTTATCTAATCTTTTCGAAATTTCCTTTAACAGATTTGATGAAGGTTTTGAAGAGAATACTAATGGACTGGAGTTTGGCGCAAAATCTGGGACTTTGACTAAAAAAGGTTTTGCTATCTCATTTGGATAAGATGTAGATGTAGATGTGGAAGTAGAAGGTTTGTCAGAAATAGATAATTTCTTAAATTCGTTTGACAAGTAATCTTCATCCTTGGATTTTGAGACTTGTTCTGAAACGTTATCTATTTGTTTGGAAATAGTATGTAATATTTTATTTGAAAAATTATTTTGTTCGTAAATTTTTTTGATATCGTCTAAATTGGAATTTTCGTGACCAGATCCCTCTCTCCCGGTTTTGAAAGGAGCAGCATAACAAGTTTGACCTTGCTGCGTTATCGTAAAACCTTCAAGTGGAGGACTTGTGGCGTGCACGATTTTACCATTTTTCAGAGTCCATTTTTGACTTAAAGACTCATGAGTTTGAATACTATCAAATGGATAGGATAGATTATTTTGGGAAAAATAAATTGGTAGCCAAGTGAAGAATAATACGTTTGCAAAAAGTTTTCTCATAAAACTATACCATTCTTCTCTTAGAAAATCTCGTGCATCTTTATCAAAATTTTGATAAAACCATAGTCTTTTCTCATAATTTTCTTTGGAAGAAAAGTCTTCTTGGAGATAACTTTTGTCAATTGTGAAGTCTTTGAAAAGGACATTAATGGAAGAAAATGTTGGAGGTTTCATTTCAGAGTGAGTCGGAGACACGCTCTCAGTGATTATTTCAGGAATTGGATTTTTTTGAAATATTTTATAAGAAGATGACGAAGGAATGTTATCTTCTCTGTAACTTGGAAAAGAACATGAAGACCTAGCAGATTGGAAATCATAGGTAGATGCAGAAGGGAAATCCCTACTGGAGTTAAACCTAATTAGTACTCTGCCATCTGGTTCTTCAATTATTTGTTCAACAGTTTTTTCTTCAATTGATTTTCGTAACGGTTGGGAGTCTACTTCCCATTCATCAGGAATGGTTACTTCATCCCATTTTAGAGATTTTGGGACATGAGTGGTAGCTTGCCCTAGTTCTACTTTAAACATTAAAGTTTGACCAGGTGCAAATCTTAATCGACATTTTGGATTAAGTTGAGAATTTAGCAATTTGTAATAAATTCGATAAATAATGGAGAAATTTCTTGCTCCTTCAAATTGAATATTATGTGCCATATTCACATCTAGAATCAGAGATTGGAGAATAAACGGATCTTCTAAATCCTTAGACAAGTTTGGAAAACAATTAAAATAAATTGGACCTTGACAAATATTTGTATTAGCTAAAGCAAGTAGAGAATCTTTAAAAGTTTTTAAAGACTTATCTCGTAAAGCTAACATAACTGGACAATCCAAACCTAATCTAACCATAGGTTTGATAGCAATTTGGACACAACCGAAATGGATATATCTATGACCTTGACGGACATAATTTTGAATAGACTTTGAATCTAACAATTGGAGACTCATATTTTTGGACGCAACACTAGTTGTGAATTCTTCTATTCTAATTCCATGTGAAGACATGAAATTCCATGGATTTTTTTCGTAAATTTGACTTTCAGAAATTTTTGGAAGTTGCCAGTTTTGGAAATCTGTAGAAACAACTTCATGGCTTTGAACCGGGTGTTTCAAACCTACAAGCTTCTTTACTTTACTTAGAGACATTGGAATGCATATAACTTTGACACTCACAAACACTGTGGGACTCACGGGAACAACTGCAACCACGGGGACCACCTAACAACGGCTGACCAAACCTAATGCAGTCTTACCAACGTCTGACCAACACACGTATATGCAGTGCTACACTTATATGAATTCTAATGGCGATAAGTAAAATGAAGACTCTTATGGCTCTGATACCAGGAACAGACCCAGGAAGATCAAAACTAAAATAGGGTATAAAAGCGGAAAATAAATAACTAAATTCTTCAGGACGCTTGGAGGAAGCTCAGAGCTTGGACGTTATGCTTGGATGTTAAGCTTGGACGGGTATTATTCTAGAATTTGTGATTTGGATCCCACAGGGATCTTTGGATATCATCCCACTTTGGATTACAGCAGCAGTAAGTGAACCAATGGCTCCAAGCACCGCAAACATCATATAGAGCCTTTTTGTCTTGTTCAAAGACCCAACCAGACGTTCTTGGATAAATATGTTCTTCCATCAGCTGTCGGCAAGATGCAATCTTGAATGCTGAGGAGTTTTCATTTGAGGAAAACATTTGAGGACCGTTTTCATGGAAACGAGTTTTTTCAGGAGCATGAAGCCAACATTTGCCCATTTTTATTAATCTGGAGTGGAATACAGAATCTTGAATATGGAGATGGACAAGGATTACAATCTTGAAGATGAAGGGGATAAAGAAAGAAAATAATTTACAGAGTTTTTTCTAAGGAAATATTCTATCGTGAGATGAATTCTGCCTTAGACTGATGGAAGTTGGACACATTTATAATAATATTGGACCAATGAAATTCTAACAGCTAAAAGTAAACTAACTGGAGTAATTATTTCTTTCGGACAGATGGACGATGCATAATACTTGGACAGCAAAGGTTGGACAGCTGGAAAACACTTCACTGATTGCTTTCTGGAGAACGATCTCGAACAGCACACCTGTAAAGCATCTGAGTGCTTGCTTTTGACAAAATTGCACCTGCTTTTTGACAAACTTGCACTTACCTTTTAAATAACTAATAAGCTACAATTCAAAGACAAATTATAATCACATTATGTAAAATAAACAATATGATTTCCGTCTGGTAACCTATATAATCTAAATGATATTCACTAACTAATTAACCCACTCATGCTGACCCGACATCTGACTCAAGATGACCGAATACTATATATACAAGGTATGCAAAGATAAGCGTTCACTCCTATATACCTGTACTTGTAAACCGTTTAATCCGATATGCTATATATAAAAGGTTCGCAAAGTATTGTCTTCACATATATAATCTAATTCATTTGGGTTCAACCGACGCCTTTGTTAAGCAAAATGATAACTTATATATATTGTCGATTGTAAGATGATGTACATAAAATCTTATAAATCGGAAATGATAATGTTATCGACTTCTCCACTTATATTTTTGTTCATATCTTCATTTTGAATTGATGAATTGATTTAAGATTTATTTTGCTTTTTAAGATTTCTAGATTTGTTTCAATAATTAACGAATCAGAATACGAAGGGAATTTAATACATAATGTTTGAAAACGTATATTAGTAATTCTAGATTTAGTTATCTTTTCTACGCATGTTAATTCTTACACACGACCTGTACACCCAGTTGACCATTAATATATTATACTACTAATAGTTTTAAACGGGTGCGAGTTACTATATATGGGTCACTAGTCTTAAAAAAAACGGGTTCACAACCCAAAAATGGCAAGTAATTTGACGCTTTCAATTTTTAAATTTAAATTATCACAACAGTGAAGTCAGGTTTCACCAAAAACATAAGGATTACAATGGGTGGTACTCAATATGCACTAGGCATACAAGTCAGAGGATCAAGGTTGGCGTACTGGTTAGGATTAGATTAGTATGAGTTATCGGAGGTTCATGATCGAAAAGTAGAGGGTCACCACTCTTTAAAAGTGAATTAATGACTGATATTTTTTTTTTGTCATGTCTAACCTTGCGTTTTTTCTTTATAACATCCATTTTTTTAATACTTTATTTCAATAAAAACATTATATACAACATTGTATAACAGCCCGTGCAATTTTGCACAGGTACATTAACTAGTAAAACAATAAAGATTATGGTAGTACAAATATTCACCAATATCTTTGGTTTTTAATTTGGACGATATATAATTTAGTTTATAAATATTGTGATATTGTGATTCATGAGTAGTACAAAATGAAATCGGAAATTTTGACAATAGAAATCCGTTTTCTATGTAGTTGAAGACATGATATCACTTTATTTTAAAATATAAGCTGACATATACAATCGGTATTTTAAAATTATATATATTTCAATTATAATTTCATATATGCCGTAAGTGTGGTTTAAAAGGTTTGGGGTCATTAACGCGGGCCATCATTTGGAATTACATCGGGTATGATCGGCTTCAATCATGTTTCTTATAGGATTTGGGTGATATCAGGTCTTGTGTAGGATCGGGTGATGTCAGCTCGATTACTCGATTCTAGGTTCGGTTGATATCAGGTGGAGTGATATGATTTACACGTGGCAATCGGGTCGGTCGAGTTAGATTACATCGTGTCGGGTGTTAATCGATTTTCTAAGCCGTTCGATAATCGTCCTTCAATAACAAAAATGATTCCAAATGTATCTTTAAAATGTCATTGTAAATACATAATTTTCATTCCATTGTCAATTTACGAGTCATATACTAAACACCAACATTATTCATCTGTATCTTTAAAATTTGATTGAGATCACCAATTATTCATATGTCATATGTTTTTTATATATGACGGTTACGTGTTTTGAAAATTGGTGGGAAATCTTAAAAAATGAAGTCACGCGATCTCCTCTGCACAACACCTCTCCTGTAACATCCCATCCAGTTCCCTACTCTACGTCCATGAAGCACACAAGATCACTTCCCCAACACTCAAACCAACAAAGTCTCTCTCTCTCTCAAATTAACTCCCTACCAGGCTACCACCGTTTCTCTAATTAACTCCAAATTTTACCCACTCTCTCCTTAACCACTGTCAATCTCTTTCCAAATAATATTTCAACTTATTATTTTCATTTAAATCCAAAAAAATTTGCCGGAATCTCGCCGTTTTACAGGCCAAGCCGCCGGTAAAGGGATCGAAGTTCGATTTCTCGTCTTCCCTTACTTCACTGCAGCTCAAAGGTGAGTTAAAATGAACCCGATTGGTCTTTTGTCCTCTGTATTGATTGATTTTTGTGCTGAATCACATTGATTTTGTGATGAATCGCATTCATTTAGGTTTGCATGTGTCTAACTAGTTAGGGTTCGATCTATAAATTTGGGTATTCTATTCATTTTCTGATGAATTATAAATTTGGGTATTCTATTCATTTTCTGATGAATTATAAATTTGGGTATTCTATTCATTTTCTGATGAATTATAAATTTGGGTATTCTATTCATTTTCTGATGAATTTGATTGTTTTTGGTATGCATGTACTTAGGGTTGTATAAATTTGGGTATGGTATTCATTTTCTGATGAATTTAATTGATTTTGGTTTGCATGTACTTAGGGTTGTATAAATTTGGGTATGCTATTCATTTTGTGATGAATTTGATTGTTTTTGGTTTACATGTGCCTAACTTACTTAGGTTTATATCATTTTGGGTATGTTATTGGTTTGTGAAATAGAGAGTAGGAGTCGGAAAATATATTTAGGTCAAACATGCCTGAATTAAAATACAGAGTACAACTCGGAAAATATGAAGTCAATATAGCTGCTGTTGTCAGACGAAATTTGTTATTTATACAATTTTGAACTACAAAGTATCAGTTGCCCCCCCTGGCTTATTGGTAAATGTGATTGCTTGTGTACAGGAGGGGGGGGGGGTTCGAATCCTGGCCACTGCAAATTTTTTAATTTCTCAAGCTCCGGATAACATATCTTTTGTTTTTGTTTTTTTACCCCCACTAACTGTATTACCAAAACTGCACATATGAAGTGTAATTATTAGGAGTTTTTGGTGAATTTGTGAATCAATAGTGCATGTTAATGATAAATTTTTGGTCGTAACACTTCTCCGAGACCATTTTTGATGACCAATGAATATACGATTAATCTTAGTTCATTACTTTTGTAATTATCAGTTGCATGTGGCTAAATTAGATAGGATTGAATGATATTGGATTTGTATGGTTCTTAATTGAAAACATTATTGGTGGGTTTTACTCAACTTTGTGGAAGTTCGAAATTTGAAAAACTTGCTGTCGAGTTTGTTGGTGTGATTTGATTGAATAATAGCTCAAACATAGGTGATTGAATGATGTTTAATTCATACAATTTCTCATCACATGACATAATTGCACTCTTCTTGATTACTTTCCTGCATAATTTGATTTGAAACAATGTGCTGTTGGTTATCTTGAATTTATGACTTCATATAGTTTATGGCGTGTCCGAGACCGGTTCTGATTAACAATGACTAAACGATTAATTTGATTTCATCATCTGCCGGTTAAGTCTGTTGCAAAAAAGATACCGCATTTAAAACGAAGGACACGTATTGTTCGTGAACAACCACAACCATTTCTACACATTCCTGAATCGGAAGAGGAAGAAGACAATGGAGAATCAGAATCTCAGGAAGACAATTCAGATATTTATATCTAGCCTCAACGTCAACCAAATGTACAAGTCCAAGAAGAAGAAGAAGAAGAAGAAGAAATCCCTTCTGATGATAAAAATTTGGTAAACACAAGGCTTACGATGTTGTACAAGATGCTTGTACTTCTTCCAGCACAACGTTTAGACCTTATCAGGGACATGGGACTTAGTGTGTTCTTGGAGTTGAAAGTCTTAGGGACTTTGGACCGCCGCTTCTGCATGTGGTTGTACAAGTAGTGGGATCCGAGTCAGAGCTCGTTGGTGTTTGAGGACGGGACAGAGTTGCGGGTTCGTCCAAACCACGTAAGTACAATCCTTGGATTGCCGAGGGATGGTCGTGTTGTGCCAACAAGTGTTGATCAGTTGCTCTCCGCGGATCAGCATAAAATGTATGATAGGTTCAACATCAAGTACAAATTCAATTCTGGTATTCTGCCGGCTGTTCTGATTGAGGCATTGGTGAATGGCAATATGAGTGACGATGAATTTCGTCTCGTCTTTCTACATTATGTGCTAGGGACTGTGTTATGCCCTACACAAGCACAGAGAATATCGGCTTCGCTACTTTGTGCCTCCATAGGCACCTTCAGAAACTTCAAGGACTTTGCATTGGTCGCAGTTTGTGTATGATTGGTTGGTTGAAGCCGGTCGTCGTTTCCATGACCAGAAAACAAGGATCAGACCGGCTACGAACAAGGTTGGTGTTGTTAACGGTGCCAGCGGATGTGCACTTGTATTGATGGTAAGTAAGTTATGTTTTCAATAAGTCGTAACTTATGTTTTCAACAATCGTCATTAGTTTTCATCTTTCACGGATTTCTAACCTAAAGCTGAAATTAAAAACATGTGCAGATACTATACCTTGACAACAAGCCTTTGCCAAACCGAGTGGACTGGTATCGGTCTCCTAGAATCCTAGCTTGGAACGAAGCGTCTTTGACCGCCAGCATTCTGCGAGATTCCAAAGGAAGGGGAGAGTACGGCGCGATGAAGGTAAGTTGGATTCCAATATTTGAGTTTTTCAACGGTGATAATCTGCTAACCTATATTGAATTGTTAACTGATTGTACACTTGGCTTATGTGGGCAGTTTATTCACATGGTTCCTTATGGAAGTGGTCACCCGTCGGAGCAGCTCCACAAGCCTTACGGTGATAATCGTATGAGAGTCCTGCTCTAAAACACTAGTGCAAGGGACGCCATTATCAGCGACCTTCCAACTGGTAGGCTGCCTCGTAAGCGAAGACAGGGCGCTGTTGAGATTAGACGCAATGCGCCAAAACCATTCACTGAACCTGAATCGACTACATCTTCGAGGCCTGCTGTGTTGAAGAAGAAGGAAACCGAGCGCCGACCGGTTGTCGTTGGCATAAAGGCATTTGATCTTCATAAGCAGCGGTTATCTAAAAGAAGAATGCACGTTGGTGAGAGCTCCAACACAAACAACAACTTCGGAGAAGGTCGTACGACGGGTGAACTTTCCGACAAAAACAGTGAGGCAGAGGATGTTATGATTGTTGGTGAGGATAGATTTGACAATGACAATGACCTTAGTGGTCGATATGAGTACAATCTGCTCATGCAAAGGGTTTTACTAAGAGAAGCGGAAAGGAATGGTCAAACAAGGGCTGGTAATAAGAGGGCCCGTTACAAACAAACTGACAGTGAGGAGGTGATAACCAGTATCAGCTGTCCAGCGAAGGGTTCCATTACAATTGAGGAACAGGTAAATCGCAGCGCAGCTTAGGTTGTGGCCGAGAGAGCGAGGGTTGCAGCCGAGAAGGAGGCAGCCAAGAAGGAAAAGGCTGAGAAGGAGAAGGCTGAGAATGAGAAGAATGAGAAGGAGAAGGCTGCAGCCATCGCGTCTGCTAAGAGATCTCTCCAGCTTGGAAAGAAGCTTTTAGCGACGGTGCAGGCGGCCGAGGTAACGGGGTTGAAGGCTGCACAACAGATGGCCTTAGAGCATGAGGCCGAGAAATTGGCTGACCAGATAGAAAGGGCCCAGACAGAGGGCAAACACACGGGCAACTCACAACTCATGAGGAGATACACTCCCCGGAAAGGTCAGAGAATGACCTTGGAAGGGCTGAGGAGAGCATGGAGAACTTGGAAGATCTGATCCGGTGGGATGACTTGGGAGACATTACCAAGTTACATGCCAGAATAATGACTGATGTAGGTCACCCTCCATACAGACCTCCAAAGACAACAACCACCACACATGTTCAGCAAATGGTGAATGACACGTTGCAACGTATCGCTGCCTACACTAGCGAGTCACAAGCAATAGCACCGGGCGGGACGTTGGTTGGCTGGAAACCTACTCAAGACATTAAAGAACTGATTGCTTTCATATCGACTTACAAAGACCATCCTCGGATTGGGTATGTTTGCTAACACTGCGATTCAACTGCCTAAAGGATGTTTTTGGTTAGATCTTTAATTTGTTTTACACATTTTCTGATTTTAATGTGTTAACAATCTCACTTGACCACTTTTGTGTATAGTAGGACCACCCGGGGAGCTGCTCCTGCTGCCGTAGATGACTCCCCAAATTTGGACGTCGTAGTCATTGATGGGACATTTTTGTATGTACACGACGTACGTGACAACTTCGCCCCAAGACAACGAGCTCGGACTGATTTGGTTCGGACCGTGACCGTCCTCTACAACAAGAAATGGGGTGGACAGCGACACATGTTCAACCCTGACCACATGGTTTGCGCTCTACACCCATACTACGGTTTACGCTTTCATAATTTTCATAATGCACTTTTATTTTATACTCGTACTTAATTTGTACTAACTTTTTGTGTAGGCTTCTGCATTTGTGTATAATTTAGATGACAAGAAGGTGTTTAGCACTAATCATGTGACGTTCCACGACTCATTTGCAAAGCTTCGATTGTCTGCTGCTCATCTTGACATGGACGTATGCAAAGTGGTAAAAATCTTGGCCCTTGTTCTCCTTGAACTACATTATTAATACCAAAAGCATTTACCATTACTCAATTATTTCACAATGTGTTGCAGTTCTTCTTCCCTATTTTATGGGACACCCACCGGTTTTGTTACGTCTTTGACGCCGGTGAAGAAACTGTTACTTTGCTGGACTCGATACATGCAGTGGACAGTGACTACCATACCCCTGTTATTAAAGGCCAAATGGTGAGCAAAACTGCTAAATTCTAATGTCATTTTCTTATATATCACCATATAATCGTATTACCTTATGTAACCGGGACATATTGTACTCTCACATAGATCTCCCTCTTCGCGGCATTGCTAAATTCACTTCGAGGAGATGGATACGGAGATAGGGTTCGAAGCTGGCGTACGGACTTGACTCGCATTCCAGATCAGCGTGACACGTAAGAAAACAATTCATTGCCTTATTTCCTTTCTTTGGTCACTTGTTTAATCATATATAAGTCTACAATTTTATGGTTTTGTACTTTGTTTTCCAGAAGTAGCTGCGGAATCATGATGCTTCTTGCCATTTACCTATGGGACAGAGGAGTGCCAAGTACTGCCGAGGTATGACTACTCTTACATGTTCTCTACTTACTCTCGAAACTGCGTTCAAACACAACTACTTGTCGAGTAGTGTTATAATCACAACTAATCGAATCTGCTAATTAAGCATCGAGTTTTATTTCTCACACAGAAAGAGAATGAGGAGTTAGTCTTAGGTTGTAACTTGATCATGACCGAAATTGTGGGTTCTGTATACATATGTGCAGACCAATGAGGAGGTCGCAATAAAGCTTGTGAATTTTTGATTATGTAACTCTATTCTAAAGCAGAAGCATGTAGTTGTAATCTACTTTTAGTGTAATTCTGTTTTATTTGTGTGATTTAAATGCGTAAGAGTAGGTTTTTGTTGGCGTTATTCTTGTGGTAGTGTAAGTTAGTAACTGGGTATTGATGCTGCTGCTGCTGATAATAACTTACTAGCTGGAGTTTTTCTTGTGTTAGGGTCTCAGATTTCTCACGTCTTATTCATAATGAATTGATAGTGCCATTGTATGATTGGGTGGATAGTATTATTAGAGTGAGAGTAAAACAACCATGACGAATTTATGTCGATTTCGGCCTATTGTTCGATAAGTAAGCTGTAATCTCAGCCTAACAAGTTTGTATCTTTCACGATTCAACTCATCAATGTAATCCAATCTGTGCAGGTTTCATGTTACTTTAAATCGTGTCGGCCAGTGTTCATGGCACTGCTATGTCGTGACGAGAACAATGAGGCAGCGGTCAATCTCATGGAGCTGGCTAGAACTAAGGCAATGGAGAAGAAGAACAGCAAAAGAGGACGTGCATCAACTTCTGTTGGATGAAATAATTTGATCTATTTTTGTTGGATGACTGTAACAAACAAATACACTACATTATATTTTGGTTGTGTGGACATGTACTTCCTGATCATGCTATGTAAATTAAGATCAGGTTGAGACGTGTGATCAC
The DNA here is from genome assembly GCA_963680865.1 of Spergularia marina. Lineage (NCBI taxonomy): Eukaryota > Viridiplantae > Streptophyta > Magnoliopsida > Caryophyllales > Caryophyllaceae > Spergularia > Spergularia marina. Next base: position 7,479,523 of record OY804544.1, on the reverse strand, counting down.
AAGTACCGCTACGACGCTGAACACCTTAATAGCGTGGATAGCGGTTAATTGTAAAAGACAATGGTACCAGGCACCAAGGCATTAGCACTGCCTCAACCTTAGGCGTAGGCGTGTATGTAAGTAGTAGCACAACACTACCGGAACTGATGTACTATTTTCATGTCTTTTCCAATACATGTTTTCCGGTTTATTTGCTCACCATATCGACAGTCCATACACGTGTGGAATGAATTGCAAATAAATCATCTAATCCGACAGTCCATACACGTGTATGTAAATCAACTACTAATCCGAGGAGTGACTCAACTCACTCAAATGATCCGAGGAGTGACTCAAAATGCTAAAAGACAACTATAATACATAAAAAGGGACCTTTTCATATAATTCACCAAAATCAAACCCTATTACATGGAGTTTTATCGCATAACTAAGAACACCTAATCATCGACTCCCACAAGGCGTGATGTGCTCCATATAGATTTGCCCATCGCGAGATAAGATCACGGTCACACAAATAAGACCACTGAGGTTCAACACGGGGCATTGGGAATGTTTCTTTAAGAAACAAACGAATCCAATGGCCACCCGTGTTCAACAAAACTAATATTCCAGCAGGTTCGGATGTGCCAACAGGATTACGCATCGGTAAAATGGTGTAGCCCGACTGCTCAACCAGCTCGTCACCTTCGTAACGCGAATAATACACCACAACTGTCCAGTTGTGCATCGAAGAGAAACCGTATCCCTTATATGGGCAGTGCATCCAGTTTGGCATTCTGCACGGTCCATTGTTTTCCCAACGTATGCGATTTGTTGCAATACCTCTTCTTTCTGCTCCACCGTAAATCTCATTATATATAGGTTTCCCAATTTCGTCGATGAGGGCTACACGCATTTGTATAAAATGATCATCCTCTCCACGAAGGGCGTGAGATATACACTGGAAACCGCAATGCCCATCTCCTCTAGGATCAAACCACCCGATGAGGTATTCAAATATTCCGGGTGGGAGTTGACGCTTGTATGAGAACGCATCGACATCAATGCAATAATTACTCATCAAGGGTGCTCCGGGAACAACGGGAACTACATACAAGTACGACAATACAATTTACTTAGCAATTTACGATAATTATTTATCGAATTTTATTTTGCAAGTTCTATGTGTATCGAAATTAATTTAATTTACCTAAATTTATAAAAATCTCTTGAAAAGCAATTTACCTAAATTTACTTTTGAAATACATTTTTAAAACTCAATAAATTAATTTACCTAAATTCATTTTTAAAACTGAAGAAAATTAATTTACGTAAATTATTTTACAGCACACTCAACAAAAACAATTAAATTAAATATCCCTAAAATCAAAGAACAAATTTTTTTCACCTGTATTGCTTGCCCTCGGTTCAGACTGCCTACGACTGCTCCGACTTTTGCTTTGCTTAGAACCAGGATTACGGTCGGGCATACGAGCAACATGTTCAAACCAAGATGGGTCTGCCCTCGTGCTCTTTTTACGAGGCCTACCCCTTGGATTCTCTTTCCTTTGCGGCTCCTTCATACCTTCCTCCTCGGGATGGAGTACACTATTAATTCTAATGTTTAGGGCTCATACCGTGGCAGGATGTGCGTTGCGGCCCTGATTCACCAACCTCTCAAACTCATCTAGCTCTGCTGTGCGGGCATCACGAGGATGATCGTTTATCGAACCTTGTTGATATATAAGCCTTGACCAAAATTCAGCTACATGGTACGGGTAGAACTCGTACCCCTCCTCGATTGCATTGTGAATCATACAAGCACACGGAAGGCTATGAGTCCGAGACAATACACAACCGCAATTTTCCACAACAGTCGACCCGAGGCTCTCGTACCGCTTCTTCTCCTCTTCCAACAAACTAATGGAATATAGAGATATATGACAACACAATAACCTAAAAGGACGACCAAGCCCGGTTGAGTGAACCTTGTTACGAGAATCTTCAAGCAACCTCTTAATCTGTCCAATTTGGGCACGATGGTGACTGTGGATTTTCCGAAAGATAGAATCGACAGACCCCGTACATGTCGATAACCATATCTTCAAAGCCGCATGAGCACTTTCCATACGGCTCGTACAAGCATTCCCGTAATGGCGTACGTCGTTCGTATGCGCAAACGCAAACTTCTCGAGATGTGGAATCCACTCCAAATTGATATAATCCCGAAACACAGCAGTCCTACCCCATGTTGAGATTAGGTTCTGTACTGCTGATTGCAGCCTAGCCACTGTCGTAGCCTCCACAACCTTCTTCCAAGAGCCGTTCACAATTGCGTTCGCTAATGCCTCGGTGCCAAATATCAACTTCGCCTTTGCCCTAAAATTGTTATCGACATGCCACCTACACAACAAATGTCTCGATTGAGGAAATATAGTCGCTATAGGCTTAATGAGTGACGCTTCCTTGTCGGTGCAGATACACGTTGGCACCCTTGATTCAGACAACAAATTCTTCAACTGATCTAACACCCACGAGTATGATTCAGATGTTTCGTCGACCATCATACAATACGCTATAGTGAAATTCGAGTTCACGGGGGTTAGACCAACAATCTCAACCAGAGGAAATTTGTACTTGTTCGTGTTATACATAGCATCGATTAATATGACTTCATAGTACACTTGCAACATTAGAACATGCATGGGATGTGCCATGAAGCAATGCGTTATCTCACCGATTTCGACATCGCTCTTACAAAATGTAATGTAGTTGTGTTTTTCGGCAAGATGAAATAGATATTGGATGACATCCATATCTCCCATAGCTTCACGTCTAATCTTCTGCTTCTCATTGTGAAACTGTTTCGAGTTGTGGCAACCATGCTCTTTGGAGTCATTGATTATCTGTTTCATATGCATCACCCGAACGTTTGCTGCGTCCAATTTCCGAATCGTTGCTCTATCCTCATTTGTGAACGCAACTCTCTGTCGATGACCCTCCGGGTACACCTCCAAACCATGGTTATGACAACCCCTTTTGTCGCCCATAACACATAATCGCCAAGTCGAGTCCTCCATCTCTACAACTTTAAGCGCAAAAGTACAACCTAGCTTATGAGTACTAGTCTTTCTCGGATTATCATCCGATACCTTACCACTCAGTTTTCTAGGGCCATTCTCGCAATGTAGGTACTGCCTCCATAAACCATCGGTGTATTTGTTCCTTTTATACGAAGATTTTACCAAGAAAAAACCCTTGCTCTTTGCAATTTCATTCGCCCAAACGAAAGCTTCGTCGAAAGACGGGAATTCTTGGTCCGTCACAAACAAATGATTATAATTGATTTTATCTCCACCGTAATCCCGTCTATTCACCTAAGTTACATATACATAAAATCAATATATTGTAAATCTAATTTAAAATCAACAATTAAATCAACTAAATTTAAAACTAACAATTTACGCATAGTCCATCCATATGATATTGATAAAAAGTTCAATTATCATTCAGAGTGTCAAGGAATGTCGAGGTCTACGTATTTTGCTTTATATGATCATTGAGTAATTAAATCATTGATTCAGACTCCCAATTCCACTGAATCATTCATTTATTCATTGTAAAGGCCTATTTATTCATTCAGAAACAAATTTGGTCATCGATACGATGCACAAATTAACGAATATTACTGCCAACTTTTGGACACGATACCCAATGTTTACTTAACCAAGTGTGGCCCTCTACCATGCACGAGCCGTGTGAAAAAGACGGCCTCACCATGGTAGAGCCGTGTAAAAAAGACGGCTCCACCATGGTCGGGCCGTGTTTTTACACGGCTCGACCATGGTCGAGCCGTCTTTTCTACACGACCATGAGCTTTTCTGGGCTCAAGCATGGCGTAAGTGATCCAATTTTTATCGAATTTCATCGATTTTATCTGGAAATCGAACAATAAATTACAAAGAGTGCCTTACATTTATCATTTGAAGTCATCTTCGCATTCTTCAAATCTCCTCCAACACGTCACTTCAAAGCTCGGGATGGAGTCATGAGCTCGTAAATTTGCAGAGACAAGGATTCAAAAAGATTAGTACCATCTATTTGCATTGTGTATTTGAGTAACTAATTTTCTTATTTTTTTTAGGAGGGTTGAAGTAACATTGAAGGAGGAAAATGGAGGGAAATGGAGGAGGGGTGATAATTATGGAGGGAAAAAAAATTACCAAAATTAAATCAAGATTAGTCAAGGGCGTAAATGGAAATACAAGGAAATTATACAAAATACGGGCGACGAAAAGCAATTTTTAGGGCATATAGCAACCCCCATTTCTTTTTGTTTGTTAAATAATTTGAAATGATTTTATTGTATTACTTGTACTAAGCAGAGCTTGTATTTTTATAACGTCATTATTTAAAGTAATGATTATCGTATTCATCTTGTCAGAATAATGAGACAGAGAATTTTTTCTATTTTTTGGTGTAATTTTTAAGGAATGGTGAAACTTGATGCATTGACATTGAAATAGATGAACAAAGACATACTCCGTACATAGTTTAAGAATAAATTCAACATAACATGTTTTACGGAAATTGAATTCTCCATCTATTATTGTAGGCTTAATAATTGATCTTTGATTTATGTCTGCGAGAGTTGAAATATGTTGCGTAACATTTAACCACTTCATTCTATGATTAGTACATGTTGAAATATGTCTATCTTGAACATCTCATCAATTTGGGTATGTCGTAGTGTGACCGGGGAAGGAGCTCGGGGCATGCTTGTCTATGACTATTGGGTGTTCAGATGATAGTGGTCATGTTGGGAGATGGTCGGATAAGGATATGTATAAATGGTATTCATCGGAGTTGAAATAGTGTATGGAGGTCCCACAATGGTATTAGGTGACACGCCTGCGGTACCAGGCGACACGCCTACGTGAAACAATCCGAGACGGATAAGGATATGTGCAAATGGTATTCGTCGGAGTCGCATTAGTATATTAAGGTCCCAGAGTGGTATTAGGTGACACGATTGCGGTACCAGGCGACACGCCTACCTGAAACAATCCGAGACATAAGAAAGTAGAGACTCGTCTATATATAGGAGACACGCCTAGATATCACAGGCAACTCGCCCAGCCTTAAGCGGTTTCGGCCTCGACTAATTTCCTTATTCCGAGTTTGCGTGTTTTTGGGTCTAATTAGGTTTCCAAAAGTCGCCTTTTATGACTGGGAGCTATTCTCCACATAATGTATTGTATTTGGTGGTTCTTTTAAGATTGAACTCATATTTATAATTGGTGTTATTCTCCACATAGTGAATTGATTTCTCCTATGTTGGGTGGACGTATATTTGGCAAATCGATGGTGAAACACGTTAAATCTACTGTCTTTTCTTTACGCTCATATGATTTGTGATATTGTTGATACTCCCTCCATTCATATCCAATCGTCTTGTTGCTTTTTGCACAAAATTTTAGAAGTAAAAATTTAAAAAGCAAGTGGGAATGGGGACAATAACACTGGAAATATTTCATTGGTTCAAATGTTAGAAAAATAAGAAATAGGAAGATTAGAGGTGAATTCCCGTAAAAGGAAAGCTGGAAGATTGGATATGAATGGAGGGAGTATTACTGTATTTACCACGCAAGTTTGTTGTGACTAGAACATCGCAATGTCGAGTCTCGTGGATTGATAGATAGCGTTGGTGATGTGTGTGGAGAAAAAACATAAGATTGAGGAAACGATGCAACCAGTGGTATTCATCGGTGCTCGAATAGTATATGGCGAACCACAAGTGGTAGACTGTTCTTGCCAATAGCATAGAGGGTCAATGAGTTCGTCTTGTGTTGAGGATGGTCGTGTCAAGAGTGAGGCGGAGGTTGAAGTAGCTCAGCCACTACTGGTTGGTTTTCACAGAAAATCAAAAAGAACAACAAAGAGGCTTTCAACGTCGTTAAACTACATAGAGGTTCGATACAATCAATCTTATTTTATTTACTATTCAGTCTTGGACAATGGACTTGAACCATAGGTCATTGGGTTAGCGAGGGAGTAGCTTATGGGATGCTCCATGACGTGGAGCGATCCACTTCTCACTGAGAGAAGTAGTCGCTCACGCTTGACGGGGGTGGTGACTCTAGTTGGTGGGGGGGCTAACCAAAAGTTAGTGTTTAGGCTTAAAGTGTGTTTGGTCAAGCTCCTAAAGTGTTTGTGGACTGTTTTTGGTCCTACAAACTGAAAACGGGTCAAACACACAAAACAAATAAACTGTTTCTAATTTCTGAGATGCATTTCTAGTGTAATTAGTTTATCAGAAGTAGAAGCTCCAATTAGGAGCTCCTTCTGCCGAAACTGTTTCTGAGAAGTAGTTCTAGAGTGGTTGGAGTTTGGCCAAATAGGCCATTAAATACCTGGACACTTCGACGGAGGTGTTTGGATTCCGACAGGATGATATGGTGCCTTGGAAAAAGGCATGAACTCCAGTGTGGGTTCTTGGTTTCTTGAAGCAAAAATTGGTCATTGTAAGTGCGATTATTTTGTGCTTGGTTGAAACTTTACTTGCGAGTTTTGGCTCATCTTGATTTTGGTGGAGCTTCCTTGCGATCCAATGAAGACGGTTTGATTTTCGGCAAAAAGATAGATCGTGGTTCGTGTGGATGCATTGGTACTAAGGTATGGGGTTCTTGATTGAAGATCATGGTATGCGACCGTTCAAGTCAAGGTGAAAGTTGTTGATATTATGACTAGAACGTCGCAATGATCGAGTCTCAAGGATTGATAGATAGGGTTGGTGATGTGTGTGGAGAAAACTTAAGATTGAAGAAACAATTTAGTCAGTGGTATTCAGTGGTGTTCGAATAGTATATGGCAGACCTCGAGTGGTGTTGGAACATGTGTGAGCTTGTCCCATATTAAAAAATAAGTGGGATGTTGCTAGCCATATAAATAAGAGGATTACTCCTCCTATTGCCATTTGATTTTAGGATGGAACAACGCTTGGGCGTATGGGTTAGGGTTTGACTCCCCCGTTTGGTCTTTCCTCCCCTAACAAGATTGTTGAAATAGTTGCCTTGAACATCTTACCAATTTGGTTTGGTCGTGATCGTGTTCGAGGAGGGAGCTCGAGACACGTAAGGATGCGACAATATGGGTGTTGGAGCTATGTATGGTCCATACTATATGGGTGGTATGGAGGTGTATGGCTCGTGGACGGAAAGGAGAATCGACAGGAACTTTGCGTGGTCCGCGGGGTTGAAGCCGTGGAGCGCGACTTGCGTTTCGAATCGGAGGAGTCAGAGATTTTTGGCCGCCCGCCAACGGAGTGGCGCAGTCTGCGGTGGCCACTGGCGTGGGGCGCGATTGTCTGGGCCATATGTCGGCTGTTCCTGCTTCACGTATTTCATGTTTCCTTATTTGGTTTCCTTCGCCAATTAGGTAAGTTATTATGAGGTGACTATATAAACACCCTAACCCCCTCATAGCCTCGTGTCGTCAGAAAGTTGAAGACCTAAGCCGACAAATTAGGTTGGAAGACCTGAATATCAAAGACACAAGATGGAGTGATTCTTTACCTATTGTGGGCACACCGAGTCAGGTGTTTTTCACTATGACTGTGTCTTCATTGGTTGATGAGATTAGAGAGCGTTTGTTAGGTTCTTAGTTGATCGCAATAACCACTACGCCAAAAAATACATTTAACACCGGGTCTAAAATCAAAAAGACACCGATTATACCCGGTGTCTGGACTGCCGGTGTCTTAGACAACGACACCGGTTGCGTCATCCATACCCGGTGTTAAATAGGTAACATATGACACCGGTTCTACTTAAAACCGGTGTTATATGTGTCACATAAGACACCGGTTATGTGGCCAACCGGTGTCTTATGTTACCATCTTAAAAAAAAAAAAATCTGGATTTTTCAGCTTCAATTTTCTGGCTTCTATCGTGATATCCGTCCTCGGCCACACGCAGCTCTCCTTCCAAATCTTCTCCTTCTCTCTTGTTCTTGTTCTTGTTCTTCTACATCTCACCTCTATTAGATAGATCTGAAATTTAACAACAAAACCACAATTAAAAAATTATCATGAAATGACTTAAATCATTATACATCTAAATCTTGAAAAAATAAAATCATACAAGAAACTTAACCCCAAAAAATCTCCAAATCTCAACCCAAAAAACCACAAAAATTTCAACAAATTAAAAGCAACATAAAATAATTTAGCCACGAAAAACAACGCTTACCTAAAACTTTAATCAGTTGGCGAAATCGACAAATACGAAATGAATAATTTAGATCTTTATCACTTTGTGCTCCGTCCTCCATCCTCAATCTTCATTATTAGGGCAAAATCTTGAATTTTACTGTCGTTATTAGCTTATGACGGCATAATCTCGACACCAAAATTCAAGAGTAGCTCTATATATAGTTCTATAGTAAATCTGAGTTTTATTAAAAAGAAAAAAAATGCAAGAAAATTGAATGGGTACTTTGATTCGAAACTGGAAGAGTTGAACAAATCCAAACGCACAGTTGAACAAAAAAATATAATTTTTGTTGTTGTATATACGATTGTTTTTTGGTTTTTGTGTTTTTTTTTTGGGTTTTTGCCAATTTGGATTTAATTTGTGGAAGTTGATCGAGGGTTTCTTCTGGGTTGATTAAGGGAGATGAGCAAAAATATGTTAAGAGTTAGAGGGGAGAGAGAAATGAGAGAGATGAGAATGGAGGTGGGTGTGGCGGAGAAACCAAAGAGACGGGATAAGTAAACGTTTTTTTTTTTCTTTTTCCTCTTTTTTTTTTTTTTTTTTTTTTTTTTTTTTTTTTTTTTTTTTGTAACATAAGACACCGGTTTTGCATATAACCGGTGTCTTATGTGTTAAATAATTTTTTTTTTAATTTCTTGTTTAATTAGAAACACATAAGACACCGGTTTTTCAAATAACCGGTGTCTTATGTTGTTTTCAACACCGGTTCACCCTCAACCGGTGTCTTATGTTTTTATAACACCGGTTATTACCTTTCCGGTGTTATATATTCCGGTGTCTTATCCAATTTTTGGCGTAGTGAACGTTTGGCTCACTAGGTCTCGTTCATATATGGCGAGTTCTTTTCAGGTTGAACTCACAACTTTGTATTGACACTATCTCTCCACATAATGAAGGTGTCTTTTCTGATCTTTACATTCATATTGTTGTGTTATTATTTAATATCACGTTGTTCATCTTCTCGCACCTATCGAACAAGCATTGTTGGGACTGGACGCCTGTGTTCCAACAAGTGGTACACTATTGTTCTGAGTTATTTTTTGCTTGATAGATGTTTGTGTTTGTAATTGGTTTGTACGTCAATTTGCGTGTTCTATTGCATGATTCTTCATGTACTTTGTTCTTATAATCCATTTCATCGATGTGAATCTGTTAATTTAATAAAAAAAACCATCAGCATGGTCATAAGAAAGGTCATGCACAAAGGAGTATCATTTTTCTCATCGCATTCTTCTCAAGCATGATAGACTGTTGTGCACCTCTCACGTTCAATTTAACGCTCAAGTAACATGATTTCATGTTACTGATGGCTGCACTTCACAAAAACTTTGGTATTTTTCAAGTAACAACTTCTTCAGCTTCACCATATTCGGCCTTCATCGACCTCAGTCCGTGCAAATCTGATTTCTACTGATTCTTGTCCTCCAACAGAGAATTTGTGACATTAGTTTGCCATGACCCATGGGGTGATGCATTAATCAAACCACCTGCAATTCATTATGGGATCGTAGTCAGCACAACCAAAAACCTTAACGCCCTTAACGCCCTTACTCTCAAAGACACACAGACAGAAAAAACGTATGCCAATCATGATTTATCAGCGTATATATGTACTGAATTTGTCGGACATAGGTTGTTATAGTCAACATATCCTTCACTTTGATCTTAACAACGTTCATAGTACAAAATGAAATAGCTTTCTGATGGGGTTGATGAAAATAATCCCCAAATAATTTTCCATCTTTCCACGAAGAACCCTAGTTTTTTTTTTTTTTTTTTTTTTAAATTAAAGAGAGAATAATGTTTTAGTGAGAAAGGTAGAATATTTTTGTCCAAAATTATTTTGTGATAATATCCAGAAAACAATGGAAAATAATAAAATATTCAGAAAAGAAAATAATATCCAGAAAATAGTGCCCCAAAAAATCTAAATGGGGTCTATTGTTTCCAAAATTTTATGGATTGGTGTCTAGGTGCTTTTTTAGTATCGTTAGGAGTATGTTAGAGCTGTTGGCCTGCTGCTGCCCCCCACCTACTCATTCAGAGTATCATTTTCTTATCTTGTAACGCTATGAAATATGGAAAGTGGATTATGGAGTTGGTTTGTCCCACATTGGGAAACTAAGACTCATATGATCAGTTTATAATAGATTTCTACCATCATACTAACAACAAGGTCTTCACCTTTTAGAACCCAAGTGAGGATTTACAGGTCTAAGGGGTGACTTCTCATCTTATAGGGTTGTGTTGCGACGGACGGTGGACCGGGCTATTACAGATGAACTGTAACACCCCAAATTTCCTATCCTTTTTAAAAACATTTTATCGCGAACCAAAACACAAATAAGGAAATTCAGAGGTGTCACTCCGCACTCGAGTCAAAGACGCGAATGCAAGGAGATTTCAGAAGCCGAACTACAAATGTCTAATGATCTAAAATAGTTATTACAATTCATTAACTAAATTACAACAATCCAAAATCCGAAATATGAAATACGAGATAGTCTAAGTATTATTAATGGTCTATAGCTTAAAGTTAAGCTTTATTTGATTCAACTAATATCTAGTGAGTCGTCATCTCCGCAATGCATCAAACACTCCAAACCTGTGGTGGATTTAAAACACAAAAACCACAGTTGAAAAAGTCAGTGAAATTGAGTAAGCTAACGCCTCAACTCGTAGAAAACCAAAACCCTTACCTGTATTTGAAAACGTTTTAATTTTATTTTCGAAAACGCACTTAGCACATAATCATATAAACCAAATGAATTCAATTCAACAACAAAAGGTCAAATTCCACAAACTTTCACAATCATCAATCCAAGCTTAATTAAATAAAGAATCTACTCCGAACTTCCAATCCAATCCAACGTATTACTTCACAACTTTGTCAATTCATTGTATTATATCAAACCAAAGACTACTGGACCTTAAGTGTGCACACCCCCTATTAAGTACTTTAACCTAATAGAGTAGTACTAGAGCCAAACCCTCTTAAAGACCGATGCGGTGGGGCTATAATTAGGAATCGATGCGACTCTGTCACAATAATTAAGAGCAACTCCGAGGCTCCGACACATTAGGGGCAACTCCGAGGCCTCGACACAATCATTAGGAGCCACTCCGAGGCTTCGACACAATCATTATACCACCATACTCCGTCAAATCTCCATATCACCATCATAGTTCACATTCACAATTTGAATCATTCATGAACCAATCACAACCAATATCACACATAAAACCACTTATATTTTCATTGCAAATAACCACACAAGTACCATTTAATAATCACAAAGAAAATTGAATCGTTCTCCACCTAACATGATACTAAGTTTTCATCCAAACACACCATTCACATATAGCACATAATTTTAAAAGGTTTCTACAAGTTTAAGAAAGGTTAAGCATGCTAGCTTACCTTTTCAATGCACACAAGAACACGACAACACAACGGTCACTAGTATTCTTCGTCTACGAACTCAGGGGCTACAATATTACAATCAATAATCCCAAATCAATACTAAACTCATCCAATCATTCATCTAATACTTATATTAATTCTATTCTATATGCAATGCCCATGATAATTTAAATCTAACCCAACAATTAACAATTAACCAACAATTATAATTCTAATTCAATAATTAGTTTCTAATTTTCAAATAACACTCAATTTATTTAAAAAAAAATTCTCAAAGACTTACAATTACTTTTAAAACAGAATCTAATTCATAAAAACAAACTTTTAATTATTATGATTTATTTAGGATTTATTAATACAATTTATATTATGTTTTAATTATGAAAAACATGCTTTAAATTACACAAATTATATAAAAACGAATTAATTCAACTTAATTTCGAAAATCAGTTTATAACTTTCTAAATTATCACAATGTCGAAATACTAATCATCATAATTAATTTGAGCTAATTAATCAAATTAAGAAACAATTAACCCAAAATTTCCTCCAAATTGCAATTCCTACAAACTTGAACAAAACCCCAATTAAATCTCAAAATAAATTCATGAACCCTAATTAACAGATTATAAACATACTAAAGTCATAATTTACGAAACTAATTGAACCTAACTCGAGCAATTAAACTAATTAACCCCAAAGTCGTAATTAGTGAAATTCAACTCAAAACAATCATCAAAATCAATTTTGTGTATAAAACTAACTCAAATCAATTACCCACTAATCATAACACTTATTAGGATCAATTAAACATGATTTAAATCAAGAAAACAAATTGGAATCGATGTCTACTAAGGTGGACGAAAACAGGGGCTAAAAAGGGGCGAGGGGCGTTAGCCACGGTATCAGAAGGAGGAAAATAAAGGTGGTGCGGTGGTCGGCCGGCGAGGGTGAGCGGCGGCGGCGTCTGGCTGGAGGAAAGGGTGGCGCGGCGGGGAAGACGTGCGGCGAGCAGAGGCGAGAAAACAGAGGAGCTCTGTTTTTTTTATAGGGGGGTTGTGTCGGTTTTCGTTTTTTTTTTTCCCTTTTCTTTTTATTTTCTGATTTCCTTTTTGCTTTGGGTTGGGCATTGAGTCTTGTGTTTGGGCCAAATTGTATTGATTTGGGTTGTTGTAGTAGCTAGTGTGTTTGACCCAATTCAAATATAGGAAACCCGAATTACAATTAGACTCTAAAATTATTTCCGAACCCATTTTTGAAAACGATTCACAAATAACTTTTAAAATCTTTTCCCATTACGATTATCTAATTAATAATCCTTAAATAATAATATAAAATATTTTAAAATTTCGTGATATTACATATCCTTTCTCATTTTTCTCTCTCCTCCTCCATAAACTTCATGCCTTGATTCAGGAAGGTGATACACATACAATGGGTGTATGAGGAATCTCATACACCACCACTAATAATACGACAACTCAGCACAAAGACATTTAACACTTTATTAATAATTGTGATTGACTTAGCAAAATAAATCTCACTCTCTTCCCTCACCCTCAACCCCTCTCTCCTCCCTTAGTAATTAATCTCGACCACCACGCCGTCAGCAGCAACCACCACCGGCCACCATTCATACTTCACCACCAAGACCGCCCATGGCCGACGAATAACCAATCCAAGCCACCACTGATCATCGCTGGGGCTTTCTGTGGCCCTCCTCGACGCCTTTTCTGCATAGATACCGCCCCTTATTGGAAAATAAACCAATTGATTTGGAGGAAACTCACCTAGGTAATAGGGCTTGACAGTAGGCGTGCGGCCGGCCGTTTTAGCTGTGATCTGGGCGGTCATAGATATTGAGTTCCCATATCAGCGCATCAATTATGGCTTATACACAATCACAAATTGATTCTCTATTATTATGATCATACGTTAATTGATCCTACTTGCGTAGAGCTCATTGTATATTGTATTTAAGCGTACGCTGTTAATGTAATTGATCAAGCATTTTTATTCATATCTTGATTCGATCGTGGTATGGTGCAAGGTGATTGCCGGTTGGACCACCAGAGTTGAAAGGATGATGAGACCGGCCCAGTGGTGGTGACGGTATGGATGGGGGTTCCCGGTGGTGGCAGTTGGGAATGGAGTGGTGGTGATAGGTGGGTGGTTGCGGCGGTAGGATGGTGGTTTTGGATGATGAGTATTTTTATTTTAATTTTAATTTTATCGTTATTAATACTTAAATCAATCACACAAATTGATAATTGTCTAGTGTATGAGATTTCTCATACACTCAATGTATATGTACCCTTATCCCTTGATTCATCATCAACAACTAAAAAATCTCTTATTCTTGTTATAAATGAAATCATTGACTCATTATTAAGCCAATCAACTAAACATCATGACTCATTCTAGCAGAAATCATGATGCATCTATGTGATCTATCCACTTCAATTAACCACTCTGATGAATCGGAGGTTCGAGTTCTTGCGTAAGTGCCTCCTTTAGACCCTTTACATTTAATTTCCTATAAACCCCCTATGATTAATAACCCACACATCCAAAAAACAACATTTGTGAGACATTGACCCTTCACTCAAATCGGGCAAGCATTACTTGTGGAACTGATGTTGTTTCCTCGCTATTTCCTAAATTCACCACTGTCTAGTGTCTACACGGAGTATTTTTTTTTTGAAGGCTTTCACCACTATATAAATTGCGAGACTTGTCATTCCATTTCCAAAATCCTTAACTCTCTCTGACACCCCCATATCCTTACCAAATCCTCCTGCAAAACCCGGTCGGGTGCCAGGTTTGAATCCGGTATTCGGGTGTTGATTATCAGACTGATCAGTATTCACTAAACAATCCAGGTATGGGTTTATAGTATATAATAATAAATCGACTTATTTAAATGCAAATCAAATTCTAACATTTTATTGTCGACTCAAAATTTGGCTTTTATTGTTATTTGTGAAACTTGGTGTTGATAAATGATAATGTTCAGATATTATGGCCTTTCTTGTGCATATTTGGCAAAACCATATAATATGTGAGATTTGTGAAATTTGTTGTTGATCACATATGAGGGAAGATTAATCATTTTTTGTGCGCACTTGGCAAAACATAGAATTTGAAATTCCCATCTTGTAGTTTACAATCAAATGCAAGCCCACCCATCTCATTTGGTAATAGAATTGCCACTTTATCACGCGGGATAAAAATGTTAAAGACCCAACTCAACCAAAGGTCTAGACTCTAGACTGATTGGTTGAATCCCGATAATTGGTTACTCCCTCCATCCTAGCTCAAACGCCTCATATTCCATTTTGGGACGTCCCACCTCAAACATCACATCTATGTTGGGACATATTTCTCTAGACCGATGGTTGAGGCCCAATAATTGGTTATATCTTAACACTTTCCGTCACGTGAAAGCCAATCGGACATGAAACGTGGACTGAAACCACTTGAAATGGGGATGATAAATGCACAAATATTGTGCTGAAATTCCATTTGAAAAGGGGGGCTCCCACGATTTGAACTTGAGACTTCAGGGTCACTGAGGCCCAATAATTGGTTATATTTGATTTGTTGTATTTGGGTTTTGATGAAATTCTGAATACCTTGTTCAATGTTTGTTCAGTAAAAATGGCGAATATGATGCACCTCGTTGCGTTCTGCGGATTAATGACCCTCTTTCCTTTCTTACCCGCGAAAGAATCAATTGTGCTTGAAAACTTAAATTTGAAGAAGTTTGGAGTCGGAGATGGAAAGAAGAGAAAGCGAGGCTACGACTTGTGCACCTTCTTGTTCATCACTTATAGTGCATTGAGTCAGGATGAGGAAGTAGTGTTTCCTCAGCGTAAAAGGCAAGCTCATTCAGGCAATGTAAGCTTGGTTCATGGGTTAGCCAATCGTGGCAGTCATATACCAGTCAACGACTTGATTGGTCACGTGGCTGCTCGTACTAGGACTGAGCTCCAGGCTGTATTGCTGGATCGTAAGGTTCAGATGATTACAATTCACGGGGGAAACGGGATTGGTAAGACCATGTTGATGAAGCATTTGTATAACGATGCTCTGGAATCAAATGGCATGTTTGATCATGCTTTCTTCTGGGTTACCTGCCCTGTCCATTTCAGCATCAAGTATTTTCAAGATGCTGTTGCCATGGCATTGAACTGTGATCTCTCCGGCATTCTCGACTCCACGTTAAGGGCGAGGAAACTGTCTCAGGCTCTCCTAAATCGCGGCAAATTTGTCATGTTCTTAGATGCTGTCCCCGGAGGAGATTTCTCCCCAGAACAGATTGGGATTCCAGGTGCTTCTCAAGGGAGTTGCTGCAAGCTGGTAGTTACTAGCTGCTCTCCCTTTGCTTGTGAACCCTTGTATGATTCTAGGGCAGTTCAACTCAACCCTCTTATCAAAAAAGGAGGCGCTTCAGTTGTTCATGAGTGAAGCAGGATTAGACTCGGGCCGTGTTGCTCAGCTGAATGACATCCCTCGATTACTGTCCGAGATGTGTTGTGGAGTGCCTCGTACAATTGTAGACACAGCTACTCAGATGTGCGGTATTCACGACATCCGTGAATGGAAGCATAAGCTTAATGTTGGGATTAAAAATGGAACTTCTTTGGAGGTTATTGCTGATGATGAGCTTAGGAGGTGCTGACATAATATAGAGCAGGAAATTTTAAAAATTATGGAAATCAGTTTAGAAATACTTTTTATTTGCACCTTACAACTGATATTTTCTGATGGAAGCAAGGATGTCTCAGTCTGCTAGTTATTATTGTCTTTCTATTCAAAGAATTAAGTTCATTCATACTGCTTTTATCCTGCACCTCGAGTGCTATTTTCCCGTGTTCAGCTGCTAAATGTGTCAAGTTATGCTGGGTTTCTATACGTCCTTCATTTCTCAGTTGCAATGTCACTTGTGTCAAGTATTAACGTGAAACTAATCACTCTATGTATGTGGTTGTTTCTTCAAACACCTTAATGCACATTAAACTTTCAATCAACTTTTAATGCTGATGATGGAGACTCAAGATTGTCCATTGCATATTGATTCTGATATTATTAGTTAGTAGTCAGTGAAAAATCGTAACTTATTTATTTTTGGTGGTTTCAGTAGCACATATTTGTAAATTGTGGCTTGCAAGGTTTGCTTGGTTTCTAGTCTAAAGGTTTTTCCTTTGTCAAATGTAAATATGTGAATTTCAATGATGCCTAGACAGTACGAGTCCAACTGTCTGATAGTTTTCTTTGTAGAGTATATAACTGTGGAAGGTGTTCTTTGTTGATCCTGGTTCAGTTTGTCATCAGCACAATTCCGGAAACTCAGTACTTAACTCCCCTGATCAGTTTATGGAGGCATAGACTATGTTCATAGGTTGGTCTTTGTTGAACCACGATCGGGCATGGGCCACACCCGTAGGAGGAGAGAGAGTCCGCTTCATAAAACCAAGGAGGTTCCATCCTAAAACCAATTGGCAATAGGAGGAGTAACTCGTTGGTTTATATACATATCAACTCTCTCCTCTTTTTCCAATGTGGGACACTCACAGGTGGAGTTCACTTTAATACTCTCTGGGTAAGATGAACCTCCAAGGCTGTTCTCAATATAGTAATTCAATTTCAGGTTTTTCTTTGTAAATAATCAGGTTAGAGTGTGTTTGGAAACAAGGATTTAATTCTCAAATCCAAATTTGACACATATCCCATGTTTGAGAACTCAAGAATTTGAGAATTTGGATTTGTGTCAAATCGTTTGGGAACGAAAGTATTTTCAATATGCTGTTACCATGGCATTGAAGTGTGATCTCTCCGGCATTCTCAACTCCACATTATGGGCGAGGAAACTGTCTCAGTCTCTCCTAAATCGCGGCAAATTTGTCATGTTCTTAGATGCTGTCCCCAGAGGAGATTTCTCCCCAGAACAGATTGGGATTCCCTTGTGCTTCTCAAGGGAGTTGCTGCAAGCTGGTAGTTACTAGCTGCTCTCCTTTAGCTTGTGAACCCTTGTATGATTCTAGGGCAGTTCAAGTCAACCCTCTTATCAAAAAAGGAGGCGCTTCAGTTGTTCATGAGTGAAGCATGAATAGACTCAGGCATTGTTGCTCAGCTGAATGACATCCCTCGATTACTTTCCAATATGTGTTGTGGAGTGCTTCGTACGACTGTAGACATAGCTACTCAGATGTGCGGCATTCACGACATCCGTGAATGGAAGCATAAGCTTAATGTTGGGATTAAAAAAGGAACTTCATTGGAGGTTATTGCTGATGGTGAGCTTGGGAGGCACTGACATAAAAAGAGCAGAAAGTTTTACATATCATGGAAATCAGTTTTGACTTTTAAGGTACCAGCATAGGGTTAACTAAACTTATTTCTAGGTAGAGTTTCTTATTTTTCTATTTGATCCATGTTATATGTGTTTTCTTGGCAAATAACTCAGTATATAGCTGAAGTTTCTAACTAATATTACTCAGTACTTTAAATTTCAGTAGCTTGTTTATTTGCAAGCCCTGGTTGGAGGTTTTTCATAATTATTCTCAATATGACATTTTATCAAGTGAGTGCATTTTGAACTTTTTTTTTTTTTTTCTTTGTTTTTCTTTTTGTGTTTTATCAATCTAGAGCTAATCATCCTAGTGCCTAAAGTATATATTGTTCTCTGGAATAATATCCTAACACTATCATTCTCTAATACGTTGTTCCTTCTGCCGTGATCTAAGTTCTCATGGATGTAATTTTCTGTATCAAGTTACAGTTCTGAGATTTGTATAATTCAACAGAATGATTCTGTTACTGTAGAGAGGAGATGATCCACTGTTATATGTAAGATATCTTCTGCGTGACTCGAATGTTGTTGTTTCTATTCAAAGATTTAAGTTCATATGCATTTGTCATGCATCTCGAATGTGATCTTCCGTGTGTAGCTTCTTTGATTCTATACATTGAGCTAGGAAACAGCAATCTCATCTGTTAACCTTGTTAGACACCTCACCCCCTTACTATTCATTTCTGTAGATTTATACAGTAGTCCTCTTACCCTGTTCTCCCCTTATCTGAGCTTGGCCACGTAGCGCCTATTTCTCGTCCATTTATTCGTCTTTGTTGGATATAATGCTAAGTCAGTGGGGTGTGTTAACTAGGTTAGTGGGGGTTACTTTTTCCTCTTAGGATTCCCCCATTAATCCTATTAATGTGTCATTATATCACCCCACTAACACCATTATTTAGCCTTTAGTAGGGGAGGTTTTATCTCATAACCCTCTATTTGTTATGGTTATATAAATGGGTGTGGGAGAAACATTTTATACATACATCTTATATTCCTCCTCAATGTTTCTCCATTATTCTAAGCATACCCTTGAGAGTTCCAACTCCCCGTGATTGAGCACACAGCCTAGGGGAGTGCTGTGTGGCCTTGAGAACGACGTCCATGCGATTGTGCCGTGGTAGGGGCGAATTTCGTTTCTCATTCAATGATCATCGATCATGACACAGCGATTACAAATTCCTATTCTCTTTTAATTCCGCCCCATACAATAACCAACCTATATTTTCCAACAATTGAGAAACGAAATTTGGGTTATTGTATATTCCGTATGTTGTTCGGCTCATATTGATGATGAGAAACGAGCATCGGGCGTTTCGTATATCAATTTGATGAAATGTTGGTTTTCATCTATGTGTCATATTTTGAGCAAAGTGTCGATAACATTGGCAGTGCGCATGCTTGGATAGGATTGACTGATTGAGTTATCCTAAGAGCACAAGATTAGACATTTGATAAGCAACAGTTGTGTCGTGTATCGGTGTACCCATATACATCATTGTCTACGATAATTATTATCATTTGAAGAATCGCCGTATACGGATTATATCGTGTGTAAGCAATCCAATCCTACGGAGTGTTATTCTTATTATTATTATGATGGTGAATACCGTTTTCGAGGAGTGCACGCATTTGCGGAAATGAGCCATACTTGCTATTGGTAATTATATTATGCAATCTTATGTCTCATTTATATGGAGTATATTATATATCGCGACTCGAGGTATGTTACCCAACCTTGTCTATATTAATTTTAAGTATGATATATAGACATGTTATGAGGCAATATGCTTGTGTGATGTGCTAACTTTTTAGAGTTCGTGTTATTTTGTGGGACTCTATTATTGATTAAAATCTATTTGTTAGCGTATTAGCATATGTTTTGTGTGCAATTCTTCAATTACTAGTTTCGAGAATGTAATTGATGAGATCACCTCATGTTTACGGGTATATGCGATATTAAGTGATGAGTTGTTCATGTTATGTAATGTTGGGTTGGCACATTAACTTTTGACCAGTGTAGTTTTGGTTTTGGGGTAGATTGTCTTGATCCCACAATTGTTGGTCTCATAAAACGGAAAGCCGATCTGATTAGCATGTTGTTGCGATTACCTTCTGTATATGCTCGATTTTGGTTGAGCGTTTTTTATGCGTTGTGGTATCAGCCTTTTTGATGATGATTAACTGATTGAAATTGGAAGGAAAAGATAGTATGGTAGTTGTGAGCTGTGGTTTGACTACTACGTGAGTTACGTTTCCTTGTTTTTTAATCTTAATGTGCCAGTAGTTAGTAATAAGGCCACATCTATTGACACACTTTTGTGTTTGGAAGTCAAAGAGTTAGTTTTGTTGAACTCTTATATACTGTGAGTCGTTTAAGACTCCATCAATTATCTTTCCTTAATACTACATTAAATAACTTGAAAATGTGGGGGAAAGTGACGGTTACAATAGTGTGTTTTCAAGTGATAGAGTATTGCCGACCTTATCATCTAGAGCTCAATTTATATTGCTTATAAGTTGTTAGTTTTGTGCATTTCTCGTATGGGCTTTTACGTGTCTATTTTAATGTCATATGAGTTGACTAATATGTAGTAAAATGTGATTTAGACAAACTTCGTGAACTAGATATGTGTTCTTTTATTTGTGAAGTCTTAATGGCTAATAGAAGGCAAGTAGTGTGTGAAAAGTTTTGTCTTTTATGCCCTAATGTGTATATGGACAACAAAAATTGTTTTGAGATGCTAATCTACGTGAGGTAGATGATATGGCTAGTGGATTTTCATATACACTAATGCGAGAAATTTCTTGTGCGCTGGAGTGGTTCGAAATATTTGTGATTTCGCCATTTCTCAATCATAAAGCATGGAGAAATATTATTTTAATGTTCAATATGAATTTATGGTAATTCAATCATATACCTTTGCTATACTTTGCCTAACTAAATGAGTGTAATTAAATGGTTTACCGAGAACCCTTTTCTTGTGTTTTACGGACTTTAACATTGAGCTTTTGAGACGCTCTTATATGTTTATTTGTTAAGGTAATTTATTTGTTAAAGTCTTGTGTTGTGGGGGTTCGCTATTTCGATGTTTCACTCAAAATTTGGTTGGCATTGATAGAATCATTAGAATGGTTGAGAGAATGATGAGAGGTTTACTAGATTGTACACCATTTTGAGGGTAATTACGAACTAGTTTTACCTATTTCTCTATTGTTGTGGTATTTCTCAACTTAGTATATATTCATGTATTGAGAATGATGTATATTGTGATATGAGATATTATACACATTTTGTACATGATATATCGAGATAATAATAATTGAGATTGAAACTCACTTGTTTGAGTTTATGAGTTGTGACAGGAACCTTATTTTTTATTCTTTTCAAAGAAAATTAGATATGTGGCTAGTTCCTGAGCTGTCGAGGGGAATGGGGTAATGCCCATGGGGTGAGGAATTCATGGTTGATACCCGAATTTGCTTTCGCAAGGGTGGTCTAACGAAGCCATGGAAAGACTCACTTAGTACACACTTCCCATTCCTATGACATGTGTACTTTGATAGGTTGAGCGCTTAGCTCTTAATAATGAGTCCATAGCCTTCGGGTGGTCCTATTGAGACGGACTTGATGGATTCACCGAATGTGATTGAGGTTGAACACGTTGTTTGTGTTCTTAATGATCTTATATCCCTGATTTGGGTGGTCCTAGTGAGACGGACTTGATGAGATCACCGTATGTGGAGGTTGAGATTTATCTCTTAATGAGTTTACGTCCATATGTTGGATGGTCCTATATTGAGAAGGACTTGAACTCACCGCGTTATTTTTGTGAGGATGAGCTTTTGCTCTTAATGATTCCGTAGTCCTATTACAGATGGTCTATGTAGAGATAGACTAGACGGAATCACTTACGTGAGTGAGAAGGGTTGGCATCCATCTATGAAAGACTTGGGCGGTCTTCAAGTCTTTCTAGAAGCTCTCATGAGAAGGTCATTTGCCAAATTTGCTTTATAGCTATAGGTCCTTGTGGATGAAGGATTTTCGCGGAACTCAAAAGGGATTTAAGGTAAGACATGTGTCCGGAATTTACCCTTGATTCTAGGAGTTCAAGACTTAGTTCACTCACTAGATGAAAGAATCGTTTCGCGTCACTACGTGGGGGTTCAAATCGAAAGATACCCACACTTAAGTGTCAAGCCTTTCCTACATGCTCGGAATTGGTTGCTAACTTAGCATTAGTGGGGGATTGTTGGATATAATGCTAAGTCAGTGGGGTGTGTTAACTAGGTTAGTGGGGGTTACTTTTTCCTCTTAGGATTCCCCCATTAATCCTATTAATGTGTCATTATATCACCCCACTAACACCATTATTTAGCCTTTAGTAGGGGAGGTTTTATCTCATAACCCCCTATTTGTTATGGTTATATAAATGGGTGTGGGAGAAACATTTTATACATACATCTTATATTCCTCCTTAATGTTTCTCCATTATTCTGAGCATACCCTTGAGAGTTCCAACTCCCCGTGATTGAGCACACAACCTAGGGGAGTGCTGTGTGGCCTTGAGAACGACGTCCATGCGATTGTGCCGTGGTCGGGGCGAATTTCGTTTCTCATTCAATGATCATCGATCATGACACAGCGATTACAAATTCCTATTCTCTTTTAATTCCGCCCCATACAATAACCAACCTATATTTTCCAACAGTCTTCACTTGTCCGAAGTTTTCAGTCTTATGCCCATGTTTCGTCTGGAATTTTCTTTTTGTTCTAACCAAATTTAGTGATCCAGCTCATTTTTACGGAATTAATGGTGTTTTCTAGTTTTGTTGGGTTTCTCTGGTTTGTGTCTGACTTTTTTTTTTTTTTTTATTATTATTATTAATCAGTGATCCGTGGTTTCTTCTAGTGATCTTATTTTTAGTTTTGTGTAGTTTGTAACTGATTAATTTGTGTTAATTTTCTGATGATCAGGCGTAAAAAAGGATGCGGTTTATGAAGCAACTCAGGTTTAGATGGAGAAACTTGCTGTTGATGCTTTTTAGTTCTTATGGGGAGTTTGATTGCTGATTAGTTTTATCAATTTTGATGTTTACTTGTGTTAGGTTTTGCAATTGCATTTTTATTGATTTTAGTGTGTGATCCATTTTCTTGAAATAAGGCGTGTGATAAAATTAATTATAGCTCAGTTCGTCTGATCACATTGTTCTGCCTCTTTTCTCTGTTGGCTGTTTTAAGGTTTGGAAGTCCTGTGTTTTTGGAAATGTCTGGATTATATTAATTGGTGATTAGACAAACAATTAAACTGATCATATTTCTCAATTAATTACAGAATTCCGGTGTTTATATGAATGCAAGGCTTTCTATATATTCTCTCTTATTTTTAGGTTATTTCAAAGTTAGATAGAAGTCCCGTTTTCTGTTGATTTGAAATTTGGTAGTTCGTTGCAATTCATAGGGTTTGTACTTGTCATTTTTCAGTAATTCACTTTTTTTTTTCAGTGTTTGACAAATTCAACCTTTTATAAGGGAGTGTTTGACAAAATATCTTGTCTTTATGTCAGGATCAGCATCAATGTGATTAACGAGGGAGTGATGCCTGCACAGGTAAATTTTAGTGATTGTTTGTTTGTTGCAGCTGCGGAATTTGGTATGGGTTTCACTACTTTTACGGTGTTTGATCTGTACCGTGGAATATCGGTTTTATTTCTGTTTTCTTAGTGGAAATGTCAAGTTGGTCCTTCACTTGGAGTCTCTGCTGGAGACGAGTTTGGGCAGGTTGTTGCGTTGTGGAGGTATGCAAAACACAGCCCTCACATCACACCACCTTTTTACTCATTGACATTGAATGTCATGCTCTTCCAAGGCACAAAACTTGTGCTAAATCTAATGTTCGCCATCTATTTGTCAAAGGAACACTGAGAACGCTGGAGTTGTCTTAACTCGTGGTTGTGACCCAAAGCCAGATCCATGCGACTGGGATGGATTTGGCGTTCACACCGACCACAGGTTTTCACAGCATGTCTTTACCTCAGACCCATTTTGTTGGGTGGGTCCAACCCAATTCTTTTTTAATATTTTTATTTTAGTTTCATTTTCTGAAAATGAAAGAAAAGAAAAACAGAAAAAAAGAAAAAAGAAAAAGAAAACTGAAAAAAGAAAGAAAGAAAGTGGCGTGTGTTTTATTGTGTGGTGGGGGTAACTTTACTCTGGGACCACAAAAAGATCAGAGAGCTCAATTTGGCTGTGGTTTTTTTCGACAGAAGGCAGAAAAAACGAAAAAGAGACAGAACCCAGAAAATACAAACACACAGAGAGCAGTGGGAGAGTGTTCTTCTTCCCGAAATTCTCAAAGAGGTAGAGGATCTCCAGCTTGAAGTTCGTCAATAGCTTGGCGTTTTGGGAAGCTGATCGGAGATGGCCATCTGCTAATTGTTCTTCAGCTACAGGTATTCTAGTATCATTCCTTTGGATCTTTTGTTAGTACAATTGGTTAGGGAAATCAATGTGTATTGATCCGAATGGTAATCATCTGTAGTTGGGATTGAATTGGTTTTAAGTTAGGGGCAATAACTTGAAACTGTAGCTTGTAATTTTGCTAAATTGATTAGTGAAATCGATTATTGGTGCCCAGTGGTTTTTCCCTTCGAATTGGAGGGTTTTCCACTTATATTCTTGGTGTTGGTTGTTTGTCTTTGTTGAATTTCGTTTTGATTTGGTTTAGTCAATTTGCGTCGAATTGCTGCCGAATTTTCACTAGACTCGTTTGGTGTCGTTTAGGCACAACACATTTTTCATTAGAACTTTTGCAATGTTGTAAACTCGTCTCTAAATTAACTTCTATTTTTGTTATATTATAGAGACAGTGAGGGAAGGAGGCTGTCTTGCGACCAACTTTTAATTATCACACAGGAGCGGGATTCCGCCAAAAACGACCATTCTTGTGGTGGTATGGAAGGCATGGACTCCGCGAACGTCCTGCGTGCCCCCTTTTGACATTTTTTTGTGCCCTTTTTTCACAGTAATTTATTTGGTGCATGCCTTAACCTGTTTGAGGATTTTGCCTGGACAAAATTTTTCTTCACGTTCAGTTTTATTGAATATTGACTGGCTTTGAACACTGATAATTGCTTGTTTCTCGGAGAGTATATGATTAGGTTTGTCTGAAAATGATTTTGAACGACTCTTCGTGTTCCTATTGAATATTTCTTCACTTCTCTCTTAATTTGGTCCTTTATTTGTTGTTTCATTATCTGTGCCGCTAATTTGGTGAATATGATTTGGAGATTGGAAAGGTTGTTTGAATTCGTTGTTTTTGTATGATTTTGGGTCGTTTGTAAGTCTTGTCAGGTCCGGTGTGAGGGTCACTCCCTTAACTATTACCCTCATTTCAAGGAAAGCCCTGAATGACAAAAGTCGACTTTGTGCTTGAGACACATGGTGGTTCATGGGGAGGGTTAGATTAATGTAGACTTTAGTGTGAGAATGAGAATGATACGGTTCACCCAACTGCTAAACCAATAGACTTTACATCTATACGCTTATATTTATCACTGCTTGACAATTACAGTGTGAAATTCGTTCTAGAGAGACATTTGATTTGGTCAATCTTAGTGTCGGAATCATGATGTTATATGATGCTGTCTTCACTCTTTTTGAGATAATTGGTGTATTTAACAAACACATGTAGTGTGATCAATACTAGTTTGATCAATGTATGCCCTTCTTTTAACTGAACAATCGGCTTCTGTTTTTCTTTTTACCCTTTTCTTTGCTGGCAGACTTGGAACATCCTGTTACTAACCTGAATTTGTGCTACCTTCTTCTCTCATCTTATGTTTGATCTTCCGTGGGCAACAGTCAATGTGGTAATGCAGGGTTGTCTAAAGAGAGCTGTCATTGAACAGAGAATAAATGTTGTGTCTTGGAGATGTGATGATAATAATTGAATTCATTTGGCGATTGTTGTTTTTTCTTAACCAGATATCAAATATGATAGCTTCTTTCTCACTCTTGCCATGGTTTACTGAATTGATTTGGTACAAGTGCATTGTTCTATGTTCTGGATATATAAAGAGTAGCTAGAGTTCATTGATTGCATTGGTTTTGTATAGGCAAGTTTCTAATTTGGATTTGTTGCCATGGCCTTCATTTGTTTTTGGTTTGAAATACAACAAAGGTTTGGCTTGTGCAAGAAAGGTTGGTTTATGGGAACTTACAGAAGCTCAAGGGCATATATTCCAAGAATCCAAGGAACATCAATTTAAGCTGCGGCAAAGCCCAATCCATGCAATAGCGCGATAAATTTGGAGCTACCGCAACTAAAAGATACGTCTGAAGTTGTTGTATTTTGGTTAAGCTCCTATATTATCACAATTCAATCCAATTTCAAGCATTTCTTTTGCTGCCTGTGGAACATGTATGTAAAACCCACCAACAATTCGTCTTATATTTCTTTTTTAGCGTCAAAACAATGCACTTACGAAGGTTATGTAAGAAGGCACTAGACTTTTAAGCCTTCAAGAAGACTGAGAAATTTCTGTAGAAGTTGTTCTTTGTTGATTCTGGTTCAGTTTGTCATCAGCACAACGCCGGAAATTTGAGCCAGAATGATAATATCCCGTAGGACGATTTTTGTTGATAGTTTTTTTGTTAAATCTAATGTCAATGTCTCATCTGTAAAACCAAAAGTGTCGTATCTTTTGAGAAGGAGGGAGTATTAGCTAAATTGATAATGTCTAGACCTTGGATCTCTAACCGTGTCGTGTTATGTTCAATCAACAACGGTTGTTGAATGTTTTCCTTGTTGGTTACGAAGGAGCAATTAATGTTGTGGGGTGAGAAATTAAGGATATGAGGATTCGAACTCGGAATATCCACCAGATATGTTGAATTCTAAACTGTTGTCGAATATGAATGTCTATTTATAAAGTGAAAGTGGATATCCTTCTATATTTCTTTATTTATGCTATGCTACCATTTAAAAAAAAAAAAAAAAAAAAAAGTGGGTATCTCTTAACCAAAGCTGTGGGTAAAGCCCAAATAATGTGAACGCATACTATATACCTGTATAAAGTCCGTAATGTCAGAATGCATCTACCTGTGGTTGCATGAGAGAATTTGAAATTCACATGAAATTTCATTCTCATGATTTTTAAATTCATGGGAATTTCTCAAAAATTGTTTGGTTGGATGTAGAAAGTAAATTCATATTGGAATTGACAATTACCAAAGAGATCATAGGTAAGTCAATTCCTCCATTTTGCCGGAATTAGAAATTCACAAGAATTCTCAAATCTTATACATTTAGCTAACCAAATAACTCAAAATTTTCCAATTCATGAGAATTTAAAATGTTATTTGGCAACCAAAGGACCACTAAATTTTGAAAAATTAAAAATGACGCTATTGAGGTGGACCTGGCCACGTGGAGCAAATGGGAGGTGATAGGAAATTGGGTAAAGAAATATAGAAACTTCCGCACTACTACTTGTTTGTGTTTTGTTGTAAAACTCAACATTTGATCAATTTTATAGGTGTTACCAATACTCTATGCCATTCAGGTTAGCACTTATTTATGTTTTTCTTCGTTACAATGTAATGCCATCTCCATTCTTTATTCGCTCAATC
The DNA here is from genome assembly GCA_963680865.1 of Spergularia marina. NCBI lineage: Eukaryota > Viridiplantae > Streptophyta > Magnoliopsida > Caryophyllales > Caryophyllaceae > Spergularia > Spergularia marina. The sequence continues at coordinate 7,451,858 of OY804544.1, read as the reverse complement.
GTCGTTGTTTAACATAGTTTTAACTACAAAATGACATTGGTTTGGTTCTTCTTCGAGTTTAGATAGACTAATAATGTTATTTAGCTCATAAACATTTATAAAATTAAAAAAAAAAAGGTTCCACAATTCATGTTATAATTGAAGAATATATATTCACAGCAACTTACAATTAGATAAATTAGGGATTTGTTCAATTTGTAAAAGTGTAGGGAGCAAATCGCCACTTTCGGATTAGGGGAATAAAAAGTAGGGTGAATCAATACAGGGTGAAATTATTTTTTTGTGACATGAGGTAAAACTTAAAGTTCACGTTTAATTTGTGGGCTAAGATTATGAAACTTGGCGGACCATCGATCTGAGGTAATAGGGGTGATTAATTAGGTCGGGAAAGGATTCTCTGGGTTTATTTCCGTGTATGAGTGGTAGAGTGTTACTATAAATGAAATATATGGAAATAAAAATGTATTTCTGAAATTAATTGTCTCTATAGAACTATAAAATTGCAGTGCAGATCACATGCCCCATTTTTCTATCTCACTCTCTGTACCCCACCAATCACATGTTAGTATTTCTTACGGAGTATATCTTTTCAAAAATATTATATTTAAAATATAAAACAATGAAATGCTAGTATATGATGGGTGGGGTACAAAGAGTGAGACAGGATCATTGGACAGGTGATCTGCACCGATAACATTGGGGGCTTTTCTGAGAACGTGGGGTAGAGTTACTAAATTGAACTCCGTATCTGGTAGAGTTATCTTTCGACTCCATGGGATCTCAATCCGATTGGTCATATGGTATCACGAAAGCTCACGAGAAAGGAAAGAGAATGAGAAATCAAGGAAGGATGCCAGGGGTCTGTGGATGATAAAACGTAAGTCAAAGGGTGTGGGAAAGGAAAAATAAGGGGATGTATGACATTGTAAATGTTAAATGTGTGTATTTATTTTTAGCATATGAATGTAACAAGGTTAAACAACCAATGGCTTACATCATAAGTTCATCACAAATGTATGGTTTATGCATTTAAGTAACCACATAATTATGATGTAGCTAATTCTATCGTAGAATCACCATGTATCGATTTTGACTTTCGAGTAAAGGATGAGCACATAGTCAGGTTACTGATGTTAATGCATAATGCTCTAATTATGACATATTAATCCGACAAACGAGCGTCATTTTTCAGGCGAGGATGTTTTCAATTAGATATATAGGACAGTATTATGTGTGGTGGTACTACTGTGATTTATATTCTACTAATGAAAAATTAATGATTGGATTTAATTTGTTTGGTTGCCAGATACAGTGCCTTGAAGATGGATACAATGTGGAATGCTCTAGAGTATGTGATAGGAAACAAAAGGCTAAGAGATGTGCCCAAATATATTGCTGATACGGAAGCTGTCAGTGTGAGTATTCAGCAAGCAGACCGAGATCATAAAAGCCGTAAAAAAATGTCACCAGAGTTGGTCTCTGATCTTATTGAGACACAGTGTGGGATAGAAAATCGAATATTGGGTTTGTTGGAGGATGATAAGGTCACTAGAATCGGTGTTTATGGAATGGCTGGGATCGGAAAGACCACTCTTTCGAAGCATCTCTACTATCAGCTTTCAGAGACTAAGAAGGATGGCTGTGGTGTTGCTTGGATCTCTGTAGGCTTGAATTGTACAATTTACAATCTGCAGCATCGTATTGCTGAGGCAGTTGGGCTGGATTTGCAATACGAGAAGGATCTCAACAGAAGAGCTGCGAGTCTGTATGCGTTTCTGGGTCGCTTATCATGTTGCACACTCTTTCTTGATGATCTCTGGGCTGAATTTCGTCTGGAAGAAGATGTAGGGATTCCCAAACAGTGCAAGCTGATTTTGATTTCTCGGTCCTTGAATGTCTGTCGTGCATTTTGCTGCCAAAAGGTTATTAAAGTCGATCCTCTCTCTCAGGTTGAGGCGTGGCTGATGTTTCACAGGGCTGCGTGTGATAGCATGCTTAATTCGAGTAAAGACATCATTCAGAAAGCAAAGAGAATGTGTGATTTCTGTGGAGGTGTCCCTCTTGCTATCCTTGAATCGGCCCACAGGTTGAGGGGGGTAGTTGATGGTTCTGGTTGGAGCAAAGCCGTTGACAGTATATATCGAATTCCTATGGGAGAGACCCATTTAAGCGACACGTTTAATAGCTTGAGGCTCTCTTATGATAACTTGAGCAATGACAAGCTGAAGACATGTTTCCTGTACTGTGCATTATACCATGGGGGTGATGCCATCAAGAAAGACGAGTTGATCCGCGTCTGGATTGGAGAAACGCTCATAGACGACGTGGGATCTTTGCAGGTGCAGTATGACATGGGACATTCGATACTGAATAAGCTCATCAACTCTAGTTTGCTGGAAACCACTGGAGATGAGAGCACGGTGAAGATCCATGATCTGACCAAGTATATGGCACTTTCCATAGGCTGGGATAGCATCGTTGAGACAACCAGACAAAGCTTGACAAGGAATCCTACAAATTTGGAATGCTGGGAAAATCTCAAGGTTCTATCCCTTATAAAATCAGAACATTTGCCAACTTTTGATGCCTCCCCAAAGTGTCCTAGTCTCTCCACCTTACTTCTGCAACACTCTTCTCTGCATGCTCTCCCGGATTCTTTCTTCGAGCACATGATTTCTCTCCGTGTGCTGAATCTGTCTCATACCTGCATTGGGAAGCTACCCAGTTCCGCCAGTAAACTTTACGAGCTTCAAGTTTTAGACGTAAGCCATTGTCCGAAACTCAGGGAGGTGCCTTCTGTTGCAAAGCTGCAGAAATTACAGTACTTGAATCTGTCTCAGACCGGAATCAGACAAGCTCCTCATGTGAAAGGTGAAGGAAGGAACTGCATTGTGCTTCCAGACAACATTCGAGAGTTGAATGTTGATGACAAAGAATTTCTCGTTAATCTTACAGATATCAGCTTCAAGTTTTAGACGTAAGCCATTGTCCGAAACTCAGGGAGGTGCCTTCTGTTGCAAAGCTGCAGAAATTACAGTACTTGAATCTGTCTCAGACCGGAATCAGACAAGCTCCTCATGTGAAAGGTGAAGGAAGGAACTGCATTGTGCTTCCAGACAACATTCGAGAGTTGAATGTTGATGACAAAGAATTTCTCGTTAATCTTACAGATATCCTAAATCCTGTCATTCTGTGTTTATGAACAACCATCTAATTCCCAAGTCTAAGTTTGACTTCATAAATCTTAATTCAACAGTATGTAAACTTAAGATTCGCAAATTATTAGATGTAATGTAATGTAATAAATTCACAGAACTAGATGAAATCTGATCTTTCTGTTACTTTTAATAATTGTGTGCAACTGTGTATAAAAATTGACATTGCACAATTTTAATAAAAACTAGTCTTTACACCGTGCTATGCACGATCCTTGTTGATTAGCTTGTTTGATCTTATGCGTAAATTAATGAAATAGTGATATTACAATATTAGTCAGCGAATTCTTCAATTTTCGCCAAACCGCATAATACTAATTGTTGTATTTCTTTCTCCACTTTTTTTGTTATTTCAATACTTATTCTCACCACGATTATTAACAATATCATATACCACGATTTAAATCAATCACCTCTAAATTACAAAAATAGATAGAGTAGTATATATTAGTGATCGATATCACTGTCCCTTGTTGTCTGCATAATACCAATTTCCATGTTTTACTCTCCATTATAAATTATTTTGATATTTCATTTCATGTATATATTCATAATCACAACATTAAAGACCTTTATATATAATTATCAATAAAAAAATCAACAAATATTAATTGGCCTAGTGGTTGAAGTGTTAAAAATGTAACATTGAGGTCACAGGTTCGAGTCTTCATAAACTCATTTTTGCGGATTTGACTGTGCGTTTAGGTGATGAGGTGGAATTTCCTGTGTGGCATGCACGTTTGCTTGTCACCTATGTGGCATGTGAGGTGGAGGATTACGTGTCGCGTCCATACGATTTCCATCCAACTTTATATAGGGGCACGATCCGGTAGGAAGTTATATATGGTAGAAAAGGTAGGAAGTACATATATAGTACATCAATATCTGCGATTGAAACTTACAAAACCAATAACACATCTAAACAAAAGACATTATTCTTATAAATTGTGTTTTTAATTCAACAAAAGTCACTTATATTATCATAAAATGCAATTTTAATTACAAAATATTTATTGTTATAAAATGCACTTCTACTTTTAAAAAATGCACTTATTCTTATAAAATGCATTTCTTATTTAACAACACGCATTTTTCTTATCAAATGCAATTTAAAATTAACAAAATACACTTTTCATATAAAATGCACTTCAAATTTAATAAAATGCACTTATTTTTATAAAATACACTTCTAATTTAACAAAATGCACTTTGTCGTTTTAGTTTTATAAAATGCACTTCTAATTAAACAAAATGCACTTGGTCTTATAAAATGCACTTCTAATTTATCAAAATGCACTTTGTCTTATAAAATGCACTTCTAATTTAACAAAGTGCACTTTGTCTTATAAAATGCACTTCTAATTTAACAAAATGCACCTTTTCTTATAAAATGCACTTCTAATTTAACAAGATGCACTTAGTTTTATAAAATGCATTTCAATTTAAAAAAATGCACTTCTAATTTAACAAGATGCACTTGTAATTTAACAAAATGCACTTATTTTTATAAAATACACTTCTCATTTAACAAAATACACTTTATCGTTTTAGTTTTATAAAATGACTTCTAATTTAACAAGATGCACTTAGTTTTATAAAATGCATTTCAATTTAACAAAATGCACTTCGAATTTAATAAGATGCACTTATCCTTATAAAATGCACTTGTAATTTAACAAAATGCACTTTGTTGTGTTGGTTTTATAAAATGCACTTCTAATCAAACAAAATGCATTTGGTCTTATAAAATGCATTTTTAATTTAACAAAACACACTTATTGTTATAAAATGCATTTTCAATTTAACAAAATGCACTTCTAATATAACATGATATACTTATTCTTGTTAAATGCACTCCTAATTTAATAAATTGCACTTTTTTGTTTTAATTTTATAAAATGCAATTCTAATTTAGCAAAATGCACTTTAATTAAACAAAATGCACTTTTAATTAATCAAAATGCAATTCTAATTAAACAAGACCCTCCCACTTCCCTATTCTCTCTCCTCCCCCAACCCTCCCCCCTCCCACCTACTCGACCACCCCAGCTCCGCCATCGATCGTCCCCGACCACCACCACTGACGGCCCAGTCCCAGCCACCTTGACCGCCGCTCTCACGCGACAATGCTTCCACCTCTCCGCGATGACGTCGCATCTTTCTCATCCCCCATTTCCCACGTCCAAAATCGGGGAGAGGTGAAAACTATGGCAGGAGGGGCAGCGAGCATCCGTATATGGGCGGCGAACGAGGGGGAAAAGGAGTCGACATGTGTGAGGGACGTCGAAGCATCGGAGTGGGCGGAAATCAGGGTGGTTGAAGAGAAGTTTGAAGAGAGAGAATGGGTCGATTGGGGCTACGGCGTGCTCGACGGTGGGAAGTAACACCACTGGTGAACTGGCGGAACGACGGCAAGCATGGTGGTGGTGGTCGATTGGTTCGAGGTGGTGGTTTGTGCAAGTGGTCGGCAGTTGGAGATGAGTTTAAAGAGAGAAAATGGGTGGATTGGGGTGGTGAAGTAGTTGACGGGAGGAGAGAACGTCACCGGTGGGCTGGCGTCAGGACGGCGGATATGGTGGTGGTGGCCAGTTGGATCGTGGTGGTGGTTGGTGCCGGCGGTGGTGGTTGTCGGTGTACGACTGGGTGGCGGAAGGGGAGGTAGGAAAGGAGAGAGAGAAAAGAGAAGGAGAGGAGAGAGAAAAATGTGAGTGATATTGGGTTTGGGTCGATATATATTTTAATTTTCTTTTGTTTTAATATATTTGATATGAGCCATTAGATTTAAGTTGTGTGAATGGATGAGATGACTTCTTACTTCTTACCTAAGGACCACTTCTTATAGGAACAACATCCTATATTATGACACGATGACAATCAGAGTCTAATTGGAGTAGGATAAAAGATTTTTGAGACCAAATGTAATATATTATTCTACATTTAAAGAACGAAATAAATAATTAAATATTTTAGGCATGCAGATTTATTTTAATTTTACTCACCTTGATATTAACAATTCCAAGAAGTTCAATTTTGTATGGAATTCAATGTGTGTGTTTTTTTTTACAACATTTACACGTTTTACATATTGATTTGTATTCTAAGTTGATGTTAAATGATGTAATTTGTCGTGTTTATACAATATTTTTCGGAAAATAACTGGTGGTTTGATACGGGGTATCGGTCATACGATGGGTTATGACCTAAAAAATAGTTATCGAGTTGGGCTATCTTTTAATGGGCCATTTTGAGATGTAACGTAATAATATGGAGCTTCATTATCTAGATTTCAACCATGTTCATCAATAAATAAAAGGTTTAGATACTAGTGAACTTCTTAATGAAGTGCTCCCTTCGACCCAAAATATTGTCATGTTTCTTTTTGAAGTTTTGAGGTGACATTGAGCTATTTTTAGACCAAATGAATAGTTCACTTGTTTCAAAAATTAGTAATTGAAATATTTCATTCTGCATTGCAGGCAACTACCTCTACTTAATTTGGTCTACAAGCTAGTAATCCGTAACATGACAACTCAAAACAGTAAAATGAAAAAGGGAACATCTCTTTAAATCGTAGTATGAGCTCTAATTTAACTATTCACTAAGGCAATCACTTTGACATTTAATTGATCATATATATATATATATATATATATATATATATATATATATATATATATATATATATATATGTGGGGTTTTTGTCAGACCACACCTGATAAAACAAGTTTTTTGTCAGACTACACCTAATAAAATATATTTTGTCAAACCATACCTGATAAAATCCATTTTTTTGTTAGACCACACCTAAATACCTAATGTTGACTTCCAACCTTCATCCACCCATTGCCACCTTTTACCCACCCATTGCCGGCCTAAACCACCTCATTGCCTCCCCTAACCCACATTCTTAACACATGACCTATTTTCCCCCCATTTCTAACACCTTTTCTCTCTATCCCTAATGTTATTTTTCTCTATTTTTTCAAATTTCCCCATTTTTTTTTAAAAACTATTTCATCACAAATTCATTCAAAAGAAGGTACTCAAATTTATATTGGAGCTAAAATCAAATTTGGGAAGGAAATTAAGTTTGAGGAATTGAAAAGGAAGGGGGAAAAAACAATTTTGGTGGATGTAGGGTGGCTATGGGTAGGTATGGGGGCGGGGGATGGGTGGATGTGGGGGTGGGATGGGATGGGTGGCTATGGGTGGGTAAGGGGCGGGGAAGGGTGGCTAAGGGGCGAAAGTCAACATAGGTGTAGTCTGACAAATAAAAACACTTTATTAGGTGTGCTTTGACAATTTTTGTTATATTAGGTGTGATCTGGCAAAAAAATAGTTTTATTAGGTGTGATCTGACAAAAAAAAACTTTATATTTCAAGTTTCAACACATATATACCCATGAAAAAGTACAATAATCTTAGGCCACTAGTCGTATAAGCTACTATCTTTTTTAAAAAAAAAAAAAAAAACTGTGGTTATTTGTGATCAAAAAGTTAGGACCAACAATTGACAAATGACGGGTAAAAGTTTTACCGTAAAACTAATATATTGGTGTTAAACTTTTCTAAGTTTTTATGACTTTGCTTGATCTATATATAACATGTATCCATATACCCTAAAGTAGCACATGTTTTAGTAAAGCTTTTTGTCAGCTTTTGACCGGGTGGGAGTGTCACGATCATATGAATGTCCGGAAAAGAAGTAGTCGATGGGGGTTGAGGGTAGACTAGATAGTTTGACGAGGGTGTGAGTGTTATGAAGATCAAGTAGAGAAGTTGATGGGTCTAGGAGTCGCCTAGAAAATTTGACAATAGAGTAAGAGCCTTAGAGAGGGATTGAGGTTGACCGTTGTGTGAGGGTCGTCACTTTAAGGTTCTAGTAAAGATACAAGTTGACGTTTTGCCACACACTTTTGAGCCTCACACTTCTGATTTGCGAAGACCGGACCATATTCTCTTGATTCTTATGAATCTGACGGCTCACACACTTTTGAGCCTCAAGCGAGGCTACGACTTGTGCACCTTCTTGTTCATCACTTATAGTGCATTGATTCAGGATGAGGAAGTAGTGTTTCCTCAGCGTAAAAGGCAAGCTCATTCAGGCAATGTAAGCTTGGTTCATGGGTTAGCCAATCGTGGCAGTCATATACCAGTCAACGACTTGATTGGTCACGTGGCTGCTCGTACTAGGACTGAGCTCCAGGCTGTATTGCTGGATCGTAAGGTTCAGATGATTACAATTCACGGGGGAAACGGGATTGGTAAGACCATGTTGATGAAGCATTTGTATAACGATGCTCTGGAATCAAATGGCATGTTTGATCATGCTTTCTTCTGGGTTACCTGCCCTGTCCATTTCAGCATCAAGTATTTTCAAGATGCTGTTGCCATGGCATTGAACTGTGATCTCTCCGGCATTCTCGACTCCACGTTAAGGGCGAGGAAACTGTCTCAGTCTCTCCTAAATCGCGGCAAATTTGTCATGTTCTTAGATGCTGTCCCCGGAGGAGATTTCTCCCCAGAACAGATTGGGATTCCAGGTGCTTCTCAAGGGAGTTGCTGCAAGCTGGTAGTTACTAGCTGCTCTCCCTTTGCTTGTGAACCCTTGTATGATTCTAGGGCAGTTCAACTCAACCCTCTTTCAAAAAAGGAGGCGCTTCAGTTGTTCATGAGTGAAGCAGGATTAGACTCGGGCCGTGTTGCTCAGCTGAATGACATCCCTCGATTACTGTCCGAGATGTGTTGTGGAGTGCCTCGTACAATTGTAGACACAGCTACTCAGATGTGCGGTATTCACGACATCCGTGAATGGAAGCATAAGCTTAATGTTGGGATTAAAAATGGAACTTCTTTGGAGGTTATTGCTGATGATGAGCTTGGGAGGTGCTGACATAATATAGAGCAGGAAATTTTAAAAATTATGGAAATAATCAGGTTAAGGCATTTGTAATGTAGGTAGTTAGTTGCAATTGTTATAATTGTAGAGACAGCTATTCAGATGTGCGGCATTTGCGACATCCGTGAAGGGAAGCATAAGCTGATTGTTGGGATTGAAAAAGGAACTTCATTGGAGGTTATTGCTGATGATGAGCTTGGGAGGGTCTGACACGAGCAAAAGGTTCTAAATTTCATGGAGATTAGTTTTGAGGTACCACCATAAAGTTTCATGTTTTTCTTTTGATCCATGTATGTATAATGTATTGTTTTGGCAAATAACCCAGTATATTACTGAAGTTTCTTGCTAATATTGCTCAAGTGTTCTAAATTCCCACCCCTCCCCCCCCCCCCCCTCCTCCCCCTCAACCGTTTCTTTGAACATTGAGCCTCGACATAAATTTCTACTTGTGCAGCTGCAGCAGGATTTAAAAAAGGAATAGATCGTGAATTCGTGATTTCCTTAACCCTGGCCTTCTGATTTCTCCATTAATTATCTATTTCATTGGCCGAAACCAACATTGACAGCTCTTAGCTGCTAGGGAGTGTCTCAGAGACACCCTGCAGAAATCTAATTCTCTGGCTTCTCAGATTTATGTAACAGGGTCAAAATTACGAAAAAATCAATGACAGCATTTTACTGTTATCAGCTGAGCTGCAGTTGGAGAGCATGTAGAGCAAGTCCTTGGAACTGTGACTGCAGTAGCATGTTCTCGTCTTAGTGGAGGCGCTTTAAGTGATTCGTTTAACAAATTAGAGTTAGTTTCAGGTGGATAGTAAAGGAAACCCCTACAAACTCCCTGCACATAGAGGCACAGATTCAGAAACTTCAGGCCATCATCGAGAAGTTAGGAGTCTATGTGAGAGCCTGAGAGGCTAAATTGCAGGTACAGCCTTACAGGCCCTTTATGTAGTCCAGTGGGGTAAGCATGGAGTTTGCCATAAAACAGGTACTTCAGACGGAGTATGAACTCTGCAATTGTGTCTTCCATAGTTGTAGAAGCTCGATTCTGATGGCTGTCATAGTTGTTTTCCAAAACTTACAACACAATCTGGCTTTGTTGCCCTTCTCAAGGTTGGTTGTGAGTAACAGAGGGCAAGAAGGATGCAATGAAGCTCTTGAAGCTGCTTGAAATATTCGCAATGCTGGACAAGCTAAGAGTCGACTTCAACATGCTCTTCAGCTCAAAAGCATGTTCCGAAATACAAATCTTATCAGGAATCTCATCAAGAGGGTGTTTCATGGCGCATGTGAGACATTCAAGGAATTCTCACTTCAAGTTGAGCTTCAGAGAAGTAACATGGTCCCCCCTCCTGGGGATGGCAGTGTCCCTCCTATGGTCACTTTCGTCTTACTGTATTATACTCCCGGATGATGATAATTAGAGGCCTATTTTCGCGCAGGTTCTGTAATCAATCAGATTTGGAGTCCGAGCAAATCCCGCATCAGTCTTCTACAAGGAAGCGAAAAATAGCTGAAGCAATGGAGATCAACCTAGAGACATGGGCTAAGACATTCGAGGACACTGCATTATCCCACTTTTTCCTGATGAACAATTACAGTTACCTGCAGGAACTTTTTCAGGAATCGGCTTTTGGTGGCCTCATGGGCGAAAAATGGCTAAATGGGTATGAGCAGAAAATGGAAATGTACATTGAGGCATACCTTAAACAAAGCTGGGGAAAACTAGCACCAATTCTAAGTGAGGAAGACTTGCTATTATTCTCCCCCAGGGGAACAACAACCCAAGAACTGGTTAAGAAGAGGCTTCGAGAATTCAATGATGCACTCGAAGACATGTACAGACAGCAGTCCGAATGGGTTGTTTCGGATAATGGGTTGAGAGAGAGGGCATGCCAAGTTATAGTTGATGCAGTGGTTCCTACATACAGGTGGTATCTTCACAATTTCAGATACTTGGCAGAAAATGGGTCAAGTCCTGGTAAATATGTTTAAGTACTCTGTAGGAAGCTTGGATGCTATGCTTAACTCTTTATTCCATCCTAAGATGACTATAATACGCCGCAGTAATAGCAGTTCTAAACCCAAGTTGATTGGTAAACTGCGAAGTGCTGTTGCAAGTCAATTTCGAGTTGCTCCGATCAGTACATAAATCAGCTTTACTGATGTAATGTATACTCAGACTAATTTGCATTTTCTGACAGTGTGTACAGTTTTAGGAAATTAAACGTCTCCTTTTTCGACACTGTCTGTGATTGCACAATTTTATTAGAAGACATATACGATATACTACAAGTTTGTGCAATGCACCACATATGAGAAGACTTAATTAGAAGATTTTACATTGATTTTCCACTCCTTTAAAGTGTTGATCAATTGATCAACCTTCTTAGAAGACGAACCATTCGACTCTACCGCCTTTCTAGCCATTTCTCCGATTTCTTTAGCCCTTTGTCTAGCTAGTTTTCCACTCTCTCCGCCCATCAACTCCTTCACTCCACTACTAATGGCTTTGCACCCAAACCTCACATTCTCAATTTTCACCTCATCGAGATTTGGATCGATGGCTAACCCTACCTTCAAAACGTGAACTAGTAATTTTTCGTTGAGGGGTTGTTCCGCACCCATGGGCCAAGTTAACAATGGTACACCCATAGACAAGCTCTCTAATACCGAGTTCCAACCACAGTGACTTAAAAACCCATTTACAGCAGGATGTCCTAGTACACTCCTTTGATCCACCCACTCTCTTATAACCAACCCTTTCCCTTTCACACGTTCCTCCCACCCCTCCGGCGGTGTCCAATTACTTGAACGGACGACCCAAATGAACCGGTGACCCGCTATCTCTAATCCCAAGGCAAGCTCATCCAATTGGACGTTTGATACGAAGGATTGAGTCCCAAACGATATGTATATGACACTCTCTTGTTGATCATCTAACCAACTTTGGTAAGAATCACATGGTTTACTAGTGTGATCAACACACTTAACACTTGAAGATTTTGATTTGCTACCATGTTGAAGACATGTTTCACTCCTTTCTTGGTCATATAGTAAAAGAGGGCCTACACACCATGCTTTAATATTTCTTCCAAATGCATCCTCGATGGCTCTTACAAACCCACCTTCGAGCTCCTCAAAACTATTGAAAAGTATTCCCCAACAATAATTGGAACCCGCATCAGTAATGCCAGTTTCTTCAAGGAACTTAATGTTAGAGTCGTTTTCGTGCTCTAACCCGGGAAAATCGTCGACAACCAATGTGAAAGGGCACTCCAAATTTGGAAGTGTGTTCAACTTCCGGTCGTTGCACAAACTTATCCGGCACTCCACATTTGTGTGCACCATGTAAGAAATGGCCGTCGATAAAACTCCCAATCCATGAAATAGTATGCCGGGAATATTTAAGGAGGAACAAATAGGTATAGCCCACCCTAGGAAAAAATCACATATTACACATATAGGATGCCCTTCTTTTTCCAACACTTTATTGAGATAACACTCGAAGGGCTCCTTTAACTTAAGAACTGCTCTTAAGAATGAAACATGTTGGTCCCCAGAGGCCAAATCTTTAGTATTCTCGCAACCTGCGTCTAAATCATCAACCACAGGAAATGGTATAACATGAGTTGAAATGCTCGAGAAATCGGTGACTACTAAAGAAACTTGTTTAACATTAGCAGGTGTAGTGATGATGGTCACTTTCACGCCTCTACGCGAAAGAACCTTGGCGAAGTCTAGTAAAGGGAGGGTATGGCCTTGAGCCATGAAGGGGAAGATGATAATATGAGGAGGGGGAGGATTAATGCTACCCATTGTTACGAGTAAAAAATTTTGTGGAAGTTCTCTTGCAAAACTTGTATGTTATATAGCACATCAAAATTTTGACACCTTTCATTAAATGTAACACAAATATGTGAATATATTCAAATCAAATCAAAATTATCAACATAACAATCAATGAATTTAATCTATTTTTAGTTTTTAATTTGTCTAAATGCAGTTTATATATCCATGAATTCAGTTCAGATCAAATCAAATCAGAACAGTTCAATTCAAATCAAAACAAATTAGAAAAACACAGTCTAATCGCATAGGACCTAAATGGCTTTAACCTTCAAGGATGATAAGGACATACCATGGAGCAATGAATAACGAGTTAACGACAATGGGACAACCTGCATAAGGCCTCGTGGCCGTGGGACTGAAGTCACTGAAGACTGAATGCTTCAGGACAGTTGGTTTCTCCATCAGGTTTATATTTCAGTCTAAGTAATGATGTGCATTTAACTGAGCAAAGGGGAACCATACAAACAATGGAGTATTTAATATTACACTTTGTATATGGGCTTAGCCCAATAATACAAGAGCAACAACGCAACATCGATAATAATTGACAGCTTTGGAAATTGACGTGGTGTCTCCGAGTTATGCACATTTGCCTGCGTGGTGTCCCTAGTCCCTACCTTTGAAACTACTATCCTGTGTTGTCTCTGACATCTTGCATGTAATGACACATGGTGTCCCTCGTCATTATCCTTCAAAGGAGAAATTAGTATAGAAATTAGTTTCGCTTAATTACATTCCCAAATTAAAATAAAACTTAAAAAAACCAAAATTATTTTAAACAAAAAATATGAAAATATAAAAAAAAAATGATCATTTTCTTTTTAAAATTGATTTTTAGTTCACAAAAATTGACATATTGTACTAGCAACGCGTGCGACTAGATACCTCAAGTCTAACCTAAATAGCCTTAAGAATGATAAGGACATATAGCTATAAACTGGGAGAATTAAGGAGCTGTCAATAACAATGGGACTCTGTGTTTCTCCAAACCTAACATCTGCGTCCCAACAACCTGCATTTAGACCTCTGATTAAGCTCGATCAATTACAACATCGTTGAGCATGTAACACGCACGAGGTATGCGCAATGGACCCATACATTAGCACACACATCCGTCATCAATTGCAGTTCCATGTGCATGCGAAGGTTTACTAAGACGTTAATATTTTTTTTGGGATAAACTTTTGGTTGAAATGATATATACGCTTATCATCCAATTATCGTGTCTAACAACAAACCCTGAGTATTTTTTGGGACTAAAATGCTCAGTTGGTGACTCCATCAGATTCATATATCAGCCAGAAAACAATGATGTGCATTGAACTGAGCATAGGTGAACTAGACAATCAAATAACAAGAGCAGCAAAAATGTAGTTATTGTGTGTAATCTGAGTTTCAAAGCCTACCTGATTATGCTATATGTCTCTCCAAAAAAGCGTTGCTAATTTCAACCAAACTAAAATCCCGGCAATTCTGATAGATCTGCAATCCCCTTTGGGAGGTCTGCGATTTTCCGGAGCAGCGCGAGCCTATTATTCCTAATCTGCTCATTTTCCTGCAAAAAATGAGGTATATGCTATCAACCTTTTGATTATTGCACAAGAAAAGTTGTATGAAGACTGTAGATGTGAATAAGAGCGTACCACCATTACGAATACATTATCGAAGAAATCAGCAAGCGGCTGTACTAGTTCTGAAGACGCTTGAACAAACTCGTCGATTTCAATATCTGTTCAGGGAATGTAGACAAAAAGATATAGAGTAAGCATGTCATTGAAGGGATAGATATTAGCTAATTGTACTAGAACTAGTATTGCATGCAGCTCAAGCAATATTTTGTGGGAGAATATAGAATTGAGAAGGCATTTTTCGTTGAGCTTTACTGACAGTAGACCATTATTATAACAAAAAGGAATGGCACGAAATGATGCTTTAGATAGTGAGGACTCTGAAAAACCACGATTACCAGTACAAACTCTGCTGTTTACTGACAAGAATGCGTTCCATAAAGCTCTCTCCTCTTCGGAGTCAAAAACAGCTTCATGTACCTATGGTATACAACTTAAAAATCAGTAAACCATTGCTTGTGAGAAGGAAAACATTAAAGAAGATCACCAAGACAATGTAAAAGATTCAAAGAGGTCCTTAGAATGCCTATACATTAATATAATTCAGATGAAAAACATAGTACATATTACGAAAACTGGTGTCAACAGACTTTCATCTTTTTGAATTTTGACAGGACTTTCATCTAAGACTCACATATTACCACTAAGAATTTCTTTGGATTTTCGCCAGGAAAAGAATTATGCCGAGGTTATGATGGGGTAATGAACTACTGAAATCAAAGGGCTTGCTGTGTTTTTTTTTTTTTTTTTTTTCTTTCTAGAAAGGCCCTAGATTCGACTATAATCATATATGAGATGTCCATGTTCCACCATCGCTTGCATTGAGCCGAAATATCGAAGTAGTTGTTAAGGAATGATTTAGTATTTCATTTTCTCATGCATACATAAAGCTCCATCATACACTAAACATCAAAGCTAAATATATCATACAGCTATTTGAGACACTACCTAACCCCCCTCCCCCACCCCCCCTCTTCTGGGCTAAGGAAAGCAATAAGAAACAAAACATTAAGGGCCAAGAGACTTGCATGACTCGGGAGCTGGATTAGTAATTACCTCCGCATTGACATCAGCGTTCTTCCCTCGGACAATCCTAGTTGGCCGGGAGTATGCTTCTATTACCTTTGGTAGAAGCTCACCTTTGATCAGCATTTCCATCTGAGAATGAAATTTTTTACCTCTGAGATGATAGTAATGTAATCAAAACAAGAAAAAAAGAAAGTACATCTAACGGAAGTACCACCAGGTTGAGAAGGTTAAAGATGCAGACAGGATCCTCAAAAGTTTTTATAGACAACCAGAAAAGATTTTACTACTCTTGATCCCATAACATGTTGGTACATGATCTTTAAACCCGTAATTTTAAGCAGCACAAGGACTTAAATTTCACAAACCAGGCACATCACACAAGTTAGTGTGAGAATTATGGGAGGGCGTGGGAGACAAGTATAGTGATAGGGTCTAGGGTTCCTACATGCTAATATATGTCCTAAGTTCCTCTCGAGTCCCAGATTTCAGAAATAAGTCAATGGCTTAGCACAAGATTTCTAAAATCATATTGAACTCAAGGCAATTGATCTTTCAAAAAGGACATAGATGCAGTAAGAACTTCAAGACTATTAACTCTGATAGAACACACCTTCACTGCAGATTTGGCTGCCAAACATGGCCAATTAGCACGCTCTAATAGAACTGATCGGACAACTTCTGGGTTCAAGCCCTTGTCAACCTGCCCATCAGATATGCACTCAGCATGAGCAACACATGAGTTTCACTCAAATACTACCAAATAAAAGCCATCTCTAAATAAGAAGCTTGAATTATATGAGCTCGGTACCACTCAATCTAAACAAACTGGAAATAGCTTTCCACAATTAATGTTAACACCGTTACAGTGTTATGTCCTTCCTCTTTATCCTACCAAATTTACTTTTATAACACAGATAAGTTTGCGGAAAGCTGATTACTTATCCCGATAAAAACAAAAAGGCTCACTAAACTGTATGAGCTATTGTTTCTTATATTGCAAAGTAGCAATCAGGCAATGCAATTTTCATTTTGGATCATTCAGAAACAATCTCTGTGTTCTCAATCTAAGGGTGCGTACCTCCAATCCCCCTCACAATCGCATGGGTGGGAGCCTTTGAGGCACTAGGGTAAAATTGTTATCGTAATGCTCAATCTAGCCATGCGCATAAATCCCTTTGATTAACCAAAATAATTGGGAGGATGAACCCACGAGCTCTATGCCAATGGGCTTAACTCTGAAACAAGGTCAAGCTCATTTCTTATACTAAGTTTATGTCAGGCCTCTCTATATTGTCATGGGTGATGGATCAATGTAATGGTTTGTGGAAGAGAATAGGCTGTGTAATTTTCAGCATTAAGCTTCATCCTTCAGAAAAGGAAGGGTATTGAGCAAACTGAGCACAAAATTTACTTTTGCTGAAGTGTGTTGTCTTACTACTGCTTTCAATTAAGAACAAATTACAATATGACACCTCAAAATATCATATCCCTATACTATCCCTATAGCAGTGTAGATCTTCTGTTCCGTTATATGTACAAGTACAACTCTATGTACCACACCAATGAGATTTTAGCAACCCATAATCTTATTAGAAATTACATTACTCTAAATATTTGCTGGATTGCTAAAATCTCATTGGTGTGGTACATAGGTCCATCTAATGAGACAGAAGATCTGCTCTGTAGTCTTACATCTACAACGTTAAACTTTTCTCAGTTTATAAAATTTTTGTGGGGACTAAATGGAGTAGTGGACAATTCGTTATGCAAGTGTAAAGCGAATCTGAGGGGCAAGAAGGATAAAAACTGTGATAACGAGAGGGAATTATGCTGAATAGGTATAGGCATGCTCTCACATTGGTGGAAACTCCATCTGCCTTATCTTTCCTGGCGTAACAAGATAGCCTTAAGGTGACAATGTGTTTTTAACCCTACGCAAGAATGGACCGTGTCTAGAGTTTAACCAGTGAGCTAACAAAAGTAATAAAAGCAGTCGCTGCGATTGAAATACAAACCAGATACTGCTCCAGCCTCCGAGTAACAAATTGATGCGCCTGCGGAAAGAATTCAGTCAGATTTACAGACAAGTCAGAAAGATTCAAAGGGCTCAAATACTCGATAATAAAAAAGAAAATCAGACATGAAATGGGAAATTAAAGGCACAACTCCGAACCATACTGCAAGTAAATATAAACTCCAAATAGAATCTCTAACAAGCTCCTCAGTGTACTAACTACTGTATGCAGTCAAGGTTTACAGCCTCCCATACATCTTCACTAAACTTTTGGTGGTCGAGAATCATCATGATAGAATATTGCAAACACTAACCATCATGAGTCAACAGTGAAAACTCTTAGCTGACTATCCTTACATCATCTAAAACGTGGCCCTCCACTCTAAGCGGTTGAATTTCAGCAGCGAGCTCGAGAGCCCATCTTAAGTCCAAGTTTTTATCGTTCTCCACCAACAGTTGTACCTGTACCTTACTCGAGTGAGAAAAAGATGATATTGATGCAGCATAACTAAGAAGTGGAGAAAGATTCACATCCTTACAAGGCCATAAGAGATCCTCCGCAAACCAAATGGGTCACTGGAAGAACTAGGCTGACAACCTGCCGCAAATAATCCAACAAGGCTATCCAATCTACATTACAAAAGCAACAGGGTGATAAAATGCTACCACGGCAATTTAAATCAAGAAGCTCATATAACTAGAAAAGGACCTGTCAGCTACTGCGAGAACATTGCCAGCCTCGGTCTTAGGAAGTATGTCTCCAGAATGTCTAGGAAGTGTAATCTCAAATAATGCGTCAGCGATCTGCCAAAATTACCACAAACGTGAGAAGTTCCAATTGGAGAGAATTAAAGAAAAGGAGCTATGCAAGTCAACTTAATAGGATAAACAAATAGAGGCAAGAAACAACCGGCAAATTTATAGATGCCCGCATTAAAGTTGATAGAAAAAAATAATACGAAGAGAATTGGCATATGACAAGTGTACCAAGTAACTGCCTAGATATAAATCAGAAGCACCTCTCTTTCTCAGAGACTCAGAGAGTTTATCAATTTGGAATATAATGGAATAATGCGAGTTGTCTCACTAACTATATGAGTTCTTATATTATGAAGTAGCAGTCAGTCAATGCAATTTTCATTATAGATAATCTGGAGATAGTTTCTCGATGTTTTTGAACATAAAGGTGAGCCTGCATACATCCACTCCCCACCCCATGACCTGCCTTCCATAAGTGGGACTGTGGGAGTCTTCGCACTGGGGTAATGTGGTCTTAAGTAAGAGAGTATAACACCAATACCTGTCTTACTCTAAAAATCAGTCAAAATCAAGAGTATTGTCATAAAAAAAGCAGCCAAAAATGCTATAGCGAAAAAGCAATAAAATACGTCGGG
Organism: Spergularia marina; assembly: GCA_963680865.1. Classification (NCBI taxonomy): domain Eukaryota; kingdom Viridiplantae; phylum Streptophyta; class Magnoliopsida; order Caryophyllales; family Caryophyllaceae; genus Spergularia; species Spergularia marina. The sequence continues at coordinate 7,432,827 of OY804544.1, read as the reverse complement.
GTATAGATCAAAAGTTGAAACCTGCTGCGAGAAGCCATCTCTGAGTGCATAATGGCGGGCCATTATTCCGGATAGGGAAGTGAATTCAGTGACAACGGCAGTGGCAAGGTCTGACATGGCAAGGGATGCAGCATCCTCAACAATCTGGAGTTGTTCGTCTTTGAGACCCATGGAAGGGGCTAATTTGGGAGCTATAGTCTCAACACGTTTCATTTTGTCCAGAATAGTTCCGAGTTTTTCCTGCTCAGACAAGGAGTAATATGTATTAAAAAAAAAAAAAAAAAAAAAAAAAAAAACAATTGGGAGAGTGGAAAATATGAAACCAAAAAAAAAAACAAATCAATGGTAAAAGATGCTTGGTACAAATATGTTGGAGAACCCCATATTTGCACATCTGAAGGAATATTTCCATATTAGCATATGCATTTGGAGTAACTCATACAATGGAATCCAAGAAAACAAACAAAAAATTCTCTAGAACAGTAGAATGAGAAGAAGGGTGGGGGGAGGATACTCGTTTCATCGAGTAGACTGGAAACAGATTAAATAAGTAATTTCAATAGAAAAAAAGAACGGCATTCATTAAATAATATATACGAATAATATACTTTCCTTCACGCCCTGGAATCCACCCCACTGGGTCAGAGGTGCAGATTGCTATCAATCCCACAGAGCACTGATACAGGCATACAGCCCTGGAAATGCTCCAAGTCAAACATCACTGAGTATGATCCTCATTATGGCAATTGTCAGTGAGCCCAACTGCCAATATACAATCCCCACCATCCAGACTGCCCCTTTTCTTCCACAACCTTTTAGTTAAGAGACAACCCAGATCTCCAGCAACCAGTGTGTTAAAGGAGTGGCTTTAAGCGTTCAAAACTATTTTGAACGTTAAGGAAGACTTTCCATGTTTCAGATTACCATTTATGGAAGGACCACCATCCATATTACTGATACAAGCAATTTAGAATGTACTATATATGTGGTTTTCCACTAACCCTTGGAATTGAGGTCATTAAAGAGTAGCCTTCTAAAAACATTTTAGGACATGCACCAAGAGAAAAGATCCTAGAAAGACAGTGCTCAGGGATAATAGAACAACAATATCTTTACCCCAGTGCCTTAAAGGCTCCCGCCATAAGGCAGGGTAAGGAGGGGTCGGATGCACACAAGCCTTACCTTATTAAAACATAGAGAGGGTGCGCACGGATGACCCAAAATGAAAATTGCTCGAGAATCGCACCGACTGACTTCTACTTCACAAAATAAGAAGCACATACAGTTTTCTGAGTCATTTTGTTTTATTCCATTATATCCCAAAGCCAAAAGAATAATTAGTCTTTGGCTCCATTGGAAATGGAAAAACTTAGGGATAATAGAAAAGAAAAGAAAAAAAGGAAAGAAAGAAAGAAAAGAAAAACATTATAGCCAAAGCCAACTGAAAAGCACTCAGGTTTGTGAAGCTCAATCAAGTCATATATCATCGGAAACCAATTCAAGATAGTTATGCAAGGTGTAGATACAAAGTCATTGGCAGGTGGAACTAGGTTCTAAATCCCTCAACACCAAAACAGCTCTTGTGGCTCCCTTCACACCAAAAAGATTAGGTGTTGAAGTTCTCATAAGACATCTCATTAAACTCCCGTCACACCATAAAAATAGATGAATACAAATTGGTCTACAATCCAGGCTTGAGGTACAAAAATCAATGACTCCTTATCAGATTGGCTACAAAACACCTCATCAAGCTCCATAATATTAGAAAAGCACAATACATCAACTTACTTGGAAAAGAATGCCACTTAATTGACCTCTAAACTCCGAAAGCTTCTTTCTTGTGTCTGTCTCATAGAAAAATTTTGCATCTTCATACCGTGCTCTGAGTTGAAATGAGGTTGTAACTCATCCATTCTTAGAATATGACAAAACAAAAAAAGTTACGTGCAGGATTCAAGTAACAAAGGTGTACCTGAGAACTGCTTCATTCCCTTTTGTCACAACGTCAATATTAATATCCCCATTTGCCACCTAAATTTCAGACCACAACGTGACTACATATACCATGTGGGAAACACAGCACAAATGCATGTCTAATGATCAGAGCAAGTTAATGTAACATATGCATCTCACCGCAATAAAATATGGCAACAATTCTCCCTCATTATTAGCGATCCCAAAGTACTTTTGATGCTTTTGCATAACCTGTGTAAGCAGAAGAGGAAAGTAGTTATAGTATCACCCAATCCACTCTATATGAGATTATGATCACAGTCCAAGATTATGAGTGCTATACTCGGAATAAGCAGTGTGAGCTTTGTAGGCAGTAACAAACATTATACATTTCGTCCTAAAGAAATTCCACATACAATCAGTAAAATTTTGGACCCTCTACAGAGACTCGTTCTCTACAAAAACATGATGATTTTCTCCGGTTTTAAGTTGTTGCCTGGCCTTAACCTAACAAAGCCCAAGGTATCTAAGACAGATTACTTCTCAAATACTTAAATTATAGCTCGTCATTCATGAAACAACAAGCCACCTTTTCTGAAGTTTTGGACAGGCAAATGTGGGACCATGATCCAATATTATTTAATAATATTTATCAAAAAAAAGTCTTGTTTCTTATGACCTAAGGGGATGAGATGAAAAGTTTTTGCCCAGAAATAAGGGAAGTTCAATTGTATCAAACCAGGCACAGGTTTGATAATGTAGTGAATTCAGCGTTCAACCTTTCTGTAGAATGATTTATTAGCACCAGTCCTCTATACTAACCCTCGTTGACAACTTTCAATTGAGTATTGTCTTTCAAATTTCTTGAGCTCGCCCATTACTCCATGCCTACATTAACTATACCATTACCACTTAAGAGCAAAAAAGGACCACAGAGGCCTGACATCTACGAAATCTCACCCACAAATTAATTCGAACACTGTATCTGGATGACCAACAAAAATACTTTAAAACATAGATGGCATCACTGCTAATCATGATGCGAATTGCCAATAACCAGCTGAAAAGAGGAGAGACAGAAAGGACAACAGGAACAGATACCCAAAGTCCCAAACAATATTCTGCCTAAAAAGCAACTAATACTTTGAACATTGAAGAGTATAGTCTTTTAGAGTTGTTTCGAGGTAGCATAATGTGAAAGTCACTGAAATAGCGGAATAAGATGACACACACACAGACCATAAAAGTATTTTTTTTGAAGGCAAATTAGTTGTTTTAACCTTCCATTTAGGAATAAAAATGAAAGCTTACTAAAAATTAAGCCCCCTAATCTTATGCATTTAGATAGTCCAAAACCTCCTCACTACCTGATCCCATCATAAAATTAACAACTCTAATGCACACATAAAATTTAATTCTAGATAGTAAATACAATCCAATCTATACTGTGCTCCTCATTTCTGAAAAGACGACTATTTCTCTCATACCATAGCATGCAAATGGTAGTCTTAAGCTACATTTAACCCATTTCGACCTCCAATGGGTCTATTCACTAAAGCTCAAAACCCAAACTTCACGAAAACAACTGAAATAATATCTAACACGAGGACGGGCCGCCGGAAACTCTTTAGAAAACAGATAATATCATTCACGTACCATTGTCAGCAGATCCTTCGGAAGTATTAAGAAAGCCTCATCAAACTTCCCTAGTATAGGCATTGGTGCTTCAATTAGATTCAAAACCTAGAAACATGATCGGAAAGATGCAATCTTCTGTTCAGTGATCATACACAAGGAAACCAACATTTCATAGATGAGAATATATGGTTCATAAAGCACCTCATCCAGTAAACCACTTGGCAGAATAACTTTTCCACCAACGCTTTCAGCTAAAGCATTTGAACGCTCTAATATCATTCTCCTACGCTCCTGAAATTGCAAATAATTTGTTAATAGGGTATAGAAGAAACTGCTTCCCTCAAAGATTGAAACAAATTGACAACCAGGACTCAGATTGGCTGGACATTTCAGTACCTCGATATCTACAGATATTCTAGCACTCTGCAACACGGCAAGGTAGGATTCTGCACTTTCCACCTAAGATGTAGCACCAGTGAACAAAAGGGACAGATATAATACAAAAATGAAATGGCAGGATGCACATACAGGGGCATGTATGCACAGAGAAATATACAAGTCCACATGCCCCCAATTGAGTTGACATCTTACCTACATCTGTTTTTGACGAAACAGAAATTAAGCCGACTATATCTGTTTAAAATTCAAAGCTCATTAGGCTCCATAGAACAGAGATGCATACCTTGACAGTTGCAAATGGTGTATTACGAAGTCCATAAGATAAATTTCCACTGCAAAAAAAGAGAATACAAAAAATGTTGGCTTTATTAAAACATATTCAGCAGTAAACAACAGTACAATAAACCTGTTTAACAGTTGAAGTTATTATCTGCTTTTGTGATACTTAAAAAGAGTCAAAGAAAACAAGTTGAAGCTGTTGTGGTGCAATTATCAACTGACAATACGTACGGTGTAATAGTAATAACCATTTGCTATGAAATTATACAGAGGAATAGAGCATTGAAATTTAAAATTTTAACTAAACTCAGACGAACTGTAGAGCAAGATGGTTAATTAGAGTCTTTGACAGAAGAAAACAGAACCAATGACAAAATGCCATGCCCATTTTTAAACCTCTATAATATTAAGTATCTCATAACAACTTGGAAGCACAGAGCCTCGCCCTTTTGTTATTGGCTGTAGAGATAAAGAAGTCTATCTTGAAATGAAGCTGAAGACATATACAGGGTTGAACATAATCACCTTGAAACTCCAGCAAAAGTAAATGGAATAACAGTATCACCATGGAGAGCCATAATCCAACGTATAGGCCTGCTAAAGACAGCCTACATGTTGATAAATATATCAAGTCGTCAAATGAACAATGCTTTTCATTCAAATATTTCAACTGCCAAATATACGAGTACTAACAATTTCAGCATATAAACTCTAGGAAAAGACAAGTCCGGAAAGTCCAGTAGTAGTACTCAAATTTAATAGCTATATTAACAAGTAAAAATAATGATCGCAGACCAGCAACTCTAACATGATACTCAACAAATTAAAGTCTGAGAGAAATCATTAATTCAGCACAGAGAATATATCATTCCATAAAAATATATGAGACTATAAAATCATCAAGAATGGAAGCTGAAGTATAAGTATCACACTTTTGCAATTTCCAGCACACCTTTGCCAGATGGAATATGCCCTGTAAAACTCCAAAATGCATAAAGAAACTAAAAAACAAAATCAGAGAAAAACTATGGAAACATGTTGCAACCAAGCAGACCTATGAGGTGCCTTTCTCCTAATATGTGTGTGACATGTCAGCTCAATCGAGAGGATACTTAATAGAGGCTTTCACATTGTGATATTGGTCGATCATTGCGGTTAAAACTCTTAAGGTTTGGGGGGGGGGGGGAGGTTGGGTTTGTCCTTTCGGAATCAGGGATCCCTTATAAACCTATTACACCAGGCTCGGAACGAATAAGTAGAAAAAAAATGCTGTGGCGTTGTGCTTCTGTGGCTACTTATATGGGTTCCACTTCTTATTGGAGAGAAACTCTCGAGTCTATTCCTCATCTGGATTAACTTGTTATATAGGTTATTCAATGACAAAGGCTCAATTACTTGGCCTATTTATGGAAGAGTAAGTCTTGTGTGAGATGATCTCGCACTAACTTATCGTGAGACCATCATTTTTATATAAATAGTGACCTCTTTTACGTTTTAGTGACCAGTACGCCACATATAAAATGAGTAAATGAGTTACTTTATAAAATAGCCTAATTTTATATTTCGTGACCCTCTTAAAACGCACCTGATGTGGATAAATTGTAAACTAACACGATCACTAAAAGCAATATAGTGATCACAATGATTGTTAAATTGTTCACTTTTAAACCAACTAAAGTGGTCTCACAATAAATATTGTGAGACCGTCGCATATGAGACTTTGCCTTTATGGAAATAAGCAGCAGCTATGTTTAGGGAATTCCTTATCAGTACAGAAAAATTGGAGCAGTTTGTACTTAGCTCTCATGTCCATTCAATGTTTTCTTAGTAATTCATTAAAACACTTTTTCCTATATATAAAAAAAAAAAAAAACAAATAAAAAAAAGGCAAGTGCATGGAGAATAACCTGTGAGTTCCAACGCATTGATTTTGGGAATGCCAGCTTAGAAATGGTGCCAGGCAGATCCTCAGCTAAGACCTAGCAGTCACATTGATTTAGCATGTTTCTTAGGTGCACTGAAGAGAAGGCAAAATAATAGAGCTAGTATCATGATTGTTATCCCATATGGCCATAACTAACCTCTATTGAAAATCTAGAGGGCTCCATAACACGGGCGTAGACATATTTGGTCTTGCCTGAATTTCAAACAGCAATTCAATCATTAAAACAGCTTGGGAAAGAAAAGAAACGTTCAGTCTACCGATACTAAACATTTCTTCTATTCAATATGCTTCCAAAAACATTATGATCCCACTGAGAACCATGATTCTGTAAGCCAATGAGCTGGACATAGATTACATATCTAATCTATGTAACAACTGTCTTAACTGCACCAATGACTATTCATGAGTCGATGAGCACTTTCAAGTAGGGCTTTGTCTTCCTTGAGGCTGAGTACATCCAAAATACCCCCACCCCCTTGACCTGGCCATAAATAGGATCCCTTGAGGCATTAGGGTAATGCTGTTTGGCTTTGTTTTCATCGAGAGTGAGGGGAGTTGGGTCAAAGGGAATCCATAAAACAGTAACGATGCTCTCCCCTCTATAGAAATTTTATATTGTCCAGCCTCCTCGATGTTATTAATCGGTGTTTTTTTTTATATCGGTAACAGCAGGTATCAATTGAAGGATACCAATTGGATGATGCCCAGGTTAAAAGTGACACCAAGCAAGGTGATGTCCATAACAAAAGGAGAGCTGATAACTGCACTCTTAAGCTACTATTCAAACTAGGTCAGCAATTTTTATTGTTCAAGAAGTTTTCGATTTTCTTTTCAGAGTGAGACTATTGGCACTCCCCAGGGCTTCTTCAGCACTCCCACTCCCAATATTTTATCACACACAAAAACAAAAACAAAAACAAAAATAAAATTGAAAAAATTAAAAAAAAATTGAGAAGCCAAGTTAGAGGGTTTCCTAGAAGTAACCTGTGGAGTGCACTCCCACTCTTCTTTTATCGCGAGGGGAGATTAACACAATTTTACAGAGATTTCTTATAGCATTTAGAATAAAATATAGCATACTGACAAGCGTAACATACCATCTACTTTTTCATATATCATGTCCAGAGAAGCATTATATCTACGGCAATACCCCTCAAGAGCCTGAAAAGGATTCATTAAAGGAATCACACGAGTACAAAAGTCTAATAGATAGATACATGTTCAAGAGAATTACACATCATACAAGAGCTTTCAAAAGTTAATACAACAACATCTTTAACCCCAGTGCCTTAAAGGCTCCCGCCATAAGGCGGGGTAGGGGGGGTCGGATGCACGCAAGCCTTACCCCTATTGAAACATAGAGAGGCTGCGCACGGATGACCCAAAATGAAAACTGCTTCGAGAATCGCACCGACTGACTGCTACTTCACAAAATAAGAAGCACAGACAGTTTTATGAGCCATTTTGCTTTATTCCATTATATCCCAAAAACCAAAGAATAATCAGTCTTTGGCTCCATTGGAAATGGAAAGAGCTTTCAAAAGTTAATATGGATAGAAATTTAAATCTAATCAAACTTTAACTTAATTCGTTTCATTACCATCTTCTCACAAATGTTTCCACTTCATACACCCCCCTTGTTTGCCTGTTTCCTCAAGTTTCTATCCTTTCCTTCTCATTTTTCATTGTTTCGTTTCTTCAATTCACTTTTCATACTTTTTTCTCGATTGAATTCACATTGACGGTCTGTGATGCACTCACATAGGTAGACAGAGGAGACGACACACTAGGATAGTCGATAGGTGGCGGGAACGCCATAGTAACGATAAAACTAATAATAAACCGATACAATGATAGTCTAGATGCTCCTGTTCTCCTAGAGACTCCCTATTTATAACTAGTATTGGAGACTTGGAGTGAGCCCCAAGTAACTATATAACGACTCATTTGCCCCTTCCAAGGGTGAGCTATTCTATTACACGGTCCCATTTACCCCCAAATAAATTTAAGACACTAAAAGATCAAGATGCACCAAGCATCATCATTACCTCAGCGCCTTAAAGGCTCCTGCCATAAGGCGGGGTAAGGTCGGATGTACGCAAGCATTGCCCCTCTTGAAACATAGAGACACTGAACATCTGATCAGATTTTGTCTACATGTTTTACCATTGTTTAAATTCTTATCGCATAGCCAGATCTACTGTGAACAATATTCTCTAAAAAATAAAAAATAAACAACATTTTATGTTAATGACCAACATACAAGCTACATCTCTTAAAAGTTGATGAGCAGCCATCAACTCCAAATCACTATCAATAAATACCAGAAAAGCAATACCTTTGTTGAGTTTCCTTGGCTATCGAATGCCTTGGAAACTGGCGGTCCACGAACCTCAATCTCGTTCTCCACCTGCCTGGCACAAAGGCCATTGACACAAACCTGTAAAAGCAATCCAAGCAGACTAAACTCTCTTTCATGTTTTCTAACCTCCAATTCAAAACAAGCATGTTACACTACAAATACAATGGAAGTTGGAAGACGTCAAGAGGTCTGGAAAATGGACTTTTATACTAAACTCCAAATTAAAAGTATGACTAACAGATATGAACGTTCGCAACTCTTACTACAGGGATCACCTGCACAAATATTGTGTCACTTGCCTTCATGAACTACCCTGTATGCAAGTATCATACAACTCTTGAACCATTACTTAAATGAACCATCTACGACTTGGTACCATACAGGGTTACGGTAATACAGCCACCAATTACTCTCAGAAAGCATAAGCAAATGAAAAAAAAAAAAAAGAGAGAGAGAGAGAGAGAGAAGAGAACAGGATAGGGGAAAAAACACAGACAAACTTGCACAGGCTTCTTTCATATGGCCATAAAGATGAAGATGCCCAAAAACATCAGATTGACCAGATATGAACTCAATAAAAAAAATAAAAAATAAAAAAGGGCAGCCCGGTCGCACATTGGCATCCCCGCACCACAAGGGTGTATAGAGGGCAAGCCTTCCCTTGTCACTTTTTGGACAAGAGGCTGCTCCCAAGACTTGAACCCGTGACCTATCGATCACACAGAAACACCTTTACCGGTGCGCCAAGGCTCCCCTTCACCAGATATGAACTCAATATGATGAAGATATTAAATGTGTTGCGACAAGGGATAACAAACAAACGAGAGGTTTTTCATAGGCATACCACCAATCTTCGAGGTGTGCCAAATGCTTGCACTTCATGATGACCCAATCTTTGTTTCTCCAACAGATGCACAATCAGATCTTTCAGCTGTGGCCAGACACATTGCATGATATATATTTAGACCCTACCCATGGAGATAGAGGGTATAGAATACATGTTTACAGTTCGCTTATAAAGTTTCACCTAATCATGACATGCAGAACAATGAATGATAACTCAAATTCAAATACAAAGTAAAGACACTAAATTATGCAAAGAGTTGAGGAGCAGCAATTGGGATAAACAATTGACTCAAGCATTTGTCTGGACATAGTGCATGTGAAGAGTTGTACGCACGTGAGCATTAGCTTCTCTATTTTGGGGGAATGAGGTAAAAGAGTTTACAAAAATTAGCAAGTTGGCTCATGAGCATATCTTCAAAACCAAAGAACCAACACAAAGGAAAAAAAAATCAGAAATATCTAAAGTTGTGAAAATAATAACATAATAGTCAGCCAGTGACTATCAGAAGTTCAGAAAACAATGAAATACTGTCATTAAGTAGAGGGAGAAGGACCAACATGCTGACTTGCATACGCTACATCTTGTGGTGGTAACTCTTCTGTTCCAATTTCAAGGATAAATACCCGTGGCTCTACAGACACCTGTTAAATGCACAAATTGGGGTAATCAGAGATTCATATAAATTGGCTACGTGATAGCAGTCATCAAGCTGAAAAATTGAAGGATAACAAACAATCAATGCAAACGAGATTGCAGATCAACCTTCTCAATGGCAGACTGCAGGACCTCTCTGGGATAAATGAGAGAACTATGCTCAGAAGCGACGCCCAAAGGATGTCCAAGAGACTCCCTTGTCTTTATCCACAATTGGGCACACTGACGAGCTAAACTGAGAAAAAACAAAAGAAGATTGTGACCACCACAATATGAAATGAGTATTATTGGAAGACTAACGCAAATATCACATCCATCCAGAAAAACTAAATAAATAAAAATTACACAAAACAAATCAAGCAGCTGAGAAATGACAAGTTGACAACTATGTACTCGCCGTCTAGTTGTCTAAATTTTCTTTTTCTTTTTTTTGGGCAAAACTTTATTTGAGACCCGAGATATAACTAGGTCATAAACCAAACAATATACACACTTTTCAAGTGAAGCATGGACAACAGCATGTGCTGTACAATGCCAAGCGGATTACACCGGACTACAAGGACGTACCTAAATTCAAGTTTGGGGAAGCCGACCCCCCATCCCCAAGATTTAGAGAACGACATAAGTTTTGCCTTTTTTTTAATAGATGGTTTGACCGTCCAAATATATAAAAAAAAAAAAACTGATTACTTGCGAGTATAATAATTTGACTCTCAGTCATAATTTTCTGGATACACCACTGCGTACAGTACAATGAGCATAGCCACTTGTCCGTTTTCACCCTTTTCATACAAAACCAGATATATAGGGCATGGTATGATCTAACAGTTAGTTGATCTATCAGATCAGTGTTTAATTTAAGGAAAAAACCATCACCTCACGCTTCACACAAGGGACAGAACATGAAAAACATCGTACTGAGAAGCCCACACTTCAACAGTGTCTCCAAAACAGTAATGGACAACAAGTTTTGAACAACATCCGGAGACATTTACTCACCTACGCATTCTACCGAAATAACGAGCACGTTCTGTAACGCCGACAAAGCCTCTAGAATCTAAGATATTGAAAGCATGTGATGTCTTCAGAAGCTGATCATACCTAGCACGTTTCATAGGATATGTAAATTTCACTGACTGTAATTAGTGTCAAGAATGATATAAGTCACACTTGCAGTCAGCATAAAGAACATACGCAGGGATTGCCAGGCCTAATTCAAGCAGGCGGCGAGCTTCTTCCTCAAAAAAATCAAAATGTTTTTTTATATGATCAACATCAGCATGCTCCAGATAGTACGCACTCATTTCCTTCCTGAAAACAGAAACTTAGAACTATTGGACAAAGCAATGAACATAGGTTCAATAGAGGTAAACAAACAAACTAAATGATAAGGTAAACAAATGCACCAATTAACATTCATATGATTACATACCAAAACAAAAAAACAAAAACACATTTAAGTTGGCAGGTTTTGCAGTCAATGAAGAAAAATGTTGAGTCATGTGAACAAAAGCATTACTAAAAATCTTACTTTTCTACTAGACCAGATTCAGATACAAAGTTAGACTTGAACTATCATTTGACAAGGTAGAATAGGAAAATGAATTACCCTCGCTCTCTAGCAATGAAGCAAAAACAAACATTAAACACAAGAATAAGTAGTAGTCCCAAAAATATTTTGGGTCGGCCAACATGAGGCGTCATCTGGAACCATTACTAGGAGGTATAACCACGAAAAGGGTCAAGAGAACAAGAAAGAGGAGGGAAGAGAAGTGCGAATCGGAGTAAACGAGAGTAGACAGTATATATAGAGACTTGAGTTAAAAGCAAGAGAAAAAAGGCAGAAAGGGGGAAAACAGTGTGAAGAGAAAGCAAAAGTAGATATAAAAGATATCTAGCGAGATATGGAAAAACAATACAAGTCTCTTATTTCTTTTTTCTTATGAGATTAAGCTACATAACATCTTAGTCTACACAGAGACAAACGGCGGTCCACTAAGAGCTGGCATGGTGTGTGCTGATAGCAGCACTGATGAAAAATATACTAAATCAAACAAGAAGGAGGGACTACACTGTACCCTGTAGACTATTGAATGCAGTTCATCTGACCTTGAAGACAAATATAGCGTACAGACATGGACAGGCTTTAGTTTACAAAAATGCTAAGAGGAAAATTAACGGAATTGAGTTATTTACTCATTTTCTGAGAACAACTCTCCATAGGTGATACCATCAGCATACTGAATCTTTTTGAAATGATCGACTCCCTGCCAACAGTCCAACTGAAACATATAAGCTTTACAATTCTTCAATACCAGCAGTGTTGAAGTCTTGAAGAGAAAACACCAACACAGACCTGAAGGACCATGAGAATTCGCTCGAGTCCATAAGTAATTTCAACAGAAACGGGCAACAGTGGAACACCTCCAGCCTATGAGAAACGAACAGAAAAAGAACGTGAGACATGAGTGTCAGTTGGGGGGTGCTATAATGGATACCAAGTGGAATTCGGGGCATTATGTTGGATGTCATGTCATGTAATTACCACCATGGGTGGTGGGGCAGATGTGGCTTAAAAATTATATCCGCCTAACTACGAACTCACCCTCTTCATACACCAGTAGCTCCACCTTCTGCCTTTAACAGTAAAAGTGGAGTATTCCTTTCAAACTGTCAAATTTCATGCTACATTCGTGGGCAAGGTGGATAACACCCTAGTTTTGGTTAGTTAATTACATAATTGAGGTGGGACTTGATGTTGAAATTATAACCTCCAATCCTCCATGGGTCGTGGGGTAGTGGTTGACAATTTACTTTGTGGATAACTAGATATAAGCATCGAAGACCCTAGCCCCACCAACGCACCGCCCCATTCACAACCCTACAAGACAATGCATATGACAGCATGAACAGGGATACATTGTATTGAATAGAAGAATAGGATGCCCATTGTAAAACATCTTTTTCAAACTTTGAAAAATTAATGGGCAACAGAAGACCAAAAGTCCATCCTAAACAGAATTTCCAAACAGTCAATCAAGTTGCTTTTTTTAAGTCTATGACGATCACAATTCATATCTAAATTTGATCTCCCAAATTAACGTTATGATTCTCCATTTCCCTATAAAAGAAATAACAATGGAAAGCAAGCCTTAGTTCCCTACCTAGAGTGAAAAATCAACTATATTCCAACTTTTATGCGGTCACATAGAGCAAACATATAAATTCAAAGTCATAGTAAAGCGAATCAAATTTTCCTTATTGTTACGGTAAGCCGAATAAATTACAAGTCCTACATCATGCATGAAAAGGAAAGAAAGGAGCATGATGTTTAAGAGGGAACACCATAGATTAGAAGATACTTAAACATCCCTTAATTGAGTTGAACAACAGAGAATTACAGATAAGCAACCACAAAAGTGAAAGTGCAGGGCTAATTGTAGATCTAATTAAGATAAATAATAAATCCATAATAATAATAGAATAACTACCTGCTGAAAGTAAGTAAATTGGGTGATCTCCATCCCATCCATCCAAACTTCCCAACCTAATCCCCAGGCACCAAGAACCTAAAGCACGTGGAGCACCGTCAAATTAACACAACTTTGCTAGCATCTCGGAGACTCTTACAATAGATGCCTCATCTTAAATTAAGATAGCAGTCAATTTATTTAAGCAAGATATAGATTACCGGACTTTCCCAGTTATCTTCCACAAACCGTATATCATGGTCGTTGACATTAATACCTGAAACAAATATCAGATTGAGATTATATACCTAAGATAAGAGAGATTAACATACTAACTAAACCAACTTTGGATCTGTCTTAAGTACGGCATCGGCATCATCAAATCACTTCAAGCTACTTATGGAATGGGCAATGGGCACCTAAACTAAGCCTGCACCCTTAGACAAAGCAAGAAAATATAATATAAGTAGCTAAAACCCAAATTCGACAGTTCTGATCCATGAACGTTCGAGTGAACACAAACTGTTGTGTGAGAGGAATGGATTGAATGAAGGAAAAGTTACCATTCGTTTAGTTAGATCCTGCTACAAAACAAAGATGACAAAAGAGTGCATGCAGGTTGTAAAATAACAGCCAAAGGTGAGAATTCTACAAAGTAAGAACTGTACTGCTTAAGTCTTGTGTTCTAAGTATACAAATATATACTGATTCGCATACAGAAGATTTTTGCCGAGCCAATTAAGTGAGGAGGTTTACTTCTGGTGAATTTTTTATTAAGGAGTGTGCTGAGCATCTCATGTGCAAGTATGCCCTCTATTTCCCAGAGAGCTAGATTATAGGTAAGAGCTGTGAGAAGAAAGCCAGCAAAGTTATCTAATACTAATGTACAGAAATCAAGTCCAGCTTTCTTTAATCTTTCAGTTAAGGAGAAGTAATGCATGATGGATAAATTATATCCTACCAAAATTATGTAATATTCACCATTTGGCAGATCCAAACAATGTCAAGAATTGGAGCTATAAGACAGAATTTCATCAATGAACACCCTCAAGCGCATGCATTGCAATGCCAGCATAAGATATACTGAAAGCATAAGTAAAATAAAAGCAAACACGAGTAAAAACACCTGAATACAAGAATAAGATACACTGCAAGAGGCCTAGTAAATTGAAGATCCAACAGAAAGGACAAAAAGCAAAAAAAAAAAATGTACCTAAAGCAGATAAGCTCCGGATGAAGAGGTCTTGAGAATTTCCAGGATCTGGCTTCAAAATAACCTGAGATCAAAATTCCAACGTAATTTGTGAATTCTTCCAAGTCAATGGAGGTGACCGGAATATTTTCATGACTCCATCTGTCTAGGGGTGAATACCGAAGCTGCACCTGAAACTGTGTGTGGCGTTGAAGACGATTGGGATTTTCCCCATACCGACTATCATCAGGCCGGATGCTAGGTTCTACATACCTTTTGCACAAAACCCAAGTGTCAGTGAGAAGATACAAACCACAGATAACTAGTTGCAACTTGCAAGAAATCACCAGGTAGACGACTGTGCAACAATGCATTGCACAAACCTGCTGTACCAATCAAGAACTCATATATAATGAGCATCTGACAGAACTTGAAACGAAAAGAAATAAATTTTGAATTGGTGATCTTTATTCTAGTCGCTTCTTTTTATTTTATTTTTTTATCTTTGCTTTCCGTCCAACTGCCAGAAAGCTCTTTTGATACAACAACATCTTTTGATACTCTTATAAATATACCAACGCTTGACAAGCCAAGTGACTTTAAATCCAAATTAGCCTCTCAAACGAATGGCAGTCTCATGTTGACAACTTGACATTTTAAGTGGCAACTGGCAATATATCATGGTTAGCAATGTGCATATGTGGTTTATTGTTCACGCTCTTACTTTTTCTTCTTGCACTAATTTTTCTCTTTCTTTGTCATTTTCTTTTTCTTTCTAATTGACCTCCTGCTCCTGGTTAGCCCTAAAGCCAAGCACTCCCTTCACATAGATAAGTTCCAAATTAGCATACCATTGTATCTACCAAATCCTTCATGGGCATCTTATTCCTTATTAATTGTTAATTCTTCAAACTTTCACCATATCTGAAATCGTAGTCATAGCTAGAGAGTATCTAAGCCTCAGCTAATTTATTAGGGCTCCTAGTGACAGCCTATTATAAGAAATAGACCTCGGATGAAAAAAAATTGAAAGGACCATAATACTGCCTTTCACCTTCTGTCAAAATCATTCCATCTTAAGCCAAGTTTCACAATACATTTCCAAGATGGAAACAATTATAAAAGAATGATAACATATATGAGTATATGACCAACAAAAGCCCTCTATCGAGAGGACTGGGAAGAACGCAAAAAATGACAAAGTAACCAAAGCATACTTACGCAACATTCCATGGTTCAGGACCAAGAACCCTAAGATATGTCAGGGGATTCATTGTCCCAGCTCCAACCTGGAAAGGTAAAGGACCACCTCTTAGAATAGTTTAATTACAGGATCACATGGTCTTGGAATAGTTTAATTAATTACAGTTACACCCCCATAGCCAAAATATATCATGTACAAACCCACGTCACAGGCATGTAAATCTTACATCGCATTCCTCAATGTTAATCACATGCAGCTACGACTTTCCAACATCAGTGTGTGACTGCATGATGAGCTCCGTAACTTGGTTTAAAGTGACGTGGCATAACCACGTTTTGAGTATAGTGTATCTCAAACACGCACCTAAAAGACATCGAAGAGTCAATAGTGACGTACTCCTACAGCCTACTAGCTTGTGCACTTGACTGTCCTGACAGCAAAGTGATCATTTACACCTATTTTTCCGCAACTACTACAGTCTCTTCAAATCTTCATATTCAAAAAGTGACCAATCAAATGTACATCATATAGACAACAAAGAGCAGAAGGACCACTCAAAACAGTCAAACAAAGAAAACAACTTAAAAAAGATGCGAGGTTGCAAGCAATGGAAAGATTCTGAAACCGCATAGCAACCCAACAATCAAATAAGAAAGAACAGTTAAGCACCTCGGTGTTGCTGCATTGCATAATGGCACATCCAACAGAAGCCCAATACTCCTGCAGTTAAGAATTGAAAGGCCTGAGATACAACATAATAGTAAAGTATGAGGAGATGGCAAATAAAAAGTTAGAGAAAGAGAGAGAGTTCATTAAGCCAGTATCAAAAGATGTCATTTTTCATACAGCTGTTTAAGTATTGCATTGCTGTAAAAGATAAGGCTAAGGATTCGACATTCCAAATTGAACCATCCAGTGTTTTGGCAAAGATAAATACTTAAATCACATTCCAGGTGCAGGCCTACAACTGCCGTATGCCTCAATATTTCCTTCGTGTGCTAGAAAAGTGCTAATCTTTTCATGAGTTTGCAAATTTTTATTGACATAGGTTGACTGCAGCTTGGCAGTAGGTGTGCCCTGCCTCAGTCGTCAAAGTTCTTCAAATGAAGTTTGTGTTTTTGGGTGCTTACAAAAAGATGTTGTTCAGGAACTGTGCTGTGTTTAATATTTATTGTGCATTTCAAACTAACAGAACTCACAAAGTTTACCAGGGAAAGTTCATTATCTTAATTATATTTGGGGGAGGGTTGTTTTCTTGCTTCTTTTTAGGATCAGATATAGTTGCCAATAGAGAGACCCCAACAATTACATTGCAAAGGAAATGGGCACTATAACAGTTATGTGTTGAGCAATGAGGACTCCTTATCCTCCCTACTTGCTTCTTCAATTGCATCGATGAATATTTTCTAGCAAAAACGTCTAATAGATTTAGCAACGAAATCGAAGTATTTCAAGTACATTTAAGATGAAAGCATCACTAAAGTACGATTTCCAAAGTAATACATCATAGAAATGCAAGGCCTATGAAAAAATTCATAGTAGTATATGCAGATCAAACTGGCTCACCTGAGGCCAAACTGCCATAAATTCAGGGAATCATTCCCTGGATTTGAAGCTGCATACTTCCCCAACCCCCCCCCCCCCTAAATCCAAAGCTGATAAAAAACGAAAAAATAGTGTCACTGCGCCACAGAAACTAGCATTATCAGTCTACATCTATCACATACTCCCTTGTCCCACCATTTCTTTCGATTCTATACGCATTCTTATTTAGGCTATTTCTTGCACTTCTTTACATTTCCATCTTAGTAACTATCTTTGTGGGTCTCGATCTTTTCTCTCTTCTCAAAACAAGCTGCCCTATGTGGCATTATAACACACTCCCTCATCCAACCAATGTATAATCTTTCTTTTCTTTTTGAGTTCAACATATGTATAACCTTATGCCGAAAACCAAATGTAGAGAACTCAACGAAATGGAGGGCGCAATTTTCTCCAAAACAACAAAGTTCCTACATTTTGGGGGGACAATTTCAGTGGAGAATGTCCCCAATCATACAGCATCTTCCTCATTAAGCCACATTACTTGCAACATAATCAAACCTCACGCGTAAACTGTTCAAGGTCCAACCTTTACCGAACAGTTCACATAATACACCCTCCGCTCAAATTCATCTCACGTATCCAAACCAAACGTTAACAATCCAAAAGAACGGACCAAACATATTCCTATTGAAATAAACATACTGTTAAAGCACGATCGGGCCTGGCCTGCACCCGTAGGAGGAGAGAGAGTCCACGTCATAAACCCAATGAGGTTCCATCTTAAAACCAATTGGCAATAGGAGAGTAACTCCTTAGTTTATATACGACTCAACTTTCTCCTCTTTTTCAAATGTGGGACACTCACAGGTGGAGCTCCCTTTAACACATACGGAGTTTAATCAATAATACAATTAAAAAAAACATGAAATTGGACAGAACCTGAAGCCGCTGAATAGCTTGTTGAAAAGTAGGCACAGAGGAAATACTAGGAACAGAACTAGGGTCGCCATTGTTGGACAAATTATGCTGCAAACTTGAAGAAGAAGAAGAAGAACCACTTTTTGCTGCTGACGAAGATGATGCTAGACAACGACGGTAAGAACAAAAATGGCGAGTTGGGGGAAGCGTAAAGGAGAAGCTGAGAGGTTTATGGGGTTTAAGAACAGATATTACAAGTGGAAATGTGAGAGTTCCCATCATCATAAAACAAATTTGAGAGAAACCCAGTTGAGATTAACAGGTTTTGTGAAATGGGTTCGGTTTAATTGCTGGTTTTAGTGGTTGATCATCGTGTTTTTTTTGCTCATCAAATGTTAGAAAGGTTGGTTCTTGCAAAAATGGAGGAGGTGGAGAGAGATAAGGTGTCAGTCTCTGGCAAAGGTTTATGTTGTTGGGGTCCAGGGTTTTGGGATAACGGGATAAGAGACTTTTTATCGGGGATGGTAATGTACCCTGCACACTTGCTTAAGTTTGTCGCATTTCATCGAGTTTGAAATGTCGAGAGTTTCTACATAAAAACCTATACGATCCGGCGTATTTACGTGAGGCTCGGATTTGGCTTATATATCCAATTTATTAAGAATAAACGTTGGATTGACATTTAAGCCGCTAAACTTATTATTGCTTTCACTTAGACTCATGCACGGTATGAACTTTAGTCGGGAGTATACTATTATGCATCATGATGATCGGAAGAATGAGTTACTCTTACCTCCTCTTCTACTATTTTCCTACCGAATACGTGGATGTTAGATATTCAAGCTATAGCTCAAAATTCTGTCAGCTTCGCGATGGCTGTCCGCTCCCCCGTCTCAGTGAATTGTAACCATTTTCAAGATATGTAGAGTACATGATAAGTAATTGACATGGAAGGAGAATAACATTTTCGCCTTTGTGATCATCACTGTTTTCTGATCTCATTAAGAGCAATCACGACCAAAGTTGCAGGTGTTAATGCAAATATCCTTCAACATTTCAGGGAAATATTCGCAGTGGTGTCGTTTGAAAAGTTGGCATTTGATTTCTACAAAAAGACTGAAACTCAGGAGAGTTCAGTGTTCAAATTACAGATAAATGATACAATCGCAATTCAAGATCAAAAATGCTCAGCCATCGTCTTTTAACACTTCAATCAATGACAGTAGAACGTCTTCTTGCTACGAAAGAAGCTAGGACAGAGAACCCTCTATGTATAAACTGAATGGTTGGTATTCCACCTCGAAAAAACGCCTGTTGAAGATGTCATGTGTCTGGAGAAGATTTAAGGTCACGGCTAACAGGAGAAAATTTGGTCTTTTTTCTACAATCCTGTTGATGATGCAACCTTCTTCACTTGTGTGACTCTCTTAAAATCTGGAGGATAATAATTCTTCTCGACTTCCCAAGCAACTTGGGACATTCCGTTGAATGTTGATTTGACACCCTTCAGGTCTGTCACTTCCCTAGGGAATGGAATGCGGACCTCATAAATGTCGTTTGAAGTTGAGTAGAAACGCATGTCAAACCCCAACCGATCAACCCAGACGATCTTTGGTCTAGATGCCTGCAGCAAGAAAATTGTAACCCAGTAAGACAAACAATTCAAATTACTCACCAGTCACCACCAAACATATTGCTTTCACACGGCAATATGTACGCATGTGTGCGTCAACCCAGAAACTATATTAGCAAAAGATGACCAAGCCCACCTCTAAATTGGCATACAGAGGTACTCAGTCAAAAGTACCACATACAGAGGTACTCAGTCGAAAGGACCACAGACATGGGTACAAGCTCAGTCGAAAGTTCCACATGGACATTATTCTGGAGTATCATTGGTACCCATCCAAACAGTTTCATAACAATACTCCAACAATGTACTAGCATCTGACCTCAAAAAAAAAAAAAAAAAAAAGAAAAAAAGAAGAAGAAGAAGAGAGCACTAGCATGACCTGTACCCAAACCAATACCAACAGAGGGCCTCTGTAACCAAAGTAAGAGCACATCCTCTCTGGCCAAGATGTTAGAGCACATGCTCTCAGACTAAAGTAAATGAAGGTCAGACTCACTTCTCAACTTACGCTAGCTAGCTACCATATAGGAATTACGGAGTATAACTTATAAGAATATGAGAAGAGCCCTCAATTGAGGCTCATACGAGGGTTTCATATATATATAGTGTATACAAAGGGTACATCGGTAATATAGAAATTAATTACATTAATAAGTTACACTATTAGGATTTTGTACAAAAGGACATACTTATACCATGTGCGACATTCCCCCCCCCCCCCCTTTAGTCTTTCTTTTTGATGCATCTTTCCTTCATTTATGTTGTTATTTTCATCTATGGAATAATGTATGTCATCCTCGTCAAATTCTTCCTACTGGTTAATCTTTAAGTCATGAGCATTGTCTCTATTGATCATATAAGGAGAGACGAATGATGCATATAACGTCAGCACAATCTTCTTTTAGTCGATCATCTACCTCCACTCTCAAGTAGTTGCTTATGCTAAATATTCGAAGTGTTCATGTAATCATTGATCTTCTAAATAGAATTGCTAAGTTGAGAGATTTTTTTTCCACGAGTTAATCAATTGCCAACCAAGTACATAACCATATTACTGTATACTTCTCACTACTAAACCATGACAAACACCATTAGCACAATTGCACAAAGAAGATTCCAGATACTTTTCATATACATGACACAATGTGCTGAAAAGCCATCTCGTGCTTCTTCTGTTTCTATATGTTCTTCCCGTTACTTATTTGGGCAGTTCACAGTGATCTTCCCGTTTCCTTATTTATATGTTGTTTGTAGCAATGATTCTACGGTAGTTACCGCCATGGGCTAACCACCAAAATAAGTTTAAATTACTTACATTATTTGTATATTAAACTGAAAGAGGAGGAACATGTAGAATAAGAGGGGGGATGAAATATGATAACCTATCACAAGATAAATACCTCGAATTGCAGATCAGCATAAATTCTGCAAAAGCGGTCGACATCTTCCATGTTGTTTTTGTTAATCTCCGTCACAACGTTCTCTGCAATATCTCTAAGGGGATCAGGGCATGCACTCTTATAATCCGAAGATGTCACCCAGACACCATCCTACAAATAAGAGAAGCTTTCGATCAACCACAATATCTCAATCTTCAAAGATCAAACTAGCAAGTAGCTGAAAGGAATACGCAGGGCAAAGGAACTAAGATGGCAAGAAAACAAAACATAAACAAACATAAAATGACCCACCACACCTCCTGAAAATCTTCTAGCTGTAGTACACGGTCAACGGACACAACATATAAGAGATCTTCGCTGATCTCCTCGTCAAATCTCTTTTGCCAAACAGAGTGGAGTTTCTGTGGAATTAATCATGATAATTTAGAATTCAAGTTAATGCTAAACATTATAGCTATTTTATCCGAACTATAAAATGTTGACTAAACCAGAACCTGACCTTCAATATCATTTTATCTTCCGGTCTATCTAGGCTACCTTGGATGGTACACTGTGGAGTTCGCACTCCACATTGCTCAAGCTGCATGTTAACAGAAAACAGTTAACTTCTAGAAGGAAGTTAGTTAGAAAGTATAATCGTATAAATACAAAAAAAAAAATGATCCCCACGGCAAGAAAAATTATGCACTTGTCATTTTCTTTAAGACATAAGAAGATGAATCAACGCAGGATGCATTAAAGTTCTAAAATCAGCCCTGGGCATCATAAGGGCAAAAAAAGAGAAGTTGACAAAACATCAAGTTCACTTAAACAAACGGGCTATGAAACCTTTCGGGGCTCTTTGTAGTTTGTACACTGTGTCAAGATATCAACTTCCACTACTACTAATGAAAGATGAGCATAGACCAATATTACAATGAGCAGAGATCTTAGAACAAACACCACAAACAGCCTAATTTCCCTTTCTTTTGTTTGGGTAGTCAATGCATAAAGGTCAACAGAAACACTTTTGGATCAAGTCTAGACTAATACAACCCTTGAAAACTCCACTGGCAGGCCGGCAGCAATGCTTTTACTGCTTTACAGAAATGATAAAAAGTCTAAAATCCCCCCCCCCCAAGAGGCTTCAGCGGCAACAATACTCCCTCCTTCCAGTTCTATTAAACGGCTTAGCGTACATTCAACCCCAAAAGATGTCATTGGTAGCATTGTTCAGTTTTTTCACTCAATCGAAACAACTGCATCTTAAAAAGATTGTTTCTTGTGAGAACCTCTAGCATCACATTTGTTACAATCCATCATGTTCAACTCCTCCAACGCACTCCCAAACACACAATCAGACAACCACCACACACCTCAAGTAAGCTGTCTCCACAAACAGTTGTACACACTTGTACTCCTATGAGCACCAACTCAACAAGAAACGAGGCCACAAGAATTCCATTTTCAACAGAATGACAATGCCACTAGCCACTCTCCTACTTACGAGTATAGACGATACGACACCTTAAAAGTTACAACAATCCATTAACCTACCACATTTAGTATAGCTTCTCCAACACAATACTCAGCCCTAAGCTAAAGCATACAAGTTCAAACCTTTTACTGTGCTAAACAGTTAAACTAAACTACCAACACATAAAAAACTAAAATCTTAACATAACATAGCAAATTAAAGACAATGCTTAAATCAATAATAAAATGATTTGGGGTCGGCTAACATGAATCGTCATCTAAAACCGTCATAAGTAAGCAATAAAAAGAAGGAAAAAGAATAGACCTGAACATGAAAAGTGGACCTTTTATCAGGGGAAAAGTGCCTATTAGAAGAATTCAAGCATAAGATAGGGGTACCATCTGCAGCAACAGTAAAACGAACACCAATACCAAGAGGCCAACCATCATGGGTCAATGTGGAAAGAGTTCCAATAGAAGATAATTCCATTATTGTCCTTGAAACCTCTGCTGGGTATGGCTTTGTTTGGTTGCTTGTAGTTGAAGTTGTTGGTTCTGAAACTACTGAAAGGGAGCATTTTAGGGAAATTCTGGGAAGTGGGTTTTGCTTAGGAGAAAGAAAGTTTGGAACTTTGAGGGATTTGGGTTTCTGGGTTGGCAGGAATGTGGGCAGAATTTGGGAGGAGAGAGATTGGGTTTGCAAGATCATCTTGATTTTTTTTTTATTATTATTATTATTATTGTAATTGAATGAGAATTGGGGATGAAGAAGAAGATGATGATGATGATAAATTTTGAAAGAAAGAGGTTCAACTCTTGTAAAATGTCAAAGATTTGACCCTCCAAAAAATGAACCTATCACTAACAAAGTACTCACAAGTAACAACTTACATTGAAATTTTTCTTGGTAAATCTAATATTCGTATTTTAGATTTCTAACATCAATCATTCTATGGTACCCAGGGGTACCATTCTTTGTGTACCCCCCGTTTTTTTTGTCTACAGAGTCCATAGGTTTATTTTAAGCCCAACCCTCTTGTAATAGATCAGTCAGGCCCAACACCAAATCCAACATACTAGCAATTAAATAAAAACAAACAAAATAAAAAACACTCTCATCTCTCTCCTCCCTCCCCAAATCCGACCACCACACAACGTCTCAACCGCCACCATCTCCGCCACCAACCACCACCCCAGAAACCCCCGACAACCCAGAACCGTCGTCGTCGTCATGCGACCCCACCCCTCCACCCCGTGACGCTTTTCATTCTTCCCCCCTTGCGAATAATCCCCATTTTCTCTCTTTCTTTTCCTTCTCTCTCCTACTTTTCATTCTTCTTCGGCAACAATCGAATCTCCGGCGATGGGTGGTCGTGCAAGCGTCCAGTGGAAATGAGTGAGGAAGAGAGTGGTCTAGTGGAAATGAAGCGTTTCGAACGAAAGAGAATCGATCGTGGAGGGAGGAAGCGACTGCGACGGGCCGACGGTGATACGCCAGGAGTTCTCGCCGGCGACCAGAGACGAACAATTTCGTGTCGCCGGCTGGATAGTGGTGGCGCGCGGGGATGAGTATGGAGGAGTGAGAGGAGGAATGGGTAAAGGGAGAGGAGAGAGAAAGTGAAATAAGGTGGTGAGTAAATAAAGGAAAGAAAATGAAATAAGAGAATAATTTATTTTAGAACAAATATTAGTAATTTTATAACAAAAACACATCATTATATAACAAAACATACCCATTTTATGACAAAAAAAAAAGAAGAATTATTGAACAAAAGACCATTTTCAACAAATATAAATCATTTATTTCAAAATAGAAATAATTTATTTTACAACAATAACCATTTATTCCAGAACAAAAACCATTCATTCTGAAACAAGAATCATTCATTCCTCTTATAAAAAAAATTATTCATTCCAAAACAAAAACAATTCATCTCAAAACAAAAACTATTCATTTTAGAACTATAATCATTTTAGAACAAAAAATAATCATCCTAGGACAAAAACCAACCATTCTGGAACAAAATTAATCCATTCCAGAACAAAAACTAACCATTCCAGAACAAAAAATAATCATCCTAGGACAAAAACCAACCATTTTGGAACAAAATTAATCCATTCCAGAACAAAAACTAACCATTCCAGAACAAAAAATAATCATCCTAGGACAAAAACCAACCATTTTGAGACAAAATCCATCCATTCCAGAACAAAAACTAACCATTCCAGAACAAAAAATAATCATCCTAGGACAAAAACCAACCATTCTGGAACAAAATTAATCCATTCCAGAACAAAAACTAACCATTCCAGAACAAAAACTAACCATTCCAGAATAAAAAATAATCATCCTAGGACAAAAACCAACCATTCTGAGGCAAAATTAATCCATTCCAGAACAAAAAATAATCATCTTAGGACAAAAACCAACCATTTTGAGACAAAATTAATCTATTTTAGAACAAAAACTAACCATTTGAGAACAAAAAATAATCATCCTAGGACAAAAACCGACCATTCTGAGACAAAATCTATCCATTCCAGAACAAAAACTAACCATTCTAGGACAAAAACTAACTATTCCTAAACAAAAACAAACAATTGCAAACTAATTTATGTTCTATAATGATTAATATACGTTCTATAATGATCTGTTTTTGTTTCATAATGATTGATTTTTAATGATCAGTTTTTTATCAATAATGATGTATTTATGTTTTATAATGATCAATTGTTGTTCCAGAATGACATATTTATGTTCTATAATGATCAGTTTTTGTTCTAGAATGACACAATTATGTTTATATGATCAATTTATATTCGAGAATGAGAGACTAATTTATGTTTTGTAATGATTAATATATGTTCTATAATGGTCAGTTTTTATTCTATAATGATGTATTTATGTTTTATAATGATTAATATATGTTCTATAATGATGTATTTATGTTCTATAATGATTAATATATGTTTTATAATGATCAGTTTTTGTTTTATAATAATGTATTTATGTTCTATGATGATTAATATATATTCTATAATGATCAAATTTTGTTCTATAATGATGTATTTATATGATCAATTTATATTCGAGAATGAGAGATTAATTTATGTTCTATAATGATTAATATATGTTCTATAATGATCAATTTTTGTTCTATAATGGTGTATTTATGTTCTATAATGATCAGTTTTTGTTACAGAATGACATTTTTATGTTCTGTAATGATAAGTTTTTGTTACAAAATGACATATTTATGTTCTCTAATGATCAGTTTTTGTTTCAGAATGAGTGACTAATTTATGTTTATATGATCAATTTATACTTGAGAATGAGAGACTAATTTATGTTCTATAATGATTAATATATGTTCTATAATGATCTGTTTTTGTTTCATAATGATTATTTTTTGTTTTATAATGATGTATTTATGTTCCATAATGATCAATTGTTGTTCCAAAATGACATGTTTTGTTCAATAATGATCTGTTTTTGTTTCATAATGATTGATTTTTAATGATTAGTTTTTGTTCTATAATGATGTATTTATGTTCTATAATGATCAATTGTTGTTCTAGAATGACATATTATGTTCTATAATGATCGGTTTTTGTTTCCGAATGACATATTTATGTTCTATGATCAATTTATATTCGAGAATGAGAGACTAATTTATGTTCTATAATGACTAATATATGTTCTATAATGATTTGTTTTTGTTTCATAATGATTGATTTTTAATGATCAGTTTTTGTTCTATAATGATCAGTTTTTTTTTTACGGAATGACATATTTATGTTCTATAATGACATATTTATGTTCTATAATGATCAATCTGAACTACACATCCACTCTAGATCAATGGTCAAGATTAAATCAAATAAACAAAAAGAAAAAAGAAAAAACCCCTCGTCGCCGGAGGGTTGCGCCTCCGGTGGTGGGTTGTGGGGTGGCGGTCGGTGAAGACGTCGGCGGTGGCTGGGGGGGGGGTTGTGGATGGGGGTCGAGTAGGTAAGGGGTGGGAAAAAGGAGGAGAGAGATTGAGTTTGGGTTTGGGTTTGGGTTTGTGTTGTAATGGGCTGTAATTAGATTAGGCCTTTTTTTATTAAATTGGGCCTTAACATTATAATCTGGCACATGTCTCTATTTTTGTACAAGGTATCCGGGGGGTACCATTCTCTTGGTACCCCGGGGGTACGGTAGTATTTGCGTTCTAACGTTTGGTTTGATTTTAGAATGTGAAAGAATTATAAATCAAACGTTAAATATTTATGGAAATGGAAGGGCTGGCTATTCTAATTGCGCGGCTTAACCAGAACTCTGTTCCAGGATGCTTCAATGTACTCGGAGCAGAAGAGGATAGGAAATCGCTGCTGCTACTGCTGAGCTGTGATCTTCTGTATGAACAGCAACATGATCTTTCGCCATTACAGATAAAATAGAGCGCACACTTTCAGTGAACATTAGCTCGAATAGTCTTTCACCATGAGAATTTCACCGCACAATTTTCTGGGAACTTGTTCGAGTGATATCCCTTCTTGCCATGCCTGCCCAACCATCACTCCAGGTCCAACATGACGAACATACATGACAACCTGATCATTGAACGGCCATGGATGCTTGGCTACAAAGTGAAAACAGAGATTCAGTTTCGATCTTCCAACATGACAAAACTCATATGACACCATTAGGCTCCAACAGTTGAGCACTTAAATGTGTTATGTTACTATCCACAACAGGCCTGTAACATATAAAGTCGTGAGCATTTCTGCCATATAAAGTCCATGTTTCCATCTTTTACCAATGACGTCACAACCACACATCATCAAGAAACATTACCCTAGTGCCTCAAAGGCTCACGCCAATGGCAAGGTAAGCCTTATTGTACATGTTGGGGGTGAAGCTACAGTGAAAAATTAAAAAAATTGGCAAATCTATTCCAACAGCACAAGTATACCAACTTATCGTCCAGCTCATTGTCCGGTGGCCACGCCTCAGGGTTGATCACCAAACAATGTCAAACCCTATAGGTTCTATTAATAGACAAAAACAAATAGGTAAAGCAAGATATCCTCCAGACATCAACATTTCAACTTAAAAGTTCTGGAAACAAATCAAAGGATTTAGATTGTCAAAACAAGAAAGGTCGTCATATGAGTCTTGCATTCTTGCACCAAAGTTCAATGTACGATTGGACAAGGACAAAAAAAAAAAAAAAAAAAGTACGAGAACGTGCAGCTCCTTCCTCTATTTGGAATTACACAGAGAATGATTCACAGAGGGCACAAATCCTGAAAACTCACCAGGTTTCGGGAAGCCTTCTGGGTAATCCTGAAGATCCAGGAACCCATCGCCAAATTCATAGGCTAAATCACACGGTTGCTCCGTAGGCATTACTTCATGAATTTCTTTTATGGAGAAATATAGTGGCCTGAAAGACGTTGCAAGTCGAGCAAGTGTCGATACACCTGGATTGTAAATAATGAATTAGTCACTAATAACAAGAGATGGACTCAAATACCACAACTACGTGCCTACATTCAAATGAGCTGTCAGACTCAGGACAGCTAAATTACCAATTAACCTTCCATAAACCTTTCCGTTCATTCGAAACAAGGCCTGCGTTATAGAAATTCTGGAATCAGAATATATCAAAGGAAAAAGTACCAAGTGAGAAAGGAAACTAGGAAGCACAGACTGATCAGTGAAACCACCTTCTGTAAGTAACTGAATAGCGCGATGGGTATTGGTCCTATTACACATAGTTCAATAGTCACCGTCAAATCATTTTTCACAACTGAAAGACCAGGAGTGCAAAATCAGCAGTAGAGAGATAAATATCTAGCACTAGAAAGCCTACCTCCACTTTTGCGGCAATTCCAAAATTCAAGTGACAAAGCATTATTTTCACTAGACAGCAAATTTGATGAGCTCAATGTAGCTAACTTCGCATCATCATAGCGCGTACCAGCAGCCTCCCAGGCAGCAGAAATGAGACTACATCAGATGTCAAAAGACTGTAGTGAAATCCATCACTATTGAAAAGATCACAACACGAGATAGAAAAAAAATTTACTCAACCATGCTTGTCAAGGTTTGACATAGTGATGGTAGAGGCATAACCGCAAAGCAAAGCTAATGCAAAACACACTCTAATCACCATGTGCACCTCATTTTTGAGAATCTCGTACGTCTACTTAGAGCATTGCTACTACATAGAGAACTAACAATGTACCTTGGCTTCAGGACGTAGAGCAACCTATGCCGCCTTTCTTCAGGAATATCAGAAATTTTCTTCCTAGACAATAGAAGCAGATGCCAACAAAAGAAGTTATATAATTATACATGTACACTACTAAGAGTCCTACAAAATTTCAGCACATAATCTTAATAAGCTCACTTGAATTTACCTTATCCTAGTCTTCCTCAAGATTTCAGCATACAATTGGAAAAATTCTAGCAACTCTAGCATGACCCACCATTCAAATTTACTTAAACAATCAATCCTATACTCTTAACCATATCTAACATTACACTTCAGTGAATCATAGTTTCATGCATTAGGCATCCTAATACAACAACAATATCATTTCCCCAGCGCCTTAAAGGCTCCCGCCATAAGGGGGGTAAGGAGGGGTCCGATGTACGCAAGTCTTAGCCCTATTGAAACATAGAGAGACTGCGCACAAATGACCCAAAATGCACAAGGCATCCTAATTCTGATAAAAAAACGATTATGTAGCAAATGAAGCACAGAATCATTAATCATTATACACAACCTAGAACATTAAAGCTGCTGATTAACTAGATGGCCCTCCCTTTGTTTATCCAATTTTGCATTTGCGTCGCATATTCAAACCAAACGTTATCAACGAAACGGGGTAAAAACTTAAATTTAAGGACAAATTGGTTTAGTTTACAACCTTAAACTCCAAATAACATGTTGAAATTACTGATTACAAAATTGAAAAACATGGATTAAAATGTAAGTTACCAAAGATAAGTAGCAGGATTATAAGAAGAAGGGTCCAAAGGAAAAAGCTCTTTAGGAGGGTCAAGATATGTGACAACATCTTGTTCATCAAGATACACTTTCTTCCCATCAGATAATATCTCAAAAGGCTTCTCATCCCACGACGCCGTTTTGAAGACCCTCTCCCCATTTACTGCCTTCAATTCATGTTTATTCAATGACAATCCCAAACCTAAATTAATCACAAAATTAACCAACAAAAAATAAACAAATTGAGCATCCAAACAAAAAAAACTAGCTATATAAAATAAATTAAAATTTCCATACTATTTGGTTTGAAATTTTCTCGTATATTCGAACAAAACGTAAAGAATTCAATAAAACAGCAGGAGTACCAGAGAATAACAAGTGTAACGATGATACCTTTATTGGAAAAATGAAGTGGGTACTTGATGAATTGGCGGGAAAATGGAAAACAGACATTGAAATGTGATGGGTTTTGGAGGTGACAGTTGCTTGTAGTTGAAGATGAAGCTGAGAGTGTTGCTGCCATTTTTTTTTTCTTTTTTCTTTTTTTGTGGGTTGAGTATACTTGAATTTTTTTGGGTTTTGGGGGTTTTGTTGGGGTTTTTAGTTAGGGAGAAAAAGACCAAAAAAACTTGGGGAAATGAGATATTGGGCTTGGTATTACTTTTATGGTTTTGGAGTGTGATTATTTGGGTTTTTAGTGTAATTGGGTTTTGGATAATAAACATGCACAAAGCAAGAAATCAAGGGGTGCAAATTAGGAATAGCGAGTGGACTTGTGGGCACGAATGGAGATCCATGTGCTGAGAGTGTAGAGATCAAAAGAAGAAACCATTTGTGGATGGATGTAGAACTCGAGTCGGATAAAATCATATTGTCTCGTTAAAGGTTTTATACTGGGTTAATTTTACGATTACGTTGGAGTAGGAGTGAACTAGTAAAGTGTATTGTAATTTACCTACGATAGGCATAAAAGTAAAAAGAATATGGTAAGGAGTGTTATCTTTCATTTGTAAGGTTAGGGGTTCGATTCTTATCAGAGACGTCGTGCACTCCTATACATTGAAAATAAAAACTACCTAAACTCAACCAACATGTCACAAATCTACACCCAACCAACATGTCTAGCTCCACCACTCCAGCCGGCATAACAGGGTGTTCCTTCCCCCCACCCCCGCAACACCCCTCCTCTTATCTTCCCTTCTTTCCTCTCCCTCTCCCTTTCTCGTGTTTCGCACCCCACCCCCCTCCCAAAATTATCGCATCCCAACTCCAACGATTTTAATCATATGTCTAACAATTTTGTTTCAAGCCGCGTATCATTTTACCAGACTCAAACCTAAACTAAAACATATGACACAAACTAAAAACCAATAGGTTCATAATCAAGGATTACAAGTTAATGATTTGGTTTTCTTTCTAAAGTCTAATTTGCACATTACAATTACAACGATAATCACGGAACGTTCAAATAGAAGCGTCAAAGAATAAGGTGGACACAAAAATTAAGAAATTTTCAAAGGACGGTGGTTAGAATGTTTAGTCTAATCCATGAAATTGACAATTACGTGCGCTAATTGGGTGCCCCCTTAAAAACAAAGTATAACCTAATTAACGAAACAAAAATGTCCCCGGATTTTAAGTCCACTTATGTAAACAAAAATGTCACTTTGATAGTCTTATACTCGTAGATTGAAAGAGACAACTAATCTACTCTTATATTGTAAAAATATCACAAATTAGCGTTTATTGATATAATCATGGACAGATCCGTGGACATGGGGCGGGGTAGGGGAGTAGCTCTGAGAGGCACTAGCTACCCGCACACGTACACACGAGCGATATCAATCAACATTTGCAAACACAAAAACAAAAA
Source organism: Spergularia marina (assembly GCA_963680865.1). Lineage (NCBI taxonomy): Eukaryota > Viridiplantae > Streptophyta > Magnoliopsida > Caryophyllales > Caryophyllaceae > Spergularia > Spergularia marina. The sequence goes on along the minus strand of OY804544.1, from coordinate 7,401,056 downwards.
TTGGATTAGATGTTAGAGTTTGGAATTTGTACTCCTTTATGCACAAGATATACATTACTTCGTCCCAATTTAAACTTTCAATGGAATTTGAAATCCTCTCATATGATACAACTAGTCTTTACACTGTGCTACGCACGATTTTCGTTGATTAGCCAGTTTGAAAATAAAGACATTACAATATTAGTCATCGACGTTTTTAATCTTCTCCGAACCTCATAATACTAATTCTCTTATTTCCACTCCACTTTGTTGTTATTTCAATATTTATTCTCACCACGATTATAAAGGATTTACTATAACACGATTTATATCAATCACACCTAAATTATTTTGATTTTTATGTATTTATATTTATTACCGCAACATCAATGCCCTTTATATATAATTCTGTTGATAAAAAGCATCAACAACTACAATTGGCTTAGTGGTTGAAGTGTTAACATTTAACATGAAGTCTTTGCAATCTCATTTTTGCGGTGGATTTGTTTATGTGGCTGATGAGGTGGATTCGCAAGTGTGACATGCACGTTTGTCTGTCACCTATGTGGCACGTGAGATGGAGGATGACGTGTCGCGCCCACACGGTTTCCATCCAATATATATATATACTAGTTCTTTGACCCGTGCAAAAATTGCACGGGGAGTTATAACTCTATTTTGTTAAAACTGGTTTCAATTTGAAAATATTTGTACAGAAATCCAATACTATAGGTAAAAAACGTTGTTACATCCAATCTACTACAATGATGTTAGTTAGGTTTTGGAATAATTCGAGTTTTTTACCCACTAAAATACACTCGATACGCATTGGACAAATGAACTGTATCGAACGACGATATAGTATAAATCTCCCTTACCCTCAACACTAACATGCCCATATAACCTCCCTTACATGTAGGAAATTGAACGGGCTGTTATATGGAAATGATAATTACGCGATTTTTTATTCTTAGGTCTACATATGGTGATACTATTATAACTACCAATAGATGCGTATTAATAATATTCTTGAGGGCATTGATATGTAACTCTTCAACTACTATATGTTGATCTGTAAATCTGCCCACAATAATGTTCATTGGGTAAGATCCTCCTTGGGGAAGTAAAAGTATAAGTATACTCCTCCAAATAGTTGTAATGCATTATGACTTGATGTATGCAGATTTCTTTGTTCACTTCTTATGTTTCTATCTAATAAAGTGCACGGTTTGTTAAATAAAAATGATAATATAACCTTATTTTTCTTCGTAGGCCGGCCAGATATGGTGAGGTGATACTACATATAACCCTTGAAAAAGATGCGTATTTGAAATCGTCTGCTTTTCTTGGTCATGAACCCATTTTTTTATTTTTACTTGTGTCCCGTATTAACCCAGTTACGATAATCCGGAATACAATGTGATCTTTGTATTTAACCTCAAACGATCCGGCCCGTTGATCACACTTGACCTCAATTAATACAAATCACCATAAATTCAAAGCAAAATCTTATTGAGACGACCCCTAGTTGAGTTGACTTCATATTTGACTTGATTCGTTTACAGGTTTACACAACTTAGTTTTCGTATAACATTTCAAAATGTCAGTTTTAGTTAGGTAGACCCCACAATTGTATATTACGAGTATATAAAAAAAGTTATTACCCGTAATTAAGAAAATCGAATTATGAGAAACCCAAATCTCAAAGTTAAGACACTATTCCGGGGAGTAACTTGTTTAACTGAGGAGAAATTAATACATATACGTGTCTGAATACTTTGTATATAATGATTTGTTTTAGTATATTTCGAGTTGTTTATTTTAATTGTTAATAAATTGCGTAACTTGGGGGAAAAAAAATTTCTTACCAGTATGTGTGTAAAGTACTTTCTATATAATTTTGCTTGTTTAAGTATATATATTCGTAAAACTTTTATTTTTCATTTGACTTATGCTTGCATTGCATATACGACCCATATTTTTTTATCTTAATTGCCCTTATTTTTTTTTTAAATAAATCTTTATATACTGCCTTCGTTTTGGACAAATTAGTAATTTAAATTTAGGTCACTCAACCCATAGTATACGATTAAGACAGCAGTAGTTTCGTACACTCGTGCTAAAGTTTTTACAATTATTATTGTCGTTAGGGATATATGTTTTTTTTTTTTTCCCTGAATACTTTGGTAGAAATGAAGGAAGTATAATTATATATGCACAACGATAATAAGTTTACATTGAATATTAAATCAATTTCTTTATCTTTATACTCATGCTCGTGTAATAACATACGTTTAAATTGATGAGTAAAATTCTTTCCTTTTTGTACCCGTAACTTACGCAAGTCAACTATTGTTTTTATTCTACTCCCTCTATTTACAATCAAGCTCCCTGCTACTTTTTGACATGCACTTTAATTCTGAATTTAACTTCCCACTCTGTATTTCTTTAAAACCCCAACTTTTCTTATCAGTATGTCGCTATTTTAAACACTACTTCTAAACTCTTATATGGGACAGTTAGTAACCCTCTATCACCGTTGGTTAACACTCCACTTTCTCAAAAATACAATTATAAACAAATCACCTGGCCCATTCGTGGTTCTAACCCAAATAAACATGTTATTGACCCAAGCCGTATTATTTTACATGTTCAAAAGTCGGTAGTACTGGCCTTGTTGATTTGGCTAGGTGATTTGCAAGTTCAATTGTTAGTTAATATGCATACATGAACCATATAGGCTATTTTGTTTTATAAAGATTTGATCAAAACACAAAAAGTGTCCTTAGTCATTGTACACCGCTTCCTTCTGATATTAAAACAAATATAGATTACAAATATGATTGCATTGTTTTAGGGCAGAAATAATTATGTTGAATTCTTTTTTTCTTTATTATATTTATAAATTGCTTATATGCTATGTTATGGTCAAATGTATGATTCGATTTGACTAACTTTTTCAAGGCCATGAACGTACTTTTTAAGACCCATGACCTCTATTCACACAAATTCGTTTTGACTTGTTTATATTTGGACCTAATTTGACATGACCAGTTGACTCGATAAGATAAATCATTATGGCGAAAAAAAATATAGTTAAGTAAAAAAATATATAAGTCAAACTTACGGATAATTCTAGGCTTACTTAACATGTGGATACATTACTGTCTCAGAACATATTGGCATGCAGGAATTGAAAATGGACATTATACGAAATATACCATACCATTTGATTTCAAAGTAACACGATCTAATTCCAAAATTTCACCTAATTGATCACATCTGGCATATTTGTTTTTTTTTTTTTTTTTTTTTACCGTAGTGGGATCGCTTTATTTAGAGGGTCATTTAAACCATTTTTATCTAATTTGATTCATGTCCTTTATTTTGAGAGTCATTATTATCTTTTTTAAACTCATTTAACGCGAGAATGCAAATTTTGTGCCGCTTCTTTAATCAGTACATATCCAGTATTCCAATTTCACAGATTTTATAATCAGCGATATGCTTTGATTAATATCTTTTAGTATACTTGTGCAAAATGATATTTTCTTTTTTATATTGATTGCATTTTCGCGTCAAATCAGGCAAAAATATGTCATTAAGAAAGATCATGACTATATTTTCCAGATAAGCTACTGATAAGGATTACAAAAAATTGTCAAAATTTTGACTTGCTACATTGTAAATGATTGGACGATAAAATGGTGTTTGCTCCTCAGTCCTCAGTCCTCACCCCTTTGAGACGATCAATTACAAAGATTTATCAATTTTTCTATTCTGTACTCATAGTTCACGTAGGACACTTAAGACCTGCCTAAAATTACGTCAAATAAGTTGACCCGTGGTCAAGAACATGTTCTTCTATGAATCGTGATCAATTTTTTGATTCATGAACCTGGTATCTCCGTAAGACGGTCCTCACATTGACTTGAACCTGTTTAAACGTGGTTATTTTTGGGTATATAAATTGACTGGTTAATATTACTGGTCAATTTGTGAACGGTTAAAAATGTGAGACCATCTCGTCATAATATCAGGAAATTAGTTTGACATCATAGCATTTATTAACAAATCTAAAGCAAAACACTAAAAAAATGTCACCAAAATGCCTAAACCCATTTTACCGAATTTTGGGTTTTGGCTAGCAATTGGTAGCAACTTATTCTTTAGGTCATGTACCATTATGTATGGTATAGTTTAGCCATTGCATAGTGATTAACGAAACGATGGACGTCGAGGGTGTAGTTTGTGAAACGCATGTGAATGATTTACAGTCAATGTGAAGGATTTTGGCAACACTGGTTTATCGATAGGACTTCATAAGGCTAAAAGTTATAACCTTTGCAAATTAGGACGGGAAAGAGTACGGGTACTCGAATTCTTGGACCTCTTAACAACGATTGAAATCCTTGATTTTACGTGGAAGTGTAGGTGGTGGTTGCTTGTGAATCATTCGGATTCATGTATTCCTAAAACAATGTATCGTGCGTATTTTAATTTTTAATTTTTTTTTTTTTTTTTTTTTGTATTCTTGTGTGTCGTAAGGTAATTACGGGGAGATTGGACATTGGTCAAAATGTATAGGAGTATATATATATGCATAAATAGGGATTTGTTTTAAGAACCCTAATATCGACAACTACCGTATTAATATATATATTTTTTTTGATATTTATGCCTTATTTTAGAGTTAAAATCATTCGAATAAGTAGTAAATTCTTGCTGCATCTTAAGGAGTTAATGGTCGTATAATATATATGCATTGAGTGTATTTTAGGCAAACATCAATTCAAAGATATTAATTAGGTAGAAATCATTGTAGTTATCCTTGGTTAAGAAATGTTGATTGAAATAAAAAGGGGTGGAATTCTTTAAATGAAGGCAAGTACCAAAAAAACGCGCAACATGAAAGATTTTGTATTTTTTTGTTGGAATAATTAATAAATATTTTATACTAATTGATATATTTTATGACTACCCTTGCCGAATTCTTACCTGATTGCCGATTTTAAGGTATATTGTTGTCGATTTTAGTGGTACCAATTGCATAATTGTTGTAAATATAGCAACAAAATATTATACAGCAACAAAATATTTTAGTACCATAAATATAGTATGTAATGTGTGTGTCTTGCTTAAGTTTTGCCTTAATCATTGTAAATATAGAAACGAAATATATAGGTTCCATAATATAGTGTGAATTCTGTGCGAGTGGTTTGCTTAAGTGTGCGTGTGTCTTGCGTAAGTATGTGAGAACTATTTGCGGAAGCTTTTATTTGACATCAGCAATCTATGTGGATGGTCTAATAAGAATTCAAAAGCACGGCTATTAATATATATATATATATATATATATATATATATATATATATATATATATATATATATATATATATATATATATATATATATATATATATATATATACTAGTATATATATATATGATTACATGGCAAGTTTAATTTGAAACGGAGTGATATTTAATTCTCTTAAATATAAGGGTGTTAATTAGATCACGATAAATTTAGAGATGATAATTTGTCATAAAAGGAGAGACCTTCATCTAGCGAAATCTACCTAACGATGATATACAATAGTAGAAGATGATACGATTGATGAGTTATCTAAAATTGTAAATCTTGCCGTGACATTTAAGCTTGACGTTTATGCCTAGGTGAGTTGGTGCGTATGGCAATTTGAATTGGGATGTTGGCACATAACGCATTTGTACGACACATGATAATAACACGTAAAGTTCAATTTCTATCAATTAGCAATACTGATATTTTTCTTAGTTTTGGTCAAATAATTATCTAGCAATGCTAGTACTTTTAACTCTAATATTATTGGCTATGTTTGGTAAAACTAGTTGAAATAGAAACTGAATGTTGAAATAGTAGCTGAAAGCTGATAATCATATGAGTGTTTGTCAGAATGAGTTGAAATAGAAGATGGTATATATAAAATTACATAAAATGCATTATTTATATTTAATCTCATTTAAATTTAGTAAATAAATGAGTGTAAATTAGGAATAAAATTATGAGAAGCTACCTTATTTTTAAATAAGTTACGTTACCAAACCAACTTATTTGGTCAAAAAGTTTAAAAATCTAGTCGAATAAGCTAATTTAGCAAAATATGTTAGTTTATTATGCATACCAAACATAGCCATAAGCTATTAATCTAAGACCATTCCTTGTGGCTAGTAGCGCATGATCGTTAAAACTAAGAGATTAGCAGACTTAGGCCTTGCGATTGGACTGCATTTTTCTGAATTGATTTGATTTGATTTGAATAAAACTGATTTGATTTGATTTGATTTCAATAAATTTGATTTGATCTTAACTGAATATATTGATAAATTAACTGCATTTAAACGAGTTAATAACTAGAAGTAGACTGCATTCATTGATTGTTATTTGGATAATTCTGATCTGATTTTATTTGATTTGATTTGAATGAAACTGATTTAATTTGATTTGAATAAATCTAATTTGATTTGAAAACAATGTTTAATAAGTTAAATCACACAGTGTCTTAAACCCCATCACATTGATAACGGTAAAACTACGAGCTTATTTAGCAGACTCAACTACCCCCCTATTAATAAGAGTTTTTAATGTACTAGACCTTTTTAAAGTAGGGCATTTTCTTTTAACTTATGATTCATCATTAGAATACAAAGGTGGGAAAATTTGAAGTGCGAAGATATTCTTCCTCATCCTAGTTTGCAGAAATTATAGCAAGGACGACTTATGAGTTACGATGACAACTTTAAAAAATGTTCACACTTTACGCTTTAATAAGTGTTGAGTTAAACGAATCATGATGAGTTGCTCGTTTATTCCTTGCAGATTATACTATTTATGTTCATGTGGATTGTTGGTTGTCTTTCTGTCATAAAAAGGATCATGCGAAAGATTTGATTTTCAAAGAGAGGATTCACAAAGGGGGAGAAGGCCCTTTGTGAAATTGGTTATTGTCAAGTCTTTGTTCATATATGATCGATTTAGTCTGAATTTGAATCGAAGGGATTTACAAATTAAATGCAACATTGATTATCCGTAATTTTTTAGTAAGTGTAGGATTCATAATCAAATCAAGTGGAGTATTAATTAGTTGAATCATCCAAATGATGCAAATGACCAAAGATATTGAGCATGAGTTGACACTTGGTTAGCTTTATCATGTAAGTGTGTCGGACTGTCGGTACTAGATAATTGGGTGTTTTGCGAATACTCAATGCATGAATGCATACACTCCATAGGATCAGTAAAACACGAAAATTCCTTTGCTATAGCAGTCAGATGCATATGTGATATGTACCATGGGTGTAGTAAAAATGAGATATAATTTTCTGCAGTAAGATCGTAACACAATATAATATTACAGTCAGAAAGTAAAATATGTACAGAGTATTGCAAAAGTACATAGTTTAAACAATAACTTTATCATAGACAATATAGTTATTTATCGACTCTAAATGATCTCAATACACATATGGAGTATACATTTTACATTTTTGGTTATGGTACACTTAAATTTTAAAGGGTCATTAGAGATAGTACTCCGTAGTAAATTATATTTGTCACTAAACTATCAAAAAAGAGTCGACTTCATCATTTAGGCCATGTGCGATTGGACTGCATTTTTCTGAATTGATTTGATTTAAATAAAAGTAATCTGATTTAATTTGATTTGAATAAATTTGATTTGAATTGATTTAATCTGAACTGAATATATTGATAAATTAACTGCATTTAAACGAATTAATAACTCGAAGTACACTACATTCATTGATTGTTATTTGGATAATTGTGATCTGATTTGATTTGTTTTGTTTTGAATGAAGCTGATTTAATTCGAGTTGATTTGAATAAATATGATCTGATTTGAAAAAACTGCTTAATAAGTTGAATCGCACAGGTTATTAGTGATCAGATGATTAACAATAAGCTACAAGTATACATTTTAATATTAATTTTTTTTAACAGTCTAATACATACTATACGCGTATGTTTTGATCATCTTAGATTCTTTTTCTGCTTGGCTTAGCTTATGCATCATTCGAGTTTTTTTTACAACTTTTCTGTTTATCGTATGTAGTAGATACGGAGTATAGTTTTTAACATCTCCAATATAGCTAAAATGTATCTTCCCATTTTGCCATTCTCGACATGTAGTTCAATTAAGGTTATATAAATTAACAATGTTATGAATTAAACATAAATTAAGCAAAATACTGTTAATACATACAAATGTTAGGTTCTACTCGATCGATCTAATAATCGATTTATACCTTAAAAAAAAAATGAATCCAAAACAGCCGTACAATTTGTGACTGTGGGAGTATGTTGTATGTACCACTAGTTACTAATGCACTGAATCTCATGCTTCCTCCAAAGTTATGTATCAAAATAAATTGGAAGTCACATTCGCACAAGATATGATCGTCAATGTGTTAACAAGTAGGGACGAACTTATAAATGAGCGTGATGAGCACCAAAACACGCACAGATCAAGTACGTAGTTGCGCAACTTGCTTTCTACCCCCGGCCAATGACTGATCGGCATGTTCGTGACTCAGAATTTTATGATAGCATACGAATTTTATCCATTTCATTAAATTTTTAATATTTGAATAATTGAACTTTAATAACTGCGAAAAAAATTCAACCTAAACGTATAAAAATAAAAGAAATACTATATGAATACAAACTAATTAATGTTATTGTGGCTTGATACGATGATCCAAGCCCGAGACATATTACGAAGAAGTTCTCTATAAATTAACAGTAAGAGGCCAATCTTGCCCTTTGTTGTCCAATCCTTTATCCTTATGTGCATTTGTTCGACAATGAGATCACTAAGAAAATACTTCACGATGCATAATCATACAACAATAATAATGACAACATTAGCTCAATGTCTCAAATACTCTACAGTGTGTTTCGTCAGTGTTTTTCCAATAATAAAAAGGTAAGGAATGGTTGAATGTACAACATGCAGACCGCTTAATATGATATACCTTACTGATGAAGGTGTAGGCTAAATAGTGGAGTAAGCCATATAGTAATTCATACGCAAGCAAAGCTAAGAAGGGCAGATCAAGAATATGCTTGGGATCGAAGACAAGCCAATTAAAGATGTAGAAAAAACACTTTGCAAAAATAATAAGTCGTTGCTAGCTGGGATGCGTCAGCTGTGTCCCGCACTTGTCCACTCTTTCGAATTCCTACAGATCAACAAAGTTAAATTTTATGGACGACTGTCTCTTTAAATTTCCAACAGATCATGCATAAAGTGTAACTTCACTAATACGAGTACTAATTTGCTATCACGTTTTTGCTTAGTTGTTTGTTTTGGTCAATTGTTTTGGGTTCACGTAGACATGTCCTACGTTAATCCTGACTTCAACAAGGTGTGTGGTCTACCTTAATTTTAGGGTGTTACAAACTTGTACAATATCGTTTACATGTTGACATTTAACAGATTTTATAAACTCCGTCGTGAATGTGTGGGTCTTAATTATCACTATTGTTCAATAATGAGTTTTTATCATTGTTATTTTTTCATGTAAAAGTACGACTAGAGGTACATGAGTAAGAGTCAATCATTTACGATCGACATGCAGGCATGCAGCAAATTGTTTAATTATCAAAGATTAGTACAATAGTACTATTAATAATAGAGGTTGTTATAGAGTTGATTTTTTTCTCAATTTTTTTGGAAAAAGGCCACACTAGTTCACGTTAGATTGTTATTTGTTAGTGACTTGCTAAGCGCTAACTTTGTCATTTTTGTGATTTCTTTGGCGCATTAGCTTCTGCATTATTAGTATCATTTTTGTTTAGGGTCCATCCTATGAAGAGTTCTACACACACGTACACAAATAACGTCCTAATATCATTACACAATCACTTTTTGATAATCTTTTATTAACCATTCCACGTAAATTCGATGTTAATGTAGTATCCATGTCCAAAACCATACAAAACACAAACACGCAACTTAAGAGCAACATGCCGAAGTCCGTAAGTAGTTTACTGTAAGTACAACAAATGGTCCCCAGACATGAATTACGCCATATATACTCGTGTTTAACATGTGAAACAAACTGAACGGAGGGCCTCTTTATTTTATTATATTGATGAGTGTTCTTGACAAGTCAAACCGTTGACAAGAAAGGCCAAAAAAAACAGAGTAAGTGAGATTTTAAGCAACTTCTTGTACCAAAGAACACGTAGATTGTGCAAATTTAATTAAAAGCAGACCAAGTCACGATGATATATGCCACAGCTCATATGAGAGAGTATATACTTTTTTTTTCACATTTTGCGGTCCAAATAAATTGAAAACTTTATTACTTATTATTATTATTATGAGATTTATGATTATGACCAAAGATATGAACACCTACTAAAGTAGGACTAGTAACATTTTTTTTTTAATCCACTCTGCCGACACAGTGTTACTAGTACACTGCTTAGGAAAGTAGTAATCATTGCATTAAGAACCTAATTATTGTTTAAGTTTGGTATTAGTACTTTATTAGTATGATAATGAAAAGATATAAATGATTCTTTGATGAATGGAGAGCCAATGATCTACCAAATACCTATTTAAACTTCTTAAACACTGTTTTCGGACGTGGTGAAGATTCAAGGTTTCTGATTATATTACTCGCCTCATAGTCGAGAACTTACTCAAAATATTGGTGTCAGTCCTCATAGGAAGTTAAGCCAATGCGAAAAGTTAAATAAAAGCGAAGAAAATACGAGAAAATGGAAGTTTTTACCTTATTATACAACTGAGCTTGAGGATTCAATAAGCTGAAGTAAATCAGCACTACTCAAAATATATATACTGAGCTTTATAAGTACAATTTCATCAATAAATATAACAAACTCCAAATTTTATGAATAATTATGAACCAAAAGCAAAAGAATAATATTGGAACTTTTATGTAACTTTTAACACCTATTCTATTCACCAATCAAACCTTCTTACAACAGCAAAATTCACAGCACTATGGGTGACCATTAAATGATATAGAGAGTAATATCTATGTAAAAAGAACTATAGTAAATAATAATTAAAAAAAAAAATCTATATGAAGAGATGATTCTCAGAGGAAATTTTATTCATCTGAATCATGTAGCTTTACGCACGCCTGTACCCGTTAGCTCTAGCATTGCTATAGTTCAGCATTCGTGACCATGATTGATCAGCTCATCTGCTCGCCGATCAAATCTAGACCGACGAGGAGGAATGTAATACCTTGAAATAACAGGAAATAGAAATGCACACCTTGTGCAGATAGCAGGCTTCTTAGTGCAGCAGTGAGTAATAAGAAAGCCAATGTCAGCTCTTTCCTGTATATTTTGTTCATTTTCTTCTTAGCTGGCTTCGGAGCAGCTTCTTGTTGTTCCTTTAATTTGGTTAGCTCAGAAAGGCCGCTGTCAGAAGAACCACGGTGTAGCGGTGTCTGGCTCATTGCCTTTGTTTCCCTTTCCTCCAAGGCTAAGAGGTCGGTTTCTGAAGCTCGTCCTGCTTTTTTGGTCACAATCCACTCGTATGAACTGCCTAGTTGGAATAACCCGGAAATCATTGCGTTGAATTTGGTCACTGACATTGTGTTCTCGAAAAGGAGGTAGGGAACTATGAAGGGAAATGATCCTGGTGCAGGAAGTATGTTTAAGAAGGACATGACAATGGGTATGTAACAGATAACCCAAATTGGTAGCTCGGCTTCAGGGACAAACATGGTCAAGGGAAGAATAATGCAGAACAATGTGAAGGAATAGAATGGGAGGATCAGTTTTCTAAGGAGGAAGAATAGTAGGATTAGGTTTGATTTCTTCCAAAATGATATCTGCAAATGTTATGGCCGAAACATATCAACATACATGCATACTAAGGCAAGAAATGAAGATCAGCACGCAGTCGTTGAAGATGACAACTAAAGTTACCTTGGAGCTTATGATGGCTGGTAGACATAGACGGAATAGCTGCATTGGACCAGAATGCCAGCGGTGTTGCTGTTTTCTGTATGCTTCGTATGATTCAGGAACTTCACAGAGTACCTGAAAGAATATATCAGATGTCAAAATTGCTTCCAACTGTGTGTTTGGTAATAACTCACTATTGAAAACCTATCCATATGTTAAAACTCCACATTCATATGCCAGTTATTACCGATGAAACCGTCAAGAGATTGCCTGTTTACAAATGATTGCATCATGATCAACCCGAAACATGTAACTTACCCTAACATCATTGAGGTAGATAAACTTCCAGCCATTGAGATGAGCGCGGACAGCAATATCCATATCCTCAACAGTAGTCCTTTCAAGCCAGCCACCAGATTCCTCTAAAGCTTTGATTCTCCAAACTCCTGCAGTCCCATTGAACCCAAAGAAGTTCAGGAACACCCCATTAACCTGCTGCTCCACCTCAAAGTGAAAGCAAAGGTTGACATTCTGAAGTCGAGTCAGCAAGTTCTCGTCTTTGTTCACAAAAGACCACCGAGTCTGAACCAATCCAATATCCGGGTTACCCTGCAAAGTACCAAACAACCAATGTACAAAAAGTAAAGAGGAAGTTCAAGGAAAAAGCATGCCAAAATGGCAAAATTCCAATACAAGAGTCAATTGACAATAGAGGGCATCCTGAGTTGATGACAGACCTTGAAATGTGGAACAGTCAGCTGAAGGAAATCAGGGTTAGGTTGAAAATCGGCGTCAAAGATTGCAACAAATTCATAGTCTTTGACATAATCACAGTTCATTGCAGACTTGAGATTCCCGGCTTTATACCCTGTCCTAACAACGCGATGTCTGTAGATAATGTTAACACCCTTTTGGTACCACCTGGAAACTTCATTCTTAATCAACCACTGGATACTCTCATCATCAGAGTCATCTAGAACTTGTATCAGAATTCTGTCTTTTGGCCAATCTAATTGACAAACAGCTGAAATTGATGTCTCATACACCTATCAGAAAAATCATAGCAAACCCACTTTTATATCAGCAAATTGTTCTAAAATTCTGCACACATCAAAATAGGTCTATACCATCCTCCTAGTACAATTCAGTCTAATCAAAATTGCCCAACATAAACAACAATATCGCGAGAAAACCCAAAATGATTTGTGGTTGGCTAACATGAACAGTCATATGACAACATCACTCAATATTGGTTAAACATAACACATACAAAATGCAAACCAAACAAAAAACCATAGTATATATATAAACATTATTAACAGAAGAATTGTAAGATTGACGAATGATTACCTCTCTTTCATTACACATAGGAATCTGAACCAAAACCATAGGGTAATTGCAACCAGGGTTTTCAGCATCATCAGACTTAAAAGGTACCCCTTCAAACCTAGGCTTAATATTCCTCAACTTGATCCAAAAACACCCCAAACAAAGCACCAACCTATCAACAGACTGAATCATGAACAACACCACACAGAAAGCTGATAAAGACTGAATCCAAGGAGCAATGTAACAGCCTCGAAAAGCGAGCCAACCGACATAAACCTCATGTAACCACCCTTCAATCTCAATAGTTTGAGGGATGTACAAGCTATGTTGTTGGAAATAGTGCCACCCATTGAAGTGAGCAACCACCTCAAAGCTCAGAAATGCAAGTGCAAAGATCAGAAACCCAAGAATTACTCTATATAGTAACTTTCCTTTACTAGATTTATCATTCTCCATTGCAACACCTTGCCTGAAAATTAACCTTTTTTTTATAGTACCAAGTAATGACCAAAGACCATTCCCAAGCCAAGCAAGACAACCAGCTGCTCTATGAGCCCTAAGCATCAAAACCCAGGTAAATTGCTTTGCATTTTTACCCCTATCTTTCTCAACACCCCTAAAACCAGAATCTGGTGACTCAAGTTCTAAGAGAGAGTAATTGGGATTCTCCATTTTTACTATTACTGGTGTTCCCCCCTTTCTTGTCTCCTTTGCCCACCATTTGCTCATATCAACACCAGGAGCCATGGTAAAAAAAAAAAAAGTTACCTTTTTTTCTTTCTTGGTGGGCTACAAAAATTACAGTAAAGAACCAAACTTTCTGCCAAAACAATGAAAACCCAGATCCCAAAATCAAGAATTTTCACAACCCAATAAGTTTATCTGCCATATATGCTAAAAATGGAAGTATATATCTGTAGAAATCTGTGCAAAATCTTCAATGTGAAGAATACCCAGACAAACTACATACATATACAGAGAAAACCCATACACCAAAGTATAATTAAAAGTATAAAACCTCACCTTCAAGTTATACTAGTAACATTCCACACTCTATTGCATCAGAAAAAAAAAATGGCAAATGATAAAAGACAGAGAGGAGAGAGAAAGTAGAGAGAGAGAGAGAGAGTTTGTTTTTCTGTGGTTTATTAATACTACTACTTGGGTAGCTCTCGCCAAAAGCTTCAAGAAGAAGGCATATAAGAGAGGAGAGAAAGGTACCATACCAACATGGGAAATTAATTATCAAGGATTATGAGGAAGGTTCTTTTTGAGCAAAAAATATTCTCTTTTTTTTTTCACTGTAAATCAGAAAAGATTAACTGGTCAAAGTGTTTCTGAAAACAAATATAAAATATAAATTAGTCCACACCATGTTTTGCCCTTTGATATATTTCTTAATCAGAAGATTGTTTAAGGTTTTAGGAAGATTATGACTTTGATTCTATGAGCTGTAGAAAAAGATCAAAAAGTTGAGTGTAAATAAACTAGTTAATTTGTAGTAATTACTGTTCTAATGGTAGATATTGATTTGAAATAAAGAACTCAAGTACAAAAAGTATCATGTGATTGTAGAAATTGGGACCTTTTGGGGATTCAATGTCATTAGACATAAACATTGTTAGAATTTTACAAAAAGGAGAAAAAAATGGTAATAAATTGTTTTGTATCATCCTTATTTGGGAATCAATTGCCCCCAAGATTTGCAATGCTACTCTCCAATTAATTGATCAAATCGCGTAACATTGAGTTTTGGGTATTGTCGTAAATTTTTTCGAAAATCAAAAAAGAGTCAAAAAGACGTATTTCACGATATTAAACGACATTAAGATATTCAAGTAATTCCATCATTTGTCGTTATATAGTTTGAACCGTAAGTTAATCTCATACGAGAGCAAAACCGAGTTCGGAAGGAGTAGGAGGACCGACAAAGGGAGTGATGATGAGGTATACATACACATTGATGATTAAATTAAAGGTGTGGTTTGTCGTGTCAAGTCATGCAATAGATAGAGAGAGAGAGAGATAGAGAGGGAGATTTGCATAAAACTTCTACAAGTTTAACCAAAGATTAAGACAGTAATAGAAATACTGGTACTTAATAGTGACAGTAATAGAAATGGGAAAGGGTAGAAAGGACAAAGGGAAGTTTTGATTTAGGGAGGATTTGGGAGACAGCATTGACAAATGGACAAAAAACAGATCCCAACTGGGTCTTTGAGGCCTTTGTCCGATAAATGGGTGCTTTGTCACATCTAGGAAAAGGATACACATACGTTGTGTATATGAGACATTTTCATACAATATGATTTCTTAAGTCATTTTCAATTAGTGTTATTAATCTCGAGATTTTATTACTAAAAATTAATAATAATTTACAAAAAGTTGGTTGGAAGTCGAGATATGATATGAGCCCCCACATCCTTTGCTATGACATTCCTTGATCGACGCCGGCGCGCATGAGCCGCCCGAGTGATCGGGCGTTCAACGCACGCTAATAACAGATGTAATTTCTTACATGAGAAATCAAAATATGGGTTTGGAAAATCTGGGACACTGATTTCCATCAATCAAAGAAAGATCATCATCAATCATATTTTATCCTCCCTAATCCCCACCCCACAAACACGGTGCACCACCCACTACCAACTACTAATTCATTTCCTCGTCATCAGCAGTCACCACCATCTAGTCCCCCATCCCCGCCGTCACCCCCAATGAGTTCAGCATGACTCCATGGCGGCGGTCTCCCCTCGCCGCCAATGCCCATAGACCACCACCAACTTCACCTTATATCCAACGACACTACTATTTCTCCCTTCTCTCTCCACTGCCACTCACCGCTTCTCCTTACTCTCTCCACCGTATTCTCTCCGCGCGCCATCACATACCCACGCCACCTCCGCTGCATTCTCACCTCTACGTTTATTTTGGGGCTTCTTTCTAGTCGGAGATTAATGATTTTTTGGTCGGACAGCCGGCGTCCTCTAGTGATCGTCGAGCGGCTTTGCTGGCGCGACGGCCTTGGTGGTGGTGTTGGAGTACGACTTTGGCGGTGTCTGTAGAGTTTGTGATTGACACTGAATATTAATCATAGTGTTTGGTTTATTCTTAATTTCATGAGTGTTGACTTGTCACCATATGTAACACTACGGAATATGGAAAGTGGATTATGAAGTTGGTTTGTCCCACATTGGGAAAATAAGGCTCATATGATCAGTTTATAATAGATTCCTACCATCATACTAACAACAAGGCCTTCACCTTTTAGAGCCCGGAGAGGATATATGGACCTAAGGGGTGACTACCCATCTTATTGGGTAGTGTTGCGACGTATGATGGATCGAGCTGTTACAGATGGTATCAGAGCAACCCTGCGACCGCGTGCTGGGTGCTGGGGCGAGGCCCAGACCAGCCATCTAGCGGGGGAGATCTTGGACCTGTGTTAATGTTGGTATGGTTTGGTCGAGACGCAACGGGGACGTTGCGTTCTCTAAGTGGGGGAGTTTGTAACACTACGGAATATGGAAAGTGGATTATGGAGTTGGTTTGTCCCACATTGGGAAAATAAGGCTCATATGATCAGTTTATAATAGATTCCTACCATCATACTAACAACAAGGCCTTCACCTTTTAGAGCCCGGAGAGGATATATGGGCCTAAGGGGTGACTACCCATCTTATTGGGTTGTGTTGCGACGTATGATGGATCGGGCTGTTACACCATATTAGTAAAGATGTATAAGATTCTTCATGCACCTAGTGTATGTGTAACATCCGTAACACCTCGACTCATCGTCTGAGCCGAAAATAGTCACCTATGGCAACTTGTCAGGCTGTGGGCTGACCTCACAGACCAACACGGGTCCTTTCAGCGCATTTTGACCTTACTCATGCGCACCCTGGGACACTTCCCATGAGGTCACCCATCCTGAAATTACTCTCAGTCAAGCACGCTTAACTTTGGAGTTGTTATCGCATGAGATTCCTAAAATGAAAGTCGACTTTGTTAGTGTGAGTAGCACTATCAGTCCTTTTAATCACCTCATATGAGACCTTAATCTCTTATAAACTTCATCTGAAATCTGGGGTATTACACTCACCCCCTCTTAAGAAAGCAACATCCTCGTTGCGACTGGCAGCCAACCATAGTCTAGCTCCAGGATCTTCCCCCGCTAGGCTGCTGACCTGGACTCTCCTCAACACGCGGTCGTAGGGTTGCTCTGATACTTTTGTAACTCCCCGGCTCATCGCTTGAGTCGGAAGTAGTCACCTATGGCAGCTTGCCACTTGCCAGTGGGCTAACCTCACACACTAACACGGATCCTTCCGGCGCACTTTGACCTCACTCGTGCACACCCTGGGAAACTTCCCAGGAGGTCATCCATCGTTAAATTACTCCCAGTCAAGCACGCTTAACTTTGGAGTTCTTATCACATAGGATTCCTAAAAGGAAAGTCGATTTTGTTAGTGTGAGTAACACTATCAATCTTTTTAAGTACCTCATATTTCACACTTGCATCTCTGTCTTTCTTTTTCTACCATACTAATACACACACCTATGGAGTAGTGTATGTAGCATTGAAAATTGATCATCGTAATCGGTGAATAGTGGTAAATCACGTAACTTGGGAAAAATTACGAAATTGTTGAAATTATATACTCCCTCTGAGCTCCGATCCATAGAAATTTTTGTGTTTGTTTTGTTGTTTCTTTTTATTGGTCATGTTAAGAACCACTTCTAACCAAACAAGACGTTTATTTCTTATGGAAATTAGTGCACATTATGTTTTGTATTGCATTTCATGAACTACACTTGATTTTAAGGCAAACAGATCTTTAATTTGGTCTAGATAAGTTACTCCATATGACTAGTTTAAACAGCAAAACAAATTTGAAAATCTTTTAGTCGTATATACCGGAGGGATGAGACCGCTTTTAAAAAAAAAATGTAAGTTTTAGTTTTACATCTCCACATTTAATTGGATGATTGAGAGATAGTCCCTTGATAAATAGTTAAAAGACCACCTTCATTGTTTATATCGTCACCCTTTTTATATTATTAGTGATCATTTATACTACTTTCGGTAACCGTTTCAATATATTTGGAACACTTATTTATAAACTTTACGGGGGTAACTTTATAAATCATAACTAATAACTAATTATATTATATGATACTTTAAAATCACTAATATATGATGCGATCTAACAATAAACTGAAAAAAATCAGTACAAGTAATAAATTAGACACCAATTATGCAAATATTAAAAGGGTCGTTTTGTAACCAAATAAATTGGTCTCGCAATGAATTATTGAGAGATTGTCTTTTATGAGACTTTGTAAATATTTTTATTTTTGGCAAACTCGTGCGTAAGTTGAGTACAACTAATACGGAGTAGAACAATAGAAAAAATAAACATCTTAGATTGATAAGTGCTTTAAGAACATAATTGAAGAACGACATGATGATTCGAATTCGAGATAATCTCTAAAAAGATAATTGAGGTCTCAAAAGTTAAATCAACCTCCAACCCAAACATGACAATGAACATGGTAAGCTTACATTTTAATCGATCGTCTATATATAGTGCTTGCTTTGATAGATCTTGCTTAAGTTTTTCCTATGATGTGTACAAGTGAAATGAAGTGTGTGATGCAATAACTGCGACAAATAAGTTTACAAAGCTCCTTTACTTCCTTCCACAACATTACAAGAATTGAAAGCGAAGGTCTCGCTCAAATGTTGTACGTGTACCCCTTTAACAAATGTAGACAAGACGTAAGTATGGAGAAATAGAAAAGTATGCACAGAAGAAAGAAAAACAGAACACATACATTATCTCGGCACAAGACTAAATTTCTCCGAAAACATTTTCTCAAAAACTACTTCTCAAAAACATTTTTAGAGAAGTTGAAACTTGCAAACAGACCCTAAATGTCCGGCCGGACCTCAAATATATTTTTTCAAAAATGGTTTTTTTTGTTATCGCAAAGTGGCATATAATTCTTCGGGAAGAAGATATATAGGAGGATTTGAATTGGATTAATAATTAACTTTTGATTGAGTGCGGTAAAAACTTTCGTCTTTGGATCAACTTTGCGCTGCTGCTTCAACACAAGTACATGTGATTGAGCACAAAGTATCGATGAAACAGCTACAGACTCTAATTATTATAAAATTACTTTTTAGCATTTTATCAACAACAATATGGGGAAAAAAAGTACGTTTACACATTTTTCATTCCTATATGAAAAAAATGCAACATTGATTTCATTTACTCCTTCGTTTTTCTTAAGTTTATGATATTATAACAACTAATCAATTTGATGTATGTAAAACAAAAAATATTTTGTGAAACCGTCTCACAATAAACTAGTATGTATACAAATATAAAATAAAAGTCGTCTGCATTAAAAAGCAGCATTGCATTTCACACACCTATCGTTATTGGACATCTAGCCAATTCTAATTTCTAAGTAAGTATGTAACCTCTTAGATTGGCTAGTAAATTCATAACACTTCACCAATACTGCACATATTCTCCGTGATAGTAGCATTAATTACTATCACTATTACACAATGCTACGTATAAATAGTCATTTCCTCGTATATAACCACAAAAGTAAAATGAAGTGATATCAAACACAAAAGGGTTCATGATAGAGATTGGTAGTTATTAATTAGTTGATTAGGAAGGATGTGCAGAAATTAGGTAGTATTGTCACTGGTGCGAAGTGGGTTTAGTATAGAGACCACTCGATGTAATCACGAGGCCATACCGTATTAATACAATGATGATGATATCATGATAGCATTATAAGTTATAAAGCTTATAATTCACATATATAACCAACAAAACCATGTTTTGTAATTAAATGCACTAGTCTCCCACCGACACCACACCCTCACGTTCTTCATTTTTTCGCAATCAAGCACACACGCAAGTACAGTGATCGAGCCAGATCAGAGGCAAACCCAGCTTTAAGTTGCTTAAAAATAGAGGGAGAAAAAACGTCAATCGTTATTTTTCTACATAGTTGATAAAATTTCACTAAAGATGAATATAACGAGTAAAATTAGAAATACATATCTTTAAAAACATGTTATGAAAATGTTTGATTTGTTTTTTTTTTTTTTTTTTTTTTTTTTCTTCAAGTATTTGGAATACTATGTATGGATCGAGTTTTAGTATTAAAATAGTTTTGAGATATCACCAAAAGGTTATCGCCAGTCGTAAATGTCTATTTAATTATATAAGAACACTTGTACTCCGTATTTTCATAAGAAAAAGCTTATTATTTTAGTTTCCGTTAAAATTTTCGGAATTATTACTTGTAAATATATACTAGTAAGTTTTAGTAGCATTCGACTATTTGTGGAAATTATTAATCGTCACTTTATATTTTCGTGGGGGGTGCCCAATATGCTTTCAACTATTAATGCCATGTGGGTGGATAGAATATATGGACATATGGGTCATTCTTCATTTCTTTGTATGCATGTCTTTCTCTCATGGAACGTCAGTACTCAGTAGGGGTGACCGGGTGAGTTTAGTTGACTAAAAGTGTGTAGTGCTAGAATTATTTCCCTTTTATAAGAAAAAAATATGTAAATTGCTAGACTAATATTATAAATTATAATGTAGCTTGTACTCGAGCAGTCGAGCTCTGGTCTTATATTATAATGTATATAAAAAATTGAGATTTACAGTGTAAATACAATTAGTTTGTCTATAATATATATAAAAATTAGTAAAATTGAGATTAAAATAGTAAAATTAATGTGTAATGAAATTTTCAGGTAGTAAAATTAATTCTGTTCGTAGTAAAATTATTTGTTTGACTAGTAAAATTTGATAGTATAACAATATTACTGCTGATAGTAGCTAAACACTTTTAACTGTCTATCTTGTAAACATCTAGCATTGTCAATAATGTATTGTGGTAACCACTATAAATCATGAAGTTATTAATTAGCATCGTAACATAAAGACTTACTCCGTATCTTAATAATGTGATATGTTCAACTGTACTTTGTTAAAAATGAGTCTTTATCAAGAGGTAGGTGACCATTTCTTAGAAAGAAAAAAGACACTAATGAGCAATGGTTTTTCTCGTGGACTATAATATTTACACTACTTTCACTTTCACTAAACACTCTTTTGGGGAATGATGAGACTTGGGAGCGTAAAAGTGTAACTTCAAAAAAAAAAAAAAAAAAAAACAGAGCTTTTACTATATTACTGTATTTGATGTTTTATGTTTCTAGTCATAGAGAGCATTCAAGTATTATGAGTCTCGTCCATTTTTGGATGAATCTATCTTTCATGCACCCTTAAGACTCGAAGAAAGAAAATACATAGGATCGGAGGTTTCGATCATTTTATGTCTTTGATTGTTTGAAGATACAAATACTCCGTATTAACAATTAACAATTAACAATTAAGTCGGACATTGGAAAATACATAGGTGTACTTTTTGTGAAAACAGCGAAAGTAGGAGCCTTATCCATACACATTGAACGCGGATTTGGAATTATCAGACAACTGCCTTCACGTTTATTTGTTTATCTCTAAACAACCTTTCTCTCCTCAATTACTGCTAATGATGATGAGATTAAGCACTACTAACTAATCAGTCAGCAATAACGGTTATGTGGTGGCCATGTAATTGCAATACAACAAAAAACCTACCAGATAGATTTGCTGCAAAAGTGGAAGAATAAAGCGTGGCATATCCATCCATGATTGCGGAAGTGGTCTTTTACTCTGTCAAGTAAAATTTAATTTGTATTGATGCCATACAGTTGGATCTACGACATACTTTTCTAATTGTGTAACGATATAATATAACGAGTCTTCAATGTGAGTTATAGATTAGATTTTTGGTCAAAATAGTTCCTATATGCATGGACTAGATAAAATCACTTGAATTTCGGATAATGATTATGTAAACGGTTAACCACTCTCGGATTATTTTTGAGATTAAAACTTGGTTCCTACAGTTGTGTCACGGATTCGACTTTTATGTATGCAGGAGTATACATTAATCAATAATTTCTTTTAAATCAACTTTATGTACAAGTTATATGTATGTGGAGTCGTGCATTCTTGCTTCAAGGTGAAATAGGACATTTATATGCCATTAATAAATATTAACCATTATTAACTTAAACTTTTCATTGAGTTGGTTTGTTAACATCGAGTTGAAACGCACTTTTATAATTCTATTCATCAACAATTGAAATTCTTGATTTGATGTATAGAGTTACTAGCTTTTTTGAGGGCAGTATAGAGATACTAGCTTGATCCAACCAAACTTCAAGAAATGTAACAACATTTTTTGGCAAGAAAAAACGATAGTATTGTACACCGTGTGTATGTTACTCCATATCTGATTTATCTTAGATAGGAACCTTGTAATTATTATCAATTTTATCGGTAAAACCTACATATTTTGCGCTTATTACTGATATATTAGACAAATATCATGTCACCAACACTTATTTACCTTCATGCAATCATTGATTTGCAATTTAAACTATGTCAAAATTAACGTTATATTTGGTCAGGATTAGAGTACACAGTTGACATGAACAGAGTCGGTCTATGTGTCGTGACTCGTGACTGGCGATCCAAGTACAAACATGTGAATTTTGCAGTAAGTAGCGCAGTTGGGCTGTCCTTGTATAGAGCTCAGGATATCCACTGACATTTTAGTCCCAACTTAAATGGTACAGTTCTTTCTTGTTCATTATCTACTCAATTTTGAGCTGTTTTTTCTTGTTGCTTGTCTACTACTACTACTCGAGCAACTGACTGGTGAGCCCGCAAATTCACAAATCGAAGTTTTACATTAACATTGTGACTTTATATTTGGAGAAGGTATATTGCCACGCCACTTTACCCTTTTCCAAGTTCCAACGGAATGAAGAGGCATACACCACATCTCGCCATGAGTTCGGGATTTTAGGAAAAAAAAAAAAAAAAAAAAAAAACAACCTTCGCCGTGGTTGAGTACAATGTACAATAGTGGCGTGACCATATGCCCTTTAGTGTTCCAAAAGTCGGACCTATGCCACGTACCCGTAACCCGTAGTAAGTACATTTTCGCACTTATACATTACGCTAATGATTCTGTTATCAATTGTGATCATAACCTTATATATAGTGCAAATCGATACTATATCAGTTAAGTGCACATACGAATATATGATCCATCTAAAGTCATCCGAAAACAAAAAATATACTGAGAACACGCTAATGCGGCTAATTCGACAAAAGATAACTTGAACGCAACCCGACTGGTCCGTACGATTGGACTACATAGAAGTATAGAACTCATGCGATTCAAGCATATAAGCCAATGGGCCGAAGCTATGGAAAACAGAAATATGGTCTAAAAGAGCATATGGGCATTATTTCGATAGATGGGGACTTGTGCTTTTAATATCTTTGGATATTGGGCTTTCCACTTTCGGGTTTCATGAGTGGCTTGTCCATTATAGGAATCTGAACACAATTAGCCTACCTAGGAAGAGTGAGGGAGAACCATGTTTCTCTGGTTTCCATGTGAATTATGAAGTACTCGCTTCATTTTTTTTTTTTTTATCTGTTCCGAATTTACGGAAGATATTCAAATGAGAAGATAGTTTTACGACAATAGAAACCACTATATCTTATTGATCTCTTAGAGTCTATTTAGTTTCGTTTTCTGTTTTTTTTTTTTTTAAAAAAACCCAAAGTGCCGTTTTTGAAAATTAGAAAAAGTGGTTTTCAGTTGTTAGTTTTTATTTTTTATATGACTATTATAGAACTAAACAATTTAAATTTAATTTTTGTAACTTACTGGTATTTAACTAAATTTTTTACAAAAAAAAAAAAAAAAAAAAAACTGAAAACGACAGTGATATTGAACGGACCCTTGGATTTTACATTTCATCGTAATTTTTTTATTCATGGTTAAAACTCTTAAGACAAAGATACTTTTAAAAGTTTATTACTCTAACGCTTTCCTCTTTGAGAAAATGAGTGTGAATACACTACTAACCCGTATGAGCTGACTTTTTTTTTTTTTTTTTTCAATTGACATATTATATTTTTTTTTTGAAAATGAATACTATATACGGAGTATACTATATCCTGTAGTATTATTTTTCTTTCACCTAATTGGCTAATTCCAATTGAATGAACTTCAATTTTTTTCCTAATTAATAAAAAAACACTAGCCAAGTTTTGGAAGACTTGAAAAGAGGAGCATGAAATATGGACCTCCACTATTCCCTAACTTTTCCCTCTCCTACCTTTTTGACCAAATCCATCTTCTTCCCACTTGGAATCTTCTCCAATTTTTTATTCCTATTCTAATTTCCAAAAAGGGTAATAATTAGAATATTTTTACTTTTTCTCCAAGTTCATAGCACTACCAATCTACTTTTTTTTCCCACTTTCCAAACAACATTTTCACTCACTAACCTAAATTCCATGCATAATAACCTCAAAAACCACAATTATTAGCAGTAATTACTGTAATTAGTCTCACTAATTATCTTTCTCAATCATATTACAAATCATTATTATTATTCAATAAATATTCAATGTTGATGACTTTTTCATCTGTTGATTTCTCAAACCACCACCCTTCTTCGATGGCTGATTAATACGCTACTACTAATTTCTTCATCAACAAACCCTAATTTCCATAATAATTATAATAATAATACCGCATTATTCAAATAAAAAAAAAAAAGGAAAAAAAAGAAATTAAAGTGAGCGAAGAAAATGTGGAGGTCGACGCACATTTGCCGGTCATTGACAATGGCGGTTCGCCGGCAGTCGATTCTCTCTCCACCGAAGGCGGCGGCGGGAATGAGGTACTTTATGACTCCGGCGGATGACGACGAAAAGATTGTCGTAAAGGCGTCGCCGGTGGCGGCGGTGGCGAAAGAGGAGGAGGCGATGTCGTTGGGAGAAGTGAAGAAGTTGATGCGGTTAGTTAATGTTGAGGCGCTGAAGACGAAGCTTGTTGATCAAGATAAGGAGGTGATTGGTTATGGCGAGTTGTTGAAGGCTTGTGAGGCTGCCGGAGTCGTGAGATCTACCGGAGAGGCGGCGGAGTTTGCGAAAGTTCTTGATGAAGCTGGTGTTGTTCTTTTGTTTAGGGATAAGGTTTATCTTCATCCTGATAAGGTATAAAATTCTTTTCTGATTATTATGTTTATGGTTAATTTCTGTTCATTTAATTCAACGTTGAGATTGCATACATTCGTAATTTGTCGATTTTGAGTAGTTAGGTTATGATTATTGAGATTGCGTATATCGGAATTTTCGATTTTAAGTAGTTAGGTTATGATTTGTCGAGATTGCGTACAATCGTACATTGCGGAATTTGTCGATTTCGTTGTGTGTTTGAGTAGTTAGGTTATGATTGTCGAGATTGCGTACAATTGGAATTTGCCGATTTCGTTGTATCTTTGAGTAGTTAGGTTATGATTGTCGAGATTGCATACATTCGGAATTTGTCGATTTAATGTAGATATGTTTCAGATTGTTTAGGGAGGGGTATGGTTGCTTACATTTGGTTTGTAATTAATTGGTCAGGAATCAGGATGTTAAGGTAGCCGTAGAGAATGTTGGCTGTATACATAGTTGTTGACTTGTTGTAGAATATTGGTATGTTTTTTTTTTTTTATCACTGTGTTAATGGAGCTTGAGATTACGATCATCTTTGGTTTGACCTTTCGAGTGACTAGATGGAATGAGCTTGTTGCTCGATTTGATTGATGGTATGTTTCATTGAATATTTGTGAAGTAAATCGAGATTATAAGGTTGAAGATGAAGTTTCCTTCATTGTGTGCTTTACTCGGGACTGGGATAGATTGGACAAGGATATACTGCCTTCTTTGATTCTTTAGTAATGTAATGGGAAGTTCTTTAACAAAGTCCACTTATTTAGAATTTAACTAGCGTTTCCAAAACTGTTTGGAGCATTTTGAATCTAAATAGTCTCATGTGGGTCTGTATGAAACCGCTTTCTAATGCTGGTTTGTCTTTCAGTTAGAAATCCAATTTATGAGGAATTCTGAATCTAAGCAGTCTACTTTGTGTTTATAAGGAGTCCCTACCGATAGTTGACAATTATGATGATAGTTATAAGCAGTGAATGTTTAAAGGGAGGCCAAAACAAGAGGGGAGCTCTTGTGATGACAGTTAAAGTTCCCAGTCTCAGACTCTCAGTTCAGTCTGTCTATAGGATATCAAGATTAGATGATGTGGTTTGAGTGTTTTAGGTTATTGAGGAAAAACAAACAATTATGGAGATGGACGAAACTAGAGAGGTAAATCGCATTTCGGTTGAAGAAAGGTATGAATGCAGGTAGTCACCAGGTTTGACAAAGTTGCAGCAAAAGACTATGGTGCACTATTACTGTATCGCATTTTCATGTGTAGATTGTGACGATAAGGTTGCTGTCGATGCAGATCAATCATATCTTTTTCCTGGGTTGAGATTGAGAGTAATGAGTAACCCTTGTACATTACCTCTGGGGGTACTTCTCTTATTTTCATCTAGTGTACAGTATAATGGTCAACCACCCCCGAAAAAATGGGGGTGCAGTATTAGCAGACTAGATAGAAAAATGGCTATTTGTAACTGTGGTAATGGCTACTGGAAATCCACACACTTGGGGATTGAGAATAACTGCAGCTTGTGAATGAAGTTACTAAAGATCTTTTGTGAAGTAAACATTACCAATTTAGGAAAAAATTTCTCTGTGTAAGCTGAAAACTCAGGTAATTTTAGTGGCATGCGGTTGGCCTGTGTCTGAAACACAAGGGATGTTGCTTTATAGCCTTAGGACTGATTGAGGGGGTAATTATCCAGTGGCTCCCTTTGCTCTCTGTCTATTGCAGGATTTTGCCCTTTGCTCTGAAACTATTGCAGTATTTTTGTGTTTAAAATCTTTACTACATTGAGAGGGGAAGGCAAACCTTTATAAATCAATAGTGAGTGTATAGTTGTATACTGATTCAACTTGTTCTGAATTTCGTCTTAATAGAAGAACAGTTGAGTAGACGAGTATATAGGTCGTGGCTGGAGCTAATGGGGTATATATTATTGGACAGAAAAAGGAGATTTTCTACAGACTATATGCCCTCTTTCACCGTCTTCGTGTTACTTCTGCTTTCTGAAAGCTTTTGCAAACGTTGGGGGGACAACTTAGCTCAGTTTTGTGGACAGATGACCTACATGATGTGTACAGTATTTCCAACTTTTCTAGAATTTGTTCACCATCCTCCAGTTGTAAGTCTTGTAACCCCTCTTGGGCCGAGAAATGGGGATTGCAGTTGAATGAGGTGGTTTAATTCTTCATCTGTAGTGTACACTTTGAAAACCTGTCAATTTATCAATCTGACCCAATTTGTAGCTGTACCGAGAAGGTGGAATGGACTAGGGCTTGTGACTCATGAGGCAGATTTTTTTATTTTATAAATCTGGCATTGCTTTGTTCTAATGGGAACACTTGATTCTTTTAAAGAAGTGTATAGGTGATAGGTCTTGTATGTTTCGTAGTGTAAAGTTGAATCAAGCAGTAATCTGACATTGCAGTCTATAATAAACATTTATGGTTTATACTCTTTGTACCCAGGTGGTTGAATTGGTTACGAGTTCAGTCCCACTTGCCTTAACACCTGAAGATGATCCAAGAAGGGAGGAGCTCAAGAAGCTGCAAGAGAGGAAGGAGGAGATTGACAGGCAGGCACATAAGCAGGTTCGTGTGATGCTGTGGGCTGGTCTGGGGGTTGCTGTAATGCAAGTCGGACTTTTCTTCCGCCTCACTTTCTGGGAATTTTCATGGGATGTTATGGAGCCAATTGCTTTTTTCACAACAGCCTCAGGAATAGTAATTGGTTATGCTTACTTTATGATCACTGCAAAAGACCCCTCGTATCAAGACTTGATGCAGACCCTCTTCCTCTCAAGGCAACGTAAGCTGTTCAAGAAATACAGTTTTGACATCAATAGATTCAAGGAGCTGAGAGATAAATGCAAGTGCCCTTTCGACAAGAAACAGCATATCTCTGAGATATTTGGTACTGGATGATGCACAAGTATTGCTCTTGAATCTGTCGAGTTCCAATTGAAGACCTGATTACCTGGTTCTATACCTCTTCCCTGCCCCCTGATACTGTGATACATGCTATTAATTCCCATTTTTCATGCTCAGGTTGGTGTCCATAGCACCATAACATGACCGAGAAGACACTGGTGCTTGAAATTCTCGTTCTGGTGCTGATTTTGCTTCTCCGAATACGACGTTATTACGTAGTGCAGCTAATTATACGTTCCCATTTTGAAAACTTTCGGCAATCTCTGCTTCGACCCCCCCCCCCCCACACACACACACAATCATGCAGAGGCCTGATCCCCAAATTATTGAAACGCTTGTCTTCTTACTGCTACTAATCTCACTGTAATTCGAAACACTTGTTATATTACATGACCCATGGCTTATTTTAGCATGATTTGTCTCTGTTGTATGCATGTTTTAAATTTAGGCTCTGTTCGACAACAACTTATTAGCTAGTTCTTCGCTCAGTCAGAACCATTAAATTAAACAATTGTTGGGACCAATTTTACTCGGGTCTAGACATTAGAAGAAATGGATTCGCAACTCGCCGTGTTCTCGTTCTTATACCTACAAAATGAACTCTAGGATCTGAGGTACCCCCGGAGCGGAGCCTCCGACGCTCAAGTCAAGGGGTTGGGGTTGGAAAACCCGTATGTGAAAAGTATTTAAGGGAGAGAGTTTAAAGGGGTTGACTGGAAATGTTCTTGGGATTGCTGAGAATTGAGTGAAGAATGTGTCGTGTGGGAGAGTAAAAACCTTCCATTTCCAATTTGGTGGTATTTATAGTGTTTTTCCAAAAACCTTCCATTTCCAATTTGGTGGTATTTATAGTGTTTTTCCTTGTAGGGTTTATGTGTAAGAAGGGCTCCCCATTGTCACATGTATGGTTGATATTCGTAACATTCGTACGGCAAGAACTCTGCTATAACACTAGGGTGAAATACGAGGGAAAATGGTACATCTTTGCTACTGAGTGAAACAATGCCGCTAAAATTAATAAGAACTTGAGTTACATGCAGTAAACGGGCAGTACCAGCAAATTTACACAAAGATTGCCTTTTACTGTAAAGCTCTCTTCAACATTATATACCAACATATCCTGCCATCCTGGAATGCGACACATGATTGTGTTGTGCCTGAAATTAAGTGTCGAAGACATTGCCATGGGGTATTTATTAGTACTGCTGGATAATATGGTAGACTGAAGAGTATGTTCCGAACAATGCCACGATCATTCCTATCGCCGCTACTGTGTAGCACAGAGTAATCTGGGTATATAGACAGAGAAATATACAGTCAAGTAATGGAATTTAGTTCTGATCAATCTGAGTCTCATGGACTGTCATATGTTGTCAGAGGCATTGTGTAAATCTGAAAACAACTGAATTTGGTTACCTGCAAGGATGAGAGGTTTTTGACGAGTTTGACGTAGAAAATTGCTGGCATTACGACAGACTGCACATACAAAATATAACAGATGTTGTCAGTACTCAGTAGCGAGATGGAGGACTGAGGATGGATTGATTACAGGAAATGTCATCAACTTACCGCTAGCAAACACATCAGAGAACCTGTGAAGGCCATCACGTAACCTGAAATTTCAAGAGCGTGTTAGTAAAAGGTGTAGTCTTCTTCGGTTTTTGATGTGTGAAATGTTAACAGTTGCTTACCGAAGAAGGGAACAAGAAACGCGACTAAGACACTAGAAACAACTAGGGTGGTTCTCAAAGGAATGATACACCAGTAACTGTTTGATCTTCCTGCTGGCAGGAACTCCTCTAGACTCCGAGCCAAAGGGTTCAGCAACAAGGAATATTTGAACAGGGGGCTAATAACCTGAAAAGTGTAAGATGTGAAACTGTAAGTTGAAGCAAAAGGTAAGATTTGATTAATTTTCAAGAAGATCTGATCTGTTCTGAATATGTCTTACTGTCATGAATAGCGCGACTGTGGATGCTGCAGCATGCGGTGGTAGATTAAGGGTGATCTGAGAGTTGGTGCTTTCACCAAACATGAGGAATCCCAATACACCAACAATCAGATACAGTGAAGTAGACAGTAAAAATCTGCATTGCAAATTTTCCTGTCAGTAAGAATTCAGATAAATTCAGAGGAATGAAAAAGACAGGAAAGTTACTAAATTCCGCTACATGATTGTGAGTGCTTTGTTGAATTTCTCCTTCTCCAACATAGAATCGTAAAGGTTGGGGAGCACTGAGTGGCCGGAATAGCAAAACCCGAACACACCAAGTGCGTAAGGAAGGCCATTCCACTTCACCAAAGGGCCAGTTTGATTAAATCCAATGTCTTCAACAGCACCTACTAAAATCAATGAAAGTGCTATGCAGATTGCTCCGATCACACCACAAGCTGCAAAAATGCTGGCATCAGAGGGTTGCGACTTGCAAAAGAAAGGTAATAAGTACATTTTTGATTTTTCCCTAAATAAGTTTTGATGTATTGCTTTCAGCCTACCTGAAATGAAGGAGATTTTTCGAAGATCCCGGATATAACAAGTTGGTAGAACTATTAGAGTTGCAATTATTCCCAGGAAGTGGACGGGGCTTAGGTAAATGCCACCATATTGAAAGGAAGCGTCTGGGAATAACTTGGCAAGATTGTCTGCTTCCAGCATTATGAATTCCACACAACAGAACTGTGTCCAAGAAATGTAAGTTATAAGGCAGTGAACATATCAAAGTTATGTTACTCATAAACTCGGCTAGAACTAGCAGACATAGGTGGGTTCACAGGTTTCAGTGTTTCAGGGTAGGCTATGTTCTGAAAAACTTGAAGTTTTGGCCTATAAT
This sequence comes from Spergularia marina, assembly GCA_963680865.1. Lineage (NCBI taxonomy): Eukaryota > Viridiplantae > Streptophyta > Magnoliopsida > Caryophyllales > Caryophyllaceae > Spergularia > Spergularia marina. The sequence goes on along the minus strand of OY804544.1, from coordinate 7,369,846 downwards.
GAGAAATCAAGTGTAAGTTACACCAATGTATGGTGTCGAGTGTCTGACACATGTATGCGAGGCAATATGAAGAGTTGGAGTAACATAGAGTTTCACATTCAAATTAAACTGAGGTGATAAATTGCAGACTGAATACTTACATATAACTCGATGTAGAAGATTGTCTGTGAATGCAACAGAAAATCAGATTTGTCAGTAAAACACAGGAAACAGAATTCATTGACAGACAAGAGTTAAATCATAGTAAATAGGTATGAAACTTACAGAAACTAAAGTACGCCCTAATTTTCCAAATGCAGCTTGTCCAAGATCAGGAAAACTAGTAATTTTCTTATTGGTTTCCAAGCATCTTTTCATAAGATAACCTGTAAAAAAGCAGATACATGCATAGGCAATAAACAGTCCTACACATGCCCACCCTCCTTCTTGTATTGTTGAAGGCACAGAAAGCAATCCGATGCCAACAAATACATTGAAACCTGCACAAATATTCGAACCATTATTCACAAAGACGATAAAGCCTAATCCCAAAATGATTTGTGATCCGCTAACATGCATGATTCATCATGTGACACCACCACAATTTGTCAATTTGAGAGCAACGTAAATGCGAAAAGTAGGGAGAACTCGATATCAAAGCAAATAAGGTACCCAATGGCAGAAATAAAGTCAAACCCTCCTCAAAAAGATTAATACTCTTGTAACAATAACAACATTACGCTAGTGTCTCAAAGGCTACAGCCTAGGACGAAGTAAGGGTTCGACTCTCAATCAAAGGAAGAAATGAAAAGTAAGGCTTGGCTTACCATTGAAGACAGTTTGTGTGACAGTGCATTTATCAGAGGTACTTTCCTCAAGTTCAGCTACCTTGCCCAATGGTGTCAGTGAGTGAAGACTTGACAGTAAATCGAGATTATCTTTAGATTTAGCATGATGACTAAGCAAAGATTGCCTCACATCTAAATCTTGATGGCTGAAACTTAAGTGAGCTAAGCTTTGAGTAAAACTCTGAGTGATGCTTTGTGCCTGTCTTAGTAGCACAAAGCTGCCTGGTGATGCAGCAATTGACAGAGAATCTGTTGTCTCTCTGCAAAAGATCAAATATCAAATTTAGTATCTCTAACGGTTATGGGCGAGATAAGGGGGGTCGGATATATGCAACCGCGCCCTTATGTCAAAAACATAGAGAGACTGTCACAAAAAAAAGCCGTGATGAAAATTGCGTTAATAATGACAATTACTCATATATGAGACATTGCCTCCAATCCAGACAAACTGTAATGTCATTAATTGGTATGCAGTTCAAAGAAACATTACATTTCATCTGAATTAGAGGGAGCGCGGAAATAAAAAGGGAGAAATAAGTATACTTGTAACTGCGAGGCCAAGGTTCAGAATAAGAAGGAGGATTAGTCATTTGACCATTGATGAAAACTCCATCATAGTCACTATAAGAATCTTCATGTTCACGTTCATGGTCAATGTCACCATTGTTGGACTCTTGATCTTCATCAATCATAGACCTTTCATCTACCATGAAGACATGATCATCAGGATTTTCAGCCATGCTCTCTTTTGTTTCTCTTTCTTTCATGGAAATTTATTCAATGCATACTCACATCACCTGCAAAAAATTTAGGGATTATTATATATAGTGTGGTATATTTGAGAAATTTCATCAGAAGAAAACTTCAAATATAAAGGAATATAAGAAAATATCACACCACTGGAGAAAAATACATATTGACTTGTATATTCTAGTAATAATTTGACAAAATCCCTCCTTCATAATCTTCCATGAGATATATCATGCTTATTTGTTAGTACTCTTCCTGCTTAAATTTAGTTTTTGTTAATTTTGGCCTTTCAAAAGTATAAGAGTTGATTGAGCTTTTGTCTATTTTGCCAGTACATTGTTGTGCTCGACTGGTACATACTCCCTCCAGACCTCCATTCTTTTGGATCGTTAACGTTTAGTTGGTGTTATTCAAACCGGACATTAACAATTCAAAAGGAGGGAAATGTGTTCCACATCCCACAATTCATACACTTTTAGCCCTCACTCAGGTATCTCAGAACTCTTAAGATGCTGCATGCTGGAGGATTGACTACTATTGCAGCATGCAGATCGTTCATATTGGTGGTATGTTGCACTTAAGGGTCAATTCTCTGTTCCAAATTTCGACATTTGGCACATCACCAATTTAATACAAGCTCATCACAGTTATTTTAGTTTAATTTTATAAATTATGGTTTAAGTGTCACGATAACAAGGTACTCCGTATTAAGTAAGACATAAGACGCGACTAAAGGGTCTTTAACACAACTCTATAAGTTACAGGCTATAGCTAGTCACAGCTTTTCAAAAGAATCTAGAACATAAACAAAAAAAAGTTTGCAAAAGAATCTAATTCTGATTTTGGAATCAAGAATGAATCAATAGCTAGATTCCCCTAGAAATGATAACCTGCATCATCCATTGTAACCAGACTTTCTCAACAAAGTATACCAATTCATCACACAGGTCAAACATATATGCCATGCTGATCAAATTTACTAGGCAGTAAAAAAAATTATGGTCCATGGGAAAATTGTAAACCAAGACAAATAACAGGTCGACGGTACATAATCCCCTCCCTAGGTAAACACCTACTCCGTATATGTATGTACTCGTCTTTGCACCTTAATAACGTAGATGCAGAGAAATTAAAAACGAAAATTTACGGAGTACTTACATGATACAATGTCTTGCTCAGTCCAAGCCTTGGTATTACTGTCTCTGAATCAGCATAATTTGGTGGATGAAGCAGCAGAATTATAGTTCGTCAGGTTACATCAGTAATCATGCATCTTAATTTAATGTTTATAATCTTCAGTATGGTGTCATGCAGTCATACTCAGATATTACATATGCATACAATATAACCTATAGTATATATTTATATTATTTTAATGTTGGTGCTGCAGTTTTCATAGGGACTTTGCAAGACAACAAAAAGACAGTTTTCTTTCAAGGGGGTCAGATCAGAGAAACTTGTTGATCAATTCTCCAAACTAATTAAACATTGGTAGTTACTCAACAATGTGTAATCCTATCAGAATTCCAACATCAATATAATAATATGTTGTGATAGAATTCCACAGCAGATGGAATTCTTCTCATAGGTGGATTTCCCTTTGCTGTCTAACTTGCTAGATATTGTTGTTATGCCCAGCCGCCGAGAGTTGCAAGACAATGCAATAAAATAGTAATATTTCATATTGAAGTAGGGTAGAGCAAGTATTTCATAACGTAGGAAGGTGCGAACCACCATGTTTTTTGTGCTCTCGGAAGCATGGTATGATTTGCGCTCGAATTACATGACATGTAGATTGTGTAATAAAAACACGTAATTATTAACATAGAATGTTAGCGTTGTTAGAAAGTGTACCGTTCATGGTAAGACTGTGGACAAAGACAATTAATTGCATTGCCGCCGCAGCTCCAACCGCGTCATCACAATAATTCTTTTTGGCCTTCTCCTTATAAAATTTTAATTTCCACCCTAATTTACCCCAAATGTATTGTCAAATTGAAGTTAACCATGAATTTACAAAATTTCCGTATTTTCGCAATCCAAATATCAAACCCTGCAACTCCCTACTCCTAGCCCTATAGGAATCTCGATTCGTAACATCTACCAAACTTTGAGAAAAGATTTGATCCGATTGTTGGGAATTTATGTGTGAACGGTTATCCCATATCTAAAAATTGAAGTGGGTGAAACATGTTTATAAAGTTGTGAGTTACTTACTTATTGCTAATTGATATTCTCCACTAAACTTACCGACATGGGCCAATACTTCTCCTTGGTGACTCTCCTCAACGCCGATTAACTTAGGTAACGAGTAAAAAGCACCACCCGATGTCACACTATCGTTCTCTTTTCAACAGTTCAACATGTTGGGCCTCACTACGCACCTACTAGTCTCCTACGCCACTACACCCAACCCAACCCAATTCTCTCTCTCTCTCTTTCTCGTTCTCGTGGTGCTTCAATGGGGACTGTCTTCTTTGCTTGACTAACAAAAAAAAGGTAAACACTCTTCTATTTATTCTATTTATCAGCTGAAGTTTCAAATTTCAATTGTGGGTATCTGGGTTTACTGTATCGTATAATTCACAGCTAAATATTCATATGGGCATTTCAGATTTGCTGTAATTTTGCTGCTTCTGTTTAAGAGTTTATGATTCTTCAGCTATACTCTATATTCGTTGTTTTGTTTGGTGGGTTCTTGTTCATTCTTCATTTCTGGTGAAAAAATGGTTTATTTTGCTGAAATTCCAAATCTTGGTGCCTGAAATTGCTAGCTGAGAATGTGGGGGATGTGGTAATTTTGCGTTGGAATGTGTTAATTGGTGTTTGGTTGGGGATTTTGGAATGGTAATGGATAATTTGCAATCAGTTTGGGGAATACTTGTGCATTTCTTTACCAAGGGTTGCAAATTTTAACCCTTTAATTGTAATATGATCTTTTGAGTTTGTACTGAATGGTAGGAGTACTCCTTCAGGAATGGGAATCAATGAACAAAAGCAAAAGATTACGGTGTCGCCAAAATCGATTACTATTCCCATGTTTACAGCCCCGTAGCAAACTGTAATTGCGTATTTCTGTAAATTTTCTGGAACATTAGTTCAATCTTGTGTACCTGTGATACATGATAAGGAATGTGCCTTTAGGAGTAAGGACATCAGGGTATGCCAATGCAAGAAGATTCCTTTTTGGAAAGGGGTTTCATGAGCACTTCTCGATCTCCTTTGGAGCGTCCTCTCTGTGCACGTTTGCAGGGCTGGATGTTTCAGACAGGGAAGCAGAAAGACCCCTTGTTGTACCTGTACCAAACATATACCACACTAAAGACCTTTCCTTAGAAGCTACATTTCAAGGAGAAGTCCACAATGTTGTTAAGGAAAGTTGGTTTCAACCTGCTCCCTCGTTTTATATCAGATTACTGAAGCGATGTGCAGAGCTTGGTCATCTCAGAGATGGCAGAATGGTGCATGCACATGTCTTCAAATCTGAGTTTAAGGGTGATCTTGAAATCAATAACAACATTGTGTACATGTATGCTAAGTGTGGCAGCTTAGTTGATGCACAAGAGTTTTTTGATGAGATGCCATCCAAAGACACTTTCACTTGGACTGCTATGATTATTGGCTGTTCGCAGAATGGTAGTCCATGGAAAGCTCTTTCCTTGTTCCCACAGATGCGGCGTCTTGGTTTCAGGCCAAATAAGTTCACCTTTTCTAGCCTTCTGAAAGCCTCTGCGGCAGCATCTAATGTCAGCCTTGGTATGCATATGCATGCCCTCTGCATCAAATATGGTTATGACTCGAGTGTTTATGTTGGGACTGCTTTGGTGGACATATATGCAAGATGTGGCCATATGAATGAAGCCCTGTTGATATTTGATTGTTTACAGAGCATAAATTCGGCCTCTTGGAATACCTTAATAGCTGGGCATGCTAGGAAGAATGAAGGCGACAGAGCTCTTAATTTGTTTCAGAGGATGAAAAGGAAATTTTTTAGTCCTGATGATTTCACATATTCTAGTGTACTCAGTGCATGTGCTAGCAGTGGTGCTTTGGAGCAAGGCAAGTGGATACATAGTCATGTGATAAAATCAGGGTTGAAGCTTGTTGATTTTGTTGGGCATACTCTCCTACATATGTATACAAAGTCTGGGAGTATTGAGGATGCTGAGAAGGTATTCAGCAGATTGACAAACCGATGTGTTGTTTCATGGAACTCAATGCTGACTGGATATGCTCAGTATGGTCTCGGACACAAGTCTCTGGGGCTGTTTGAGGACATGCTGAAGACTGGTATGCATCCTAATGAAATATCATTTCTCTGCGTGCTAACTGCTTGTAGTCATGCTGGCCTCGTGGAGCAGGGACAACGTTGTTTTAATATGATGAAGATGTATGGTTTAGATCCAAAGGTCGAGCATTATGTCACAGTTGTTGATCTGCTTGGTCGAGCAGGCAAACTTGATGAGGCACTGAACTTTATTACACACATGCCAATAGAGCCTGTTGCAGAGATATGGAAAGCTCTGTTGGGCGCATGTAAGTTGCACAGAAATGTCGAGTTAGGTGTTTATGCTGCCGAGCAAACTTTTAAGCTTGACCCCTCTGATCCAGGACCCTACATAATACTCTCTAATATTTATGCTTCAGCTGGTAGGAGGGCTGATGTTGCGAAGGTGAGAGTAATGATGAAGGAATGTAATGTCAATAAGGAACCAGCTTGTAGCTGGGTGGAGATTGAGAATGCAGTCCATGTGTTTGTTGCAGATGACGATACTCATCCTCAGAGCAAGGAGATACACAAAATGTGGGAAAGTATATGTGAAAAGATTAAGGAAATTGGGTATGTACCAGACACTAGCCAGGTCCTCTTGCTTGTGGACGAGCACGAGGGAGAAATGAATTTGCAGCACCACAGTGAAAAACTTGCCTTGGCTTTTGCAATTTTAAGCACACCACCTGGATCCACCATTCGTATAAAGAAGAACATCCGAATATGTGGTGACTGTCACTCTGCAATTAAGCTTGCATCAAGAGTAATTGAGAGAGAGATTATAGTGAGAGATACTAAACGCTTCCATCATTTCCGGAATGGTTCTTGTTCTTGTGGAGAGTATTGGTGACAGTGAAGAGTAGCTCTTAAATATTGAGACTTTTGAGAAAGTAAAGCACATGCAAGTGATCTTGTTTAGTAATGTCTTTGTTTGTGAAGTTCACTAATGGAGACTGGGTAATGAACCGAGCCAAAGATCCAATTGTTGAGTCTTGACTATTGGAAGAGCTTCTGTTTGGTGTATGTTTCAGAGATAACATGGAGCAATTTTGTCATAAAACATGAGATTAACAATTTAACACACTACTCTGGAGACAAACTCGTGACTTATTGCTAGTTAAATACAGACTCTCAAGTTTCCTTGTTTCAAAGATTTATTCACTCAGCTGGGAATGCGACTTGTTGAAAGAATACAGGTATGATGACATTGCTTTCTGCAAATATGATGTATGCCCTTGTCTGTTGAATAATTCATCATTTGCTGTAAAGAGTCTGTAGTTTTGGCTTCAGTATTTTGTGTTGCCTGCTTGAATGTGTTAAATTACTGATGCAAGGAAATGACAGCCTGGACATCATCTTAACATTCAGCTATGACTGTAATGCCAGGCTTTGGACTATATAGCTGTGTATAATGTTAGCAATCATGCCGTTGTAGCTGTTGAAGGAGTAAAGACTTCAACTGCTGAGAGAGTTACCTTTGCTCATGTATTCCTTTGTTTGGTTTCTTTACTGATGGATTTGAAGTTTATTGTTAAGCATCCAACTGTTGTTTTTACAGGAGGTTTGATGATGACATGCTGTGAGCTGTTCCTATTTTGCGCGTAATTCTACTAATCCGGCAGTACTTTTTGCTAATAGGTGGTCAGAGACTCAGAGTCTTGTTCAATAATGAAGAATTGAAGATTTCACCTTTACTCCAGCACTCCAGCGCAGGATATTCGCACTTCAAAATTGCATACTTTTGCATTTCCCTTTTCATAAAAATGAACAATTTACAGGTAGTTCCTCTGGCTTTCTTCAAGCTATGTTATTACAGTGCAGTTGTCATAAATAAAAGTTGTTGGGTAATGCTCCATGCTTTTCGATTATTTTCTGTATCTACTCCTATGAAGTTTCACAAGTAAATTAAATTGTTGAATTGCGTTGGCTTTGAATGAATAACAGACTCAAACTTGGATATCCAACATCAAGTACTGAGAACTACGCTCAGTAGTCATCGACACGTCTTATAAAATAATCAGTGATCTCTTGACGCAGAATATCATCAAATGGCCAAGCATCAGCCCCAAACCTTTGGATAGGTTGTTGAGCGAACCTGGAGAGCATGCGGCCATCTTGCCCAAAAACAACCAGAGTAGGAGCCACAGGTTCGCCTTCTAGGAATAGTCGTGTCCTCACATATATTGCTTGGGAGTGCCGAATAGGGTAGTACAACCATGACTTTTGAATCAGCTGCGGAGGGCCCTTTCCTAGTTGCTTCCAAGTATCCAGGGGGAAAAATACTACTTCAAAGTCAGGGAGCTTGGCTGTAACTGAATCGCAGAACCGAGACAGCAAACTGAGGATGCCGCTGCCAGCTGAATTAAACCAGTCGAGGCAGACGACCACGTTTTTCCCTAGAATATCAGACGCGGGAACATATTCAGCCATTCTCCGAAGAAGCCAATAGTTACTCAAATCCCATGACACCAGTAACAACCTCAGTGTAAGTGATCGTAAGCGGGATAAGTTGTTCTCGATTAAGGTCTCTTTGGTGAATGGATACGAGTTGATACCGAAGTTGGACAATATGACATCTCCTTGAAGATCAGACGACTTACCATTTGGTCGCACTACAATCAGCTTATCCGATAAGCTTGTCCCTGTGATTTTCCAGAGCCTCCGACAAAGCCTGTCGTTAAGTGTTTGGGGTCGTACCAGAAGAGGGCAGCAATATCCACCAACTCGAAAGACTATGAGCGTGTAGGACACTCTTCATCTGGTGCAGAAGAGTATCAGGGTTTTCGAACAAGGATAGACATGCCACCACTATCTCAAACTCCTGTACTTTATCAACACATTGCTCTGGTGCAGAAGAGTATCAGGGTTTTTATTTTTCTTAAAAACTGTGCTCTGCCCCTACGCGTTTTATAGGCGAACAGAGGGAGTAGACTATTTAGCTAAAAAAACGAGGGTCTTTCCTAAACTAATCTCGTAAACGCTGAAAGTCTTATAACACACGTGTCATGAAAGAATACCAATTTTCGCGAAACTGGAGTCGCTAGACCTTTGCATGCGCCACCACCTTAGACGTCTACTCTTGCTTTTCCTGAATACTCCCATGTCTTACGTCTAAATTGCTTCGGGGTGTAAAAATGTGGCACCTACTATTTAGCATCAAACATAAACGGCTCACATGGTGAGTTATTATTGAGCTTTGGGGTTGTATTAAAAAAAAAAGGTCTTATCATCACTGACTACACTAATAATTGTTTATATCCACGTCATTTAATGTCGTAAATGATATTTAAACAGGGTAGAAACCACTTATTTGAAACAACTGAGCGTGTAAGCAAAAGAGGTCTTCCCTCTCCCGCGTGTTAGGATTCCCCATTCTTCCCTTTATGTCATCCCAATTCTAATGAAAAATTTGACGTGACGTTTTCTTTTTTCTCCATTCATCTTTCCCCTTTCGCATCCTCATGCAACTGCAGATGATGAACAGAACTCAACCAAGATGTGCCTTTCACCTTCCGTCAAGTTTTAGTCGACTATTACCTAAATGTTGGAGAGGGTTGACACTAACAGAGTAACAGGAGCTCTCGACATACACAACTCCAACATATCTTTTCGAAAACCAAATCCTCCCTTGAAGCCAAAACAAGTACTCCCAAACAACCACATACCAAATCAACTAACAACAACCAAAAAAAAATAAAAGCCAATAATTTCCCGATTACACAGAAAAATGTAGAGTACTCATTACTCAATCAATAAGAAGCCTGTGACCTGTCAATAACAATTGGACATTTATACCTAACGAGTAACGACAGAGCCAACCAACTCACTCCCTCGCAAATTCGCAATCTTTTGGGTGAGAGATAATAATGTTAAAATAATTCAAACTCGCAAACACAACCAAACGACGCCGTTTTCCTCTCCGTCGTCACTAGTCACCATTTTCGCTCTCCGTCTTTGTAACGTCTTATTACTTTCTCTCTCCTCGGATCAATCAAATAAAAAAATCCCCAAATTGATCGTAAATTAATTGAGGAAGTAAAACCCTAATTTTGGTATCGTATACGTTACGGATCGGAGTGAACGAGTTTCCGACGTCGGAAATAATGGCGACGGTGAAAGTGCCGAGGCCGAGAGCGCATTCCGGCGCGCCGGCGAAGGAGAATTTGCCGAAACTTGAAGAAAGTTTGAATGCGTTTCGTAGTGATAGGTTTGATCCTGATTCTTATGTTCAATCCAAATGCACGCTCAACGAAAAGGTATAATTTTTTATAATTATAATTTCTTAAAATCATTTTTTCATGATTTATGATTATTTCTTCTTTTTTTCGAATTAATTGATTGATTGTTGTTTTTTTTTTCTGCTGGAAAAATTGGATAATTTGAACTTTTGTGGAGTTTGTAGATTAATTTTTGATGTGTTTTGAGTTTCAGAGTTGTGTTGTTGAATTTTCGTGTGAATTTCTGTATATGAAATAGTTGATTTCGGTGTGATTAATTACCTGGTATATAGTGTCGATTCGTATCGCGTTGTCGTTGCCGGAATTGTGGTGTTCTTGTTGAGTACGAGGGAATTTTCAGTTGTGAGAATTTACGAGGAGTTTAGTTTTGATGGATTTTTGTGTAATAGGTGAAGTTTTTCGTGGCGATTTTGGGAGAAATGGGAATAGTGTGTGGGAGGGGGAGGGGAGGGGGATAATGAGGCTCGTTGTCGGGATTGTGGAAATGGTGATATGATGAGTTGATGATTACATAGGAGAGGATGGCTTTTACTCAAAGGTTTTCTAATTTGGCTTTGCTTTTATTGGGCATTTGATGTTCTCTCTTTCGCTATAATTAGGCATTTTGGATTTCGTGGCAATGATGTGTTGGTTACCATTATTGTTTTAATGGGTTTTCTGTGATGGTTCATTTAGCATGTGATAGTTTGCTTATGAAATGAGTTCATTCTATAAATTGATACGCCATATATTTTACTATATGTGAAGAAAGTGTGAAGTTCTGGTCTTTTACTCTAATTGGAAAAAGGATAGGATTTTTGTTGCTGTGGTTTTTTGCCTTCTAGGCATAAAAAGCTAGTATAGATGGTTTAAGTTGGTGTACTTTTATGTACTTGAAACTAGGCAAGAGTGCACCTTCAGGCATGTAAGGATAATCTTAAAAAGAGATTATACATAGAAGTTCCTAATTAAAACGTCTGTCCAAATAAATATGTTACTCTAATTTTCATGGAAGATGATTCGACTAGTGCATATGTATCATGAATCCAATAGAAATGATGTGCAGTGTTTCTTCAGCTAGAGATTAACTCTCGCTCCATCATCAAGGCATCCTTGACTTCAGGTTTTAATTTTAAGAAAGGAATTGGAAGTTTGGGGTGTTTGTGCGAGTTCTTTATATAATGATAACTGAATTAATATCTTCTACAATGGATTCTTTGATATGGAACGTTTTGCTTTCATACAATCATACTTGGTCTCTTCAATTTGACAGTCTGTCATCTTTGCTTATCCTTTACTTCCGACGCAGGAAATAAAGCACTTATGCTCTTACCTGATGGATCTGAAGAGGGCCTCTGCTGAAGAAATGCGAAGGAGTGTTTATGCTAATTATTCAGCATTTATACGGTGAGGGTTATTAGCTTTTTACTTTCCTACGTGTGTTAGCTTGCTTTCTTATCTATGTAGCAGACTTAGTGTGCACTAACTCAGTTGGGTTGGACCTGAGGTTGGTGACTAGTTGAAATGTATAGTGAAGTGTTGTGGTTTCATTGATGGAGATGTTCCAATATCAAAATTGTAACAGAGATAAAGCGTCTATTTCTTTTTCTCGTGAAACTTTAGCTTGATTTTACATAAGTTGCCGTTTATCGTGAGTTCTAATTTGTGCATTAGTTGCTGCGTTCCGCGTAAATAGGGAATCGAAATTGAAGTAGGAAGTGGTCAAATTAGATATTAATGGATGCCTTCCTGATTATATAGCCAAGATCTCTGGCATTTAATAGCATTAAATATCCTTTGTGACAAGATATGTTATGTAGCTTTCTTTGGACCTTGAGCATTTGATTAATAAGCAATGTGTCTGATATCCTATATGCTGACAATTATTAATGTTAAACTGATTGCAATCCGCAATGTCTCTACTCTTTCGATTTATTGTTATGGTTTTTATGACGTAGCACATCGAAAGAAATATCGGATTTGGAAGGGGAGCTTCTCTCCATCAGAAACCTTTTATCCACTCAGGCAACTCTTATTCATGGACTAGCTGATGGAGTACACTTGGAAGCGATATCAGCGACTAGACCTGATGGGTCTGTTGTAAACGGTTTAGCTAACATTGAAGATGGTGAACCTTCTGAGCTGGAGGAGTGGTTGGTTGAATTTCCTGATCACCTTGATGTATTATTAGCTGAAAGAAGAGTGGATGAAGCTTTGAAGGCACTTGATGAAGGCGAGAGGGTTGCCTTTGAAGCCAAGGAAACTAAGACACTGAGTCCAGATGTAATTAGCTCTTTGCAAATTGCTATAAAAGAGCGGAGGCAAAGATTAGCTGATCAGCTAGCTGAAGCTGCTTGCCAGCCCACTACTCGCGGTACTGAGCTCCGTGCATCCATCTCAGCTCTTAAGCAACTTGGCGATGGACCCCGAGCTCATTCACTGCTGCTCAGTGCACATCTACAACGATATCAGTATAACATGCAGAGTCTTCGTCCATCAAGCAGCTCCTATGGAGGAGCCTATACTGCTGCGCTTTCACAGCTGGTCTTTTCTGCCATCGCCCAGGCAGCAAGTGATTCGTTGACCATTTTTGGTAGTGAGCCAGCCTACACTTCTGAATTGGTAACATGGGCTACTCAGCAAACTGAAGCCTTCGCTCATCTTGTAAAAAGACATGCTTTAGCTTCATCTGCAGCAGCTGGAGGCTTAAGGGCTGCTGCCGAGTGTGTTCAAATAGCACTAGGACACTGTTCATTATTGGAAGCCCGTGGTCTCTCTCTTTGTCCTACACTAGTGAAGCTTTTTAGGCCTAGTGTTGAGCAAGCAGTTGATGCTAATTTGAAAAGGATTGAGGAGAGTACTGCTGCCTTAGCTGCTGCTGATGATTGGGTTCTGACATATCCACCTAGTGTCACACGTCAATCAGGGAGGGCTTCGAGTACATCTACTGCTAGCATGGCTGGATACCAATATAAGCTTACAAGTAGTGCGCACCGGTTCATCTTGATGGTTCAGGTTAGTGCTTTTCTGCTTTGAAATGTAATTATGCTACGTCAGCCTAACCTTCTTTTAGGTTTCCTTCTTGTGCGGCATGTTTTTGGTTTAATCGTGAAAGATCCTTGTGGTTGCCTTGAGCTTCATTTATACAGAGTGTCTTAGTCAGAGCAATAGGTGGATTATCTAAAAGAGTAAAACAAAACATTAAAAGTGAAATGTCTATATCTGAGTTTAGTATTGAAAGGTTTCAGTAGGTAATCCTTGGGATTCGAGTAGGTATTTATGTTATTCTTCTAGTTGTATTTTTTGTTGTGCAAACTTATGTTACAAATGAGACTTGTGTTAATACTTAATAGACTCTTCTGCTGAGTGACATTGTCATAATTTCTGATCACTGATTTTGGTATTGTTGAAGATGTTGTGCGTGAAAGTTGTATACTTGCAAAGTAGTAATACTATTTGTGGACAATTGTGTCGCTCCATCATTCTTTACTTGTTAGGGAGAAAGTGAGTAGTGATAGTTGCAAATGTATCACTAAGTGTAGTAACAAGAACCTGACCTTTACCAGCTCAAAGTTGAGACTTTCCATGCCAACTTGCCAAGCAAAATAAGAGTGACTATTATGTATGATTGATTTTTAGATAATAAATCTTATGTAATCAGTCCCAGTTATTTTTAAAACTCTAGTAAGGTTTTCTTCCCTATTCACCCTGGAAGGATGCATTTCACGGTTTCACCCATTTGATGAGTCCAGAGCTGTCACCTTGTTCCATGTGCATATCTTAACTGTCTTCTAATAGCTGATTGAGCTTAGGGATGGACTGTTCCTTATTCATAGCCCTAGTTGGAATCCCTGAGGTTGTGGAGGTGCTAACTTGCTCAGGTTCTGAAGTTTGTGCTGATGCTCTTGCATCAGTACATGATACATCAAATAGATGTCCTGCTGTCAATTGCGAGAGGCCCATTTTTCGCAATATACTAATGTGTTTCATAGGGTTGCAGTTTACCCCTGTGTTGATTTCAGTTGGCACCTGTGTTAAAGACACAAATTACGTTTGTTTCATTCGTTTATGAATTCCAATTCTGCATTTAGATTATGTTGCCCTGGAAGACTAATTCCTTCCCATGGATGTTGATTTGGCATGCGACATTTTTATATTGTACGGATAAAAGGAAATGCCACGCTCCGCGTGTCATGAAGTACTGGGCATTGTGACTTGGGGCTCAATACACTGGATGGCGGAGGATGTTTGATGTTTTCCGTAACCTACTGTGTCTAGTACACTGTTGTTGTGCAATAAAAGGTGTGATGTATGTTGGAATTGATTTCAGAACTTTCTAAATTATCATTTTTCTTTTCTGCGTACTGAAAGCTGCAAGTTCTAACCTTAATATCTAGATTTAGCACCAGGATAGTAAAAGTCATTTATTATACTGTTTTACTACCTTTTTTCCCCTTGTTGAAATAGTGGAAATCTGCTTTGAGATTTCCAGGCCATCTAGCACTTGTCAGCTCTATTATTTTCAGTAAAAATGCTGAAAATGTCAAGGGATGAGAATGAGATAGTGGAAGTCCTCTTAGGGTCTTAGATCACTTGAGGGAGAAAGAATGTCGTTGGTTTCGTGTTTTTGGACGTCACGGTCCTTGAATTTTGCACTTCGGTTTTGGACCAGACGAAATTGGACCTACATGAGCAGGTCATAATTTTTGTGTCAAGTTTTTAGCAGCTGGTTATGAGGACTCACATTTATGTATCACAAGAATATCGCTTGTTTCTTCTGTTTGGTTGTGTATTCAACTGGAGTTGCCTTAAGCATCCAAATCCTCAATAGTCAAGACCTTTCCTATAGGTGCATTCCTTGGTATTAGGTGGGGGTGACATGGTATTATGAACTGCCCATACAGACTCCTTTTGGTTGGGTTTATTACCCTACTGCCTCAAAGGCTCTCAAAGGCTCCTGCCAATGTCAACATGAGAGGAGGTTGGATGTACACAACCTTTCCCCTACTTCACTATACAAGAAACGTGGACAATTTTGTGTGCCATTTGTCTTTTTCATTATAACAAAATTCAAATCTGCGTGTTCCATTGGCTGGTAAAGAATTTTGGGAGAGAAGTGTGATTTAAACAATATGGTCTTCAGTTTTCAATACTGAATTCTTCAGTTGCTGGCTTTTTCTTGTTTTTTTTTTTTTTTTTTTTTTTCCGTCAAGATGTTTAATTTGTAATCGGTCATGTTTCAGGACTTCTTTGAGGATGTAGGACCGCTTCAGAACATGCAGTTAGGTAGTAGGACATTAGAGGGTGTTTATCAAGTGTTCAATTCGTATGTAAACATGCTCATTAAAGCATTACCAAACTCCATTGAAGACGAAGCAAATTATGAGGGCACTGGAAGTAAAATTGTCAGAATGGCTGAAAATGAGGCACAACAAATTGCATTGCTGGCTAATGCATCATTATTGGCTGATGAGTTACTTCCTCGTGCAGCCCTTAAACTTTCTCCAATCAATCAGGCTGATAACCATGATGAACCTCGTAGGAGGGGTTCTGATAGACAAAGTCGTCACCCTGAGCAAAGAGAATGGAAGAGGAGACTTGTAAGTTCAGTTGATAGACTTAAAAACAGCTTCTGTCAGCATCATGCTCTGGATCTTATCTTTACAGAGGAAGGTGACAGTAATCTTACTGCTGATATGTACATAAGCGTCGATGCAAGTGCAGAAGATATTGACTGGTTCCCATCACCAATATTCCGGGTATCTATCTTTCCACTTTTGTTTGATTTGCCATTCACTTATGACTATCGAAAGTTGAATATTGGTATGTTGAGTCGATGTGCAATCCTTCCTAAACCGAGGAGCACTCAGGACATTGTCTTAATCTGCAAGTGTAGATAGAACACCAAATTGTACCCACTTTATTAGTCTTTCTGCTGGTTTCCTTTGCCTGTGGTCAATTAGATAAGTCTTTTTCAGTATTTGTTTTGTATCTATGTTGTTTCTGTAAATGCAATGCTGAAATACACGCTCAATTCTAGTGTAGTTTACACTGTCGGATGCAATACTACCTGAACACTGTTCAATCCAAAGCTATTGAAAATTTTATCCAAGCTTATTCACTCAAAGGCCAGCATTCTCGAGATTTGTGTTTTTTATATGGATATTGTAGTGTTTGGTAGAAAGGCTATAGAGTACAGTAAGCCTTATTGTCGCTAGAATTACAAGCAAGACCATGTCCCAAGAAGTTACTGGCTGCTTTAAAGAACCCCATAAGCATGGCCACAGTCTCATAATGAAGCTAGAAGCACCAGACACCACTGCCTCCGGTTTTTTTTCTGTAGAGTGAACAAGTCCTTTGAAATTGCCGGAATTCCAATCCGTTCCTAAAATTTGACGGCTGTTGAACACTAACAGGGTGGGACAGACGTGAACAGAAACCTGAATGTCATTGTGGATTTTAAGTTTCTGATGACTTTTGACATCTTTGAGGCACACAGAATGTACAAGGCCGTAGGTTAGATAGGGTCACTGGATTGTTTAGAGTATATACAAACATAATATGTGTAGCACAATTTGTTTGGGTAACCTATGTGATTTCTTTCTCTTTTTAGTGGTCCTATGTGATTTTTCATGTTGAGTATTGTGCTCCTAATACATTTTATCTTGAGATGTGATTGACAAGTCATGAAAATCTTTTTCTATAGTAATAGTTTACAGTGCTTGTGTTCTTTCTTTTCACAGTGTGGTATAATAGAGCCTAGAATGATTTGCTTTATTTCAGAAATCAGGTGTAGACCTGTTTAGTTATTGTAAAGATCTCATCATCAAAGTTGATCTGAAATTTTCTTTCCTTTGCTGTACTTGCACTGTGGAAGTTGCTCTAAAGCTGCTGGGCTTATTACTTATGTCGTGGTTCACATTCTTTTCAGGAACTTTTCTTTAAACTTAACGCTATGGCTGGTATAGCGACGGAGATGTTTGTGGGGAAGGAAAGATTTGCAACACTTCTATTGATGAAACTCACAGAGACGGTCATCTTATGGTTGTCTCAAGACCAGAGCTTCTGGGATGATATTGAGGAGGGTCCTAGGCCTTTAGGTCCACTTGGCCTTCAGCAGGTATATATCTTTAACTTTGAGCCCTACCTAGCCAGAGGTCATAGAGTACGTGTTTCTATGTTTTCATCTTTCAACAAAAAATTGAAGTAGTAAAAGAAATAAAAGTATACAGAATTCCGAAGCTTTAACTTTTATCTACAATTGGTTGCCTTACATCTTCCACGTTCGCCAAGGATTATGTTATTTTCTACTAACCTATCATTCTCACGTTTCCCCCAACATTGCCTGTGAGTCCTGTGACTGATTTCGTAATTGCTTGTTGCAGCTATACTTGGATATGAAATTTGTCATCTGCTTTGCTTCTCAAGGTCGCTACCTGTCTCGCAATTTAGTTCGTGTCATTAATGAGATCATATCTAAAGCAATAGCAGCGTTTCAAGCAACAGGCAGAGATCCTTATAGGTAACTCTTGTTTCCTTTTGAGTTATGACAACTTAGACACTGGAAAAATGTAGCCTTTTCTTTAGCAACGTCGCTTTGCATTAAGAAGCTTTGTTATCCTAAAAAAAACGAAAAAAAGCTTTGTTCTTTATTCCCCCCCCCCCCCCAAAAAAAAAAAAAAAAGAATTAAAAGACAGCTTCTTGACTTGCTGTGAGGAGTTAGACCTTACCGTCTCCCGTCACCCGACCCTTGACCTATACCTCCTTTGCATGAAAATGAAAATAAGTAGTGAGATACATTAGCACTATTCTATGTACCAGCTTTGAGTTTGAATATCAACTCTGCGGGATTGTTTAACTTCTGCTTCTTAAATGAGATCTCTTATGTGGCTTTACCTCTTTTATTCAGTGTTCTCCCTGAAGACAATTGGTTTAATGACATATGTCAAGATGCAATTGATACCCTAAGTGGAAGACCAAGAGAAATTAATGGAGACCCGAACAGCCCTACTGCTTCTGTATCCGCACAGTCCGTTTCATCAATCCGATCACATGGAAGCTCGTAGCTGTTTCTGTGTCATTGCTTGTATGTACATTAGAATGGAAATGACTGCCTCTTTTGGTAGCAGGTCTTTGTTCATAGTAACTGATCGGAATTGTTTCCCTGGCATTCGCCCTTTCATCATTCTTCACCGCGTCACTTTGGTGTTTGATGTCCTGTAGTTTTGTAGCTTTAATGCCCCCAGAGGCCCTTCAGGTTAGGAACTTTCCTTCCATCCGTGAAAAAATGAAATTTGTAATAGCCAGTGTATTTTGGTTATTATTCTTTGGTGTAACTATTCTTTAACCGTCATATTGCCTAAAAGCTAGAGTGAGGACCAAGTGTTCTCTGTGTTAATTTAAGCCTGAAAACTGAAGTGAATCCCTCTTTACGACCTTACCACCTCTTTCCGACCGTACCAGACACTGATTTGTCGAGAGTGTGTTGGTACATTCGGAGGTCACAGATCATAAACCTTGCTAAGCGATCAGAAGTTGCATTTGACAAATTCTTGCATAAGATGATTTGGGTCAAACAACTATGAAAATGGGAACATGTAACACAATTGTAATCTCAAATCTCATAGCTCTTGGCAGAAGTAAAAGCAGCTCTGTAGAGTTTACCCATTTCGGGGAAAAGAAGAGAACAAATAGTTACATAACATTATCACGAATCAGTCGTATCGACGAGATGCAAGATTTCGATTATTTGGATTCTACAATGGCTCTATAGAGGAAAAAATAATAACAAATGGAAAGAGTATTTCTAGAGGGTAAAACGAGACGGAAAAGTGTAATAAAAGGAATTTGCATCTCTGGATATACCCCTATAGATCAATATGCTGCAATATTAAACGTACATGACGGCTTTGATGTAAACAAAAAGAACCCATCTTTCCAGAACGGGCTACAGCTAACAGCAATTACGCTTCTAAGCCAGAGTCTTGCAGATCCTCTTGATTGTTTACTCTCCAACACTCATACCGAAACCAAATTTGTAATCTTTCTTCACGTGGTCAAGCTGCAATGTTACGAAATAAAGTCAGGTTTTAATAAAGGGATGGAGTACGACAAGTGAAGATAAACTCAGATGCAAAAGGAAGAAGGGGCAAAGGAGGGCTAATAAACCAAAGGCATGATCCCAGACTAAATAGGATAGGGAGGACAAAAATTAAACAGTGTCTTCATATTCCAACTAGAAAACCTAAGAAGAAATTCTTTCCACTCTTTGACATGATCGGTTAGATAGGAAACTTTAGAAATTGCGCAAGGTCTAGAAGCAGCGAAGTTGTGTGAGTAGAAAGAAAATGGATTTTTTGTGGGGAACCACCTCCTAATTTGTACTTTTTTTGGGGAACCACCTTATAAAAAAAAAAATTTGGAGAACCACCAAATAAAAGCAAAAACCCATGGTAACACCACCTAAGGCCCTCTCCCCCACCCGATAGTCGCCTGAAAATTCACATGTGGCATACCGGAGTCCACGCTGGCTAGTGGTTGCTGAGTCATTAAAAAAAAAAAAAATCAAAAAGTAAAAAGTAAAAACAAAAAGGGGGATGGGAACAACTCACGACATACCACTCTTTTCCCCCAAATTTTTTTTTCCCCCAATCAATTAGGGTCAGTTCATTCATCTCCCACATCAATTCAACTCCATTTTCGATCAATTGCTAGGTCCCAAGTTTCTGCTTAACCACCTCTATTAGACCTTTCACCACATTCTCAGTAGACCAATCATTCAAATTCTCATCATCAAAGTCATTGTTTGATAGACTAAAATTCGAGACATCTGAATCTGAGTCCTCAATTTCTAAATCACAGTCATCTGATTCACCCTCAATAACTGGTAAGAGACTTGATTTCTTTGCTGATTTGCTCCTCACAGACTTCCCTTTTGTTTTCTCAGCCTTACCCTCACCCTCACTGACTTGTCTTTTCTTTCTTATGCCTTCACCATTACTGTTTTTTCTCCTAGGAGTGAGCTTGTGAAGGCTATCAATATTTGGGATAGTGGTTGGAGTAGGGTTGTCTATCCTACTATTAGAAGGGTATGTCGTGAGTTGTTTCCCTCCCCCTTTTTGTTTTTACTTTTTACTTTTGATTTTTTTTTTTTTAATGACTCAACAGCCACTAGCCAGCGTGGACTCCGGTATGCCACATGTGAATTTTCAGGCGACTATCGGGTGGGGAGAGGGCCTTAGGTGGTGTTACCATGGGTTTTTGCTTTTATTTGGTGGTTCCCCAGATTTTTTTTTATAAGGTGCCCAAAAAAAGTACAAATTAGAAGGTGGTTCCCCACAAAAAATCCAAAGAAAATATTACGTTGTGAAAAAAAAAAAAAAAAAGGTTAAGGAGATAGAATCTCACCTCCGCAGAGAGTAAGAAGCCAAGTCCTGGACTAAGTCTTTCTTCAAGAAAAGATGTGACAACACCATTAGAATCTATCTTCCCTCTGACACGTGCCTGCATAGAGAATGGACCAATATAAATGTTCTATCTTCTATTCAGAATCTCCCGTACGCCCAGGAATTCTATTTACAACATGACCCAAAGCCTCTAGTAAAATAGAGAAGAGGGCACGCCTATGCTGACACAGAGGCTACTGAGAATTATTGACCTACTTGAGAACAAATGAAATAGGCATGTTTAAAGAGATATAAATAGTCCATCATTCTATTAATCTATTGTAGTACAAAACTGAAGATTAGAAAATGATATATGTTGATTGCTCTCAAGAACAATTGCCAGATTCAATTTTCAGTCACCAAAGTGTAGATTGTGCTGTATTAGTCAAGGGAAACGATGAGCATGTTACTCTAGCTTTACTCATATACCATCAAAAAATTTAATTTCAACAAAAATGACAATTGATAGAACTGTGGCCTATATGTTGAAATGTGAAGTCTGAGATGCTTTAAAAGAATGTCCTTGAAGGATCCACTGAACTATAGACCTGATCGTGTAGGTGAGGGAATAAGATGGTTGGCAAGTGACTTGACAAGGACATTTGATAAACGAAAGAACAGCCACAAGGAGATAAATACCTGCCGAAGTACTGCGTCATAACCAACACTTGCTGTTACATCTCTGGTCAGATAGTTGTACATGATATCTGTGGCAAAAGAAATCTACATCACACAGAAAAGGGCCGCTTCAGAAACGCTGTTGAAGGAAGTTAGTAGAAATGATACAAGGATTTACATCCACCCCACCTTCTCAGATGCCTTTTGCACGTAGCTCAGCAAAACCAATCCTGTGCTAGCCACTTGTCCAGTTGCAACCTACATTTGTAGCAGAATAAATGAAATAAAAAAAATGCAAAACAAAGTATTCTTCAACAAATTCTTTGCCACGACAGATATTTTGTCTTGTACAATTACCTCTAAAATCACCCCCTCGAGTTAAGAAATAAAGTCATTCCCTCAATTGAGTCACCCCTTAACGGGATTTGATCATCGATTTATCGTACACTTCAAAGAGAGCTTGAGGGGCCTAGGAAATCCTCTAGTTTCATCATACATACAGTTCTTTTAAAAACACCAAATACTATCTTCAATGCCACGCGGAGTCCAACCCAACAGTAGATACTCAGAAAAGGCAAAAAGATGATAAAAAGAAGCGGAGATCAATTGAGTGCATCTAATATGATAGCATTTCAAGATACTGCAGGACCAGTGACACATCTAATATGATAGCATATTACAAAATAAACAGAAGTCGCGCCCATAGGATTCCATTAATAAACCCAGAGAAAAGAAAAGAATAAAAAAAGATGAACAAAAAGAACAAAAGGAATGGAAGAGACAGGATGAAAGTAGGGCTAGAGAGAGAGAGATGAATGAAACAGGGTAAGCTCCTTGAAAGAGCTTGATTATTAAAGGAGAAATGTGTACTTCCTCGCTAACAGTGTTGCCCGAGAATCTCATGAAATGATTGGGACATTATGGAAAATCTTGACCTATATGACTTATCAAAAACTACAGTCTACAGCAATGATACTTGCCAAAGTTCCCACTCGTCAGATCAACAAAGACCAGAACAAACCAAACTATTGGAACATAACTGGAAAGTAAATTATGTGGAAGAAAAAGAAAATACCATCTTATCGTCGCTATATCGAGCAGCATAACCCACACCGGACTTCCTATGTTGACCAGCATAGAAAACTTCACCACCCATAGCAAGCTTTGGGGTCACATTCTGTCAGGATAGTTGGATAACACATCAGAAAACAAGCTTGCTAAAGATATAGTTCAGAGTACATCCCCATAATAAAATTTAGACAACGCATACAGAAATATCAGTACGTAAAGGAAAAGAAACCGGAAACCAATTTGTTGATATATTCAAAAACAAGGCATGGGAATCAATATAATCAATCCAGAAAAGAGAAAATTCAATACAACTAGATTAAGAGAATCACAGCTTGACTTGTATACCTGTATGTAGTTAGCCCCCAAAAGCGCACCAGTCCCAAATTGAAACTGTGCCCTGTGATCATTACCCTGAAGAAAACAACAAAAGGAAATTAAATGTTGTAACTCATACAAACCAGTTAGGTTTTCCTGAAATTCTAGCAAGTCTTACAGCATTTGCGTGTCATGCCAAATAGTAGCAATTCGATAGAATTCAGACAAGAACAATTACTCTCATACATAAAAGATAAACTATCCTGTGCCTATTGCATAGTCTCTCAAATATCTCTAGCATCCTGTGCCTATTGCATAGTCTCTCAAATATCTCTAGCATGAAGCTACTAGCCGTTCCTTATCTCTCATTAAGGTTGATAGGGTGAAAGAGAAAGAGGATGAGATGGGTACAAAACTCTCACCTTATAGTCAAGAGAACCCATGAGATGAGACATGTGAGGCTCACCAGTAAGCTGCAAAACAAGAAAAATTCGGGTTAACGTAATTCAAGAATTATAAGCTAAGAATTGAGTATCTAAGGGACCTGCAACAATTAGATGCAAAGCATTTACCTGCGCATTGGCCTTCAAGGTTAGATCATCAAGCAAATCATACTTAAATCTTCCATTTAGTCTACCATCATGTGATATCCTTCCAATAAGCATCATCTATAAAAAGTACAACAAACTAAATATTAAAGTAATACATGAGAACGGCTAGCTATGCAAGAGTTAATGTCAATCCTCAGAATCAATAATCATCAGACCAAACTTACCGTTGGGTCTATATAGTTAGCCCCGAACTCATAATTGGAGGTGGGTATTTTGAGGGTCTCTGGAGACTGGGAAGGAACTTCCATAGGGCCCATGGTCACACTGAAATCATTAAAAAAAAGCAGGATTACTTCCATGATAAAGTAACACCGAATGACGGCCTAAAAAAAGTAACTGCGATTAAAGGTGAAAGACCAACATCACTGATCACTAATCCTTGATAAAAAGCAGCAGAAGTTACCTGTGGCTAAGGAAGAAATTTGGGCTAAGTGCTTTATTATAATCAAAGCGCGCCCCCTCAAAAGCTTCCGGCTTCAGAGACACTGCCCAACACAAGCCAATTTATAACAAATATCAAAGGAACAGGGTTTCCATTTCCAATGAAGTCAAAGACTACTTATTCTTTGGTTTTTGGGATATAATGGAATAAAGCAAAATGGCTCATAAAACTGTATGTGCTTATTTTGTGAAGTAGCAGTCAGTTGGTGCGATTCTCGACGCAATTTTCATTTTGGGTCATCCATGAGCAGCCTCTCTATGTTTTAATAGGGGTAAGGCTTGTGTGCATCCGACCCCACCTTATGGCGGAAGCCTTTAAGGCACTGGGGTTAAAGATGTTGTTGTTGTATCAAAGGAACAGGGTTTAATGTAAATTGATCAGTCCATCTATACATAAAAGCATTAAAATGAACAACTTGAGACTATCTCATGCAATGTAAATCAAACAGCCTTCCAAAATCGATAGTAAAAATTTGATCCCAGAGCCTTTGACTGCTAATTTTGAAGTTATGAGTAGTTAATCTATAGTGTAACATCAAATTGTCTCACATCCCGACTCTAGAGCTCGAATATGAAACCCATCACATTTTTTAGCACATCAAAAATGCTAAAAATGACGATGGCAACACTAATGGGTAAGCATTACACAGCAACCTCAGCTCAGATTTTCCGAGTTACATTCAAGAATCGCACTGAAAATAGCGAAGCACACGTTTAACAACGATACACAAGGCTCCCAATCGAGCAAAAATGATACTAACATCACTCATATCATCATTATTCAAACCTCACCAAATATCAAGCATTGCAAAGCCCCAGAATCTACATTCAATAAATAGGTAATCTACTCTAAAAAATACGACTTCTCGAAACCTGCATTTGCAACTAAGCATATCAAATCAACAATCAACAAAATAAAATCAAAAACCCCATCTAAACCCACATCTCCAATACGATAAAGTTACAAACTTTACAATCTAAACAAAAATTAGCCCAAAAAAACAAAAACCCATAAAAAATTACCCTAAAAACATGCTCTATTTTCGCAATGCAAATCAAAAAACAATATTGATCCTACATACTTCCTTCCTGAAAAAGCTAGGTCACTGAATTGGAAAGGAATGGAAAGTTTGAAAGAATACTAACTGAAAGCTTCACGGTGAAGTTCTTCGTAAGAAATTGGACAAGGGAGATTCTTGTAATCGACATGTTTATCAACTTTGGGGATTTCTGTAGGAATTGACCCCATTGATGTAGCAGTTGTGGGTGGGATTGCTGCCATCTTTTAATGATAAAAAATCTCAACTTTTACTTAGATTTTCAACTTAATTTTCTGGGGTTACAGAAAATAAAGATGAATAAATCCAATCGAAAGATCGGATTTGGGGAAGAAATTAGGGTTTTAGAAAGAGGAGAGAGAGAGAGAGAGAGAGGATGGAGAGATAGTCAGAAGAAAAGAAGGGGGGGGCTTTAGAAGGGTTTTTGGATGTTCTGTTTTTTTTTTTTTTTTTACTCTTTTCTTTTTACCGTTTTATTTGCCGGTTTTATGAACTGTAACAAATTGAAGAGTGTAGTACAAGAAATTCAAAGTGAAAACTATGTTAAAAATGGATCCGGCTCTAATGAATTTTATCTTCTTATTTATTTCGGGAAATTTCAGTCTACGGAATATAACATGTCTTTTTTAACATAGTTTTAGGAAATGTCCACACTGTAAATAGAATTCCAAAATACTAGTAAAGTTAAAAAAAATAAAGTTGATAGAGTTGAGGGACTGAAGTTATGCATTTGAATAAATGAAATTAAGGGACTGGAATTACGCATTTTAGTAGGTGGAGTTAAGCGGCTGGTATTATTCATCTAAGGTTATGGAGTTAAGTGAAATCAATTGCTTAGATTACTTTTGACTTATACTTATGACAAAATTATCATTTTCGACCCGATACGCCCCCTATTTATCTATACTATACCTTTATTGTCGGACATTCACGCAGACGTGTCAGATCAGATTTTAGCTCTTTTTTTCCGCTTACGTGTTAAAAAATAAAGTTAGCTAATAGCTAATGTGTCAACCCATTACGTCTTTTAGAATGGACAAAAACTTTCCTTGTAAGTTCAGTTTATGGATTCATCTCCGGCACTCATCTATATCATTAGTCCAAGCGTTTAAACACGAAAAGGACGTTCAAATGCCGGATTGTGTTGATCTAACATAATTACAATTGGGGCGCGCGTGATCACTGATCAGAGCAAGAGAAATGTTCGTAAGATAAAACTACCATTGGGGAATACTAACATGGACGCACTATTACAAAAGGCTCTATCAAGTGTTTAATAAACCATTGCGGTCACGAACCTATGCACTTTTATAAGATCATCATCCTATCATGGTATCACCAATGACCTATTTAGGTCATGTTTGATAGGACGTAGGACCTGTCTGGATTGTCAGTAACGAGTCTAAAAGAATCAAGGAGTAATGATTCACGCCCATTTTACAAGATTGAATTGAGAGGAAAAAATAGGCCTGAAATCCATTACCTTTCAAAAGGCCTAAAACTTTTCTCCCTCACTCCCCCAAGTAAAGATTCCCCCCTAATCTTTCCCCCTCAATCTTTCCTCTAATAATATCCCTCATATCAGGCAAACATTTAATAAAAGTAGTATTCAGATCAGTTTAGAATCAATCAAACCAAACCAGATCAGATAAAACCAGAGTCTTTCAAATCCGATCAGATCAAATCAGAAAATGTTTAAATAATTATCAGATAGTGTTTGTAAACAAGAATTTAAAATTTTGTAATCATTTCAATTCCATCATTTGAGAATGTGTAATTCAAATATAAATCAAATGTTTGGGGAGGGTGAGATTTCAAAATGACATCTTTTGAGGTGTTATTTGTTTTTGGCCTAATTGGATTTGAAACAAATTCCAAAAAATTTGACACGAATCCAAATTCTCAAATTCTTGAGTTCGCAAACATGAGATTTGTGTCAAATTTGGATTTGAGAATCAAATCCTTGTTTCCAAACACTATCTGTTTCCAAAAACACTCTCAGATAGTGTTTGGAAACAAGAATTTAAAAATTTGAAATCATTTCAATTTCATCATTTGAGAATGTGTAATTCAAATATAAATCAAATGTTTGGGGAGGGTGAGATTTCAAAATGACAGCTCTTGAGGTGTCATTTGTTTTTGGCCTAATTGGATTTGAAACAAATTTTAAAGGATTTGACACAAATCCAAATTCTCAAGTTTCCAAACATGAGTTTTGTGTCAAATTTGAATTTGAGAATAAACTTTTTTCATAAAGTATACTCAACAATAAACTACCGAGACAATCATACTCGCGCCTAGGACAAAGGTGGCCGGCTTTGGTTCTAGAAGAGACCACGCTGCAGACCCAGTAATACCCAACCTGGGTTCTTGTTTTTTTTTTTTTTTTTGTGGTAATTCTATACCTCTTCCTCCAATTTTTTGAAGTAATTCTTATATCTTCTGAATTTTAAGAAACAGATTAGAATTCCCATTTTTATGATGTGCATGCTATTGTAATTTCAAGTTTATAATGTGGGTAGTTACTGTTATTTGATGGATTGTTCTTGAAGTTTGTTGAATTCTTGTTAAAGAGGACAAATTGGTGTGTTGTTGTTTTGTTGAGATTGGAAAGGTTGCTTCTTTTGTACAAAAAATTGTTGGAATCCCTATTAGATTAGCTGTTTTATACTAATGGCTGATTTGAATTCCAATACATTGGTGAATCTGAAATTATAGAGGTTCAAAGCTCACCCTGTGAAATTGTAGAGGTACAGTTGGGTACATCCGACTCGTCTTTCCTCTTATTAGTCTTATGGCTAAGAGGTCTCTGTAGATGTACCAAATCGAGTGCTGTTAGTGTGGTGTGTAGGCAAACATTGTAAGATACTATTAGTAGTTGAGCTCGTACATTTCGGGGGTTTTAAGCTCGTATGTAACACCTTACATATACCGAATAGTCGCTCCATATTTCACTAAAGGGTCATTAACAAACAAGTTAATCTGTGAAATCAAATGGGTGCAACGTAACTGGATACATCTCTTTTAGGTAAGGTCGCTCTAGACATGCTGGAATAGTTTTGATATTGATTGGTTGAACACCATTTTAAGATAATTTTAGCATTTGAGCTTGCACAAATAAAGAAAATCATCAGTGTTTTAAGAAAAGTCGCTTTCTTTAGAAAAGTCGAATATTACACAATTCAGACACACTGGATGTTTTGCAGCTATGTCCTCCAGAATCTGCTTGGCCATAATGTCCCCTTGCCTTTTTCTCACTTTCTGGTTTTATTTCATATAGAGTCCACTGACTCACTGAGTGGTTTCCCTGTGCATTTGAGGATTAGAATGCCTTCTCATCAGGAGTCATCCTTCATGAATCGTTCTTCATATAATGGAGTAGCAGTTGTCCTACTACCTTCGTGTTACAAAGAGTTCAGTCCTTTTGATTTTGTGGTCTACGTCCCCACCGACTATAGTATTGAAGAGCAATGAAGTAGTATACCTGATACCAGTCAAGGACATTATATTTTCTCTCATGTTGCAGGATCCCGAGTTGGTAAGCTGCTATTCTGAACTTTTATCTTAGGGCCATGAAAGATTATGATGCTCTAAAGTGGCAGGATTGTTCTACTCACTCCACTCGAGGCTCATCTGTCATCTCAAGCTTTGTCTGCTAAATTAGAACGCACACTCTCTCTTTTGCCAGGCAAGAGGAGGTGTTTAGGGTTGAATATGTGTTTCCTTGCCTCTCTTAACTGATCAATTACAAGTGTATGTAATCTTGTTTTACATACTAAGGCATGAAATACACTCCTTTACCATAACCCCATTTGGCTGAAAAACCTATACTTATTGCACCAGGAGTAACTTGTTATGGTCCTTGGCTTAAAGTGTGTGACTCCGTAGGACCCGGTTTTGGTTCAAAATCTAACTTAACCATTAAGCCAACAGACCTTCGTTGATTTCAGCAAAACATTATGATCACCTAAAATGACTGTATAAATTTACCCCCTAATGTTGTATTTATTATTACCTCTTTTTGGGTGAAAATGTAAGCTAAGTTTGCTTACGTGGTCTGTATATACATATACATATTTCTAAGCTATGTAACAATCTTCAATATCCAAGTTTGCTTGCTTGGTCTGTGGACTTGCAAGAAATGGCCGCTATTATTTAATTTCGTTTTGCTATAAAATGGCCTTTTTACCTTATCTTGATGTCGTGTTTTGATGAATTTATGCGTCTTTTGATTAGTTTGAAGATCCGACGTGGGAGCCTTGTACTAAAGGTAATTCCTGCGAGTAAGGACATCATACATCTACTAGCATATTATAGGATCTTTGACAACGTACATTTTAAGATTTAGAAAACTATATACTTAGGATATGACAGAGATAATTATTTATGCTGCACCTGATTGATAGTGTGTATTCTATTCGTCTTCTAAATACAGCTTTGATGTGATTTCCCAAACTTGAGGGGGTGTCAAATAGAAAAGGAACCTTGTCAAATATGATGTAATTTGTCTGTTGGTTTGGTGGATCTTTGATTCACAAACGAACTTAAGTCTGTAATTGATGCTTCAGATTTTCTATTAAATAGACGTATTAGTTGCATTATATTGGCCTTAGAAAATTTCATCTGGTGAGGCGTGAGTGTGAAAGTATAGGCAACGATAATATATATACTTTTTTCTAGAGATGTTTTATAAAGTGAACAACATGTTTCTACTTCTATTTGAGCATCTCTATTCTTGAACAGTTTTAGTGATGGTCTAATATAACTCTATAATGACAGTGGCTTAACGCCAGTCCTGTGGCACATGTATCAACGCTATAGCCCGAGTTGGAAGTGTAGAAGTTATCGAGGAGGCTAAGCTCAACTTTTCTTTAATGTGGTTAATCGTTATCTCTATTCCAGTGGCAAATCTAGGAGTCTAGGTAGCACTGCATGTTCTTGACATGATCAACTACTTCCTTAATAGTTGGCCTGTCACTAGGGTTATGCTGTATACTCAGGTAGAATGTGAACCGAAAAGATTTGTAATTTGAGGCAACAATTGATCACGAGACTATCTCTGGATAATACTTACAAATTCGTATTGTTATTTTTCTACATGGTTCGTATCTCTTTGTTTGAATAACTTGTTTGATGGTTCCAATTGTATACGAGCTATAATCGCAAAAAGGGGGCTTTGTACAAGAGGGCTCTGGCACAACCATTTGGTATATATTTGTATTACTGTAGCAAAAATTTTGCACAATGTCACCGTAATTGGACCTGTTCTCAGGTCCTTGACGTGTCTGACAATTGTCCAGGTCTGCAGCAATGAACTAAACATTTTACCACTTTTCTGCAGGACAGTCTTCCTCAGTTGTGAGTGTGTATGGGCTGGATCCTAAAATCTTAAGCTGATCAACAACCTCCCTGATATTTGGCCTTCTAAGGGGGTTCTGGTTGACACACTTGCAGGCCACGTCGAGCACCTGCAGCATGTCTTGTTCATATCCCTTTCCTCTCAAGACAGGGTCAAATACTTCATCATGTTTTCCTTCGTTCTTCAGTTGCAGAACCCAGACAACTAATTCCCTTGATGTTTTTGGTTTACATACCTCCACAGGCCTCTTTCCAGTGAGCAGTTCAAGCAATACAACCCCAAAACTATAGACATCGCCTCTTAAGGTGGCTACCCAAGCCTGCCCATACTCTGGTGGAATGTAACCCAGTGTTCCAACAAGCTCAGTGGTGACATGAGTTCTGTACGGCAAAATTAGTCTCGAAAGTCCAAAATCCGCTACATGTGCTTCAAAATTCTCATCAAGGAGAATGTTGCTCGACTTTATATCACGGTGTACTATGTGTGGCTCACAGATTTGGTGCATGTAAGCTAGACCCTTGCCAGCTCCCAGTGCTATTTTCAGTCGTAATGGCCAATCAAGTTGGGATGGACCGTCTGGATTCTCATGCAACCAGTAGTCAAGGCTTCCATTTTCCATGTAGGAGTACATCAGTAGCCGAAAACCATCATGCACACAATATCCCATCAGAGAAACCAGGTTTTCATGTTGGGCCAGTGATAGAACTTCCACCTCTGATTTGAATTCTCGCTCTATCAGACACATGTCTCCAGATAGTTTTTTGATGGCAAGCTTAAACCCATCGTCCAAGGTTGCTTTATAGACTAAACCAAAACCTCCACACCCAATGATGTTTTCCTGATTGAAATTATTGGTGGCTTTCAGTATGTCCAGTATTGACAGATCCTTCACTTCTGCCACAGTTCTCGGAAAGAGTATGACTAGACTGGTGTCCTTTCCCATTTCATCAGAGCTTGAGCAGCGTGAATTCATCTCTGTCTCAATCTTATCAGTGTCACCTCCTGGACGTATCCTTCTCTTAGACATTATCCAGTACACCAGAATGATAAGAATGCAGGCGATGCCTAAGGAGACACCTAGTGTAATTCCTACTATAAGTCTCTTATTCAGGCTTTTGCCACTGCTATGTGTTATTGTGGGAATTGGTGGAACTGAACAAGGGTTTTTTGGTAGAATCCGACTACACAACCCTGGATTCCCAACATAACTAGTTTCTCCAAAAGTTTCCAACTGACCCCCTGTTGGAATTTGTCCTTGAAGATTGTTGTACGAAACATTGAATTCTGATAAGAAATAAAGACTTTGAAGTGATGCTGGAATTTCTCCTGTCAAATTATTCTGAGAGAGGTCCAGCATTTCAAGACTTGTGAGATTTGAAAATTCTGGTGGGATGCTACCTGAGAAGTTGTTTTCACTGAGGTCCAGCACATGAAGATTTTGCAGCTGGCTTATCTCAACCGGGATTTTACCAGTAAGGTGGTTACCTTTGAGGTATATGGCTGGAGGCAGTATGGCAAGCTGATTGTATTGCTGGTTACTAGCATTATTGGGGGCGACAAAGACCGGAAGTTCCAGATAACTCCGGTTCAACTGGCTGGCAGCCTTTTCTGATACCATTGCGGGTAGTTGGTTCAATTGCACAGGAAATCGTCCTGTAAGATTATTCATTGACAAGTCCAAGTAGAAGAAGCTTGGCAGAGTTCCGAACCACTCTGGAATTGTGCCTCGCATTTCGTTGTATGACAAGTCTAGAACCTCCAGACTCTTTATGTTAGCCAACCACTCAGGAACTCGACCCTTGAAGTTACATCCTCCCAAAGCAAGTACCTGCAGGTTTTTGAATCCTTCTGGCCCTATGAAGCTCTTTTCGCCGGGTAAATCTTCATAGTAAAAGTTCTTTGACAAGGTCAGGGTGGCTAGGTTTTGGCAACTCGCCAGATTTGTTAATGCTCCTGATACATTGGTGAAGCTATTGTTGGAGAGAGAGAGGAATGTCAAAGATGGCAAGGTCACTACATCAGGAGAAATTTGGCCTGATAACCTATTGATGGCCACTCTAATTGCAGTTAATGACTTGCATGAGAAAATGCTTTCAGGTATGTTTCCAGTTAAGTGATTGTTACCAAGGTCAAGCGTTTTAAGACGGACAAGCCTCGAGAAATCAAGCGTAGAGATGTTACCTTCAAGGGCATTGACCCGCAGTATAAGCTTCACTAGACTTGTGCAATTCATCAAGGATGGCGGTATGGTACCGCTGAGTTTGTTAATGTGAAGTTCCAGCTCCTCCAATCTAGAGAGCTTCCCAATATCCCTGGGGATTGTGCCTGTAAAACTGTTGGAGAATAAGTCGAGTATCCTGAGGTTTGTTAGGCCTAGCATTTCTTCCCCAATGGTTCCGCTTATGTTATTTGCCGGAACTGATAACTCAACCAGCGACTTGAGGTTGTAAATGTCATCAGGAAGTCCACCTGACAGAGTATTGAAACCTGCTCGAAACACTTCGAGTTTCAAGCAACTTCCTAGGCCAGCAGGAATCTGCCCGCCAAAAGCAGCGTTAGAGAAATCAAGTTTCTTAAGCTCAGGACAACTGGTGCAAATGGAAGAAGGAATCCGAGCATTAAAGTTGGTATTGCTGGCATTAAAACTCGACAAATTCGATGCCAGACGGAACCAGGCAGGCTCAATCCCACCTCGAAATTGATTGCTTGAAACATCCACAATCTGTATAGTATCAGGGAAGCTTCCATTAGAAGAAAAGGATGCTGAGAGACTCCCATACAAACGGTTGGAACTCAAGTCAATGATCTGAAGGCTAGTCAATGAAGTGAAAAGACCATCTGGGACCAACCCAGAAAGCAAATTCTGAGAAAGATTGAGCTGAGAAAGACTTGTAAGACTCCCAAGTGAAGAGGATATGTTCCCTCTCAACTCCCTTGATGGCAGCCACAATCGGATAACCCGGCCGCTGTCGTCGCAGCCAATCCCTTCCCAGGAAGAGCAGCAATCAGAGTCAGATGTCCAATTCAATGGTGTCACAGAAGATGACAGTAACCCAGAAAAGGCAAGAAGAGACTGATGATCTTTCGGGTCGCAACCGGGTTGTTGTTGGTGGGTTAAAGTAAAGGAATAGAGCAGTAAAATGAAGAGAAGATGCAGGTGGTAGCTGCTGCTGCTGCTGCTGCTGTGAGACAATGAAGGTTGGAGCTCAACAAGCATGGTTTGGCTTAGCTTATAAAAGAAGTTACTACTAAAAGGTTATGTGGGTTTATATGTGATTAATGTTGTTGTTTATGCTGTCTGAAATAAGGTACAATTCTGTTTATTTTGTTAGGATTGATCAGGAAACAGAGGAAGAAGACATGTAAAGATGGGTGCTGAGTCCAATCATGTGGGCTTCCCACTTCCCATGTTTGTCTGCACAGCTCCTCTTAACCCATTGCTCTTCATGAGAGAGAGAGAGAGAGAAAGTTGAGATTTTGATTAAACTATAGTACAAAAACATTATAAAATTTCCTGTTTTTTTCTTTTTAGAATTTAATGTAATATATGAGTATATATTTTGTAAAAGAATACTCAAAAAAGGAGGCCAAAGATTATGTCCGAATTCTCGTATGAGACTGAAAATAACATTTTTGTATTTTAAAGGTTCAATTTTTCCTCGGATCAAGTTCGACAACTTAACAATATTTTTTTTTTCGAGTTGTTTTATACGATAAGACAGTCTCATACACGAGTCCAGGAAAAATTATGAGGATGGAGCTCCCTGGAAAGCGTTTACTTTTGGATGGCTCTGGAGAGTGGACTTTGATTTTACTAAGGATGGTTTGGAGCATTAATGTGGAAAAGTAGAGAGAGGAGAGAGATTGAAGGGGGAGTAATAATAATCATAATATAAAATTAGTGAGAAAGAGAGTGATTAGATTAAGAGATAGTGGGCATCAAATTGCAATTATGTTATTGTATAGTATGTTATCATAACAATGTCACTGTGGATATAATATAATATAATAATGGATAATAATTGAATTTGATATGATTTGGTAAAATGGTACGAGTAGCAAGTGCAAAAATATTACTTTCATTGAAGTGCTCTTCTTAATAATATTCTTTGTGAAGTCTACCATCTTTGTTTGTTTCCCATTCCATTTGGACCCCCTCCCCACTCTTCTTTTCCCCCCACCTGCAATTGCATCACACACACGTTTTTTGGTAGCTTGTGAGCAGAATTATAGCCATTTTTGACTCTTTGGTTTTGTTTACTAACACTCGAGAAATGTTCGGTGATGCATTATCCTTTATTGATGGTTAATATATTATATTTGTTATCGGTGGCGGTGGCGGTGGCGGTGCTTAATTAGATAAGATCTTGTAACAAAACTTGATCAAGGGGAGGAGATTCCTAATTATGCTCCTTTCGTATTTCTATAGAAAACAAATCTTATTCCCGTGCAAGCCAAGGGTCTTTCTTCTTTTTGTTCCAAAATCACGAGACCTAGGGCACCCAAAAAATTTGAAAAACCTCAGTCCTATTACTATTAGGCAATGTTCATGTCTTAATACCCATTATAAAACCTCCAAATTGTAGATCAGTTCGATAAACTCAACCTTTTCCTTTTACATCCCCTTATTTGTTTTTAGAACACCGGAATCGTTATACTCCGTACCCCGTAATTCTTCCATTTTGAAAAACAAACCTCGATAAACAACCAACAAGAAGCTGAAACAAGCATTTCTCTTGGCACACACTATTGATGCACATGAAGTGAATAACCAAATTAAGAAACACAAATGAACTTATGCTTTGCCTTTTGAATGGCAAAAAGGCATATGAAAGTTAGCCAATGCTAATGCTATGCCAAAACCTTCTAGTGGTTGACCTTCACTATTCAAATCTTTTTCCTAGATCATGATTTATAGGCACTAACACTATATGTCTACTATTTCTATGTATGGAATTAATTAGTGGCTAAGGAATAAGCTTTTGGATATATGTAGGTTTAGATTGTTAATTAAGGACACATACGTCGCATAAGTAAGTGTGTTAGATTATATTTATATATATGATTGTATTGAAAATTTTGATCCGGACAAAAGTTCAAACTTTGCTCGTTAACTTTCTTGCTTTTTCAACTCACATTTTTTCCATTTAAACCCAACATTTCAAAAGATTCTCCAAGGCATATCCAATTACATAGGGGGTTTCCTTAGTTCTTGGCTACATTTTATGGTTGTCTAGGAAAAGTAGATGCTTAACTTTGTTTTCGTTTAAAAATTCCGTCTGAGACACACTTTTCTACGGGCTGATCCAAATCCTAGTTGGTTTAAGAATCAGATTACGAATAAATGAATAATTATCGATCTTATTTTGATATGTTGAATCATGTTGGTTTTTTCCCGTATGGATAGTAATTTGCTAATTTATTATGTTTATCGATAAATTAGTATCAACTTGTTGTATACTTCCTCTATCCGAGTTTAAACACCCCATATCGAAAACGCAACATTATGAAAGAGAGTGTATACGCTGAATGGTTAATCAAAGTTCCGAAAAAATTACATGGAATTTTTTTGTTAACCCTCTTATCTAACTTGTGTAAATTGTTTGGAACTTAAATTAACCGGTTAGTATGTATATATAGTGTACTCAACACATGAACATTTTGAATATGAGGTGTTTAAATTCAAACGTAAGGACTAAGGGCTAAGTCATAAATCATTAGACATTTTTTTAGCTTAGCATTTTAAAAATTCGTATGATTAGGTTAAGTCTTTGCTTGGCATTTTGTCTACAACTCATTACAGTTTATTCACAATAATTAATCATGCCAATACATCATTAGGGAAACATCATTTATTTGTCCCCAAAGGAGCAATTTATGTATTACATTTCTCCAAAAATAATCTAATACCAACATGGAGTAACCGGATAGTACGAAATATTGTGTCAAAAACGTTGAGCTAAGCCAGACCATCGTAGCATTTCGATCCACTCTCTTTGTCATATGCTTTATGGGCAAACGTTAGAAAAATCCATTTATAAATGATTAAACTTTGAAGCTTCTTACTTAATTATCCAAATTATTCTTATTAGAAAACTATTCCATTGACAATTTCAATGTTAGATTGACTATATATCCTCGTTTGGCCTCTATTTTGTCTAGTGTCCATTATTTGCCCAAATTAAATACAAAAGTCTTACTTTGACCAACTAATCCTTCACCATTTGATTAAAACCTCGCTACCAGAGATACCACACTACTCACGGCTTCTTTATATCATTATATATCCTTTCAAAATTTGTATTAAACGAGATCGACATAAATTGAGTACAAAGCAAAAACATGATTAGGGCGGTCAAAACCACTATAGTTCGTATACTCCCACCATAAAATTATATACGACTTTTTCATATTTCAATACATCACATTTATCCGTCAATATCTCATAATATATATTAGTAAAAATGATGAAACTATACTTGCATTTATGTATTTTTCGATACGAATCCAACCACATACGTTTCATAATTTTTCGACATGTATTTCTCTCCAAAATCGCAAGTCAAACCCTCACCTCGTAATCCGAAAACGTCAAATATTTCTTTATGGAGGGAGTATTTTTTTTATTTTTTTATGAATTCTAAAAATTAAGGTCAAATTGCCAAATTAAATGGTAGCCTTTTCAGATACACAATAGGGAAATTTGTCTAAGCTCACCTCTAATTCTTCATTTAGTCGAACCTGTAAAAAACGGTATGATGGAAGTGCATATATAAACAACACAATGTCACCAATGGTTATATCATGCTTCCGAGAGCACAACGAGTGTGATGGTCTTTCTCATAATAGAGGGGTACGGACCACATACACTTAAAATAATTTTAAATTATTATTTTAAGTATATGGTCTCTATCCCTTTATTGTAAAAAGGACCAGTCCTTGTGCTCCGGGAGCATGATATAATTTACCCAATGTCACTCTATATTATTTTAGTATTATTTTGGTTTGACTGTTTTATATGGAGTAATAATATGGGGTTTGTGCTTTGGACTTTGGAGATGTGGATCAGCAAAATACTATAACTATGCAACAAGTAAAAAAATTATAGTATTGGAAATGACTTTTTGTAAAGCTAATAATTAAGGGCCTGTTTGTCATCGTTTTCTGTTTTTAGTTTTCTGTTTTTTTGAAAACCAAAGTCCTGTTTTTGAAAACCAGAAAAAGTGGTTTTCAGTTTTCAGTTGTCAGTTTTCATTTTCTATATGAATATTATACAACCAAACAATTTAAACTTAATTTTGTAACTTATTTAACTAAATTTTTTACGCAAAAAAACCGAAAACTGAAAACGCCAGTGATACCGAACGGGAATATATAAGCTTGTTATTATTTTCCTAATTATATCTAGTGTTTTACTCAAGTGGAATGATCACCGATGAGAAAACAAGTTGGATTTCATAAACTTTGATTTTGAGTAATGATGGTTTTTATGGGACGTGGGTTAGCAGAAGCATGGTCTAATAATGTTATGACTAAATATTTTAATTCAATTTGTTCATTTTGTTTCAATAATATGATGACTTTGCTCATATCAGTCTTTAAATCATAAACTCTTATGGCCTGTTCGATATTGTTTTCTGTTTTCAGTTTTCAGTTTTTTTGAAAAACAAAGTCCCGTTTTTGAAAACCAGAAAAAATGGTTTTCAGTTTTCAGTTGTCAGTTTTCATTTTATGTATGACTATTATAGAACCATACAGTTTAAATTAATTTTTGCAACTTATTTAACAAAAAATTTTACGCAAAAAAACCAAAAACTGAAAACGACAGTGATACCGAGTAATATAATCGATACCCAAAGTACTTGCATCGATGATGTTTTATACTGATGATAGTGTGTTTGATCGGAGAGAGATTGACAAGTTGGTCATTTTCTAGACCGAAGTTCTATAGTTGACATTGCTATTTTTTTAGTCGAGTAATTTTTGGTTTTCAAATTTTACGATGGGTTCTCTAAAAGATGATCGTTTGATTTGTCTCAAGTGTAAAATTCAAACAATTATAAAAAGGATAATGTTAGGAGAAAAACCCTTACGTACATATAGATGGTTGTTTGTTAATTTCCTCTAGATTTTTCAAAACATGACTTGAATTGTAGAGTGATACTAAAATAGGATTTCAATATCCTCAAGTGGCAGTAAAATGCAATTAGCTTGTGACATACACTTAACATTATCGATGATTACCATAAACTAAGGTTTTTTGGTCAACAAATGTAGGATTTCAAGAAGTATAGATGGGATCATGGGAATCTTAGCTTGAAGAATAATTATTAGTTGGTTCTTAAGGTCTATTTGGTCTTTTGGTCTTTTGGTTCAAGTGGATTCTTTATTTCTTTCATCATAGACACTTTGAGAGAAAGTCAGTATGATTTCATGCCACTACTAAAGAAAATGTAGCCTTCTCTCCTTAAAAAATTGCTAAATATGGAGTAGTCATTAAGATTTCCCTTTCAATGTTTTCTGAATTTCTGGGTTATAACTTATATACAATATTCCAGTTTGACCTAATTAGCTTAGGACATTTAAGTTTTGTTTATTGGATTAATTAATATGAAGCTTAAGCCTTAACCTAGAGGAAGACTGGCTAGCATAGGCCTTTACCTAATTGTATAGTTGAGCCTTTTCTAAAGAGTTTTTGAAGAAAGAACATATATATGACAAGGATTTGGGAAAAATGGTTATATTTTGCAACAAACAATGTCAGGATATGACTTCTGAACAAGTAAAATATATATCTTTTCTA
The DNA here is from genome assembly GCA_963680865.1 of Spergularia marina. Lineage (NCBI taxonomy): Eukaryota > Viridiplantae > Streptophyta > Magnoliopsida > Caryophyllales > Caryophyllaceae > Spergularia > Spergularia marina. The sequence continues at coordinate 7,331,060 of OY804544.1, read as the reverse complement.
ATATAAAAAGTATAATTGTCTCAAAGTTTATCCATCGTTCACACGAATTGATTTGCTAAACTACGTACACCTCAAAATTTCACACACCCTATGCACCTTGCAATCTAACTAAGATAAAAATACCAAACGCATGTTACAATGATTAAGATTATAATCGATGTCTTCGGAGAAGATTGAGAACCCAAGTGAAATTTGAAAAATGGGTGATATATATGTCAATATGGGTCTACACTCCCTTAATCAATTAGATGAGGATTAGCTTATTTTTTTAAGGGAATATGTTTTTTTGGTTACAAAGAGGGGCAAGCCCCGAAAACGAAAAAGAACTACAAAGCTATTAAACGAGGTCGTGAAACCCCTAGAACATCATCCCGAAGAATGCGTCGCAAATCCGCTGGAGGGTACTGAAGTATAATCAGTTTTTGGGACTGATCCGCTCCAAAATTGGCGAGCCAGTCAGCCGCCATATTTGCTTCTCTATACGTATGCTCGATTTCCACAACCCAGCTACCCTGTGAGATAAGGGATTGGCATTCGGTAACTAGATTACTTAGAGCACCCGACAGAGGATTGTCGTTCTTGATCAATTCCACGCAGGTCAAATTGTCCATATGGATCAAGAGTTTTTCAATCCCATTTCTTCGTGCTTCTTGAAGACCACGCTTGACTGCTAGTAGTTCTGCTCTCATAGAGGTGCAGGTGCCATAGTTAGAGATATAAGCGTGAATGAAATTACCAGAGTCATCTCTAAATATTCCACCACCTCCTGCCGGTCCGGGGTTGCCCCGACTAGCGCCATCAGTATTGAGGAGGACCCAACCCGGAGGGGGGGGCTTCCACCATATCTGGACCTCTCTTGTGCTTCCCGGGGCCGGGATTAGAAGGGAGAATCTGTCCAACGCATTTTTTGTCTCGTCGAACCGAGCTTTGAGGAACGGATAAGGATCCAAAGGAATGTCCTTAGCTCGACCAAAGACAATACTGTTACGCCATCTCCAAATCCACCAACAAGTAATCGCGAACTTCAAGGGCCAATCATCCGTAGCAAGAGGATTCGAGTTACGAATATTGTCAAGTAACCAGGTTTTTAAAGGAGGGGATCGAAAGGAGTTCAAGCTAGCAGTTTCCCCAAGCTGCTGCCAAACGAACTGAGCATCCGGACAATCTCGAAGTAGGTGCAGAACGTCTTCATTACTAGCTTTGCATCGAGGGCAGGATGGATCATCCGTAAGGTGTCTCTTAAGCCTGTTAGAGTTACACATCAGTCTTTCATGATTAGCTAGCCAAAGAAACATTCTTACTCTTTGTTGCACTGGTAGTTTCCATATGTAGTTCCACCCACTGTGAACATCCGATTGAATGTGAGAGTCTGTGTCCCCTCTCAAAAATAACAAGGCGGACTTGATTGTGAATTTTCCGTGCGAAGACCCGTTCCAAAAAATTGAATCGGGTAAGTTTTCATCTTGAGATAATTCAAAAGCCGCTATCTTGAGTAGCTCCTCCTTCGGAAGGTAATCTGAAAATTCATCCCATCTCCAACCGTGCTCAGAATCCCACATGTCAGCTACCGATAGCTCTCTCTGATCCGTGGGAACATGTTGAATGATTTTATCAGAAAGACAGCCCTGATCCACCCATGAATGATCCCAAAAAAGAGTGTTTCTTCCATTCCCGACTGCATACGAGACCCCTGATTTGATCACTTGAGCATTTTCAACAATGCCCTCCCAAAGAGGGGACATATTGCTTTGGGGAACAAACATATCCAAATCACAGCGTCCTTTACAGTATTTAGCTCGCAAAACAGAGGACCATAGGGTGTGAGGATTGGCGAGAGTGCGATACCCGAGCTTGGTCAGGAATGCGGCATTGGATTGTCGTGCCGATTTGATGCCAAGCCCTCCCTGTTCCTTAGCAAGTTGAAGCGTCTCCCACGAGATTAGATGGATTTTCCGATGATTTTCATCACCTCCCCATAAGAAACGTCGAGTCTTTTTGTCAATGGCGTCACACATCGACCTTGGAATCTTCGCCGTTTGCATGCTGTAAGTGGCTAAATGATTCATCGTAGACTGAATTAGGGTGGCCCGACCAGCTAGGGAGAGGTGCTTTGTCTGCCAACCTGCCAATCTCTTATCAACTTTTTCTTCAAGATGACTGTAAGTGTGCCGGGTTATGCGTCCATGGATGATCGGCATACCGAGATAAATTCCCAAATCGTCTGTGGGTGAGATACCGAGAGCCTGACTGATGGTTGCTTTTTCTGATTCTGGGACATTCAAAGAGTAAAAGACTTGTGATTTTTCCTTACTTACTTTTTCTCCAGAAGCTGTACAAAATTTATCCAAGCATTGCTGGATAATTGTAGCTTGAGTTGTGGTAGCCTCAGCAAAGAGGATCAAATCGTCAGCAAAGAAAATATTGGCTACCGAAGGTCCATTGCGACTGGCTTTGATCGGTTTCCACTCTCCTGCTTGGACTGATTCATCAATAATTTGGTGTAGACGTTCCATACACATCACAAATAGATACGAGGATAATGGATCGCCTTGCCTCACTCCCCGAGTCGGGATGAAAGTATCAGTCTTTTCTCCATTCCAAAGAATACTGAGTCTGGGAGATGTAACACACTCCATTATTACATCAATTAGAAGTGGAGGAAGACGCATCTCGCTAAGTGTATCTCGGATGAAAGACCATCTGAGCCGATCATAGGCCTTTTCGAGATCAATCTTAATCGCCATAGTCCCTGTTTTACCCTGCTTTCTGCGCATAGAATGAACCATCTCTTGGACCACTACTATATTATCCGAAATCTGACGCCCAGGAACAAAGCCACTTTGAGTGCTCGAGATTAATAGGGGAAGAACTGGTTTCAATCTATTAACCAAGGTCTTGCTTATGATTTTGTAGATGACATTGCAGAGACCAATGGGTCGAAATTGGGTGACAAACTCTGGATTTTTTATCTTTGGAATCAGGACAAGGAATGTGTCATTGACCCCCGGGGGTAGACCTTTGCCTTCCAGAGCATTTATCACAAGATTGCAGACACTTTCTTCGACAATATTCCATTGTTTTTGGTAGAACAAAGCTTGGAAACCATCCGGACCTGGAGCTTTCAATGGTGCCATGTTGTGGATTGCGGCCTCAACATCAGATTTGGTGAATGTACGAGTCAGTTTTTCCCAGATGTCATCTGTGAATTCTGGAAAATAATCAGTTGGTAGTTCACAAAGTTCCAATTCTGAATTATCTTCGCTGAAAAGTTGCTGGTAGTATTGTACTACTAGAGATTTAATGTCGTCTTGATCGGATAACCAATCTCCATCAGGATTCTTGAGAGCTGTGACTTTGTTGTTCCACCTTCTAATGATAGTGCTAAGATGAAAGTACGAGGTATTTCGATCTCCGTCCCGAATAAAATCCACGCGTGATTTCTGATACCTTTAATTTATAATCTTAGGTCAATTCACTTGATATTTTCAAATGTCAACCTTTCTCAAGAGACGGCTCTCTTCCAATTACCTTAGTCGATTTTCAAAAAAGTTCAATCCCAAGTTTCAAAACTGTTAGTTCAAAATGTTTGTGTTGCCTGAGAAAACTCTTCAATTACTTCTACAAAAAATACTTCTCAAAAATTTGGGATGGGTATATTTTGTTTGTCCATCATAATGAGTAACAACAAAACATTTTCAAACAACAGTTTACAAAAACGAAGTAGATATATATCGAACAAAACCCTTTGTCGCTAATTATAGGTAAAGAAACGAAATAGATTAGAAGGAAGACAAAGGAAAGTTCACGTACAATCCCATGTTTTTAAAACCTACATCCTTTTTTAACCACAAAATCATACTCTGCGACAATATTTAATAAACTTATAATAACATTTGCTCAAAATTAGAATCTTAAGCCATATTGAACCAAACTATGGCTCAATCAACTGACCGAAAAGCACAATAGCCGATACGTGATCCATGAACAAACACCGAGAGAGGCATGAACTTTTTGTGTATAGGCAATGTGCATGTGTTAGTCATTTGACTTTTGGTCAAGTCACTAGGATTGTCAAATTAAACTCCTAAACAATAAAATGCACTGTAATACAATGTGAGCTTGACACAAATTTTACCATAATTTAAATTTGACGTCACTTAATCAATTCGGAAATGTAATTATGTGAGTGTCAATACATTTGAAAATGTAGTTTTGTGAGATCAAATTTCATCTAACACGAAATCAAACGCGATCTTTTTTGGTAACCAAAAAACCTCCTAAGTCCTAACCCAAATGTCAACGAGCCGGTCTAGCCTTGCGAAGGTCTAACTCCGGCCCTCAATTACATGATTTTCCTTTTACCCCTCGCGCCAGGAACTAATGGTGACCGGCTTTGGTTCTACAAGAGAACCCAAATTTAGAATCACAAAAATCTCACTTTGCGGTAAAATGCAATCCCAGTAAGTCAGTTACCCACCAATTGCGGTAAATTCTAACTTCTTCCTTCAACTTTTTATTTTTTATTTTGTCTTTATTTTTGCTGAATTTTGAAAGTAATTCTTCTATCTGGGTTCTTGCTAATTCTTTGAGAATTTGATTAAGTTCCCATTTTTATAATGTGCATGCAATTGTAATTGTATGGGTGTTTTTCAAATTTATAATGTGGGTAATTACAGTTATTTGGTAGATTGTTCTTGAAGTTTGTTGAATTCTTGTTAAAGGGGACAAAATATTATGTTGTTGTGTTGTTTAGATTAGAAAGGCTGCTTCTTTAATGGGTATGTTTTGGGGTAATCTTGTAGTAATCCCAATTTGATTAACTGTTGTATACTATAATTACTAATGGATGGTTTTAATTAGACATAATATATACTTGTAAGTCTTATTAATACTTCACTATGAATTCCAATACATTGGTGAAAGTGAAATTATAGAGGTACATTGCTCACCCTGTGAAATCGTAGAGGCACAGTTGCGCACATCCGACTCCTCTTACCTCTTATAGAGTTATAGCCAAGGGGTTTCAGCCTAGGTGTTGAGGTTGACATTTTTGTGTAGTGTCAAATAGAAGTGCTGTTAGTGTGGCGTGTGGGCATACATTGTAAGATACTTTAAGTAGTCAAGCCGGAACATTCTTTGGGGGTTTAAGGATCGTGCATAACATCATATGCATACTGAATAGTCGCTGCATATTTCATCGAGGGTCTGCAACACATAATGTAGGATGTGAAATCAAAGAGGGGGGGGGGGGGGGGAACTGCATACATTTGACTTCTCTAGTCTCTTTCAGGTAATGTCTCTGTAGACATGCTGGACTCAGTAGTGTCGATGTTGATGTTGATGTGTTGAACACCATTTTAAGATGATTTTTGCATTTATGCAGAATTCGTTTCCTTTTCATGTTTAAGTTTCAAGGTGTGGTTCCTCCTCGATCTCTTTGTATCAGCCTCACACATTAGCTTGTACATTTGAAGTTGTTTGTTTCTTCTCACCCAGCATGGTTGTATAACTAACTATGATTTTGAAAACTAACCATGTATTAGTGAAGGCGGCCTTGACAAAAGTCGAAATTGCAGAAGTCAGATCACACTAGATGTTTTGCACCTAAGTTCTGTAGTATCTGGTTGGCCATAATGGTGCCTTGCCTTTTTCTCTCTTTCGGGTTCCATATCATATAGAGTCCACTGACTCACCGAGTGGCATCCCTGTGCATTTGAGGATTTAAATGGCTTCTCACTTCTTGAGAAGTCATGTGTTCTCTCAGAATTGTTCTTATGTAATGGAGTTGCAGCTGTCCTACTACCTTCATGTTACAAAGAGTTCAGTCTTTTTGATTTAGTGGTCTAGGTCCCCACCGATTGTGGTATTGAAGAGCAGTAAACTATATTCTAGTCAAGGAACATCATTTTTTTCTCTCATCTTGCAGGGCTCCCGATTCAAATAGCTACTATTTTGAAAATTTCAGCCTAGGGCCATGAAAGATTGTAATGCTCTAAAGTGGTGTTTCTGAAGTTCAATTTCTGGGCTTCGATCCAAAGATTTTGAGATTAAATAGAAATCAACGAAAGGATATTTATACCTATTGATACGTGAAATCTGTTGACTTTATGATAAACTTCTCCCCAAGCATGATTGTTCAACTCTCTCCACACGAGAGTCGAGATCATCTAGTCATCTGTCATCTCAAGCTTTATCTGCTAGATTAGGATGCACACTCTCTCTTTTGCCGGGAAAGAGGAGGTGTTTAGGGTTGAATATGTGTTTCTTTGTCTCTCTTAACCGATCAACTGCAAGTGTATCTTAAGCTTTGTCTGCTAGATTAGGACGCACACTCCTTTACCATTACGGCATAACCCCATCTAGCCGAAAATCCTATACTTATTGCACCAGGAGTAATTTGTAATGGTCCTTGGCTTAAAGTGTGTGACCCCTTAGGACCTGGTTATGGTTAAAATCGAGCTTGACCATTAAGCCAACAGACCTTCGTTGATTTTAGCAAAACACTACGATCACCTAAAATGACACTATTACTTTATCCCCCCTAATATTGTATTTACTATTACTATAAGTTATGACATTTGAATGAAAGAAACTCTTCCACTCCATTCATCAATCACCAACAAAGGTTTTTTCTTTGTTTTTTTTTTTTTTTGTTTTTTTTTTTTTTGGCAGTGAAAATGTAAGGTACGTTTGCTTGGCCTGTATATGCATATACATATTCCTAAGCTATGGAACATCTTCAGAGTAGCTAAGTTTGCTTGCTTGGTCTGTGGACTTGCAACAGTTCCAAGAAATGGCCAATATTATTAAATTTTAGTTTGCTATAAATGGCCTTTTTACCTTATCTTGATGTCGTGTTTTGATGAATTCATGCGTCTTTTGATTAATATGAAGATCCGACATGGGAGCCTTGTAATGACTAAAGCTAATTTCTGCAAGTAAAGACATCATACATTTACTAGCGTATTATAGGATCTTTGACAATGTACATTTTATGCCTTAGAAAACTATACTTAGGATATGAGAGAGCCATTTATCCAATGCCGCACCTGTTTGATAGTGTCCATTCTTTTTATCATCTAAGTCCAACTTTAATGTGATTTCACGAGATTAATGGGGTGACAAATAGAAAAGGAACCTTGTCGATGCGATCTATTTTCTCTGTTGGCTCGGTGTATCTTTGATTCACAAACGAACTGAAGTCTGTAATGGATGCTTCAAATTTGCTATTAAATAGACATATAAATTGCATTATAATGGCCTTCTTGAACTGGTGAGGCTTGAATGTGAAAGTATAGGCAACTTATGGTATATATACTTTTTTCTAGAGAGGTTCTATAAAACGGACATGTTTCTACTTCTCTTTGAGCATCTCTATATCAAACAGTATTACTGATGGTCTAATATAAACAGTTTATAATGACACTGGCTTCACAGCAGTCCTGTGGCACTATTAGCTGGTATGCATATGTATCAAGACTAACCAAAATCGGATGTGTAGGAGTTATCGAGGAGGCTAAATTAAAGCTTCGTCAATGCGGTGGAATCGTTATCTCTCTTCCATTGGCAAATCTTGCTTGGCCCCGGTTGTCTCAAGGTAGCACCGCACATTCTTGAGCTGATCCACTACTTCCTTGATAGTTGGCCTGTCAAGAGGGTTATGCTTAATGCACTTGGAGGCCACTTGAAGCACCTGGATCATTTCTTGCTCATGTCCTTTGCCTGTCAATTCAGCATCGAAGATTTCTTCATGTTTTCCTTCACTTCTTAGCTGCTGTACCCATACCACTAGCTCTTCTGATACTTTTGGATTGCATAACTCCACTGGCCTCTTCCCTGTCAATAGTTCTAGCAAAACAATCCCAAAACTATACACATCACCCTTTAATGTTGCTCCCCATGATTGCCCATATTCTGGTGGAATGTAGCCCAGTGTTCCTACCAGTTCTGTGGTGACATGAGTTCGATAAGGGTGAATGAGTCTAGATAATCCGAAGTCTGCAACATATGCTTTGAAGTTCCCATCCAGGAGAATGTTACTAGACTTGATATCCCTATGCACAATATGTGGATCACAACTTTGGTGCATGTACGCTAGCCCCTTGCTTGTTCCAAGAGCTATTTTTAGCCTTATAGGCCAATCAAGTATGGATGACCCATCAGGGTTTTCGTGCAACCAGTAGTCAAGGCTTCCATTCTCCATGAAGGAGTAGATCAGTAGCCGAAAATCATCATGAACGCAGTAGCCCAGCAGAGAAACCAGGTTTTCATGTTGCGCCATTGATAGGGCTTCTAGTTCTGCTTCAAATTCTCGTTCTATGACACACATATCCCCAGAAAGTTTTTTGATAGCTAGTTTAACTCCATCATCTAAGTTTGCTCTGTAAACCAAACCGAAGCCTCCACAGCCAATGATGTTATCTTGGCTGAAATAATTGGTACTTTTGACTATGTCGTGGAATGATAGATCCTTGATATCACTGAAAGTGCTTGGAAAGACAACCACAAGGCTGTTACTGCCAGCCTCATGGGAGTTGGAGCAATCGGAGTTTGTTTCTGTTTCAAATTTGTTAGTGCCACCCCTTGTGAGCATCTTTCTCTTGCATAGTATCCACCTAGCCAATATCAGAAGAATGGAGAAAATGCTTAAGAAGACAGTAAGGGCAATTCCCACAAACAGTCTCTTGTTCCGGATTTTACCATGGGAAGTTATCAAGGGGACTGATTTATCTGAGCAATGATGAGGTAAAATTATACCACATAACCCAGAATTCCCTACATAGCTCGATTCTGTAAAAGTATCAAACTGACCTCCTGTCAGTATTGGTCCCGTAAGATTGTTGTAGGAAACATTAAACTGGGATAAGAAAGAGAGGTCTTGTAGAGATGTCGGTATTTCATCAGTGAAATTGTTCCGAGAGAGGTCTAGTATTTCTAAGCTTGTGAGATTCGAAAGTTCTGGTGGGATGCTACCTGAGAAACGGTTCTCACTGAGATCCAGCACATAAAGATTCTGTAATTGGCATATCACAACGGGGATGTTACCAGTGATTTGATTGCCCTTGAAGTATATGGCTGGGGGCAGGTTTGCAAGCTGACTGTATTGCTGTCTCGTGGCATTGTAGGGCATGACAAAAACTGGGAGATCAAGATAAGTTCGGTTCATTTTAGCAATCACTCTGTCTGAAATCAGTGCTGGTAGTTTGCTGAGTTGCAGTGGGAATTCTCCTGAAAGTTTATTCATGGAGAAGTCCAAGTAGAAGAAATTTGGTAGAGTGCCTAACCAATCAGGAATTTGGCCTGTGATTTTATTGTATGATAAGTCTAGGGCTTCAAGAGACTTGATATTAACTAACCATGTCGGTACCTGCCCCGTGAAGTTGCATCCTCCCAGAGCAAGAATCTGCAGGTTTCTGAACTGGTCTGGCTCTATCAAGTTCTTTTCACTAGGTAAAGCTTCATTGTAGAAGTTCGTGGACAGTATGGCGATGGTGAGACTCTTACAACCAGCTAAAACTTTGATCGTCTCTGATACATTGGTGAAGTTATTGCGAGAGACAGAAAGGTAAGACAGTGATGTTAAGACCGTCAGGTTGAGTGGTAAATTTCCTGTTAAATTGTTACTGGATACTCTAATTGCAGTTAGTGACGTGCATGACAATATGCTCTCTGGTAAATTCCCCGTGAAGTTATTATTACCAAGGTCAAGCGTTTGCAGGTGGACAAGTCTCGAGAAATCAAGTTCAGAAATGTTACCTCTCAGGAAATTCACTCGTAAAACAAGTTTGACAAGATCTGTGCAGTTGTTCAGCAACGATGGTGGTATATGACCACTGAGGTTGTTTATGTGGAGTTCCAGATGCTGCAAGTTGGAAAGCTTCCCAATGTCCCTAGAAATCACACCAGATAAATTATTTGAGTACAACTCGAGGATCCTGAGATTGGTAAGGTCAAACATTTCTGCTGCAATGTTCCCTGATATGTTATTGACAGGAACTGATAGCTCAACCAGGGATTTCAAACTGTAAACATCACCAGGAAGTAAACCAGTCAGTTTATTAAAACCCGCTCTGAGCACTTCAAGGTTAGAACACTTTCCTAGGCCAACAGGAATCTGATCATTGTAATTGTTGGTGGAGAAATCAAGTGTTTTGATCATAGGACAGGTGCTACAAATCGACGAAGGAATCTGACCAGTGAAGGCATTGTTGCTGACATTCAAAGTTGTCGCTGCGAAACTGCCATTTGAGACAAAGGATGCTGAGAGATTACCAGACAATTGGTTGAAGCTTAAGTCAATGATCTCAAGGCTATTCAATGAACTGAAAATTCCATCTGGGAGTGACCCGGAAAGAGCATTACCCGAAAGATTGAGCCGAGAAAGATTTGTTATGTTCCCAAGTGAAGGACTGATGCTGCCTTTCAATTTTCGCGATGGAAGCCGCAAACTTTTCACCCTACCCTTGCTATCACAAACAATCCCTTCCCAAGAAGTGCAGCAATCAGAGGCAGTACTCCAGTTCAAAGGGCTTGAAAGCGAGGAGAGAGACCGAGCAAACACGAGAAGAGACTGTTCATCCTGTGGGTTGCAAGCTTGTTGGTATGAGCAGGCTACAGAATACATCAGCAACATAAAGAGCAGATGGTTGCTGCTGTCAGAAGCTGAAGGTTGCAGCTTTGCAAACATGGTTTAAAGAATCAAGCTTTTCTTTCAAAAGCGAAATTCCGAGTCCAAACCCCGTCTATATATTCGATAAAATCTCGTGTTTGTGTTTGTGTTCGTGTTATTAGCTGAATGTTTTCATGGGAATGATAAGGATGGAGGAAGAAGTCATGAAGATGATGGTTGTATTCAATCATGTGGTCTTCCACTTCTAGTGTTTGTGAGCAGAACATTCTTGACCAATGAACATTCAATGCAATTAAAAAGGAGGAAATTTGGTAAGCTGAGTAGACTTTTTTTTGATATTAGAGGTGGTTTGGTGCATTGGTGTGGAAAGTAAAGATTGCAAAGAAAAAGCCTATAGATATCACGAGATTGATGGGTCTCCCTCTCTGCAATTACTCCGTATATTAAATTTGTAAAGATGGTTTTCAACATGAAATCATTTTGCATTAGTCAATACGTTTAATTCTTAATTTGTTTTCTTCTTGTCATGACTCGTAATTTTTCGTATCGTAGTACTGAAAGGGGTTAGAAGATAATATGAACAAAGTTCGAACATTATATGTTCTTACGAACCTATCAATTAGATTAGTTGACATCCGCATATGTAAAGTGTCGGATAAGTTTCGAATTTTGGGGTGTCATTGTGTCAATGGAATGTGATATAGTATGATGTAGTATAGTAGTAGTAATTTTGAAGTCTAGCATCTTTGTTTGTTACTCAAAGTTGGACCCCACCTGTCTTTTCCCCCACCCACAGTTGCACCAATTACACACAGTCACACACGAGTACACGACACACATTTAAGGGTAGGTTCTTGGTAAAAACTGCCCGATCTTGACTTGGGTTTTTCTAGTGGAACAGTATAAGTCTTAAAAGTGATAGTTTTGCACCGACTATTACTGTTCCTAAAGCGCAGCGTAACGACTGCGTCCTTACTTCATTTTGTCTTACTTTTGGTTCATATGCTTGACCTATGTGGTTTACTTCAGTTTCAAGTTAGATTACACTACATGGGGTCGTAAAGATGTTTCTCACGCGATTTAAAAATTAACTCTTATATTCTCACGGATTGAATTCAAAATCTTTGGAGTAATCAATTTGGGTTTGAAGTCAAAATTATTACTGCTATTCAAGTTGAATGAGTTTCGTGTCAACTCAACTAAATAGTGATTAATTTAAAAAAAAAAAAAATTAGGAAAATGGTAAAGTTGAGTTGTATGAAACCACTATCTAATTAATCGAATATATGTTATTTTACGATCATGTCTCAGTTAGATGACCTTCCGCTTTCAACTTGATAGGCTTGACCCTCAAATTCCCCTTTCTTTGTGTCAATAATGACGTGAATTGTAGCACATTAGTCATAGTCGTAAAAAATTGAGTTTGTAGTGAATCTTGCTAGTAAAATTGTGTTATGATAGTAAAATTTATTGTTTTGATAATGAAATTATGCTTTAATTGTAAGACCACTTACATCAACAACAACATCTTTAACTCCAATGCCTTAAAGGCTCCCGCTATAAGGCGGGGTAAGGGAAGGTTGGATGCACGCAAGCCTTACCCCTATTGAAACATAGAGAAGCTGCGCACGAATGATCCAAAATGAAAATTGTTTCGAGAATCGCACCGACTGACTGCTACTTCACAAAATAAGAAACACCTACAGTTTTATGAGTCATTTGCTTTATTCCATTATATCCCAAAAACCAAAGAAATTGTAAGACTACTTACATATCAGACAAGATTAAGATATGTATCCGACTACTCAAAGACCGTAGATACCTAACCTTTAGCAAGAGACAAACATGTACAATCTCATGTACAACATAGTCGACAAAAGAACAACTACATTTGACATTCTATGTTACTCCTAGATTGCATCTGACTTTTTGAGTCATTGACTAGACTCCTACAACTAACGTGCAAAAGTAAAAAGATGAGTAAAGAGAAAGCAAAGCCGTAATAAGTAACTTCTTACCTCGGACTCAAAAGTACAGTAAGACAGTAGACTGTCCGAAGGTCAAATACACACAATAAGGGTAAAAAAAGAATCCAGTGAAATCTAAACCTGATGAGCTAACTAGAAAAAAACCCACCAAAAAATGGCGATAATGAGTGAGAAATCAAGGAAGTTGACATTGTTCTTCTGCTTGATTTGGGCAGTCAATCTTTTATATGGTGAAATGTTTGCATTTTGGGTTCCCCTCTTTTGGACTTGCTCTTGGCCTCATCAATCCTCTTCTTTGTGGCCTCATCAATCCTCTTCTTTGGTAATTTATCTTTTATCTTACTCTTTTTTTTGGTTAAGTATTACTTTAGTACTCTACTTTGCTTAGTTGTCTAATCTTGTGTGCGATTGTACTAGCACTAATGCACCGGATCCCGTCAAAACTGTACTTATAACATGTTTGGTCAAAGTAGTACTGGGATGAGTGACCTCCTCGGAATGCCTCGTGTTGTGTATTTCCAATTCAAATATCTATTGCATGTCAAATATCTTCTAATTTTTCGGAGATTTATGTAGCTTGGTAATTTGCAATACTTGGGTTGGTCTTCCTTTTGATGTGGGTTGACTCCAAACTTTGACAAGTTTAGAATTAATATTGTTGGTCAATTTATTTTCACAGAATCAATGGGTTGTTGAGAAAAAAAGGGGATTCTTTTTTTTGCCCTAAGTATATTTACATTGTAATAAGTTTTCATGGGTGAATAATGCATTTTGTTCTATTTAGACTGTCGGTTTTGTTCTGTATATGATTCTTGGAAGTGTTTCATAAGAAGGTTTTCTCAGTGGATCGAATTCAACCAATGATGATCACAGTGACAGTATATAATTTGTGTAAATGTTTGCAACTTTGGGCCGCGCAATTTGCTTTGATCTTGACTGGCAGAAATTCATTGTAGATGCAATTGTATAAGAAATGAAGTTGATAGAACTAAAATGTCTTCAACATTCGGCATTCAATAATTCTCTACTTCTGATGTTGCTTGTACTGCAATCTGAGCTTTGTCCAGCTATAGTTCACATCAACATTCCTAGCCATTTATTTTACTGTGTTCAATTGCTAAAGTCGATTGGTATGGCAATAGATATAGTGAAGTACTGAAGTAAGTCATGAATAATCTTGGAGGATGTACTCAACCCCCTCGCCCCCTTCTGAAGTTTCGTAGTTCAAGTTGTAACATGCAGCGTTCAAGTGCTTGATCTGTGTTGATATAGTTGGAGAACGTACTAGTACCTTTGAACTTTCTATTCAAATGGCAACAGAACTATGATTATGTAATTATATGAGTTTATGACTGCAGAAAAAACAAAGTAACTGTGGGTTTATGACGTCCCAGTAGAGCATTTTTGTAATTTCCCCCCCTCATTTTAAAGAGAAGAAATCATAAAAGTATTAAAAGTTAGCAACTTTAAACATGTCTGATGAAAGTTATTGCACAGGTTTGTAATTTTGTGGGTGCTATCCGTTGAACTAAGATCTTGGTTGGATCGAGCTTGAAAATCCTCCAACGAAAACAAAGCTCTGTGAAATGACAATTATTATTATTATCACAAAAGCAAGTACAGGTAGTTAACATAGACAATAAATTACTGCCCTAAGACGAAATGGAGCTAAATTGTTGACAGTGTAAGCTTGTATCTCTTTGAATTAAAGCAGACTCAAATGTAAAGTAGGATGGCAGGGAAACTACAAGTCTTCTTGGGATTGTTAGAGGCAGTAGTCATGAGTCATTACTTCTGATCTTCTGAATTGTTGTGGAATATTCTGGAGCAGTAGATCATATGGATGAACCAGCTTAACTTTTGCTGATTTAACTCCTTTCTATAATGAACAGCAGAGATGCGTTTAAGATTCATAAGCTGTACCCTGAAACTCTTGTCCATGTGTAAACTGTAGCCGTATGCGCGCATTATTTCTGTACGAATAGTCCTCTTTTTTGAATGAGAGCTGTGAAACTACACCAAATGTAAAGAATCTTGTGTTCTGTTTATTCTTGTGATGTTACTCCTCTGTGAATTTTGGGGATCGTCATGCCATTTGCTTTTCAATTCCAGATGAGCAGAGGACACAATCCTAACGAATTTGTGAAAGTTGCTGTTGTAACTGATCCACAGGTGAGACTTGTCTTCTCCTGTAATGGTTATTTACTTTCTTCTTGTGAACTGTTTTTAAATTCTGACTCATTCGTATATTGAAAACAGATAATGGATAGAACTTCCCTTGGTCTTGCTCCCAAATCACTTGCTTTGGAGAGTGCTCAATTCTATACAGATTTATATATGCGGAGGGCGTTTATTTCCACAATTTTGCCCTTCGAACCCGATGTAATTTTATTCTTGGGTGATTACTTTGATGGAGGTCCTCTGTTGTCAGACGAAGAGTAAGGCCTCAACACTTGTATAGTTGTATTCATTATTTAATTTTAGGTGCAAGAGATACTATTATGTGAACATCTGGCTGACTATATCCTGTTACCAGATTAGCTGACATATGCTGGTTTCTCATGAATTAGATAACTCATAGAGTATTAATTTACTTAGTACAGATGTTTGATAGTGCACATGGAGATCCTATTATGTCTTTTGAACTATTTATAAACCACGAAGCTAAATGTGTGTAATTGATGCCATAATGGATTAATACTAAGGAAATGTTTCCAGTCTCAAAATTCAATAAACCGTATGAGGCAGTGGACATACTCACTATTCTAAGCCATTCTAGTGGTTTGAAATTAGAATCCATTCGAAGCACTTACAACAAATCTGACTAGAAAACTTTAGTAGTCGAAGTTGTTTTATCGCTGAGCTATTCATGTGGCTTGTGACGTGGTGCGTCAGACAAGATGCATAATTTACTTTTGAGATGCTCATTCGCATTCAACATAACTAAATGCGGTGTAGAGTGTTTCTGTGAGCCTGTCTCAGGACAGAGAACTCACTCTGCAAGGCAAAAAGAACTTGCACATTCCACCCAAAAAGAAAAAAGAAAAGAAAAAAAGAGAGACTTTGCAGAGAACCATATGTGTGATGACACAAGAAAGATCACAACTGAACGAAAAGACGCAGATTTTTTTAGGACCTGAAAATATCAGAAGGAGAAGAGAAAGGATAACTAATAGCTCATTATACTACATTCTACATACATATGGTGAGGATCGAATAGAGGGTCAAGGGAGTGCATCGGGAACATGATTATTGGCAAATTTTGGAAGTGGGATTAGTTAGGTACCCTTTGAAATGATAAAAGACTGATGATCGAATAGAGCGAATTATGCCCTTCATTAGTCTAGTAGCTTGGATGCATTTTCAGTTTGAATGTGACATATGGCTGATTTTCTGTATGCACTACTCATGCTCCTGTAGTAGCTGACATTCGATTAGCTAATAGATGGCAGGAATCTTTGAGCCGGTTCGAGCACATTTTTGATCTAGGTGAAAGAGGAATAACTGAAGACATTCCAGTTTACTATCTTCCTGGAAACCATGATATCGGCTATGCATGGCATGTACACCATAAGCCAGAGGTATAGTTGCCTTATGAACTCTGAATTAGATCTTGTTATGCAGACTGCAATTATCTTCTTTACTGTGTTATATAGCTATTGACTTGATTTTCAAAAAAGGTTCTCTGATATGTAGTTCAGGATTTGGTCTCTGGCCCTCTCTAAAGATTTTGGGTACCCTCTTTTTACTTCCTTTTGAGGGATTTTATTCTTCGAAGAATTATTATTACTTTTATGCTATGCATATTCCATTTTTAGAAAGTAATGGAAGCATGTGACTGTGCATCACTTGATTGCTGTTCCCCCTCTTTTAACCTTATGTTGTTTCCTGCACTGATTGAAATTTTGTTTTAGGTTATCAAACGTTATGAAAGAAAATTTGGACGAAGAAATTACAAGTTCACAATTGGAGAAGTTGATTTTGTTGTTATCGATGCCCAAACTGTTGATGGTGGGTCAGTTTGTTTACCTATTATCTTTGCTGTTCTGTTCTATACATCTACTGCTTATTAGCTTTGTAACTCTTCTATTTGCACCAAAAGAAAGATCAGATCCTTATTCTGATGTTGCATTTATACTATGCAGACCATGAAAATAGGTTTCGTGGAAACTAATTATTCGCTGGGTGCAGGTACCTTAGATGACAATCCAACTTCCCAAACTTGGGATTTCGCAAAGAATGTTTCAGAGGGTAAGTCAACTTGGCTGTTTATGTTCATCTTGAAATTACTCTGGTCTTGAGTAAGAAATCCCTCCTAGAGTTGCTTCTGGTGAAGCTGTTCAAAGACAAAAGTATTGAAAAACCAGATCCAGTTTCTTGTAGAATTTTAAGTATGCCTAACATAAAGAAGCTCTTGCCTCATCCTTCTTAAAAAACAAGTGCGGTGATCTAAGTTATTGGTCGGTCTGTCCAAAAGAAATGCATCATAAATTCTTAACCTATCTTTGGATGCCATATACTTATGCTATCTCTGTTTTTTTTTTTTTTTTTTTTGGTTACAACTTATGCCAACTCTGTGCTTGTGTTTTGCTGTTTTATCCCAAATTTCTTGGACTATGTTTGTTACTGCCATAGAAAATTGAAGTAATTTAGGGAGGGACTACCATTTGGGAATAAGTCCACTTGTTCACTACCTGCTAGAAAATGCTCAAATTTCTACCATTTCAGATGTAGGAGCAAAATCAAGGGTGTTATTGACACATATACCTCTGTACCGGCCAGATTGGACCTCTTGTGGCCAATACCGCTCTTCAGACATCATCAATCAGGTATGATGGTTCCCCTTATTGAATTGCCTTTACCATTGATTTATTATTGTCCATAGGTGACATGCCTAACTGTTTGACAGTTAAACTTACAGGCCTTTTTTTTCCTTTGTGTCCAGAGGATTTCACGCTCCCCTTATGATCAGAGGATAACGTAAGCTTCATGTTCGAGTCTTTGGATTTCAGCGGGTAATTACATCTGTTTATGATGATTCACGTTCACTGAATGATGCAGATACCAGAATTATGTCTCTGAGAAGTCTTCAGAGGATTTATTGGACTTGGTTCGGCCTGTATGTTCTCCATCCTTTTCTTTGATGTTGAGTGAACCAGAACTTTCCACGTAGCCTAAAGGATTAATGGGAGTTCATGATGTTGATGAGTGATGGACCTAATGGCCTCTTGTTTTCTAAATCCTTAGGTTCTGGTTCTGTCTGGTCATGATCATGACCAGTGTACGGTTACCCACAAGGCAAAATACGGTTCTGTCAAGGAGGTACGCACTAAAGCCATACATTCCCAACTTATTGCTTTATTGGCATCTCGACTGCTTGAAAAAATAAGCTGATACATTTTTTACTCTGCAGCATACTGTCGGAACAATAAGTTGGCAACAAGGGAACTTGTATCCATCATTTCTGCTTTTATCTGTTCGTAACTTTACATCTGCAAATGAATCTTCTCCAGCCCCAAATACACTTGTTCATCTTTGCTTTCTTCCAAATCAATTGTTCATATACATATGGTAATTCCTGATACCTTGCCACGTATCAACCACAGCAAAAGTAGGGTTTTTTTTTTTTTTTTTTCTTCTGATTATCAATCTCATATGATGTCAGGTATATCATACTTTTTGTTATAACCATCCTTGCCTTGTCATTTTGGCCTTCTCATGGAATAGACATTGGGCATTTCATTGGTCATTCGACAACAAATATTAGGAAGTTGGTATCTGAAGGTCTTTTTTCAAGTGGTTTAAAAGAGAAAAATGAAGATGAGGACTGCGAGTACGAGATGATGTGGGATGCAGAAGGTGGTATGCATGTTGTCAAGAAGCCTCGTAAAACTCCTTCCATAGAGCGAAAGGAGATGAATCCAGCTGAAAGGTTCGTTTATCTTTCTACCTTCCATCATATTCGTTCTTATTTTCTTGTTGGATATGTTTTGACTTCCGAAGGCGAGCCTTGGCGCACTGGTAACGGTGTTGCCGTGTGATGGATAGGTCACGGGTTCAGAGCAACCTCTTGTCCAAAAAGTGACAAGGGAAGGCTCGCCCTCTATGCACCCTTGTGGTGGGACCCTTCCCCAGACCCTCGCTTTGCGAGGACGCCAATGTGCACCGGGCTGCCCTTTTATATGTTTTGACTTCCATCAAAAATTGTGCCAGTCTTATTATTCCTTATCTTTGCACACAAAGCTGTTTGCACTTCTTAATTGTGAGTAGCACTCCATATAAAGCAATTTCAAATCAAGTAATTCGAAAAGAACTTCCGTGTTGTCATGACAAGGGCAGGGTTGCATACGCCCGACCCCCCTTACCTCATCATAAGCAGGAGCCTTGAGGCATTGGGGCAATGTTGTCATTTTTTTCTTTTTTCTGTTTTTTTTTTTGTGATCGGTCACTTCGGAGGGAAAGAAGTATGAGAGGTGTGAAATTATGAACTGGGGGGGGGGGGGAGTACTATATCTGAAACTTTTCCTTTATATGAATGTTTTCTCATCACCCTCCGTGGCTGTCAGGTATTGAACCTCTATTCTGAAACGCTATTTTCATGATAAAAAAGCAACTATTTACAATAGGAAGAACCAAAAAAAAAAAAAAAAGACGGTTTCAGATGGCGATTCATGTTAACAGACCCCAACTCATTTTGGGACTAAGGCTAGGTTTTTGTTCTTCAGATTACAGAAGTTTATACAATTCCCCAGTTATTAGTGCAATCACTCAATCAGTGTCACATAAGAGGGATTTTAAGTGATGAAACTGAACGATTTACTTGAAATGCTGTAGAGGCAATGCTGTGATGCGTACAACCAGGAGACAAATGCTCTCACAGCCTGAAGGTGCAGCAAATGTGGACAGTGACAGTGACCCTGGGCTGGCACCTACGATGTTGCCAAGATCAAGCAAATCATTAGCAAGGAGAGTGCTGCAACGAGGCCTTTGTGTGCTTGGGATGGTTCTGGTGATTGCGGTGATAAATGTCCCACTATACATGATGCTGTTGTTCAAAGATTGGATTGAGCAATAATGGAGGTCAGTAACTCAGACTAGACTGTGATGTTCCTGATGAAGCTGAGCATCTTGACATCTTTGATAGTGAAAATCGGAGGAAAAACGAGATAGAAACCTCCTACTTCATGTTCAGTACAGTCAAACTATACGTACATCTCAAGTTGATCAAAAGCTTAAAAACCTTGTTGCAGATTCAGATTGCTGTTGCTGGAAAGATCAGAGTGCTTGAACCTCATGTAACTTTTTATCTTCTCGAGTGATAACTGTCGAAAAATCAGAACAAAACAGTACAGTGTATTCGTTGTGGAGGAACGTCGTCTATCTGATGTACACACAACCCAGTTAGATTATGTTGTAGCACTGTTAGATATAGATACCCATCATCTTGCCACCCAGTTAGATTATGTTGTAAGAAATCCCTGTTTATAAGTTATTGTACCTGATGTATCTGTTTCACAAATTTCTAACTGCAACAAGAGTAAAATATCTGATTTATCTCTCAATCATTTCTCATAACAATTGTGCTGTGGTATAGTAGCTTCATTTTGACTCTTCTCAAACTGGGGTGAATTCAGGTCCGGATTATGATAGCACGAAGACGTGGGACTACTAAATGCTAATTAAAAATCATTCAGAATCTCTAACACGACACTCTAACTGTAATTTGTATAACTTGTTCACAGACAGCAAAGATCAAGAAGATGACATTATCTGCATACTAGCTACATAGTGTACTGTTGAATATATTTCTTAGTGCTTTCTGATGTTTCAGTAGCTGCTAGAAACACTAATATGTTGCTTGCTCCACTATGAGTAGTGGCTTAGCTTAGTGCAAACGCTTTTTGCTATGGTGATGTCGAGGACTCGAGATATATATTGTAATATGTTTGAACTAGTGTAGGCACTGAAAATTTGTTAATGTGCCGGAAATTAAATAAATTAATAATTTTGGATTAATATCAAATTTTATTCCAATTTAATTAATTTGCTCCGTTAAAATGATATCTGGATCGATCCAATTACTAATTTGGATTAGATGGATCCTGGTCTGGATAGAACATGCAATTGGGCCAAGTCCACATAAAGTCTAAAAGAAAAGTCCGTGACTACAAGTCCACCTGATATTAGGGTTTTGACTCTATATAAATGGAGCCTCCCTCATTCATTTGGGGGTTGGAAAAATCAGAGAGAAGAAAACCCCCAGAGGAATTCTCAAACTTCCAGCCACACGCAGTCAACAAGCACATCCGTGCCGCCTGCAAATCAAATCAAACACAAGTTCAAACAACCAAGTTCAAGGAGAGATTCAAGTCCCCTGCGACCCTCTCAAGAACAACAACAACGCACGCGGACGACGCGCGCACCCCCCTGCAGCACGTACGCTACCAGTGTAGTGTATCGTACGGCGTACCCCCTACTGCGTAGTAGAATTCAAAGGATTACATTAGAGATTATAAACACACAACTATTCTAATATCAATATAAAATTACTTTGTTTCCTTATTTTGTCTCAGTACGAAATTTGCGTTAACAAATTTGGTGAACCCGACGTGAAAGTTCTACCTCTCATCCCTACTACGTACGTATCAACTACTGCAACGACGATGTCTGCTGAACAACACACTCCTCGTTCCTCCAAGAAGACCTCTAGCAAAGTAACGCAGAGTTCTCCTAGCGCTACTACAGCGCAACCCACCGGCATCTGCACCAGAGGGATGGCGAAGAAGGCTGTCGTCAACGCTGCTGCTGCTCGCCTTCATGCTGCCGAGGTTCCTAAGCGGTCTCGCAGATTCTCTGCTGCCTCCATCGCTGCAGCAGCTACTGCTATAATTGCGCCTGCTTCCCCTCAGCGCAAGAAGATTAAGTATAAGCCGATCGTCGCATCTGTCATGAAGATAACACCAAAGACTGTCGAAGAACAGTTGGCAGAAATGCAGGCCCACTTCGAGAAGCTCAGGCTCGAGAACGAAGAAAAGAACAAGAAGATTGAGGATCTCCAAAAGGAGGTAGCTGAGCTGCGCAAGGCTGAGAAGCCACTTAACTCCGAAAAGGAGGGTAGCAGCGACGAAGAGGAAGAGGAGGATGACGAGGAGGAGTCTGAGCATGATGATATCATCAAAACCAAGGAGAGCTCCTACTCCCAAAAGCAGCTGTAGATGCTGATAGCAGATGCAGTTAAGAATCAGTTTGGTGAAAGCTCTTCGAATAGCTTTCGCTACGTCAAGCCTTATACCAAGAGGATTGACAAACTGAAGATGCCTTCACGCTATCAACCGCCGAAGTTCCAGCAGTTCGACGGGAAGGGCAACCCAAGACAGCACATTGCGCACTTTGTGGAAACATGCAATAATGCTGGAACTGGAGGCGATCGACTGGTCAAGCAGTTCGTTAGGTCCCTCAAAGGTATCGCCTTCGACTGGTATACCGACTTGGATCCTGAGTCTATCGACAGTTGGGAGCAAATGCAAGATGAATTCTTGAACAGGTTCTACAACACTAGGCGCATTGTTAGTATGAGCGAGCTCACAAATACAGTCCAATGGGATGAGGAACCCGTTCTTGACTACATCAGCCGTTGGCGTGCACTGTGTCTTGAGTGCAAAGATAGGCTATCCCCGAGTTCAGCTGTAGAGATGTGTGTCAATGGTATGCACATGGACTTGCTGTATAGTTTGAAGTCAAATAAGCCTAAAAACTTCCAAGACCTTGCGACACGCGCTTATGACCTGGAGCTTACATTAAAGGTGCGTAAGAAAGAACGTACCTCCTCTTTTACGAAAACTTTATTTGAAAAGGAGTATAAGAAAAGTGACAAGACCTCCAAGGGCACGACAAAGGAGGCTATGGCCGTCACCACCAGCAGCGGTCCCATCAAGATCTCTACAAAACCAAAGTACGAAAAGAAAAAGGATACGTCAACAAGGGAGTACAACCGCGACAGGCCTTCTTTGAAAGAGCTGATGGCCAAAAAGTATCCTTTTCCCGACTCTGACGTGCCAGAGATGTTGGAGCAGCTGCTAAAGAATAAGCTCATCGAGCTACCTGAAGCAAAGCGTCCTGAGGAGGTAGGCAAAACCGATCATCCTAGGTACTGTGCGTACCACAGGCTGATCAGTCATCCCACAGGAAAGTGTGTTGACGCGAAAGAGAAAATGATGGACCTCGAGAAAAGGGGTGTGGTAGCTTGGGACTACGACGACGTCGTGGAAACAAACTGTACTACAGTAATGGAGGATTCACTCCCATCTTGTCCATGTGATAGCAAAGCTGAGTGGTATGCCCACTCCATTCGGTTTGGTAGTCTTGAACCTATGCTAGTATGGCGTCCAAGACCGACCCCACAGCCAAATCTTGTGTCATCAGAGGTAGAGGCGCAAGAGAAATCAAACATATCACCAGGCTCCTTAGATGTCGATGACGATGAGGGGTGGACGTTGGTGACGAGAAGAAAGTCAAGGAGGCAAGCGAAGCCTCAACCACAACTTGTGTCACACAAAAGGACACAAACCAAAGAAGAAGGGTCCCCGTCGACCTGAAGGAAAGAAGAAGCCAAAGAAGGTCGTAAAAGCCAACTTGTGTCACACAAAAGGACACAACCAAAGAAGAAGGGTCCCCGTCGACCTGAAGGAAAGAAGAAGCCAAAGAAGGTCGTAAAGCCAACTTGTGTCACACAAAAGGACACAACCAAAAAAGAAGGGTCCCCGTCACCTTGAAAGAGTTCTTCCCAGCAGAATACCTCGACAAAGTCACTGCATGCGCAACGTCAACTTCGGTAAGCGAGGATGAAGAGGAGGAAGTCCCAACTAATGAAGTTTTGGTAGTCCAACCACCCAACTCTGAAAAGGACGAGAGGGTGTCAGCCACTTTACGCGCTCTCCCTGCGCGTATGGGGTGGAAACAAATCTTTGGTCTGTCAGAAGAGACGCGACAACACATAATCCAAGCTCTCCAGAACCCAAAGTTATACGTAGAAGAGACCAAACATGCTACAGACTTTGAAGAAGAATCATCCAAGTGCGCTTCATGCAGCACGGCTGTGACGTTTTCTGATGAGGATCTCCTACTGGGGTCTAAACCCCACAATAGGCCGCTCTACGTGTCAGGTTACATAAGGGGGCATAAAGTTCGCCGAATTCTTGTCGATGGAGGCTCTGGCGTTAGTCTTATGCCAAAAACAACCATGACAGAGTTAGGGATCACGATGGATGAACTCTCTAACAGTCGTATGACTGTTCACGGCTTCAACTCAAATGCTGAACGTGCTATTGGACTTATTCGCGTGAACCTCACGATAGGAGATCTCTCTTCGGATACACTGTTTCACGTGATAGATGCCAAGGCCTCATACAAGTTGTTACTAGGTCGACCATGGCAACATCAAAATGGAGTTGTACCGTCAACCCTTCACCAATGTATGAAGTACTATCGTGGAGGTGAGAGAAAAATCAATGGGGATGCGAAGCCATTCGACAAAGCAGATTCATACTTCGCTGATGCTAAGTTTTTTGACGAAGACCTTTGCTCATCTGAGTTGCTGCCATCTTCCATCTCTTCAACTGGCAAAGGGGCAAAAAGGAATAAGGTTGTGGTTCAAGCTAAGGCGCCACACAATCACCCTTCATCAACAAACGACCAGAAAAGTCAATCGGAGGTTGTTATCAAGCCAACTACAGTTCCAACTGTCAAAGTTCAGCAACCAATACCGAAGACTATGACTGCCGTCCTGCGATACATCCCACAGTCACGTCGCAAGGAAGGACAAAACCCTTTTGAGGCATGTCAGAGCTTGAAACCAAAGACCATAGAGGTATATAAGACTAAGAAGTCCATCAAACAAGAATGGGTGAAGAAAGTTGTCACACCTCTACCTAGCAGCAACCAAACCTCAATTGTGAAACCTCCAGTTGCAGGATTTACTCCCTCAACCAAAGGAACAATGGCGAACGAAGCAGACGCCTCAAGTGAGAAGAACGTAGGGAGATTCGACTCCAATGCATACAAGTTGATGGAGAAGGCCGGATACGACTTTCAAAATCCGACTCCACTAGGCGACGTTGTGGAGGTGGAACCGTACGGTCTAAATGCAACCCAAAAGAAACTATTCAAGGAAGGGGGTGATTTCGCAGTCACCAAAGCCGGTTTGGGCTATGAGCCTCCTGCGCCCATAAAGATCTCCGTTCGACGCAAGGATGCCTTTTCCTGTCAACACATCACTGTCGAAGAAGTCGACGAAGAGAAAAGGGTGGAACAGAGCTCACAACGCACTTCATCTGTCTTTGATAGGATGAATCCACCAATAAGGAGGATGCCCCCCGTGTTTCGAAGGCTGGGACAAACATATGCTGAACGTCAACTACCCATGAGAGATCATCCGTCTGTATTCGGCAGATTAGGTGAGCTGCGAGTTAACAATGAGGCTGAATCATCTCACACTCAAGTACAGAGACAATCGGTGTTCGACCGTATAGCTCCTCTTACAATCTTCGATCGTCTGGGAACTCTTAACGATAAAACTGACGACATGGCTTCCCAACCTATCACAGCAACTCAAGGCGATGACGAGACTCCGATCACCGCTGATATCAAGAGTAGCGTGCCGTCACGCATGAAACGCTCACGAGAGGTAGACATCATCAATAACGAACCTCTAGTAGCAAAGAGTCGTGTTGTAGTGTTGACCAACCAATCAAAATCCTCAAGTCATGATGATAGGGTCAACAAGAAAGAAGTTGTTACATGCTCTCGTTGCAAATGTCGAGTGAGAAAGGAGGATATTCCACCAACCTCTCGTGATGAAGAACCCTCAAAGGGCGACGAAGAAGTAACATCCTATCACATCACCGTGGAGGAACTACCTGACCCTAACACGGAGGTGGAAGCTGACGAAGCTCCAGCACCACTTGAGGATGGGGTTAAATCAACAGTGGATGAGTTGAAAGAACTAAACCTCGGCACTCCAGAAGATCCACGCCCTATCTATGTGAGTGATCTCCTAGCTGAAAATGAAGAGAAAGAGTACTACACACTGCTTTCCGAATACAAAGACGTGTTCGCTTGGAGTTACAAAGAGATGCCTGGGCTTAGTCCCAAAATTGCAGTTCATCGTCTCGCGATAAAAAAAGGGGTCAATCCTAAGAAACAGTCCAAACAACGTTTCAGGCCGGAGTTAGTCCCTGAAATTGAAAAGGAAGTCAACAAGCTCATTGAAGCCGACTTCATTCGCGAAGTGAAATATCCTACATGGATAGCAAACATTGTTCCTGTAAGGAAGAAGAATGGGCAATTGCGCGTCTGCGTTGACTTTCGCGATCTAAACGAGGCATGTCCTAAGGATGACTTCCCCTTGCCAGTCACTGAACTAATGATTGACGCAACTACTGGGCACGAAGCCCTCTCCTTCATGGACTGTACTGTAGGATACAACCAAATCCTAATGGCGCCTGAAGATCAAGAAGCTACGGCCTTCCGCACTCCAAAAGGGATATTTTGTTACAAGGTTATGCCCTTTGGTCTGAAGAACGCAGGTGCGACATATCAACGAGCTATGCAGAAAATCTTCGACGACATGCTGCATAAGACAATAGAGTGCTACGTTGATGACGTGGTCGTCAAATCCAAGAAGAAGGAAGACCACATCGATGATCTACTGTAATAGCCCGATCCATCGTCCGTCGCAACACAACCCAATAAGATGGGTAGTCACCTATTAGGCCCATATATCCTCTTCGGGCTCTAAAAGGTGAAGGCTTTGTTGTTAGTATGATGGTAGGAATCTATTATAAACTGATCATATGAGCCTTATTTTCCCAATGTGGGACAAATCAACTCCATAAATCACTTTCCAAATTCCGTAGTGTTACAAACTCCCCCACTTAAAGAACGCAACGTCCTCGTTGCGCCTCAGTCAAACCATACCAACATCAACACAGGTCCAAGATCTCCCCCGCTAGACGGCTGACCTGGGCCTCGCCCCATCACCCAGCACGCGGTCGCAGGGTTGCTCTGATACCATCTGTAATAGCCCGATCCATCGTCCGTCGCAACACAACCCAATAAGATGGGTAGTCACCTATTAGGCCCATATATCCTCTCCGGGCTCTAAAAGGTGAAGGTTTTGTTGTTAATATGATGGTAGGAATCTATTATAAACTGATCATATGAGCCTTATTTTCCCAATGTGGGACAAACCAACTCCATAAATCACTTTCCAAATTCCGTAGTGTTACATCTACGCTCTGTTTTCGAGAGGCTTCGCAAATGTCAACTCAAAATGAATCCTCTCAAGTGTGCGTTCGGCGTCACGTCAGGAAAATTTCTCGGGTTCGTGGTCACTCATCGAGGCATTGAGATCGATCAAAACAAGATCAAGGCCATCCAAGAAATGCCTGAACCCAAGAACCTCAAGCAACTACGTGGACTGCAAGGTCGTCTAGCCTACATCCGTCGGTTCATATCCAACCTTGCTGGTCGTTGTCGACCATTCAGCCATCTCATGAAGAAAGGCGCACCATTCGAGTGGGATGACAATTGCCGCAAAGCATTTGATGACTTGAAGAAATACTTGTCATCACCACCTGTGCTGGGGGCACCAATTCCAGGGAAGCCCCTCATCTTGTACATCGCAGCACAAGAAAGTTCGCTGGGGCAATGTGCGCCCAAGAAAATGACGAACGTAAGGAAACTGCTCTCTACTACTTGAGTAGAACTTTGGTAGGGGCTGAGTTGAATTACTCCCCTATCGAGAAAATATGTCTTGCATTAGTATTCGCGGTCCAAAAGTTGAGGCACTACATGCAAGCACATACTGTACACGTGGTCTCCAAGGCCGACCCTATCAAGTACATACTCTCAAGACCAGTTCTATCTGGTAGGTTAGCCAAATGGGCAGTACTTCTCAAGCAATACGATCTCGTGTACGTGGCTCAAAAAGCAGTTAAAGGTCAAGCGATAGCTGATTTCTTTGCTGACCACCCCGTCCCTGGAGATTGGGAGCTATGCGTGAACCTCCCAGGAGAAGAGATTTTCTATGTCGACGTGCTCCCACCATGGCAGATGTACTTCGACGGAGCTGCACGACGTGACGGAGGTGGAGCTGGAGTAGTGTTCGCTTCTCCAGAAAGCCACATTCTTCCATACTCTTTCGTCTTGACTGAATTATGCTCAAACAATGTCGCCGAGTACCAAGCCCTCATACTTGGTCTACAAATGGCACTTGAAATTGGTGTTAAGGACATGGACATTTACGGTAATTCACAACTCGTCATAAACCAAGTCCTCGACGATTATGAAGTTAGGAAGGATGACCTCGTTCCCTACCACCAACAAGCGATCCAATTGCTTAATAAATTCGATTCCATAACAGTGGGACATGTTCCAAGGAGTGCCAATAAACTGGCTGACGCGCTTGCCAATCTTGCAGCCAACTTGGCACTGGGGGCAGAAGAATCAGTAACGGTCCTTGTATGCAGTCGTTGGGTAGTACCACAAGAAGAAGCGATAGAGGTGGTACAGTCTTCAAACATGATTTGTGTACACCAAGTTGACAAGGAGGACTGGCGGCAACCCATCATTGATTACTTGGACCACCAAAGGTTGCCAGACGATCTAAGGCATAAAGTTAAGATACGTCGACGAGCTCCAAAATTCTTCCACTACAAGGGAACGCTATATAGACGGAGTTTCGAAGGACAATGGTTGCGATGTCTTAGCGATGAAGAAGCAAGTGATGCAATGCAAGAGGCTCATGCTGGTGTGTGCGGCGCCCATCAGTCCGGTCCTAAGCTCTATGACCGAATCAAACACCTGGGCTACTACTGGCCGACCATGGTACGAGATTGCATGGAATTTGCTAAACGTTGTCAACCATGTCAATTTCATGCAAATTTTATTCATCAACAACCAGAGCATCTACATCCTACTGTTTCTTCATGGCCCTTCGAAGCTTGGGGACTTGACGTTGTAGGGCCTATCACTCCAAAGGCATCGAACCAGCATGCTTACATCCTAGCAGCGACTGACTATTTCTCTAAGTGGGAAGAAGCCGTCACATTACGAGAAGTCAAGAAGCAAAATGTCGTCGACTTCATCAAAAACCACATCATTTATCGACACGGCATACCGCGACGGATCATAAGTGACAATGGTAAACCCTTCGACAATCGTATGATGACGGCCTTATGCGAAAAATTCAAGTTCCAACAATGTAAGTCGTCGATGTACAATGCCCCCGCGAATGGCCTAGCTGAGGCATTCAACAAAACACTTTGCAACTTGTTGCAAAAGGTAGTTGCTAAGTCAAAGCGCGATTGGCATGAGAAGATAGGCGAAGCATTGTGGGCATACCGCACTACATACAAAACAGCGACTCAAGCAACCCCATACGCACTGGTATATGGAGTAGAAGCAGTGGTCCCATTGGAGCTTCAAATCCCATCCCTACGGATCGCCATCCAAGAAGGACTCACAACTGATGAGAATGACAAGTTGCGCCTCGCTGAGTTAGAAGCGCTCGACGAGAAGAGACTGCAAGTGCAACAAAAGCTTGAGTGCTATCAAGCACGAATGGCTCGCGCATTCAACAAAAAGGTGCGACCTCGTTCCTTTCAAATGGGAGACTTGGTGTTAGCAGTCAGAAGACCAATCATCATTCCTCGCAAAACTGGAGGTAAATTCCAACCCAAATGGGATGGACCTTACGTGGTGCAAGAAGTCTACACTAACGGTGCATACAAAATTGTTGATCATGATGGCTTACATGTTGGCCCAATCAATGGGAAGTTTCTGAAGCGATACTATCCCTGAACACCACAAACAAAGCTGCTCCTAAGCACGAGCTAAAACTGCATACCCCAAATGAACTACGTTGGCTTGATCTTGCAAACTGAATTTGCAGGTACGTAGGCAGTTTAAGTAAACACTTTACTTGGGTGCAGCCACACCAACCAAAAAAAAAAACTCCACCCTTCAAAAAAAAAAAAAAAAAAAAAAAAAAAGAAAAAAAAAAATACTCCTGGCCCGCATGAGCCTAAACTGTGAATGGCAAAATCATCGCCACATCTCAACATTCTTGGATGAGACGTTTAGTTACCCGCAATGTATAAGCAATTTATACATCTTTGTTGGCAGCCATTATCAAATAGATGAATAAATTAATCCTTGCATTAAAATATGAGATGGTAACAAACGAGTCATTGACAAAACGAAACAAAGTAAAAAAAAAAAAAAAA
Organism: Spergularia marina; assembly: GCA_963680865.1. NCBI lineage: Eukaryota > Viridiplantae > Streptophyta > Magnoliopsida > Caryophyllales > Caryophyllaceae > Spergularia > Spergularia marina. The sequence continues at coordinate 7,301,157 of OY804544.1, read as the reverse complement.
AAAAATCTACTAGGCTGGCATTATTACAAAGCGAGGTTCTTCCTCCTTTCTGCTAGTGTGGCCCTCAACCCCTCTAAGCCTTTCATCTTCTCCTGCAGTGCAGCTCGAGCTGACATACAACGGTCCAACTCTTGTCTAGAGGAATCCACTTGCACCTGCGCGGCTGAAATATCTTCAAGTCCTCGATTATATTCGTCGGCCAGACGTGACTCTTTCTCAGAAACTCGTCGTAGCGACTCCTCCAAAGTAGCCTTGTCTCTCTTCACTTGGTCTAGCTCTCTTGACCGCCTCTCATTGGCACGAGAAAGGTCAATGATCGTGGACTCCGCAGATGTGAGACACCCTTTAGCTTTGGCGATGTCATTGGCGATTTGATCATTACTCTTTTGCTGAATCGAATTTTAAGATACCATAAGGTAAGCATTTACCTCCCTCACATATTCATCCACATTTGACTGAAGATCAGAAAAATCGCCGCCTAGCATATCGATCTTCTCATAGACTTCAGTAGCGCTCTCTTTGATCTTCTCCACTTGGGTATACGAAAGATTCCGCATGTGTGCGAGCAATTCATTCTTCATCATAAGCACAGCGAAGTTAAAGATTACGCCAGTCGCCTTAAGAGGCTGAAAGGTGAAAGTCGAAGCCTCGGGGGATACCCTCCCGCTGGTGCCAATATCATGCATAGACAACTTTTGAGTATGGGAACCCATTGCAGAACGTGCGCTCAAAGTGAGGGCATTACTATCAGCTTCGTCGCCCATACTCTCGTTATCATCCTGCAATTCGATGACCCTTGGTATTGGGATTTGCTTACCCTTGCCGTGCCTCACGTTCGGAGGAAGTTGTATGGTCGCATTGAAAAATTCCTGGTCAGCACCAATGTCGATATCTCCTCCCTAAAAAAAAAAAAAAAAAAAAATGGGGGCATGAGTTCAGCGCAAGAACGCATAATCTCATAAAAGACAGATAAGCAAGAAGGGTAAACCCACCAATTTGCAAGACGGCGTGTGCGACGGGCTCGGCAAGTCGGCGATTTCATCATCAAGGTCATCTGGAGCCAAATCCTGGGCCTTTCTCTTTTGATTGGCTCGCTGGTGTTTCGGGTCAACATCAGATCCTGCATTATCACTTGGCTCATTCATAGCACGATCGTCCACATGCTTAATCTCAGGTTGCTTTTCTCTATTAGGTGGGAGAGCTCTACATTTCTCCCGGAGATCTTTTACTCCTGCCGCGGCCCACCAGTTAGTGAAGCGACTAGTGACATCTTTGCACCAGTCAACTGAAAGGGTAGGGAGGAACATTTTAGATTGACTACCCTTGAAGAGTAAAAGACGCCAAAATCTTAAAGCCTCATACACCGTAACATCACGATGCGGGGTATCACGCATAAGAATTTCGGGCTTCTCCTGTTGATAGCCAAACTGTCTGCTGAACCGATGAGGGTTGTACGCCTCGAGATGAAACGACGAGCCCATGCGTGTAGGCAAGTAAGCTGATCGCAACGACACTAGATAGCTAAACTTGTCAACGTCTAATTGACCATCATCGAACAGAGTATCAATTCTATTCCTATTCATCATAAGATGATTCACCTTCGCTTCCTTTTCTTCATGAATAAGTTCTCGCGCACTATCATCTTTGTAGGCCCTCGAGCCTCGAATTCCGGAGTGCGTTGTCATGATAGGACCGGGGGGGGGGGGGAACTTTGAAGCATGATGAGTCCGGAAGTAATACGCAATCCAGCCATATAGGTAGTGAGCCGGGAAGAAAGATTTCGAGTACCCAGGACGTTCAGAGGAAGAGACGTCATTCAAACCCTTGTAAATGCTACCTAGCACCGGCACAGCGAGGCTGAATGTCTTCCCTTGTGCCATCCAACTGGCGGTCTCGAAAGTGGACGGGCGTATCAGCCTCTTATTGTTTTCCGGGAGGACGAACGCGCAAAGCCAGCAAGATAAGAAGGCAGCAACATAGGCGCGCTGCCTTGTTGGGTCCTCTGTTAGTCCAAGCTTCTCAAATAAAGACAACTCTTCTGAGGTCCATTCCACCTTCTTAGCTGTGATCTCTCCAGTTGGAGTGCAAGTGGATTTAGGAGGATTCATCGTCTTTTTAGCCCTTTTCTCCTTGCCAATTTCCGTATGGGGATAAACAACAGGTCGACTACACCAATAATGAATCCACTGCGCAGAAGTTACCTTGCCATGTGACTCTGGCTTCCTAGCAATACGATGGTAAGCAACAAGCAGAAACTTACAGCACCTCGGTAAACCGTTCGTCTGCCTGAACATACCGCGTAGGGGAACCGTTTCGTCATAAATTTCGCCATAAATGGGTAAACCACCGAGCTTGTAGAGGTCCCATAAAGAAATGGAGATCTCGCCTTCTTGAGTGTGAAGGGTGTTAGTAGTAGGGCACCAACTTTCAAAGAAAGCGCGCATGATATTCGTATCTTTATCATACGAGTACAACGATGCACACACCGCCTTGAAAATTGCAGATGATTCAAGGATGACCTGAAAGCGAGCAAGGATGTCCTCAGTCCACTCCCAGTATCCTTTGATGTAAGTAGCCTCCCCAAAAACCCTAAGTTGGGTAGACCATTTCACTGACCCATCAATGATACGACGCCCGAGTAGTGGAAAGATGCTGGGGTTTGGCCTTGTTGGGAGAGTACTCTTCAAGATACAGGTCCTGAATTGATCCGGAGAAGGATGGGGTCTGACATTTCACTTGGAAAGAGAGATGCATCAAGTACCATCGGCGTCGTATCTCTCCATAACGGTTCACGAGCAACCAAACAAGTTCCCGAGGCGGGAGCGTCCTTTTCTCCGTTCACAATGCAAAGGTATGAGACATTACCGTCGTTGAACTCCTTGAGAAGAACCATTGTAAACCTTGCAAGTACAAATAAAAGGGTGTAAGCCAATAAGGAGAATGCCTGAAGAACTACGCTGTAAAGACGTCATCATCAGTAAGTCGACGACGACGAACGGCCCTTCGGCGATGAACCTCCAGATGAGTCGACGACGACGGCCTTACGGCGATGAACCTCCAGATGAGTCGACGACGGCGAACGGCCTTACGGCAATGAAAGATGTTGTCTTACGACGATACGAAGAAGATGATCGGCCTTTCGATGATGAATGACGATGTCTCACGGCGATTTGCTTTAAAAGCAAAGAAGATGAATCTCTTTATGGCGGTAGACGATGTGGTTTCTCACGCATACTTCGAAGATCTGCATACACACAAAGAAAGCAAGCAACAAAAAATTGAAAAAGAGTAGTGACGTATATATACCTTATTCCGTGTAAAAGTTGTCGGGAATACTTGCGCTTGAAGCACTCGAATAAATCACCTATAAAGGAGAGTAAGGCAAAAGTCAATCATGTGGTCATAAAAAGAAAAAGGGGGGGGGGGGTCTTCTAATGCGTGATCGGAATGGGGATTGAATTCGCACGAAAAGCCAAGCGCAATAAACAATTGACAATCGGTGGCCGCGCAAGTTGTCTAAAAGGTGGGCTGAAATTGTCGAGTACGTTGAAACCTATCACACTGTATCATGGTGATCATCATGATCAGGAAAAAAACGAAAGAAGGAATGACAATCCGAAAATTGACGTCAAATCGTAGCATCTGGCGAGATTATCGCATACACGGTGGTCATCATCAAGAAGATGAATTCAATGTAAAGTCATCACTTTTTATTTCTGGTCAGCTCTTGGGTCAGCCGAACGACTTGAATTAAGGAGTGAATAAAGTAAACCACATGAAAGCATAGACATAGCTGCGTAGTGCGTACCAATTCGGTGAGAAAAGCCAAGTCAAATTCTATGAAGGGTGGACATAGTCACATTCAGCAAATAAGTCAAGATTGCTCCAATTGTAAGTCAAGATTGCTCAAATTCGTAGACGAAGAATCAAAGCAAAGTGTAACAAACCAAATTCTGGAAATCGACGGAAAACGAGACAAGGCGTGCAACTATCTAAGCCTTTGTCCACAAAATTCCAAGCAAAGCAGAATTACAGCAATGGATGTCAAACCCGAAAAACTGCAAACAAGAAAGGATAAATTACGTACCTTCGCTATTTGGTTGTTTGGTCGTAGGCGGTAAGTTCTTTGCACAATCGAACGACATGGAAAGTTTATATAGTGCTGGAGCTGAAGACAAGCGTACAAACACATTCCATAAAATGAGCTTCGGCAAAAGGAAATTGCATCTACAAAATTTCCAAGTTCGCTGCGTACCCAACAGTTCGGTAGAACTACCGGGCGACTGTAACATTGAAAATTTTCCTATGACTTCTTTTTCATGTATAGCAAGTCTTGATATTTGCCAAAAAAAATCGTGGTCCGAGCTTATGTGTTTCTTTGGAAACCAAGTTATACCCACTTACCAAATTCAACAGAGGGGAAGCTCCTTCCTTAAGCTAAAATTTGCCAGTAACCATATAGGTTTAAGATTTGCTGAATCTCGCCATACACGGGTCATGGCATTTCATGTCCAAATTGTGCTAATCTTGGTACAATTATACCACTAAGTCCGATAGCGACGTAGTGGTAGACAAAATCAATGGTCCTATTGCCGGGCCTCAAAACATCAACTTATCAAGGTAAATGAAACTACCATTACCTGCCAAGTCATCAGTTCGACAGGGTACTGGAAATTTAAACTTTCAAAATGATAGAACGTCAACCTCCTAAGGTACTTAAATGACGTAAGTCAAACGCCAACCTTTATGTTATCCACAAGGTTACAAGATCACCAGGGTAACGTAAAATGTCCCAGTGTCACCCGAAAAGGTCGAGAAAATGACCAGGACGAAGCCATCAGCAGTATTGGAGGCAAAATTGTCATCCGCCAAGTCGACAAATGACATGGTGACGTTAAAAAATGAGTGAACACTCTTACGATAAGTAATATGTTCATTGACTTCCAAGTCAAGCCAAATGAGTCGGAACCTCGCCTCGTTAAAACACTTGTACAGTGTACGCGACAAGGTACCGAGGGGGCAATTTGTAGGCACTGAAAATTTGTTAATGTGCCGGAAATTAAATAAATTAATAATTTTGGATTAATATCAAATTTTATTCCAATTTAATTAATTTGCTCCGTTAAAATGATATCTGGATCGATCCAATTACTAATTTGGGTTAGATGGATCCTGGTCTGGATAGAACATGCAATTGGGCCAAGTCCACATAAAGCCTAAAAGAAAAGCCCGTGACTACAAGCCCACTTGATATTAGGGTTTTGACTCTATATAAATGGAGCCTCCCTCATTCATTTGGGGGTTGGAAAAATCAGAGAGAAGAAAACCCCCAGAGGAATTCTCAAACTCCCGCAGTCAACAAGCACATCGGTGCCGCCTGCAAATCAAATCAAACACAAGTTCAAACAACCAAGTTCAAGGAGAGGTTCAAGTCCCCTGCGACCCTCTCAAGAACAACAACAACGCACGCGGACGACGCGCGCACCCCCCTGCAGCACGTACGCTACCAGTGTAGTGTATCGTACGGCGTACCCCCTACTGCGTAGTAGAATTCAGAGGATTACATTAGAGATTGTAAACACACAACTATTCTAATATCAATATAAAATTACTTTGTTTCCTTATTTTGTCTCAGTACGAAATTTGCGTTAACAACTAGTTAAAAATTGGTAATTCGTACTATTTGACCCACCACAATTCCGATAAATAAATTTCGGACCAGTTCAACTTTTGATCCTGGCTCCGCCACTAAAGTCTTTAGAATGTAACATCGCTCGAGCATCCTAGAGCAACACGGTCAGAACCTCATATGTGTGTTTAGGATATGAGTTTCTCCATCGGATCCGGACTACGTAAAAGAACCACAATAAGCATAAAACCAACATATGATTTCCAAGTGTTCACAAAAAGTTGGAACACTTTGACCAAAAAATGGGCTCATCACACGTGATGCCAACTTGTCATGTACAAATACAAACATCCTCATATATATCCTGCTTTTATCTTCAATTTCGCATGCAAAAGTTCCACATACACCTGAAATTCTGACTTTCATTCGTAGCTTCGGAGTTTACAAGAATGACATGAGTAATTATAAACGACCCTTTTAACTTCTTCGGAAATATTTATAAAATATCTCATATTTTCCTATAAATACTTCGTTAGTTGCATTTTAATTACTCTCCTTCAAAATAAGCTTGCATGTAAAAGCCTCACCTTTCATCAGTCATCATTCAGTAAGTATTTTTTTTGTTACATCTGATTTTATGAAACTTATTTATTTGTAAATATCACATATCGAATTACCTTTAACTTAATTTGTTTAAATCCATCAAAAACATATACCCCCTCCAGTTCTGAATGATCTTCTTGTTTCCTTTTTGAATCAGTTCTAAATGATCTTCTACTTTTCTTATTTGTAATGTTTTTTCATTTTCCACCGCATCTTACTCCCTACAAAAAAATCTGTGCTATTTCATTGTGGAACATCGAATAGAACAGGAGGGATCGAGTAATTATTTTCAATTCAATTTACCCTTGCCCGTCCCGGTATCCATAGACATAGCAATTTGTATTCAGAAAAATTTATAGTATACACCGGTTAGTGTATATATAAGACCGTCTTATCCAAAATTTGCATTATTCAATCATCCTAGTGTATATGTTGCATTATAAACAAGAATTCCATGATTCATCAAAATGTCACTATATATGCGCAACAACTTTTTACCACAACATTTTACCTGGAACAAATGTTTACCCCAAATGTTTGCATTTGTCAATATTTAGGCTGTAGTGATAGAATTTCTAAATTGCACTACCTAAGGACTCGGACAAGTCTGTTATTGCTAGTAGTAAACGAAAAATATGAGAGAGCTCCTAGAAAACACTAAAACTAACGGACTTGCTTCATTGGTGGTGTATTTCATACTTTTTACCACCCTCTTAAGCATTTTAACTCTCTACTCTCCATTCTCCTTCACCATCACCGGGACACAGCTCGTAATCAACGGTGCCAATCGCGGTAAGTACCATTTTCCACTATGTTCGTTGTTCGTATCACAAACTTTTGAATAAACCCGTTTCACCGGAAAAGTTTAACTTGTATGAAATAGCTAGGGCATAAATAGACTCAAGATACGGTAAGTTCAAAGTTGTCACCCAATGATTGCGGATATAGTCACTAGTGGACCCGCGTACATTTGTCATTTTTTTGACATAATTTTGTGAAAGGGGTTCATCCAATGTTTTGTATCGATCAATAATGATCATACATATGAATACGCGATTCAAACTATATATTAAAGATTTAGAATATGTCAAATGATGATCTAACAATTTTTCAGATAATGCAAGATGTGACTTGTTCAAGGGGCAATGGGTTGAAGACCCAAAGGGCCCTCTTTACACAAATGCAAGCTGTAAAACAATCCCATCGTCGAAAGATTGTTTCTTGCATGGGAGGAACGATAGAGAATTTCTTTACTGGCGGTGGAAGCCAGACGGGTGTGAGCTACCAGGATTTGAACCCGAGACCTTTTTTCAAATAGTCCATCATAAGAAACTCGCGTTTATAGGAGACTCGGTCACCCGTAACCAAGTTGAATCACTTTTATGTCTTTTATCACAAGAGGATACTCCAATTGATGTGTACAAGGATGCCAAAGATCGGTCTCGAACGTGGTTCTTTCCTAGGCATAATTTTACACTTCTGGTGTTATGGACTAGGTTTTTGGTTAGGGGTGTTGAAAAAGAAGGTGGTGTTTTTGATTTGCACCTCGATCAAGTGGATGATATATGGGCTCAAAATGTGACTCATGGGCTTGTGGATTACGCCATTGTTTCGGATTCTCAATGGTTCTTTAAGAAGAACTATTTGTATAAAGACGAGAAATTGATTGGATGTCTCTATTGCAATGAAACCAACGTAACTGAGTTTAATGTGGGTTTCGCTATTGGAAAGGCCCTACAAACTACACTCAGGTAACTCTCCTCTGGATATATGTGAAAGTAATTTAAATCAAATGTTTATCTTTTGATAAAAAACGGAATAGGGGAAACAACGAGTAGTGAATGAGTAATTAAGACTTGTGTTACTTTGTTAATGAAGCATAAGACCACTAAGACTTTGTTGTTGTTGTATTTTACAGATACATTGATGAATGCGCGAAATGCAAAGACATGATGACCTTGGTGAGGACAATATCTCCGTCACATTTCGAGAATGGGACATGGAAAACCGGAGGAAATTGCGAAAGAACGAAACCTTACAACAACAAAGAGGTAAAAGAATTGCTGACAACAAATGGCAAAAACAAGGTCGAGTGGGAGGTGAGGGCCGCTCAATTGGAAGAAGTTGAGAGGGTGAGGAGAGTCACCGGGGAGACGAGGCGAGAGAAGTTCCAAGCCATGGACATGAGTAGCGTAATGGTGGTGAGGCCTGATGGGCACCCTGGCTCACATTGGCGTGACAAAAAGAAGAAAGGTTTCAATGACTGCGTACATTGGTGCATGCCTGGCCCGATTGATGCGTGGAATGAGCTTTTGTTGGCACTCCTTAATAGACTTGAGTTGTAGATAAACAATTTTTGGGTCAAATTTAATGGTAAGATCATATTGACATAAATGTACTCCCTTCATTTCATTAGGTTCTTTGCATTTGGTTTAAGAACCTAATAAAATGGAGGGAGTATCTTATTTTCACTTCATATGCAAAATTTCTCAAATTCGGTTTTTTTTTTGTTTGCTATTCAAATTAATTAGAATTAGATAGGATGTGAAAGTTTGTCAAAGTTTGATACTCACTCGGAATATAAACGAAATTAATTCAATTGTAACATGGAGTACTCTATAGTTCTTTGTCAAAAGAAAACTTATTTATTCATCTTAAAGGACACAATGCATGGTGACTTTAAGCTATCTCACTCCTGAAACAAGTGGTTAGAGGTTCGATTTTTAACTCTTGTGAATGAAGCAACCAATATTCGAAGGAATGAGAAGTGACTCCATAAAATCGACTTCTATACCTACTATGAGATTGCCTATTGTCGCATGCCATACTCGTAATGGACTGCAACAAAATAAGGTGAATTACTCACAACTCGAATCCTAATCAAACAATTAAATACTCTTAATGGACACCGACACTACTAAGGAACACCGACAGAACAAGGTGAATTAGTCATAACCCCCCGAGTCCAAATCGATACTGACTGAATAAGGTGAATTACTCGTAACCCGAGTCCTAATCGATACCCTAGGTAGCACCGAAACGGACACGAAAACGGACACAAAACGGACACGGGAAACGGCAGTCCGAAAATTGTAGGACACGGACACGCATAATTTAAATTATATAAAATACATATTTTATGTTTGAAAAAGTATATAACTAATTGAAATATTACTTTAATATTATATTAATACTGAATATATTATAAAACTTAGATTAAGAATTATATATATTACGATATTCAAATAAACATCGATAGCATAATTCATTTTTGATGATAAATACTCATCAACTCACGCCTTTATTATCAATTTTTCTATTAATTTTAGATTCTTAAAGTGTATAAAAGTGTCCTAGAGTTTCCCAATAAGCAAAAATATCAATATAATAATGGACACCGATTCAAGAGTTTCGGACACCTATTGTCAGGTGTCGTGTCGGTGTCGGTGTCCGACACGGTGTCGGACACGGACACGCTAGATCATGGAAGTATCCGTGCTACCTAGTCGATACCGACAAAATAAGGTGAATTACTCGTAACCCGAGTCCTAATCCAACAGTTAACCAAAGCCTATAAACACACATAGTGCTCGACTGCGTCCTGATCTTCCAAATTTGCTCAAAAAAATTTACCAGTCAAAATCAAATCAAACGAAGATGTCGTCAACACCGGACGACTACACCGCCGCCGCCGCACCAACCACCAGACCATGGGCGGACTTCTTCGACACCGCCTCAATCTCCCTCCCAGTCTCCCTCTCCGACGCCACCTCCCGCCTCAACCGCAACCTCGCCTACTTTAAGTTCAACTACGGCAACCTCGCCCTCACCGTCTTCTTTATCTCTCTCTTCTTCCGCCCACTCTCTCTCCTCGTCCTCTTCCTGACCGCCGCCGCCTGGTACTTCCTCTTCTTCCGTCGTGACGGCGACCTCGAGATCGCCGGATTTACCATCGACGACCGCATCATCGGCGCCGTTATGGGCGTAACTACCGTCTTAGCCCTGGTTTACGCTAACGTGTGGATGAATTTGATTGTGTCGATCGCGATTTCGGCGGTGATTGTTTGCTTGCACGGTGTTCTTAGGGTTCCGACTTTTGGGGATGATAATCCGTACGGCGGGTTACTTGACGCTGAAGCTGGAGGCTACAGTGAATTCTAAGATTTGTGAATTGAATTGTGCTTTTAATTTGGGGGTAATTGATTAGATTGTTCTTGTGTGATGTTTTAATTGCAAAATTTGGGGGTTTAATTTTGTTGTGGTTTATTGCTGAATTGCGACGTTACAAATATTATCTTAGGTTTATCTAACTTTGTAATCCTTGTTTGATTGTTCAATGGAATTCGATCGATTTTGTGAAGAAATTGTGGAAATTTTACAGCTTTTTTTTTTTTTTTTTACTGCATTGAAGTAATTTGATTGGAATTTCATGAATTTGCCTGATTGTAGCTTGTTTTTGTGCATTGTTGAGATAATGTATGGGCGGATTCTCGTGTTTTTCGGTCACCACCGGGATAATGCTTGTTAATTCGGCACTGCGTTAAAACAGAGAACATGGTGAACCATGGAGCCTGTGCCCTTGATCGGAATGTGATCTAGAATCGCAGATTCGCAATTATGAGGTTTCGGCTCTAGAGTATGAACTATGAAGTACGAGGTTACGAGGTTAGATTCGAGATGTCTTATGAAACTTGAATAGAACGTATGCTATGAGTGCACTGATGAAGCTGACTATTCATAATTCTATTGGCATTGGAAACCTGTCTGTTGCATTGTGAGCTGCAATGCTGATTACCTAAGGTGTCTGTTACCTAATGTTGCTTTAGTTCTAAGATTTCCTGAAATAAGAAGAGTGATCTGAAACAAGTTGGTTTAATTCTAGTGATGGCAGAATGCCATAATGTTTTGCAGGATGAAATATTACAGGTCAGCTCATAGCAGAATATGTAGGATTTTGCAATCATGTCGATTCATGGCGATCCTGCTGGTTTTATGTGGTAGAGGTTTCCCCTAATCAACCCACAGGTCGTCTCAAGTGCGTTATCAGTTAGCCTAGGTAATATGGTCATGTGAGTCAGGACTTGACGAGTTAACTCCGATTCAGATTATGTCACTCTAACAGCTGTGCAGTCTGCAGTCCGTCCAGACAGTCCTCGACTGTCGTTGTACACCTCAGAAGGGCAGAGCTAATGCATAATCATGGTGACCAACTCCGACAATCTTTCTTGCTGAACTATTGAAGGTCAAAAACTGAACTTGTTTTATTAGGAGAATAAAGTTGGTTTTTGCTGACTTTTCCTTCACCAAATTTGTACTATCTGTATAACATAATGTTCCTGCCTGATAAAAAAACACTTCTGCATCCAAACTAATATTTCTCCTCTCCTGTACAACCACTATCCCTCTCCTCTGTTGACTATATCCACACTGAAAAATGTCACAGCCACAACCACCACCACCATCGCTGGACGATGCGCCCATGATCACAGCAGCATCGTGGCGAGAGTTCTTCGACTTGACCACCCTCTCGTCTCCAGCGTCCTGCTCAGAAGCGTTGACTAGACTAGACCAGAACTTCCACCACTTTCGGTACAACTACAGCATCCTCGCCTTCATGATCATCCCCTTACTCATCCTATTCGATAATTTGAGCATAGTTACACTTCTCGTCATCGCTGCCTTGCTTATCCTGTTCTACCTCTACTTCTCCTCCTGCCGCTGTGCCGCGTCTCCCCTCCGTGTCTTTAGCTATGGAATTGATGATCGCAGTGTATTTTGGACCCTCTATATTGCCACAATGTCAGCCATGGTAATCTTCCATAATTCTGGTCGGGACGTCCTGGTTTTCATCCCAGTTTATCTGCTCATGGTCTGCTTACACGGTGCACTTACGGTCCCTCGCCTTGGGGACGATCTAGACCCGTACCTCAGGTTGCTTGGTGCTGATACTGACTCCAGTCGCGAACCTACATACAACACAATTGTGTAGAGGCCCGCTTAAGATTTCGCCTTTTGTTCTTTTAAAGTTGGCTAACTCGTGCACAACTGACCCTGCCGTAAATTCACTCAGCTTTAATCAGGAGTGAATTTACGGCAATGTCCGTTGTACACGAGTTACCCCAACTTTGAGATTAAGAAAAAGAAAAATAGTTACTGAGATGAGGTGTAAAATCCTACTACTGTAATAACTGAGTACAATTCTCGTAAATGACAGTTTAATAATTACTTCCCTTTGTAACTGTGTACAATTCTTGTAAATGACAGTATAATTACTTGATTCATAGATTTACAGCATCATGTTGTTCAAGCTTCCCTGATGAATGTCTACTGATATTCATATTACTGCAGAAAACTATGACAGTAACACATTCATCATCTGTTAGTATATATATTACAGAATTACCACATTCATCATTTACCAAACTCAGAAAAATCCTACTGCTAGTAAAATAATCCAAGAGTTGACAGTAGGTTGAGTGGTGCTTAAGACTTAAGTAGCTTGTAAGCAATGGGATTCTGGGGTGATCTATTAGGGTCATGCCTGGTGATCATTGGAGAGGTTGTGAAATTCATTCCGAATGTCGGTCCGGTCGTTTCGATAGCTATCAAGAGCGCTTCATCATTGCCCGGGCTGCTGGAAGCGCTGGTGATGAAGTGGCTTGAACATGTTAAGGCAACACCACGGGTCACAGCTGCCTGATGTATGTGAGGATGCAATAGTGGCTCCATATGTTGGTTTAATTTAAGTACTTAGTTACTACATTGTATTGTCGAATAATATTGTTGAATTATGATATGATCCTGGTGATATGGTGTTAAGCTGATGATTAGCTCTTTCTTTTTGATTATGTTCTTGCGTTTGTCAATTGTCTTATATAGGGGTAACGTTGCATACATTCAACCTGCATACCTCGCCTTACATCTGAATTATGAAAATTTTGATTTCCTTAGGGGCTGTTTGGTATCGTTTTTAGTTTTTAGCTGTTGGTTTTCATTTTCTATATGACTATTATAGAATCAAACAATTTAAGTTTAATTTTGATACTTATATTTAACTAAATATTTGTATGCAAAAAACCAAAAATTGAAAACGACAATGATAACGAATGGGCCTTTAGTAACTTTGCTTTTAAATAATGAGAAAATGAAGATTAATGTTAAATTTGGAAAATGGGTTTGATGACATTATCGAGTGTATGTAAAGTTTCATGAAGTTCCTTAAGAATCGCACATTAGAGGAAGAACATAGTTTTTGATACCAACAAACAAAACTTTATTGATGATAGTAGTGCATAACCCTCAATTAGATATCTTCATATATAAGCTCATAATTCCAAAGTAGAGAGCCGAAAACAGAGAATTACATCCACTGTAAAATTACATATATATAGTCCGGTAGGCCCTTGGATACAACTCTTTTATAAGTAACATAAAGTGCATGTATGAATATATGTAGGTATACCCTCCATTTCAACACAAATCCGATTTTACGATCAAGGTCGAGGTTAGTGTTCGAAAGCCCCATCAGCATCACAATGCTGGTTCGCCAAAAAGCAACAAATGCACCCATAAACCTTCCCTTATGCCAAAAACAAACCCAATGAACTTTGCCAATTGGGAAAAAAAGTTGGATGATGGCATAGGATACAAGGTACTAAAAAGTTGTTGCATGGTTGCTTGTGTAATCAAACCACGACCTGCCACGTGTCAATCGGAGAAAGGGCGCTCTAAAGGAGGGGTGAAAAGGTACTCCTAGGTATACCCTAGGAAAAGGTGTAGCTATATGTGTATGTATTATAGCTAAGATGGATATTCATAGGATTTCGGAGGATAATTCAAGCCTGCTCGGAAATTCTTCTTTCCGAGCAGGTGGTGAGAGTAAGATCCTTACTCATCATCTTGAATGTACCAACATAGAAGCATTGTAGCACATCGTCGTAGAATGTAGATCCGGGCACGTTGCTCCTTTACCAATGAAGCACACTTCTTTGTAAACCCATTTCCCTTTCTCTTAGAAGAGACATAGGAAATGCTCTTGTATTGTTGAATTTGAGCCATTACTAACTTAAGGAATTAATGAACAAAAGAATAGTAATGGTCTACCAAATGAAAGAAGTGAGTATATGGTAAGTTAATAGTGTTAGAGAGGTGTAGAGAGTTAAAACACTCTTGTAAGGAGAGGAGAATGTGAATATATGATAGAAGTGTAAGTGTGCGGGTCTATATATATGGTTGTAACTTGTACAGTAAGAGTTAGAGGTTGATCGGTTCGCTCAGTCTCAGCCCGAATCCCCTTGTTGTCTCTATTACTATGACCTTTCGCGCCTTATTATAAACATATTCGATCTCGGGAAAAGAGGGATTTGTAAAGGGGAGAAGAATGACGTAGTGTTCAAGGAGGGGGGTGAACGTGGGCATCAACTTTTTAATGCATAGTTTGCAAGTGAATGAGTAAATAAATGGGATGCTACAAATTTTTATAAGGACGGTTGTATGGTATTTAGGGGAAGAAAGAGTAAAAAGATGGGAAAGTGAGGAATAAGAAAAGGAAAAGATGAGTAAAACAAGAGAAATAAGGGAACATTTACCCTTATTTAGGGCTTGTTTGGTTGGTATAAGCATCATACGCACAAATTACTATATTTCTCGCACTACCAACACACGCAGACATCACACCATGGTTACAGCACTATCATATAGAAGTAGAATGTATAGAATAATATAGTTTGTTGATATTATTGTAGGTTTTGTGTATTCAACTAGTCATTGTTGTATGCCTAAACAAGGAATAGCCGTTAGCTTGTCACTTGGTTAGTAGGGGGAGTCAGTTCATGAATTATGGACAACGGAACTGATGCCTATATAACTAGGTATATAGGTATATTGAAAAATGATCCGATTATTAAGAACTAAGGGCCTGTTTGGTATCGTTTTCTGTTTTTAGTTTTCTGTATTTTTTAAAACCAAAGTCCCGTTTTTTAAAACCAGAAAAAGTGGTTTTCAGTTTTTAGTTGTCAGTTTTCATTTTCTGTATGACTATTATAGAAACATACAGTTTAAATTAATTTTTGCAACTTATTTAGCTAAATTTTTTACACAAAAAAACCAAAAACTGAAAACGGCAGTGATACCGAACGGGCCCTAAGTTAATACGATTTTTTTGAGGTTTTTGACTTTGCAAGCGTTCGAAGTTACCGTCAAGGTGACTTAATTTTATATTGCGGGGTATACATAAATCAAATGAACTCTTCAGTTGTTTTTTCTTTTCTTTTCTTTTTGAGTTAGTGTCCTCTATTATATCAGGTTGGAGTGTTGGACTGATGTCTCTCAGTGATTTCATGGTGGCCTAGTAGTTGTTATTCATCAAACACTTACTCATGAGTCATGGCATTCTATTATTAGACGATTGATCATATCTATCGAGAAGTCACTAGAGTAGCTATTGGTTGGCTAATCAGAGACATTTATCGTTATACCGTGGAATACCCCATCTCTGAAAAACGTACTTCCTCAAGATAGTTGGAACTACTCGATTGGGTAAGAGAAATCATTAAATGAACATCTCCAACAATCTGAATTGAAGCACTTAAGAAATCAAGCTGTGTATCTTTACCTCCATGTGGTTTAAAGATTTGATGATCTTCCCTAATCACTTGATAGTCCTAGGGTTTTCCATAAGCCATGCTCTTGAATGGTACCAATTCACATGGGAACAACCTCAAATCTTCATATATAGATCTGCTGCTTGATTTGCTAATCATAAGGGTAAGACAGAAAAATCAATCCAAGTTCTTGATAACATTGATTATTGGTGAAGGTTTGTCAAGCAACCAAAGTACAAGGATCACAAACAAAGTTGTCAAAATCTATTATTTCCAGGAAATAAATGAATAAGAATAGTTGTTAGGGTCAGTCACATGTTGGTTACGGAGTATAAAAGATGAGTTAAGATCGGTAGCCCACTTAGACTTATAAATCTATCTATCTAGTTCTACTAAAACAGAAGCCACTAGGACACGTGGCATCCAATGGCTACACATTTTCCCGCTAAAATTTTTGTTCCTAATAACATGATTTTTAATAATTTTGTTCCTAATAATTTGCTGCAAATTCTAACAACTCTAAGTTAATAATGAAAAAACAGCTAATAGCTAGAGCCTTCTATACAAAAAAAAAAAAAAAAAAAAAAAAAAAAAAAAAAAATGTTCCTAATAATTTTTTACGCTAAATTTATGAGACCATTTCAACCAAATATATATACGGAGTATATCCCAAAATTTTGCTCTTCTTTATCTACTTTACAATCAAAATTTGTCCTCTTACTCACTGATGTAGTGATTAACCATTTCAATGGCTAAAGACTCGCTCAAATAGAGGTAACTAAAGGTCACTATTCTTTTCTTTTTGTGTTCTTATTTATTTGTGTAATCTTCTAATGCAAATTTCATCTCTATTTCTAAGTCATGGGATTGTAAAGTCACTGAAATTTTGAGTTGGTAAATAAATTTGCCATAATACAAATGTTCCCTTACTAATATTCATACTTAGAGATACATTCACGCACATACACTTTGATGAGATTGCATTTTATCAAGTGCAAATTAAAGTCGTACGTATACATGATAGCTAAGCTATTCAGTTTTTTTTTTAAAAAGAAGTCCTTGATATCTTGAGTCGGGAAATAGATTCGGGTATATAACTATGTTTCGAACGCCAACAATATAAATCCGTTTTACCAAGACAAAGTTAAGCTAGACGTGTTGCCGCACGTTACGATATTAAAACTTTTGGCTACACATTTCCGTGCAAAGCACGGGTATTATACTAGTTAAATATATATCGTATACTTTCGTTAATAAGGTTATTCTTGCAACTCATATGAAAGCCGTCTTTCCAATTTAAAACTTATCCAAAAGTGATCATTCATTTTAGCATGTCATTTTGCATGACTTGCTTACATCAATTAAAGCTTTATGGCCTATAAGACTATGAGAGTACTACTCATTGTATCTAGGGCTCCAACCAGATGAAGAATAAGAACAGAATGTAATCAATTTTATCTATACATTGAAGACGCGGATTTTTTTTTTTTTTTTTTTTTTTTTTTTACGAAGGACCCATTATAAGAATTACGTCAAGAATTACATTGATATGCTTAAATGCACACTATCCTTAATTACTACTTAGGGGGTTTGGTTGTCATTTCACTGAGCCATGTTCTAAAGTTGCAGAGACTGAAGGGCTCATACATCAATGTCGATATGGAAATTGGTTGCTTGATTTTCCTAATGATTTGATGATAACTTTATGAGACATAAAATTAGTACCATAAAGATTTGATTCAACTATATATATAGTATGAATATATCATGAAATTAAATGAAGATGATTGATGATTTTGAGTTAAACTCACTAGTTATCCCTAAGAAGATATATATGCTTAAGACAGTTTCTGATTAGTTGGTCGAAATGTTCACTGATATGGCTACACTTCAATCTTATTGTAATTAATCTCCCTTTGACCACCAGTCAAATAGTTAATAGTTGCTATGCTATTTGCATGATCATGCAAATTGTCATGGATCTCTAGTGATAACATTGAATTGAATATCCCAATTTGAAGTTCAAGATTCATATCTTCTAATCACAAGATAATGACTCAATTAATGGTTAAAGATGATCCAAACATGAAAGTTATCTGAAGTAAACATGGCGTACACAAGATGGTTACTAGACGACGATTCATGTTAGCCGACCCCAAATCATTTTGAGAATAAAGCTTGGTTGTTGTTGTTGTTGTTTTTTTTTTTTTTTTTTTGTGGTAATTAACCTAGTCATTTTGGCCAACTCAAGCTGTTACCGTCTATCCATATCCATTTCGTGTCCTTGGAAAGGGTTCTTTACGGTGGAGTTTTCCTAAGACAAAATACCCTAAATCGTTATATATGCAAAGATAAGATCGAATCTTACTACTGACGAAACCGGTAGTCTCTTTTAAGGTAAAAAGAAAACACAGGAAGAGCACTCTTACTATCTAAAGTAAATTATTTTCCTAGTCTTCCCCAAATGGTAAATCTTGTTGAAGTTGCAAGGTTGAGTAACAAAATGTACATTAAAAATAGTTTTGTTATCTACATAGAACTGTGTACTTGGTCTCTGTACATTGTATGTCAATATTTGTAGTACCAAGTTAAAAGTGTTCACCAAAAAAATGGTTAACAAAAGATCGTACTTTCTGTTTTTTACTGCTTTTTAGGGATAACTTTGGTTCCTGCATTACTTTCTCTCTTTTCTCTGTTTGTTTTGTTCAAGTTCTAAGGTTCTTTCCGATGTTCTTGAAGATGGCATTCTTACATTGAGAATGAAATGAATGACCTCCATATATTAGCTCTTTCGCCCTCGTACCCAACCCAAGGCATTTTTTCACAACACTGAGGTCGAAACCATATACGATTTCTTTTTTGATATGACAAGTTCAACTGTTACTTACATTTTCCGAAAAAGGTATATGAATTTACATGTTTTCACAGATGTTAGCTATACAATCAACAGGTGCAGCAATAAATTTATCTTACGCTTAAGCTAGAATGATTTCCGAGAGGGTGAAATTGATCAAGAACCTGAAATGACAGACAGCAGTAGCAGGTTTCAGATGTTGAATGTACCAACAGGCCACTGAGCTAATTCTCCAACAGTGAGAGATGCTGTTTCTGGAATTTACCGCTGAGGGAAGCATTCTGGAGTTAGACTTGGCTTACACCAGCCAATTCTTTTTGTCTTCGACGAGCAAGTAACTCATAGTCCTGCACATTCCGGAAAAGGGGTTGGTTAAGCATAATGACTAAAAACGAATTATTCGAAGGTTGTTACTACATGCTTCATGTTCTAAAGCTTCCTCTGATCGGCTGTGCAGTTAGGTTGTATGCTGGTTATTGAGCATAGCATCCTCTACAGGATCATGTTTCAAGATACGACTACGTTAACCAAAGTTCATCGCAAAGGGCTCTGACAAGCAATAATGTGAGCTGATAACATGATTCTCATAGAGGCTCAACTGCCTGCACTGATGGTAGAAATTTCCAACACTTAAAAAAAGTTGTATGTTCCAGCTTTCCAAGCTCTAAACAAATCTTACCTGTACAATAGCCTGTGCACAAAACTTTCCGGAGAGAACAGCACCTTCCATTGATGCGAGATACTTTTGTTTTGTGTAATCACCAGCTAAATAGAAGCCTTCCAGAGGTGATCTTTGCAGTGGTCGGCAGGGTTCACAATCTGGGACAGTTTTGTAAACGGATCTGAAAAAGGAACACATTTGGTAGCGAGTTACAGATAATTCAGAGTTCACCTGAAGAAATAATCTATACTCCTATTTGACTAATCGGAGAAGAAAGTTAGCATAACTGTACCCTTCCCTTCATTTCTAAAAGCCCCCCCCCCCCAACTGAATAAGTAGGGTACCAAATGCACAATATGTACCTCTGCAATGCTGAGGTAACAAAAGGTTGATTTCCAATAAAATGAACAACTAACATTACCTCTTGCCAGATTTAAGGTTGCTCACAAGCAGACTCTTGACTCTTCCATCCCCCACCCCACCATTCAACCCCCAAAGGCCCAACCACGACAACAAAGCCTTAATCAGAAATTGATTCGGGGGTGCCTAACAAGAATGTGTTGTGGAACCGTTAACATCAGAAGAATTACTTTGTACACCAAAGCATGAACTCCATAGTTAGACACTTCAACGGCAGGATACACACTGATTCATTTCTGTTGAAATGAATTATAATTTAATTAACTACTAATCATTAATTCCAGGTGACACTTCTCTAAAAGTTAAACTTTTACTCTATTAGCAGGACACCTGGGTCCTAACCACAACGGTCCACAAATATCTTCAATGCTCATACTTTTGCGATACTAGCTAGAAAAGGGTTGTTCTCATGTTGTCTTATATTGATGAATGTCTCTGAACCCCTCTTCCTACACATTGCCTAATTCTTCACATGCAATAACATTTCAAGTAGACCACTGGCCATGAATCTCATGATGAGATATATCAACTAACTATTAGTTTGCCGGTTCTAACCTTGGAGTTTTGACAACGTGATATTTGAGGACTTTTGCCTTGCTCCCGTCAGCTGCGATTTCATCAGGGAAAAGTTTCGCAAGTTCATTCATCGTAGCCTCAATAATATCAGAGTCACTACGAGCGATCCATTCTTCTGCAGGTGCAAAAACCAATTCCAGCATGGATCGATTTGGATCGTAGTATTCCTGCATTTGCATAAAGCATTATTCCATGGACACTGCCTAAGTGCCTATAACAAGTTCTCGGAAGACGATCCCCATATAATCACACAGTTTGCACATCTCAGACATGCTTAGTTGCTTACTAAGCCAGACAAAAAGCTCTACTAGAAAATTGTTAAACAAAAGCACAAAAATCACTTTTCCTTCGGAAAGAAATTGTTGCGTCTGAAGCCTCTATAAATCTCTTCATTGTATAGGTAGAGTCGTTACCAAGAGATAAATAGAGTGTAGAATAGTAACAACAAAATAAAAGTATTGGAGTGCATGGCATCCCAATTAAAAAACTTGGAAGGCACCGGAAATGTCAAGAAGTTGCAGGGTTCAAACAAAGAAAAAAAAAAAAGGATGAAGCACGAAAACTCTAGACAAAAAGAGCAAATTGACAATCAAATGTTTACCTTGCATGTCACTGACATATCAGCGTAGACACTCAAAAGAGGACTCCTGAAAAGACAGATCAAGAGTTATTAAGGATAAAAAACCACAAATATTGGAAAACAAGAATCACGTCTATAATGACTTAAAAAGAAAAAAAGAACAGTAATTTATGTTCCAAACATGTGTTTCCAATAGTCAAGTTATTATGCTACAAGGTTATCACACCAGCTCATGACCAGTAGTTTTGATGGCCAAGGTTCAAACACAGCATCACAACTCTTCCCAGAAATTAGATGTCGGGACGTCATAAAACCTGCCCTTTTTACTGTAAAGAAACAGGCAGGAGCCAAACAGAGCACATGCTCCTGGGCCAATGGGGCAAATCTATGAGTCACTTGCACAGAGACATCGTGAATGTACTATAAAATTCACCTCATCCACATTATTGCCAGATAATCGAGGGTTATGTGTTCCTATATGCACCTAAAGATTTGCTCTATCCCCACGGCCCATTGTCTAGAACCTAAATGTTGCAAAGGAATTGGTGACAGACTCTGTATCTCATGCAAATTGAATCGCTGAAGGCAAAGTAATATGACATGCTTCCTGTTTTGAGACTTCAAACACCTACTAAACAGACTTCACACATCTATCTCATAACCTAAGGGAGAATTAGATTCCTCCAGTGAATCACAATTTTCTATGCAGTTAAATCCTAAAGGATAAAAGAACAATCAGCAACAAGAGCAACATGCTTGAGTCTTTCCCCATATATCAGTCAAGCTTATCTAATTGATGCGTTGTTATGGTGGTTGTTTTGCTTCTTGTCATGTGAGTCAAGTACTCACGCCAACCTTGATTTAAGTTTGTAGTTTTTTTTTTCTTTCCAGAAACAACGAAGGCAAAGACGCCAGCAATTCACAGGAAAAAAAGGGTATCCATGATGAATAAAGAATGCGAACACTGAAGAAGAGTTTGGGACTGCAGATTAAATTTGAGCAAGACCTGCTGAAAAGAAGATGGTCATACGTATTCCGCAATTTCCTGTCAAACCTGAAAGCAACATAATTGGGTTAGTCCTCACACCACACTCAAATTGGGCTCACTTCTGATTCTCATTCTCTTTCTTAAGGAAGAGGGTGAGCAATCGACATATTCCACCAGATTCCAGAATAGCTTTCAAAAACATAATTACACTGTTATACAATTTTAAAAATCTAAAATAACACTCCAGTTCAATAGAGTAATGCCTTAATATGCTACCAAGAGCAGCATGAACGGTCAAAACCGTACCTTATAGCACAGCCAAATATTTAAAACGCACTTTTGGGTGGTGATGGCAAAAAAGTGTGGTGGATTGAGAGAATTTCACAGGCAACGTTTTACAACTACTAACCAAAGTTTATTGTTCTGGCCACTATAGACAGCATCCAGCCTGGAAAGCGAATTTCTCAGGACGGATTACTTACTAATGTAACCATTGTAAAAGAGCTTAGCCTTATTAACACAAGTACAAGAGTGAATATACAAGTGCATGTAATGACGGTACTCCGCAACTGAATGCAAGTTTCTTTTGCAGTCATAAGTAGTTGACAAATATAGATTTGAGGATAGGAAGCTCAAAAAATGATCGAACCACCCGCACTTAGTGGAAGTTTAGTATAGCTATCATATGCATAGGTACAAAACATATACCCAGAGCACATTACAGAAGTGTGGACTAACCATATGTGAACATTAATGACTGGAACGCCTACTAATTTGTCCAACTTCTTGAAGTATGGGATTTCTTTCCAATCCTCAGGTAGAAGCAACTTTAGGATGTCAACTGACAAGGGAAAGTTCAAAAGGCACATCAAATTTGATTTAACAATACAGATTTATACGGATTAGGGAGTAACAAGGTCTCAACAAGGAAAAGCAATGATAAATTCCCCTGTATGCCATATAATTACAATTGCCAGCTCTACTCGTGCTTGCTCAGATCTTGATTAACAGTTGACATTTCTAATAGGTAGGAAGGGAAGTAAACCTGGAGCAGCACAGACAAACGCATCTGCTCTGATTGCTTTTCCATTAGTTAGAAGAAAACTTTTCACAGTTCCATCCTCATTCAACTCAATCTTCTGCAAACGAGAGTTAAGTTGTACTTCACCACCAAGTGACTCAATATGTTCAACAATAGGCATGCACAGCCTCTCCGGAGGGCTACCATCTAGGAAAGCCATCTTGGAACCGTGCTTCTCCTGCAACGTTATGTTATCAAGATATGTTATTGGTATTACTATGGTCCTAATACAGAAAATGGACATCATACTAGTATATTTTATTTGTTATGCCAAACCTATTAGGGAGAATGATTATGAGATATTGAGGAATTGAAGCAGGCAATGACACGCGCCATACCTGCAGAAATCGGTTCAGCGCAATCAAGATGCACTGCATTGAGAGCTCATCAGGATTTATGAAGTTTAGAGCCTTTGACATTGCAATGAATACTTCGTCTGTTACACGTTCTGGAATGCCCTACAAATTTGCAAATCAATTTTCAACCCTTGATGTCAAGGCAAAATTGAAAGATAGACGTATAACACAAAACAAATTCGTGAGACAGTAATTAAATTACGATATTGAAGTAAATGTCTGGTCATACTTGTTTTTTCATCCACTCTTGGACACTCAAACCATCTTGTGCTTCAACATAAGGTTGTCCACCAACCATTGCAGGCAAGAGGCCAATGGCAAATTTCACTTTTTCAGGCCAAGTAAGCATTTCATTGTTCTTTAAGATTGCCCATATACCTGACAAATTTAAGAAATGCATCAATGTAAAAGTAACCTACTTCTTTGGAAGGTTCAGAATCAAATAGATAAGGTGGTGTAGTTTTTTCAATATAATGCTATAGCTAGAAGACAATCAATAAGTACGGGGGAAATTCAGTCTTTTGGAGCAAGATAAAAGGAGTTAAATGAAAATTCTCTTGCTTAATTGCTGCATCTTCATTTACAGTAAGCACTCAATGAAGACACTTGTTCAAGGATTCAAAAGCCTCCGAATTTCTGTTTTCAACCAAAAGTACTATAGCCTTACCATCTAATCTAACAGGTCCATTTTAGTCCTCAATTGTTGTAAGGTAGTAGACCAGTAAATGATCTTTCAATCTAGCATCCAACAGACAAAGCTTCTCTGCTACAAGGTCCATAAATCCTAAAGTTTATCTAGCAACCCCCAAGAAACTATATCTGTAACGTTAGCCTAGAGATTTCTAGTAGGTGTAACGATTTTGATTCCGTTTTTTTTTTTTACCCCTCATGTTAGTAGAGGCGGTAATCAGGCGGCCCACTGTATGGCCCATCTGACACCGCTTACTTTTGAGTCTCGTGTTTGGATAGGTGGGGCCTCTAGCGGGCTCCTTGATGTAACTGCTTCAGACTTCATGTCCTTGCTCTTTCAATAGATTTCATTTTCCCTCCAATAAAAAAGAAGATTAACAGAAAACTTCAAATCTGCAACATTAAACCACCTTGCAGCACTCATGAGTCTCACAAGATCCAGATACTTGGAAGGTTCAGTTTGATATGATTATTAACAATATTTGATAGTTCGCACATGAAGTGTGATGGTATATACTTACCATTCAAAGGTGCAGGAAGGGCTTCAGAAAAATCAAAGCGGCTAAATTCACCAGGTTTGTTCGGCATAGCAAATATCATAGAGTGCTCCTTCCACTGCAACCGGTCGTTTATACCAAGTTCTCCAAATAGATTTTGTACATTTGGATAAGCCCCAACTTCAAGGAAATAAGACAAAGTTCAGTAACTCAAATATGTAGCTCCCAGAGAGAAAATTGCCTGAGCAAGTTAAACTGCAGTTATTTGATGACCATATCTAACGTTTTGAAAAAGTCTTAGAGAAGTAAAGGGCCAAAAAGATCAAGTAGAAGGACTAGCCACTAGGCTCTAAAAGCGTCCATATAACAAAAATATTACTCCCTCCAATTCATTCCAGTTTATTCTTTTTTTTTTTTTTTGGTCAATTCCATCTAATTCTTCTCATTCCCTTTTTATTTTCAGGGTCCCATTTTCCATTTCAAAGATCACATGAGAATAATAGTTACCAACCCAGCTCTTCCCATTTGAACTTGCCTAAATCTTTATGTTTTTCCTAAAGCAAATGGGAAGAATTGGTTGATATAAAGGGAGTAATACACAAGAAAATAAGCAGTCGAATGCAGGTCCAGAGCAAGAGTTTCCAAATAGAAAACAAAAGGGTGAACAACGTGAACTAACTCTAAAGCAAAAGAATTTTCAGAACTCACTCACAGAATATATGCAGGCCCGTCTCATACCAGTCCCCGTCTGCATCTTTCCATGCAGCTATCTGTCAGGTTAAAAATAACCATAAATACAAAGAAATGATTCAAAACCTCACATACTAGCAGTGAAACTGAACAAATAGTGGCAGGCAGTTCTTAGTTCCTTACCAATAAAAAAGAATGAAATATCCCCCCCCCCCGGCATAATAAAAGGAAAGGCAACAAAACAATGGAGGCCAGGATAATCACGGCTGTTTAGTCATCTCTTGAATGTAATCAAGACCCAGCACTATAGTTTTACCGATGTCATTCCAACATAACCTAACATTCCAAAAGTTCATGGATAAGAAGTTGAGTACATGTACTTTCAGTGCAGTGATATTAGTTCAGAGTATGACTTGAAGCAGTGTAGCACTGTCGCCTATACAACAAGTCTATAGGTCATCAACCTTTGATGAGCATAAATGTACGGCCAACATGCAGGCAGTTCAAAGACTTTATCTTTACTATACAGCAAACAAGCCCAAAAGTCAGCACACTTCAATGCTCAAGGGTCTCAGCATAAAGAAATATAGAAAAGAGACACCAGCATGCTTATCTATCCAGCAGCCTACACATTATTTTCTGATGTAGTGGAATTAACAGGAACACACCACCTCAAATTATGTCATAACAATGTTTTTAAAATTATGTTATACGGAGTATATGATGTGCTTTTGAACAACATAATTCGAGTAGAGTTCCACAAGAAACCAATATATTTCTGAATCTTTAAATATAGGCATATGGCACAGACCTTTCCTCCCAAAACATCTCTCCCTTCCAGCAATATAGGTCTGTGACCTGCATCTGCTAGATACTTTGCGGTGGATAGACCTGCCAAACCTGCAGCAAATGAAATATAAATTCACTTGACAGAGATGCCAGGGCAAGCTGTTTGCTTTTTTTCTTTTCTTTTTCTTTTCTTTTTTTTTTTTTTTTTTTTTTTTGGTGTTAGTAAGTAATTCACATGCATATAAAAATCTTCATGGACAAAAGCACAAAATATATCCACGGACGTTCCAAGTCCACAGAAGAATTTAATTTATACTACCAAGCGACTTAATTTAAGACCTAAAACCAAAAAGACGAAGAGCTATTGAACATTTTCCCAAACCCTAACCAGAAAGGTGTCTATCAACTATCAACCTTCATTATCTCATGTATGAAGCCTCTAAGAAAGCTCACAATCTGTACGTAAATCCTAAATCTGAAAGCACAAGGTGGGCTACAATCAGAACAACTGCTTAGTCACTCTCTCCTACCAATGACCAAAACCATAAGCTGCATCAAAACCATGTGCTGCACAATCACGTTCCCAGAAACTAAAGATCAACAAACTAAAATCCAAGCAACCTAGCAACACCAAAAAGATGTTCCATAATATTGTAACAAGCTTAAAACTAGTTCCCCCAATCCATCTGGCCTTGATAGCTTCGATCAGCTGTGAGCCACTTGTAAACCAACAAAGCAGCCTTTGCCTCCATGATCTTCACCTCTTCCTTTGTTTCCACTCGATAGCTGACACTTAGCCACTCGCATCTTCCTCCCGCATACAACTCCCCTAGAACCTCGAAACTCCACTAAAAATATATGCTATGCAACTGATCACTATCACCTTCCCTACACCTTTAAGGCTTCAACTCCACAAATTATATCAACTAACCAAACATTACAAGCTATTAGCCATACATTACAAATCCTATTATCGCCTACTACGTCCTAGACATCCCATACCACAAACACCTAGCCAATCCATAAAGTTTATTCAAGAACTTCAACAGTTAATAATTGGGATTAAACTACTCATCATCAACTTCCCCACCCCTTCAATTCCATAAAATGCTTTCATTTCCCCATTATCCTTAAACTTTAACATAATAACAATCTTTTATCGCTTATTTGACATTACTCCTAAACCAATTCCACATATCACAAACCTAATTCTGACATCCACCAAACCAACAAAACGCAACAGAGCAAAGAGGCCATTACACCAGACTCACCAGCACCAGCAATTACAATGTCTAATGGCTTCTCAGGACGAGGCGAATTGCGAAAAGTCGAAGACAAGTAAGCAGCTTCCAAGAAATTCACTGTATTATCAAGCTCAGGCCTTGGATAATCCACACAAACAACCTGCAAAACAATTCAAACAGTATAATAATCACAACCAAAACCCCCTTCTAAAAACAAAAATAAAAAGACTCAGACTTTTTACCATAACCAGTAAATTAACACATCAAATTCCTAAAAACAGCACAAACCTTTAAAGGGTAGTGCCCAATTCTTTTCCTTCTGCCAAAAGCTTTGCTACTGCTAAAATTTCTAAAAGAATTACCCAGTAATTCAGAATTACTACTGCCTCCAAATGAGGTAAATTTTGGGTAAGTTGAATTACCCAAAAGAATACATCTTGAAGTAGATGGTGTAGCACAAGCATACCCAACATGACCCATCTTTCTCCCCTTTGATTAAAAAATCAAAATTTAGTCTTTTTGCAATGTAAAGTAGAGAAAATTATAGGGGTTTGAGGTTTGTTGGAATGGGTATTGTTTCAATAGTTGAAAAAATTAGAAGAAAATCCAATGAAGTTGGAAATGGGGAGTGAGGTAAGAGAGAGAGAGAGAGAGTAGAGATTGAAAAATGGGATGAGAGTTGAGAGAGAGAGGGAGAGAGTGTGTGTGTGTGTTTTTTTATGTGGTGTGTCCACAAAAATTGAGGTTTAGCGCCTTTGCGGCAGTTAAGTTTACCCGTCATCCAAATTGCGTGAAATTGACTCTAAACTGTTTCTTAGGTGAAGGCTTCTCGGATTGACTTTTCTATGAGTTACACTAACCATCATCGTTTGATCTTTGTGTTTGGTTAAGCAAATGTGTCAAATTATCGATTTCGGATCATAGTTTGTTTGATTTCTATTTGATTTGGAGAAAAATGCGAGAACTAATTTCAATGTTTCGGACACGTATCGTCTTGTGTTATGTCATTGTCGGACACGGACACGCTAGGTTATAGAAGTGTCTATGCTATCTAGTATAGAACTAAAAACGCCCGCATCAAACACGTCAATTCTTCCCCAATCCATCCGAACTCAATATTACATTCATATTCATGTATGTGAGTCACAGTAATCACCATCCTTGTGTTTGTTTAGTTAAGCAAATATGTCAATTCACCAATTTCGGAGCATAGTTTTTTTTTATTTATACTCCCTCCGTCCCAACTCAAACGCCTCATATTCCATTTTGGGACGTCCCACCTCAAACACCCCATCTATTTTGGGACATATTTCTCTCTCCTACTTTTATTAAATTATCACATCTATCTCTCACATTATCTCTCATACTAATATTAATCCTTACATTCTCTCTCCTCTTTTTTTAATAATATTACTCCACTCAACTTACTATATCAATTTTTCTTATTCAACTACAAATACGCTCGGGGCGTTTGAGCTGGGACGGAGGGAGTATACGTTTAGAGAAAAAATGCAATTAAATGGACATTGATTATGATGTGTCTGTCATGTCGTTGCCAATTGACATTGCCAGACACAGACACACTAGTTTATTGAACGGTCTATATTATCTAGCTTGGAACTAAAAACACATGCCTTAGAATGTCGATTCGTCCCTAAACCAACCGGACTCGACTTGACCGAGAAACACTCGAACCCGTAAATAAACGTAAGTAATGCGGATGGGTCAAGGATTCAAGGGAGGTGTAGATTTGTTAAGCCACAGGTCCGAAACACACCCGTCTCCCCAGTCCACTTCCCTCCGAAAATCTTCTGACTCACTCTTCCGTCGCCCCCAACAGCCAACGCCACCAAGTGTTTAGGCCGTCGAACTCATCGCCGCCTCTCCCTCCGCCCATTCATACGGCGTTTCCCGCGCATCGCCCACGTCACGTTCTTCTTATCGCCCAGGTATGATGAATTATTAATCTGATTATTCACTTAATTATTCTGATTGATTTTTACATTCCTAAGTATGTAATTTCTGATTATGGTGTTCATTAGGTTAATTCTCGTCAAAATTGTGTCTTTTGTGTTGTTTTTAGTGATGAATTGGGGATAAATTGTTGTAGTAATTAGAGCTGCCCATCAATTTTAGAATAAGCTTGTGTAAGAAGTTACATCTTGGTCAACTTACTTAGCTTTGTCTGGAATCAAATCTGCGAAATGCCTGTCCTTTATAAGCCAGTGTTTTGAGGGGTGGAATATGATTGTGAATTTTCAGAGTGATTATTCAAAGAAGAGGTGGGTATGAGCTAAAAAATGACAGCTTCTGAAGGAACAACAGTTGGGAATTCTAAGAAATTTCCGGCATTGCCGAGTTCACAGTACTCCGGTTTGAAGAGATTGGGGAGGAGGAACCCGTTTCTAAGATATGGGCTTCCTCTTATTTCCCTCACTGTTTTTGGAGCACTTGGTCTTGGTCATATGTTGCAAGGAAGGTATTAACTTTTACGAGTACTCTTCATCTCTCGTCTTTTTTATCGTATTATTGTTGTAGCTTTCAGTGTAATCCTTAAAAGTAAATATTGCAATATTGCCATACTGTTATGGAGTTATGGTCGTGGTTACTTGTTAATGTGGTTTTGGAACTTTTGCTGATATAACTGGTTTATGTGCTCTACTGATCGATAGTAGTTTCTAAAACCGTGATCTGCCTTGATGAAAAGTTGAAATTTTTGTGTATTTTAGATAGTGGTGGACTGTGGCTTTTTTGGACAGGCATGTTGGACATGTGATTCACATCAATTTTGGGCGCACGCACGTCCTGTGCAAGGGACGTGCGCACCCAGTTTCGCTCTTAAAGGGCCTTGTACCCCAAATTGGGCTAAAACTATTGTTAAATTGAAGTAAATAGTTAATTTCATAACTCAAGCATGATTCAGCTACTCTGAACTTGAAATCTAGATCTGACATGCCTAGAACTAGAGGACCGAGGAGGGCAAATGGTTGGTTTAGGGTCTTCCAGATATTTTGGCTGTAGATATTAACATTGGAGGGGGGGGGCAAATGGTTGATTTAGTTGTAAATATTCCAAAACTATCAGTTTGAGATTTAAATATCTGGCTGTGATGCTCATGACAGTGCAAAAGGTGATGGTCATTAGGTGCAGAAAGAGGGAAGGAGGGGAAAATGATTGCTTTGGTTTTAATGACAAGGTGAGTGAATTCACAACAATCTGTCATCTGACCACCTTTGCGTGTATACAAGGTGATTGGCCAGGGGAGGGGGTCAAAGACTTGATTTATTTTGTTTGTTGGCACTATGTGGTTTTAGTGATATGATTGCAAATTTTGCAAAGAGCAGGGT
This sequence comes from Spergularia marina, assembly GCA_963680865.1. NCBI lineage: Eukaryota > Viridiplantae > Streptophyta > Magnoliopsida > Caryophyllales > Caryophyllaceae > Spergularia > Spergularia marina. The sequence goes on along the minus strand of OY804544.1, from coordinate 7,270,550 downwards.
CAAAAAAGAAAGTGATGGTCACGCATCCTCATTTTTAGTTGAGGGAGGGTGGGGGAGGGGGGCTGATGATTTTTTGCTTCTTATGTCAGTGTGAGGTTGAACGGGAGCCTTGGTGCACGGGTTAAGTTGTTACTGTGTGATCAATAGGTCATGGGTTCAAGTCCTGGGAGCAGCCTCTTGTTTAAAAAGTGACAAGGGAAGGCTAGCCCCCGATACACGGATACACCATTGTAGTGGGACCCTTCCCCAGACCCTCGCCTTGCGGGTACGCCAATATTCACCAGGCTGCCCTTTATGTCTGTGCAAGGTTAGTGAAAGTCAGTTACCAGCTTCTAATGGAGAGTCCAGACATGCTCTCTTGGACAGTATATGATTTGCTAATCTTTTGTGTTGTTCCTTGGCGTTTCATTTACTCTCTTCTTGTCTGAAGATGTGAGCAATGATTCTCTTCGATGACTTGGTTCACTTTCAGTTTGGAGTTCCTAGTCATCTCTCATATCAACCAGATCTTGCATTGCTAGACATTTTTTGTGGCTTGCGCATGTCTTAGCTAGTATGGGATGATAAATACCAAAAGCTAGTCTCACATGCTAGAAATTTCTGCACTTCAGCTGTATATGAAATTGATTATGCTACTTCACTGTTCTAGATGAATCCAATTGAATGGGATAAATCTTGGTTTAATTATGTGCATTTAAGTTTTAGGTCTATGCACTTGAGTCATACTGCTTTGGTCTACGTCATGCCTGACAGCAGCCCTTACATCTTGGGAAAATCTACAACCTATACCAGTAACCTAGAGTTTGATGTCAACTGAAGGTTTAACGGAAATCTAGATGGCATCTGGGTGCAGTATCGTGGGAACTGGGAAGGTCCCAAAATTAAGATTATTGGTGTACGTTTCTTGAATTGGGATCAATCTTGTAAGGTGCGCCAAACTTCGGAATTGATATCAAGTTTTCCTAAATCTTAAGTTAAGGCAAAAGGTTTCTTTACTATCAGAATAGAAGAAGCTTTTTTTAATTAATCATTCCGGCAGAGACTAGCCAATAGGCCTTTATATTTCTACCTTGTCATTAGATGGAAGCCTGGTATATCCTGGATAGACGAAGACACTTAACATATCCGCCCAGTTTGTCACCAGGAAAATTGTTATACGATGAACTATACAATTATTGGATTTACACAGTATGTCCTGTCCAAACATTCATTTTCCTCTTTTAATTTAAAAATACGGCCAAGACGCATAACCATGTAAGTTTGCTCCTCATAGTTAGCGCCATTGCACTTCTACTGCATACACATTCCTTATTTTCTGTGACAAAACTTACTAAAGCTGTGCTTATGTGTTTCCTTCTGAAATTGTCTACTTCGTCATTCAAGATTTTTTTCTTCTTTTGCAATGGTTATTGTAAGACCTGATAATTGAGCTGGATGGTGTTTGCAATTTACATAGATTATGGAGATAAAGCTGGGGGGGGGGGGGGGGGTTACGCTGCATTTTAATCTGATTCAGCTGTTTGATTAAGAATTGGTTGAGTTGGTGGCGTATTGGACTCTTGTACTTGAGCAAATGCCATGTGAATATGTGCTTCTGAAAAGAAAGGTAATGGTGGCATTTCTGTAGCCTCTGAGACAGTTGGCTGGCATAGTGATGTTTGGGACTGCTGCTGTTCCTCTCGCGGTCTCACTCTATCCTAGTTATTACCGTTGGTACCTGGGTTCAATTGAACTGAGCATTGATATTCTGTACTTCACAATGGTTATGCTCGTACTTGGGAAGTCACTGAATTCTTGTGTTCTGATGTGTGTTGAGCCAATGAGCCAGTAATTGTATGTGGAGTTTTCTGATCTCGCCTCATATATCGTTTTTTGAAACTGCTTCACATTGCAAGATGCTTCATCTAATTGTTACTCTGTTAACTGATTATAAGGCAGCTGTACTCCTTAATGCATTCGCCGAGTAGGTTTTATGGGTCAAACGCTTAAACCTTAGACAAAATGAGATGCTTATACTCCACTCACTTTCACCGTCTTTCCCTATTTCCTTCATAGTAACATTCAGTTCCTGACTAACTCATCCTTCCCCTGAAGCCTATTCCTGAAATCCATCGGGCAGATACAATTATCATTTCTTAAATGCTTTTCCTGCTAATCTTCTGTCGTCTGGTATGATTCTGTGACTAAACTTCTTTTCATGGTGGTTCAGTAAGGATATTGCCAAAGTGAAAGATGATCATGAATGGGAGATCATCGAAGAAAGAAAAGCTCTTTCAAGAACAGGACCTCTCAATGCTTATCAGCCTAAAAAGATTTCGTTGGAGGAAGAGCTGAAGGTAACGCTCCCTTGCTTTATCACTTGATTAACCAGGTTTTGCAGGTGTTAAAAATAAGGTTTGCATCAATTAGCTTCTTGCTTTGAACTTTTGCCAGGCATTCCAGGAGAAAGTCGATATAAACAACTTCGAGTACAAGAGCATTCCTCGACTTAATGATGGCTCATCGAGCTAGATGGAATCTTTGGTTTTCAACTGCTGCAGATACACGACTCTTGTGACATCAGGATAACGTTCTCACTTCCTTCATCGATTACTGCTAGCACTGAATACTGATAATGTACTCTGGTTTAGTCTGATCTGTAAATCCTCCGCAGATCACTGTTAGCACTTATTAGTGAAATTTTGATGCTGCTTTTTGAGTAGTAACTGATGATCTGATCGCTTCAAATGGTGTTCATACTTCTTAACATGAGAATAATTTATAAATTTCCGTGCTTTTTTTTTTAAACATTACTAACTTTGTTAGATTCATGTGAAAAGTTTTGCCGCCGTTGTGATCCTACTCGACTCAAGGGTTTACGCTTTTCCCGCCTTTACTTTAAGCACCAAAATAAGAAACATATAATCCACTAAAACGTAAAAGCCATAGGAGTATAAACAATGGGAGATCGGTCTGAAAAGTACAAATTTATTAAAAGATGAAAATAAGTTATGACAACTATTAAGGACCACCACTACACAAAATATATGACAACAAATCAGGACACTGTGATTGAACACATTGTTGAGGCCCTTGAGCACCAAAACAATACAAAATAAGAAGGAAAATTTGTGTGAAACCCTCTAATTTTCACCATATTTTGGAAAATCACCTTATTAAAATAAATTTGTGGAGAATCACCAAATATAAACAAAACCAAAGGGTAGAACCACCTCCTTACCCAAATCACCCTCTCACCACCTCTAACGACCACTAGTCACCACCATTCTTGCCGCCACTGGCACCACCCACCGCCGACAAGGTCACGCCGACCACCACATTCCCCCGACTCCATGTCTTCCACCCTTCACGACCATTTTCTCTCTCCCTCCATCCTCTCTTTCCTCTCGGTTTTCGGCTGCTACAAGCATGGTAACCGACGATCGACGACCATGTTGGGGGTGTTGAGGGTAGCTAAGGTGGTGGTTGGTGTTGACGGGTGGTGATGCGTGGTGGTTAGAGGTGTTGGGTGGGTGGTTTGGATAAAGAAGTGGTTTTACCCCTTGGTTTTGTTTATATTTGGTTGTTCTCTACAAAAAAAAATTAATAAGCTGGTTCCCCAAAAAATGGTGAAAGTTGAAGGTGGTTTCCCATAATTTTTCCAAATAAGAAATATATAATCTGCACTACACCGTAATAGCTGCACAAACACCGAGGTCACCGGGTAATTTACTCTACAGGTGACTGTCTTGTACTCCCCTAACTTTTTTCTTCATTTGTTAACGTTTGTTGGAATTTCTCTATGTAATTCGAAATCGAGATTAAAATCTAAGACGACTCAAATTTTAGATTATACACTGAACTCATATAACGGATTACCAACCCAAAATCGAGATTAATTGATTTTCATTATAACTAGGGGTGAGCACAGACGGGTACCCGCTCTTTAATCAAGTACCCGGACCCGGACCCGTTTCAAACGGGTATTATAAATCAATACCCGGACCCGGATCCGTTATCAACGGGTACCAAAAATCAGTACCCGGACCCGGACCCGTCAATGCAACTACGGGTCCCGGGTACCCGTTCAATTGAAATCGAGCATATAAAAAAAAATTGACATATTGTGTAGACCAGAAAGGCAATTGCCTAAGTGTGGCCCAGTAGACCATAGCCAAACAATATTGGCCTACCATGCAATGGCACGGTTTATTAGGCCTCAATAGAGCTCAGCCCACCAAGACAGGCCGAAGCTAAAATAGCAGCCGACACATCTTGCTCACTAAGCCCAACTGGATTTTCTTGATGCATGTTGTGCTTATATAGAGGATGAATTGTCCACATCTTCCATCTTTGGTCGATGTGGGACAATATTCTTCCAATGTTTATTTTTTTTTTTCAAAATTTCATTTCTAATGTGTCATGATACAAATTTCATTTATTATACAATCTCAATCTTTTGCTTTTTGCAAGCTTAATTAAACATGTTATTAACCATTTTGTATATTTAGTCATTGATTATTGATGATCAAAATACTCTCTTTAAGATGATAATCAAAAGACACTTTCATGCTACTACTCTATCTACTTTGGTTGGTGTACTGGTGAAACTTCAATCACCATGTAGATCATAATCAAAGTTGTAGACATATGTTGTCAATTAGGCCAAACATTTTGATATTGTAATATATTGATTCATTGTTATCCGCTTGTATTCTTAATCATTTAACTATAACTAGCCAATTTACTTTGCACAAGTACGCACACATATATGATAAGAAGTGTTTTATTCATAGACCTTTAATCTAACACATTTAACATATACTTAATGCTAATGTATGTATCGTATTCACACTCAATTAGTATAGGTATGGTATTAATGTAATATTCAACAAGACAACAAAATTAATGTATTATGTTATAGTCACAATTCTCACAAGTATTGTAAAAGAAACTCCATCTTTATCCAAACAACCCTCAATGTCAAACAAACCACATGGAGTATAATTTAAATAGCTACGATGCCACATACCAATCCCATGTGCACAAATTGAACTTGTTACTTTATTTTTCATTAGTAATGTTGTTAGTTATAGTCCTAATCATAAGTGAATAGTAAGAGACTTAAAAGTTCATGTTGATACCTCTTTCTTTTATGTCTACAAGGTTGGTTAAAAAATATAAACATTGGTCACTCATTAACAAATAACAAAACTTACATAACTTGATTAATAAAATGACCATACATAAATTGATATACATTAATTGTACTATAACTAAGAACATTACTAATGAAAAATAAAGTAATAACAAGTTTTGACAACAACAACATCAAACAAACAAAGAGACAGAAAAAAAAAAAAAACCAAAGAGAAAGAAAAAATGAGAGCTTTTGTCCCACATCGAAAATCTGAGAAAATTGAGGGAGATGAGTGGTAATAAATTGAGGTTTGCTGGTTGGGTGTTAATGTATGAGCGGAGGCTTTGCTGGCAGCCTTTGTGTTGGGCTAATTTTGTCTTAGACAAGACACAAAGAAAAGCCCGCGTGAGCCAATGCTAAAAAGACACGACTTGGGCTGAGTGTGAGCTTCGTCTATAGAAAAGCCCGCATGAGCTATTGCTAAAAAGAAGTCCAAGACATTCTGGGCTCGTGTCTAGCTCTAATCTAAGTTTTAATATCGTTTTCGGGTACCCGCTCAGACCCGTCCTTTTGGACCCGTTGACCAATGGTCAACGGGTACCCGCCGGGTAACGGGTCTTGAATTTCAATACCCAGACCCGTACCCGTTTGAAACAGGTATTGAATTTTAGGACCCGTACCCGTACCCGTTAATAACGGGTCCGGGTCCGGACCCGCCGGGTTCTAAACGGGTCCGGTTCTTGAAACGGGTACCCGCTTTTTTTGCTCACCCCTATAATTATAACTATGTACTCTACAATGACTCATACTCACCCCCCGCTCCCCCCTCCATTTCATCTAAATGATCTAACTGTCCCCTCCCACACTTCCCATTTCCAGTTTTTTCACACTGAAAAATTAAAATGAACAAAACCCAGATTAGGGCGCAATTCGCCTTAAATTAATCCCCAAATTCGACGATCAAATTGAACAAAAACCCATATAATCTGCTCACAATTTCCCCAATCCCGCCCAAAAATGGATGTCCAATTTCAAAGCCCAGAATATTCCCCAACTGTTGAACACCCTGAAATTCACCCTCCAATTCTCAACAATATTGATCATTTTCAAGGTAAATTCCCGCATTTACCTTTGTAATTTTTTAGTATTTTTAACCCAGATTAAGATAGAATTTTTTATTTACTGCTGTAACAGTGTAAGTTGTTTTTTATGGGTGAATTTTGAAATTATTAAGTTTAATTGCACATGTTGTTTGTTGTCTATAACGAGTATATAACGTCATAACGATAACATTGACATTACCCTAGTGTCTTGTCTGCTCCCCACTATTTGCGCGTGGGGGGTGTCACGGATGTACACGACCTTACCCCTATCTATAGAGAGACTGTTTACGGATGGCGAAATTTGTTTCAGTGTGACTGTGTGGTTCTTTTAGGTATGTATTATTGTGGAAATTATTTGGCTTCACCTAGAAGTTTACTTGATCAGCATGGTTTTTAGTGTGATTTTGACTCAGTATGTCAATATACTAAATTAGGAAATCCGCAAGAGGCAGATGATGAGTTGGATGTCAGTGAAATCAATCTTGAAGGACAACAGGTAGGATCGGAAGAAGAAGCATTCCGTCTGTACAATGACTATGCATATAAGATGGGGTTTAGTTGTCGAAAATTTAGGGTAAAGCGTAGGAAAAACGACGAGGTTTATATGAGACAGTATTGCTGTTGGAAACAAGGGCATAAGGTAGATAAAGGAAATGTTGATAAGTGTTATAAGAAGGTTGATTTTAGGACTGGTTGTGAAGCTACGATTCGATTTAATGTAGACAAGAAGGGTATTTGGACTGTCACAAGGCATCATAGGGAGCACAACCATGATCCATGCCCTTTATCCAAAAGGCATACGCTTCCTTCACATCGTGATCGCATGGTGCCAAAGACTCAACCTAACCGTGTGGGGAACTTGGTGGGGAGTGATGTGGCATGTGTAGATGAAGTTGGAGCTGTACCAATGGAAGTTGGAGGATCTTCTTCAATTTCGTCTGTATTAGTCCCGGAGGAGAGCTTGGATGGTAGGGATGCCAACTCTCTTATTGATAATTTTAAAAGAAGACAAGCAAGTGAACCAGACTTCTTTTATGATTATCAATTGAATGACTCGGGAAGCTTCACCAAGTTCTTTTGGAGAGACAGCAAAATGAAGCAAGACTACCTACTGTTCGGAGACTTACTTCGTTATAATTCCACTTTCCGAAGAAATAAGTATGCCATGATATGTGCTCCTTTTGTTGGGATGAATCACCACTGCAAGAATATGGTGTTTGGTTGTGGCTTTATGTTGAATGAGAAGGCTGAATCGTTCATTTGGCTTTTTAAAACTTTTTTGAGATCGATGGACAGTATTCAACCTAAAACCATTATGACAGATAATGTGTTTTCAAAGGTTCCAATAGATCATGCCATTAAAGAAGTCTTTCCTGAAGCAACACATAGATTGTGCCTATGGCACATAAATGAGGATTCAAAGAGAAATCTCAAGCATTTGCAAGATAAATCTGGATTTATTGAGCTTTTTAATCATGTGCTCACAGGATGTTCCTCAGTTGAAGAATTCAATCACTACTGGGGCGAGTAAGTATGAACTAACATTATTTGTTATACTTCTTTTTTGCAACGGGCGTACTTTACTTGCTCGCATGTTGTACTGTTTTTCTATGGCGACCCACTTATCTTAGGCAAACCATATTGTAATGTGGGTTGCCTACAAAATCATCAATGTTTGTGATTGGTTTTTGTATAACTTTAAATTATTACTAACGGAATTTGTATTTTTTCTCCTTATTGTAGGTTGATAGCGAAGTATGAATGTGGCACAAACTTTTGGATTCAAAAGCTATATAATGCCAGAAAACTATGGTGTCCTGTATTTTCAGAAGCGACATTCTCAGGGGGGCTTCTCTCTTCTCAAGGAAGTGAGTTAGCAAGCAATTCCATCTCAAAAAGAATGCATAGCACTGCTACAATGTGTGACTTCTATAAATTCTTCAGCCAAGTAATTTCCGAGTGGAGAAGTAAGGAAAAGGAGGAAGACCTCAATGGTGAGTCTGAGATTCCTTTCATGCCTATTAGCATACTAAGCCATGCGTCTTCGATCTACACAACTGAAATCTACAAGCACTTTGAAGATGAATTCAAAAAATGCATCTCCTCTCGTCAAGAACTTGTCCAAAATGACGAGTCAGTGGTTGTGTACAAAGTGTGGGGCACGGACGAAAATTTCTTCCATGTTGTGAATTGCTCAAATGGTGATGATTCACTTACTTGTACCTGCAAGAAGTTCACTGAAGTTGGAATTTTATGCTTCCATATCTTAAGAGTAATGTTTATAACTTGCATCGAAAAAATCCCATCTAGATACATCTTGAATAGATGGTGCAAGAACATCAGATGGATGGTCGAGGAACACGAGCAAGATTCTGGTAGAAATGCTGAATCTGGTCTTTCACCATGGTTAATTGAAATGATGCGGAAAATTTCAGCTCTAGTATCTGCATCTCAATACAACAGCAAGGCAAGAGCCATTGTTGAAGATATGTTGATGAAGACAAAGCAAGCTGTGGAGGCTGAAGTCGGCCCAATAGATTTTTCAGATTCTGATTCTGATTCTGATTCAGATTCAGATTCAGATTCAGATTCAGATGATGAGGGCTCATCCTTTGATGAAATAATTGAAAATCCGGAACCTAGGAGGAAAAAAGGTCAGGAAAAACTGACACTTGCAAACTCGAATCATGATAACACTGCTCTTTTCTACCCTGCTAGAAGTGAAGCTTATACAGTTGTTGTTCTTGTTTTTTTTTTTTTTTTTTTTTTTTTTTTTTTTTGCAGCACTTACGTCAAACGGTCCATAAGGATGTTTCCATACCTAGAATGGAGTCGGATAATTAGCTTTACGTCGCTCAGGTATGTTTACAAATTATTTATATTGTCTCGAGTCTCTCGACCAATCATCCGTGCTTTAATATTGGGGTAATCTAATATACTGGATATTTGTTGGTTTTGCACCTGTTAGAAAGAGGGTAATCTTGTGTAAACTTTCCAATATCGAAGTTATAATGAAGGTGGTTGATCAGTCATTATACTTCTTATCACAAATGTTCTACCCCCCCCCCCTCCCCTTTATATTCCAATCTGGTCATTGCACCTCCTAATTTGGAATGCTACAACTTTTATTCTCAGGTTAGTAGTGTGTTGCTTATGAAAATGAAGAACTTGTTTCGTACTGGTGAAGATTCACCACTACTGCCATGCCGAAGAAATGAAGCTACCTTTCATTCTTTCAAGATCTGCTTGAGATGAAGAATGAAGAGTTATTCATGTTTGCTAGTATATTATACCAGACATTTATCTTAGCTAGTTTTGTACTGGTTTTACTGTTCATAATTTCCTGATTAATGGACATAATTCACGTTTATATAGGAAGTGCACGATGATTTAATGCTAAGGTACAGACGAAATGTCAGTTTGAGCTATACACCCTCATATTTCATGCTCGGATCTCGATATCTCTATGGGAAGTTTGACATATAGGTAATGTAGAACTGTAGTAGCATATATACCATAATTCTTGGACCGTAATGAACCAGGGATACGATAAAAAGGAGTCATAAATTACAAACAACCAAAAAAAATCCTATATTTTTCGGTTTTTTTTTTTTTTTTTTTTTTTTAACTGATGTTGTGATCGCGGATTTTGGTTAATTAGAAAAGTGAACTTCAAATTCACTCAAACTGAGTTTGACAGAACTTCAAAGGTACGAACATGACAGCTAACAACAAGTCCTTTCAAAATTATGGCGGGATATCTTGTTACAGTTGCAGACTGTTAGGTTTCAAAAACAGGGCTTCTTATTTGTTAGTTGAAGACTTGAAGGGTAGTTATTATCCAAAGCTAATTTTCCCACCAATTTTTTTTTTTTTTTTTTTTTTATATCTCCTACCATCAAACTTGTTGGCAGATAAAGAGATAGCTTGTTCTTAATCTGTGTGGTTTTGCGTCTGATTGAAAACCGAGAAATGCAAGCGTTCGCCTTGTTGTTCATCATGAAATCCTACCCACCAGTCAATGAAAACCCTTTAAAAGATTGTGCTCTCTTTCATTCGGTTATTTCCCAAAATCCCAACTTTTTCCTACTTACGAAACCAAACTCACTTCAAGAGCGAAACTTCAAAACTTGCTGGTTTTGCGCAATTGCCGGTAGTAGGTTTGTTTCTCTCTGAGCACCCCATTTAAGCTTTTGTTTGATCATTTTGGAATTACAGGTTCATTTATGTCAGTTTGAATGTTTGGATTTAATCAATGTCACTTGTCTTTGAAGTTTAATTTAATTGTCATCTAGGTTGTTTTATGATGTGGGTCTGAATGACATTATTAGTGTGTAGGGATCCTTTAGAGTTTTTTGTTGGTGGAGTTTGTAAAGTTTACTATTAATGGTAATAAAACAAAATAAGGTGGTTACTTCAATGCACAAATAAAATATTAAATATTTAATTATTTCCTTACTTGGTAAACTCTACCATATAGAGTTTGTTTTAAACTCTAGAGGATCCACACTCATTATTAGTTGGTATGTTTGTGTGAATGGTGTGCAAGTGCAACTTTGAGGTTTATATGATGATGGGTCACTTTCATGAGTCTGAATGATATAATTTCACTTCAGTTTTTGGTCATTGTGGATTTTTTTTTTCTCCCCCGGGTTTTGATGGAAATGTCGTAGTAGAATTGATAATTCTGTTGTTGGAGTATAGAGACAATTAGAACTTGTATCATCATTTTCGGTGCATACTCTTGTGGAAAGCATAAGTATGTCTACGGTTTTCAATCAGTAATTCAGAAGCTTGTATAATTTGAGAGAATTTGAACTCAATATGGAGCTCGTATCTATAGTATAGGTTCATCACATTTATAAGCTGTGAATGATTTAACAGGTATTCAGACTGCACTGTAATTGATGGCAGAAGGTCTAAAGGAGCCTCTACTAAATCCTGAAGAACTCAAGCGAGATGGAATTGATTTGGTAAGATAGAACAAGAGAAAGGAACTTTCTACTAATTCCATCTTTGTACCATGTGTACTCAAGTCTCATCTGACCAGGAACGTCTGCCTTTGGAAGAAGTATTCCAAGAACTCCAAACTTCAAAAAATGGTCTGTCAAATGGGGATGCTGATTTCCGCTTGAAGATATTTGGACCAAATAAACTTGAAGAAAAATCGGTTAGCACCATTTGCCTGTATAAATGTTGTAACTTATGTCATTATATTTCTGAAGATACTTATTTCATAAGCTATACATGCCGATATAATCATCACAAAGCTATTTTAAGTATGACATTCTGTTGATGCAGGAAAACAAATTTCTGAAATTTCTTAGTTTCATGTGGAATCCTTTGTCTTGGGTTATGGAAGCAGCTGCAGTGATGGCATTAATCCTAGCAAATGGAGGAGTAAGTTCCTCCAATTTATAATGCTTCTGATGCTGCTGCTCTTACGACTTATTTGTCCGCTGATAAATATTCTGCCCCCCTACCTGTTGGTCCCGTTTGTACTTCAGGGTCAAGGCACAGATTGGCAGGATTTTGTAGGCATCATCTGCTTACTATTCATAAACTCAACAATTAGTTTTATAGAGGAAAACAATGCAGGGAATGCTGCTGCTTCACTAATGGCACGTTTAGCTCCAAAAACAAAGGTTTTGTATCTTACCTAGTTTTTTGAACTTAAATCAACTAATACTTCTTTCCATTTTAGATCTTTTACATTATACTGTAAGACGAATCATGTTTTGGAAGCCATATATAGTGATTGATTTCTTAGATAGAAGTCAGAAAGGAAATATGCTTGAATAAGTTAGAATGGCACCTGTGATAAGGGAGCATAACACCACAGTTCACATAGCAAATGACTCACAACTACTTGTAGTGAGCTTTAAGAAGGTTAAGTATTTACTGATATTTGACTTACCTTCTACGTATACAGGTTCTCAGAGACGGGCAATGGCAGGAGAAAGATGCAGCTATTCTAGTTCCTGGTGATATAATTAGCATAAAACTCGGTGACATTATTCCTGCAGATTCACGGTTGCTTGCAGGAGACCCTCTAAAAATTGACCAGGCAAGATCATTTGGTGATCAATTCGTAGTTTCCATGTTGTCGGCTAATGCCACTCACATGTCTTTCTTTTCTTGAAGGGACATGGCTGTGTATTTTTCATCACTATATCCAGTTTCAAGGTTACTGCTAAATTTTTGTTGTATTTTTTTCCTCAGTCCGCACTTACGGGGGAATCATTGCCTGTCACGAAGAAATCTGGTGATGAAGTGTTTTCAGGCTCTATATGTAAGCATGGAGAGATAGAAGCTGTTGTGATAGCAACTGGAGTGCATTCTTTCCTTGGAAAGGCTGCGCACCTTGTGGACAGCACCGAATCTGTTGGACATTTCCAGAAGGTATATTTAACTTTTTCCCTCCATAATTCTATTTTTTTAATGTTTCATGCCTAAAACTTTTGAGTAATTGTACAATCTGCTGTATTAGTCTTGGTTAAGTCTTTGACAGTCATTTTTATCATGTGTAGAAACATATGATTACTCCCTGAATAAATAGGTTTACTCTTAATTGACCGTGGCCTGCCTGCAGGTCCTTACTGCCATTGGGAACTTTTGCATTTGCTCCATAGCAGTGGGATTGATTATTGAGATCATAGTCATGTTCGCCGTACAACAACGTGCATACAGAAGTGGGATAAACAACCTTCTTGTTCTACTGATTGGAGGAATACCTATAGCCATGCCAACAGTTTTGTCTGTCACACTTGCAATTGGTTCTCATCGACTATCTCAGCAGGTATGTGTATGTAGCATGATAATCTGTGAGTGAAATTTCGAAGGTCAGGGAGACGAAGCCTTTTGTCAGAGAGCCTTTTTGTCTCGATTATTAGAAAATTTGAGAATTTTATCTTTTCCAGGGTGCCATTACAAAAAGGATGACTGCAATTGAAGAAATGGCTGGAATGGATGTTCTATGCAGTGACAAAACTGGAACTCTGACCCTGAATCGTCTTTCGGTTGACAGGAACCTCATCAAGGTACACAAGATCTTCATCATTAATTCAGAAAACCCTTATTGTCGTACAATGTGACGAAATTTTCATGATTTGAACCCAAGATTTTCCACTTTCTGCACCGCGTATGATCCAGGAGATTTTGTGCTATGGAGTGGATCAGGATTAATATGACCTGTTTTGCGTCTTTCTTAGACGTCATGGTTAAATATTGAATCACTCAAACTTATGTATCACAGATATGTGTTCTTAACTCAGTCACATTAAATCACCTGTATTCTAGCCCTATTTCAAGATGGGCAAGTTTCTAAGACACAGAGATTTCATACAGTAATAGTTTCTCCTTTATTTCTATTTGACTGACTGTACTATTGACTGTAAATCTCTTCTAGGTATTTGACAATGACATGGACAGCGATACAGTAATCTTACTTGCTGCCAGAGCATCAAGAATGGAAAACCAAGATGCCATTGATACTGCCATAGTTAACATGCTTGGTGATCCAAAAGAGGTGAGAAAATGCCATGCTAAAACTCTGAGACTGAATCATTTTAAAACCCTGTTGGAGCTTCTTTCTCCTGAAAAAAAAAAAAAAACTAAAAAGTGGTTTTTACCCTTATTGTTTCCACTTCCAGGCACGCTCAAACATCAAGGAGATTCATTTTCTGCCTTTCAATCCAGTTGACAAGCGAACAGCTATCACTTACATTGACACAGATGATAAATGGTACAAGGCCAGTAAAGGAGCCCCTGAGCAGGTACAAACCCGTATTGCAGAGTGTTCAATTGCTCTGAATCCAGTGTTTTTATGAACATAAACGGAATTTATTGAACACTCCGTATTTAGGTAATAGGCATAAATAACGAGCTGCTGACATCATATGTAAAAATGATAGGTTTGGTTTCTTACCTAATAAACATACACTTGGCATTTTTGTCACTCGCTAACATGACAGGCGTTCACTTTTTATTTTCATATTCCCCTCAAGTAGTAATACACACACCTGTTTGTTGGACTGAGTGGTGTCATTGAAGTTAAATGCATCAGTTCTGTGACTGGACTTTGAGTTAGGCATGATCACCTTATATATTTTCTGTAAACATCTCTAAGTTTGTGCCTCTGTGTGAATTGCTGGTACAATGATCTTTCAAGAATAATCTGAGTTTGTTTTAGATGATACTGCACATCTTTTCGGATAGAGTAGTCTGAGCAGAGTCACTTATCACTGTGATGATCAGTGTGCTTCCCTTTTATTTCCAGATTCTAGCTCTGTGCCAAGAGAAAAATGAGATTGCTGAAGAAGTGCATAACATGATTGACAAATTTGCTGAAAGGGGACTGAGATCACTAGCAGTTGCCTTGCAGGTATAAAAGCTCTACTATGATCTTTTCTGATATCCTGACTTCTGATGAAGGCAGAGTTCTGAAGTCTTCTTCTATGTTAACTGTTGGTCAGAACTTTAATCCAAAGCAGAATTGTTAAGGGAAGGCTGTGAAGCGGTAGCGTGTGTCTGCTCTCAATAGTGCCAATATAATAGAACATGGCCACATATAACATCATTACTCTAAGATCATTTGGATTATAAGTGTTATGGTTGGTATCATACATCAAATAATCCAAAGGACTTACTTGTAATTGTCTTCACAGGAGATCCCGGAGAAAACAAAGACCAGTAAAGGAGGCCTCTGGACATTCTGTGGGCTATTGCCTCTCTTCGATCCCCCAAGACATGATAGTGCTGAGACGATTTCTAGAGCTCTTGACCTTGGTGTTTGTGTTAAGATGATTACAGGTATCAATTGCATCTTACATGAGTCCTACCTTCTATCGCTTCCATAAATTTTCATCTCTTGATTACTTTTGTCATCATTTTCGATTTATTCTACATAGGCCAGCACTTATCCAATCCAAGGATCCCGAGGAGGGGGGGTGGTAGCTAAGGAGAACCATTCTGTATGTTACTTGTAGGCACTAGGAGCAAATATGTTACTGGTGTGCATAATATTGAAATTAGCATTTTTTGTTCATGCTTGTCTTCTATAATTGTACTGTAAGATGAAAAGCCTTTTTTTAACGTCTGTACTCTGGCAATAGGAGATCAACTAGCAATTGCAAAGGAGACTGGTCGACGACTTGGCATGGGGACCAACATGTACCCCTCATCATCATTGTTGGGGCATGATAAGAATGAAAACATATCTCTTCCTGTAGATGAGCTCATTGAACAGGCTGACGGTTTTGCTGGTGTTTTTCCTGGTAAGTGGATTCTCGAGGCAAAAACCTGACTCTTTTACTTCATTTCATGAAGCTGGTGAAAACTTGCTTTGTTAGGCTTCAGGTCTTTCTTTGTGTTTTCATTCTTCCGTTTATATTTGTCATGTGAAGAGAAGCCGAAATATCAATTCAATTTCGTCTGAGACAATATCTCTTTGCTTTAAAATGAGAACGATAAATTAAATGCTACCAACAAAGCACAACTAGCCGCAATGCTCATATTGCTTGCCCTTTATTCATGCTGTGATTGCTGAATGGTGTGCAGAACACAAATACGAGATAGTGAAAATTCTACAAGATAAGAAGCATGTTGTGGGAATGACTGGGGATGGTGTAAATGATGCGCCAGCTTTAAAGAGAGCAGATATTGGAATAGCAGTGGCAGATGCCACAGATGCTGCTAGGAGTGCAGCTGATATTGTGTTAACAGAGCCTGGCTTAAGTGTGATTGTCAGTGCGGTTCTGACTAGCCGAGCTATCTTCCAAAGAATGAAAAACTATACGGTTGAGTACTGATTCAAGTGTTTCTTGGCTCTCTAACATTGAAATTGTGAATTGTGTCCTGTTCTCCTGTTAACTGTTTGGATTCGATTTTTCAGATATATGCGGTTTCCATAACCATCCGTATTGTGGTATGTTAGCGAGTTTTATGTTATTTGATTTACCGAAGCTTATAGCAACATCCAGGATAGAAAAAAGCTGACAAAAACTTTGTTTTGCATCAGCTTGGTTTCATGCTACTAGCGTTAATCTGGGAGTATGACTTTCCACCCTTTATGGTGCTTATTATAGCAATCCTGAATGATGGTAATGACATCTTAAATCTCATCAGCTGCTATTACTGTTTTGAAATGTGTTCGGTCATCATTGTAAAAGATGGCATTCACGTAACATACCCAAATAGAGATGGGAAACTTGAATACATTAATTTGGTGCAGGCACCATCATGACCATATCAAAAGATCGTGTCAAACCATCCCTAAGCCCTGACAGCTGGAAGTTGAACGAAATCTTCATAACTGGGATTTTTATCGGCACATACCTAGCCTTGATCACTGTGTTGTTTTACTGGGTTGCCGACAGCACTGATTTCTTCGAGGTAATGAGTTTGCATATATTTTCCTTTCCTGAGCGGATAAGTCTTGATGCTGTCATATACAAAATGACAGCCTATGTTTCCTGTGTATTCCTTTTTATTCTGTTTCAGAAACATTTTGGTGTGAGCTCTTTATCTGAGAACACTGAGAAAATCTCATCAGCTGTATATCTGCAAGTGAGCATCATCAGCCAGGCTCTCATTTTTGTTACCCGCAGTCAGAACTGGTCTTTTCTGGAGAGGCCAGGAATTTTATTAATGTCTGCATTCGTAGTGGCGCAACTGGTAAGAAGGTTCAACAGACTCTTTGTGTTGTCTCTCCTGGCTCCTTTCCTTTCCTGTTTCTTTAAATCACAGTCAGGAAAATTGGAAACAACTGTATTCGTGCCATTTCTTCACTGATTCTCCTCTTCCTGCAGATTGCAACCCTGATAGCAGTTTATGCAGATATTGGTTTTGCTTCAATCAGTGGTATTGGATGGGGCTGGGCTGGCGTTATATGGTTATACAGCCTAGTTTTCTACTTTCCTCTAGATGTCATCAAGTTTGTGGTTCGCTACGGTTTGAGTGGAGAAGCTTGGAATCTTCTATATGACAGTAAGGTAGGGATAAATTCTTTATCTTGGCTCTGCTTATCTTAGCTTTCGTATACTGATTTCTCATGCAGTTGTTTCTTTTGACAGACTGCATTCACCTCCAAGAAAGATTACGGAAGGGAAGACAGGGAAACGAGGTGGTTGGTTTCTCAGAGATCTTTACAAGGCCTGCATTCCATGGAACACGAGGGTGAAGGACGACAAAGGAGGAAGAGTTACTCTCTGATTGCTGAACAGGCCAAACGCCGTGCTGAGATAGCAAGGTACATATTCTTGTTGGACTAAGGCTTTGTTGTCGTTGTAGCTGTATAGTCTAGTCTCAGCTAATTTATGTTGGTGAGATCGCGGAATATGCAGGTTAGGGGAGGTGTACACACTTAAAGGGCATGTGGAGTCAGTTACGAGGTTGAAGAATTTGGATCATGCTTTGATCTCATCTCCACATACAATCTGACATATCTTCCCATGAAATGCTCATACCTGCAAATACTGTGAAGCATATGTAACATTCACTCTTCTCAGATATCGTCGAGAATTCGACAAGATGCTGTTTCTGATTTATCTGCATTCACAATTCTTTCAATCCAGAGCTTAAGAAAATGTCCATTTTACAAATTAAACACATAAAGTTTTACTGTTTATAAGTTGTATTTTCCCAAGCAGCCTGTTTTGTTTACATTACTTCTGCCTCTTCGTGTATCTCAATATATACAAGTGCACTATCTATTTTAGTATCTTTGATTGTGTTTGATCTGTAATACGGAAAGATTTTCCAATTTAAATGTAAGCATTGCAGATATTTGAATGATTTCTGGCTTGTTTCGCTCTGCTTAATCACGTACTCGAGTTTTTCCTTCCTGAATAGATCAGATGTAGGCTTTACTTGTCTCAGATCCGCCTTATCCGGTGATGAAAGATGGGCGTTCCCGAAAGTGGTAGCAAATATTTCGACCAGGAAAGCCAACTGCAATGTGTGAAGGGTTACTATACAGCAGATAGTAACACAGATAGTAACACATACTATTTATAATTGCTGGTGATCATCTGATCTGATGTAAGACATCATTCTGTCAGCCTTGAAATATAGGCAAAACTGGGCAGAGATCCTATGAACCAATTTATGCTGTCAATAAACCTCAACTAGCATCAGACATAACACTGATATTATGAACAGTACATTAATATCCATTTGTTCCAGCAATTATACACCTTAGCAATGTCTCAAAGACTAAGATATAAGCACTAGGAATGCTGGTTTGAATACAATGCTACATTTGTGTCCTACAAAGACAGTCTTCAATCTTTTGGTTGGTAGTGCTGCTGCCTTCTCTTGAAAAACCTTCATTTGCCGGTGACGGCCAAAGAAGGAAACTCAGTATTGTCTGGAACGTAAGGTTTAGCAACAGTTTGTTCGGCAACAGTAACAGTTTGTTCGTCAACAGGTAGTTCAGTAGTCGATACGTTGCTGTCCTTTACAGGCTGTTGTTCCTTCAGCTGCTGCATATCTTCAACAACATTAGAAACAGTCAATTGTTCACTGACGCATACATTTTCTTCTTCTTTTTCCGGAAGCTCCATATCAGGATGGTGATGGTGATGGTGATGGTCATCAGGCAGCTGCTCCATATCTTCAGCAACAGCAGAAACATTTGATGATTGAGTGACACACACACTGTCTTCACCCTTGTCGATTAGCATTGGTGTCGATTTTCCCACTAGTTCAACCAGTAACTGTTTCAGGCCATCCAACTTTACGCAATAACAAAACAAACCCAGTAAAAAAGCACAGAATACCGTAGTATTTGAAGTCGAGAAACCTATCCATGTATTCATCGGGATACTCGGGCTGAGTCCGAAAACTCGCAATGTCACTAATACTCCCAATATCATTTTCAAAAGACGATCCTGCTTTGGAGCATCTGACTGCTTCTGGAATTCGACATTGTTGACATTACTATCAGGTTATGACTGAGTCTCAACAGCCATGGCACTGACATCCTGAAAGTTGGTAATCTGATTGATGTTCCTCTCTCTTTCAGCCCCAAGAAGCTGATCGTAAACACTGGTGAACTCAGGCAGAGGCACAGTTGCCAGAACATTATCTTTGATTGCAGCATAGTAAGGATCTACTCCCATCAGAAATTTCACCAGTTTCTGCCTTTTCTGAGCATCTACCAGTTGCTTCAGAATCTTGCAAGAACACTGCTCCATTCCTCCACAACTACAGGTGGGAATACTCTCAATTGCAGCCATGCTCTCCCATATATTCTCAAGCTTTCCATGATATTCAGCCAAGCTTTGATTGCCTTGTTTAATGTCAGTAAGTTGACATTGGAGATCATAATACTCTACACTGTCAGTCTGCCCATAACTTTTCTGAATGCCATCCCAGAGATCTTTGGAAGTGTTAGAATACTTAAATCCCTCAGAAATACTCTCCTCCATTGCATCCAATATTATATATCTAAAGAAATATATGAGAGATAGAGAATACGACATAAAGAGATTCGTATATTGATGTGTGAATTGATGTGTGAATGACTTGGGGGTGAATCCCCTATTTATACAAATAGATGACTTGGAGAATAAGTCGGAGATAATCTCTACGACATACAATTCTACCATAACTAGAATTTACCAAAACATTTGTATTTCTAATACAACACATATTCCTAAAGTCCTACTATTCCCATAACTCTAACACTCCCCCGCAATCGCAGCGGCAGTAACACGAACGATGCGATTGGACCTCAAAATAATGACATCTTGAACAACAAGTCGTCCGAGAAGAAAAGCAACCGGGCAAGGCACGAGTCGAAAATCCGGGACAACCTACTGCAACTTGCTTGTAAAGGACCGGTGATGAGAAACGATGGACTCGGCTAGAAGGAGGCCACACAGTTGACAACGTGTTACATGCTCCACGTAAGGACGACGAACGGCGACGAAAAAGATAACTTGATCAATAACGGAGTTGATTCTGGCATAACATAACCGTGACGAGAAAGACGGCGATGCACCACAAACCAATGACAATTGATCGATGACGACTGGAAAGACAACTTCGAGCAAAGATACGATGAGTATAAGCTCAAAACGACAAAGGGGGGGTTGAGTTAAATAAACGTACGTTTTGACATTCACGTACGCACAAAAAAAGAAGAGAAAATATGTGGGAATTTGGAAGACGAACTGGATTTGTGAGAATTGGCTTGAAATTACCGATGATAGACGATAGGAGTGACTATGATGATGATGATGTCACATTAAGAGGACTATGTGTTTTGTAGAAGAGGAGGAGCCGTACGACATGCAAGACGGTAAAGAAGGAACTTGATTAAATTGTGTTTGGGTAAAGAAAGACAAGCCGTGAAGGCACGACAAAGAGTTGGAGACAAAAAACATGGGATCATGATTTACGAAAGATCCCGCCGGTAGGCATAGATCGGATTGCCCACCGGCAAGAAGCGGAAGCGATTTTTGAAGAGTCTCAGGAAATAGGCTCTGATACCATAAAGAAATATATGAGAGATAGAGAATACGACATAAAGAGATTCGTATATTGATGTGTGAATTGATGTGTGAATGACTTGGGGGTGAATCCCCTATTTATACAAATAGATGACTTGGAGAATAAGTCGGAGATAATCTCTACGACATACAATTCTACCATAACTAGAATTTACCAAAACATTTGTATTTCTAATACAACACATATTCCTAAAGTCCTACTATTCCCATAACTCTAACAATATCCACTTTAGGCAGTCAGGGGAGGTTATGGCAGGCTTAGGCAAGTTACCATTTATAAAACACAGTTTATTTTCGGCCATTAGCGATCTTTTCATAGTTCTGCTCCAATTAATAAAATCAGTACCATCAAATTTCTTAGGAACTATAGGAATATGAGGCTGATCACCTGAAGTCATAACTGATTTCTCCAGAAAAGCACCAAAAAAAAAAAAAAAAAAAAAAAAAACTGAAACTTGGGACCAAAAGAACACCAGAAACCAGCAGGCGTAAACCACAAGCTTCAATCGCACGCAAGAATCAAGCACCAAATGTCGATTCTGCCAGGAATAACCAGAATTATGCTCGAATTACACAATTCAAGCAACACAAGAAACTTATCAAGCGTAATCAACAAGTTTCTTGACCAGAAACCAACAACTAGATCAATCTACACGAATTTTTCGACCAATCACGCCGAAATTACTCGAAATCAACATCAATCAGATTCCGAAGAATCGTAGTAACTGCGCTTCAATTAGAAGCAAATAATCTGCAGAATTGCGATTTTAGCTGATTTGAACGGAAATTACAAGGTAATTTCGTGAAAAAAAAAATGAAGAAATGTGAATTTTGTGATGATTTTGAGAAGAAATTATGAGGAAATCAGGACCGAGATGGTCTGATACTATTAGAAGAATAGAGAATTTAGTAACTACTTGAAGAAGATTGATAAGAAAATCATTGTATTTCACTCAGAATTCATCAAGTTACAATTGTGTTATTACAGGAGTATATATAGGTGGTTAGAGTAGTAACCACCTCTAACTAACTTTTGTAACAGAAATTTGTTAGTTAGTTGAAAGGGTATAACGGTCATTCCTATATACTCTACGAGAAAATTAGTTAGGATTGCAGAAGTGGCGGTTATTCAGCTTTATTGTTTATTTATCTATATATTATAAACTACGTATACTCTCCTTTTCATGTGAAAAAAGGCAAGTGAATATTTTGATTTGGTATGGAAAAACACAAGTGTAACCCTCTATATATATACAATTTGCTAACTTGTAGCCCTCTATACAATTTGATCTCAACTTATATGCTAACATACTCCAGAACACGAGAATGATATTAACGCGAATTAATCTGTAAAAAATTTAGAAATTCACAATGAAACAATCAATTGTAGGAAAGAATTGATAGAATTCCTAATTGAAAACGCTGAATGTATTATTCTGGAGATTTCGGGTTGAGTACGTTGCTGCAGATTACAATACCAGGCCTTATGAGCTAGGAATGTGAATGCAGAACTCTGCAAAACCTAGTGGCATCATCATAAGCTATAGTCTCCACAGATCGATCACCAGGATTTCCTCATGACTTGGAACACTTGGTAACGTCTTTTCAGCTTCCATTATGTACACAAGATCTCCAAGTTCGCTTAAGTACGTAGGCTCAATCGATGAACCAAGAAAATGCTACGAGTATTGAATTTCCGGTCAAGAAGACATTCGCAATTGTCATTTCTGAAAATCCAGTCGTGACAGTAAAATGAGGGACATAAAACTGTCGAGGTCGAACATCTCTACTACCCTTCAAATTTTCAAGTTGCGGAAATATTTACTAAGGCATCACTGAGAAATTAAAGAAGTTACTTCGACTGTCATTACTAACTAGTACAAATGTACAATCTTACAAGTTACAACTATCATGAGTATGATTATCTACAGTACAGGACGACTATTCAAGAGAGGACATTTGAACATAATGTTCAACTCCTAACCTCACAGAATTGACGTAATCCCTCGGGCTATGAGCAGCAAAACCCGGCAATGCTAGTCCGACAATCCTGACCATGATAGAAAACCAATTCTCTTTGTAGTCTAAACCATGCACATAATGCATTGTTAAGCCCCTGATCAGCTCCCAGACAGCGTTCATGTATGCCGTAATCAGGTACTTCAAGCCCAGGAAGTTCTTGTTTGGCTCCTCGTCTACTTTCTTCAAGGATCATTCATACATATAACAGGACAAACCAAAGTAAACAGTCAAATTCCTTTCCATCAGACGGTAACAAAGAGATAAAGGATTTGTCTTTCGGTCAAGATGGCATTAATACATTAATGTACAGTCGAATTATTTTAAGTGGTCATAGTGTGTTGTCTCTAAGCTAAGGTTTAGCACCAACTACTGCCATATTTGCTGCAATTTCAGATGACATGAGTCAAAAGAGTTAGGAGAAGACTTAGAGAAGTGTACCTTCTGAGTATAAAAACTGTTGAAGTAGAGGCAATCACCAAAATGCTTGTACAAGGATGTTTCATCATCATAAGGCAGTCGAGGCACAACATCATTACAGTAGACAACTCGGACGTACCTAGCCTCAGGCTTACACAGTTGTGCTTTTGTGAAATTCCCCAGTTCCCTGTCTCCAACCCTTGGCTGTCCAAATGTGTAGACACCCAACAACCTAGACAACATTTCTGTCTCATCGTGTAAGACCAGTACTGTTGGGAACAAGATCGCCAGAGCCCCACCTAAACTGTGCCCTGTAACAACAAATTTTGCATTTGTATGTTCTGCCAATAACTCCTTCAGCTTGTATTTGACAGAATAATAAGCAGTTGATTCCCCCATTACTGATACAGGGATTCTGTTGGCAGCAGAAATGTCCTTCTCCTTCAGTTGGAGATTCTGCTGTAGTGTTTTGGTATCAGTTCGGCTTCCCAAACCCAAGGCTTCTAAGAATCCTATATGAACTTTCCCTATTTCTGGGATTTCGTACCAAGAATAGTCGAAATCTGTAATCCAATCACCGGAATCAAAAGGCTCAGTGCCTCTGAAACTTATCAATATCAGATTAGCATCCACAGGCTTGTCACAGAGAATGAAGACTTGGGTAGAGTTCTCCTGATGATAATTTGACAATGTATATGAGAAGAAAAACCTAAGTAAACAAGTCAAAGCAACAGACGAGTCCACAAAGTGAAGTTCTCCTGATGATACACGATTTCAGTGAGGTTCTTACCGTTCCAGCCATTGTAGAAGTCCACAAAATGCATCTGTTTCAGATCAAAAACAGAAAAAACCACCTATATCAGCTGCTTAAGAAATGAAACATTCTACACTAATCACAGCCCTATGTTGGAGTGCTTAAACTTCTACACTGTAAACACATAATAAGCGTCTACACTTGGCACTAAGTAACTATGGAAAAATCGGAAAGAGAAACAGATGTCCGAACAGGTTTACGTGCCAATATTTACATGCATGCTTGCACTACAGGGAGTAAATTCTGAGATATCAACGTACTTGCCTTCCAATTGTTAACTACAACTTCTTCGACCAGAAGAACATTTTCATAAGCTAACTTTGAAGCCATAATGCAGAGGTCCATAAGAGACTTGTTTCCCATCTTTATTCCTAGATTTGATCTGCCTCCAAGACGATCAGTCTCATACAAGTTAATACGTCCATCCAAATGCCCAATCGAACTTATGAAAGTTGATGTGCCCCTCTGTGGAATCATCACCTTTCCTACACTCCACATTGTCAAGTATATCATGCTATGGAAAAGTGAGTAAGTGACAACTTCTAGTATACATATCAGTGGACATCGCGGAATTATATGAAAGCTTTTATCTCTAGTAAATTTAGTTAGAGTCTAAGAATAGTGTATCACTCAGTACATTCCCTGAATCAACTGTGTGACAATTTTTCTTACTTTCAATCGGGATAACCAAGATCGTGGTATGGTGTCATATTCGCCAATGAGCCTAGCCACAGCCTCACAGGTCTGCCGCCATACATGGCTCAGTGAATGATGAAATTCAACCAATTCTCATAGTCAGAAATAGAGCATATCTTCAGTATTACACTAATGCAAAGTTATGCCACCAGAAACCAACCTTTTTTTTTAATCTTTTTTTGGCATGGACATTGCACTTATGAAAGGTGATGTCTCCCACAGGGAAACAGCCCGCAGTCTCAAGATGACTTCATTTTGAGTTGTAGATTAGAAACTTAAAATTTCACTGATATATACATACATCCAAAAAGCCATAACTAGTTTATAGTATCAATGAGGCATATAATTATCGCTAGTGGGCAAGTTTAGAGCCGACAAAAGTTGGCACGACCCCACAAACATCAAGCGGAAAGTCATTGTTACAAAAATTTCAACCCTTTGCTTCTAATCAAATGGGTCAATACAGCTAACACACTTACGAGTAAGTGGTTTGGACGAGTGTTGAGCTTTATCATAAAATCATGTTTCAAGTTTCAACCCATTACAAAACAAGTTTAGAGATTCAATGGACAGCCTTGCTTTGATATTCTTAAGTAGCTTAATATAGCAACACCATACAAAACCGCACACGAAATTAGTGGGTCAAACCACATAACTCACTCTTACATGAAAAATGTCATTTATATATGTTTATTGATGTATATACGGCCTTACTCTTAATAAAGCCGAAATTTTTAAGGGTTTTACACGTGAAACAACTCGATTTATCTCTAGTAAACAAAGAACTCGACATTAATAAACACAAAAGTAGAGTATGTAAGAAATTAGGGATGGAAAATAGTACCTCTTACAAAGTTGAAGAAAAGACCTATAAAATTACCATTAAGAGAGAGGAAAACCGCAATAATTTCACCATAATCACTGATACAATAATTACCCATCTATTATCTTTACCACCTTCAAATAATCCCCATTTTTCATCATATAACTCCTCTTCTTGATTATCATCATAATTATTCTCCATGAATTTGGACCCACTTATTCTATCATCATTTCTCCAAAATCTCCACAAGTCACCAATTCCGGCTCTTTCTGGCCGTACATCAAATACTTCCACTCATCTCCACCGTTGATTACTCTCTCCCCTACACTAGCCATGCAAATACAGAGATAATTCTTTCTTTTGTGTTTTACAATTTTGAGCGACAAAGATTTTTTTGAGATTATAGTATTATGTGATTTTGTTTTGTTTATGAAGTTTGGATTATAACGGAGTGTGGTCGGATGGTGGGTCTTGTGATGTTGTCACGTGAAACCATGACAGAGTTATAATACTACGTGTAACGTGTTATTCTCACCTCTACATTGACTACATAACTAAAAAGTGCGAGACGGTTTCACAATAATCTCATGTTATTAGTGTTTGACAATTAAATTTACGGGTTAACTATTTATTATTAGTAGGAAAATAGTCCAACACCAATGTATGTGATCCGACAAAATGAACAACACTAATACATTAATACGAGTAGAAATCTAGAATTACAAGTTAATTTAAGATCAATGAATAGTGTACATTTGAACTCGAGATATGTTAGTCCCAACACGGACCTCATCCTCCTCGTACTATACCCATAGTTGTCCTGTAAATGAGAACCATTCACTAGGTGCGTCAGCATTCGACAAAATATGATTCCAGATAAAACCAATTTTGTCTTCAGGACTTCATCTCCAATTCAATAACCCAAAAATTAGGAGCTTCGGAAGTTATTCTCTATTAGTCCGACATTAAGTTAGTGTGAGACGATCTTATAAGAGACTCGTTGGTTGAAACAGTCAGCTTCTAGGGTTATATTTTGTTAGAGGAAAATAGTCGAGCCCCCCACAAGAGCTTGATGATGAGGTTTGATTAACAATAGCTTGTTCTGCATCCATGAAGATCAATTTTCATCATGGTAGTAGTTAAGAAGGATTGCTGGTTTCAAAGAAAAAGAAAAGTGAAGAAGGTCACACGAGAGGGGAGACAAAAAAATGTGAAAAGTTTTGTTGGTGTGTGGTGATGATGATTGGAATTCTTATGGTCAATGGTACTGTAGCAGTACAAAGTTCGTAGACAAAGCAAAGAACTGTGTACGTATTCGTACGCATATATAGGATGTATTTAGACAAACTTTCTACGTATTTGTACGCGTATTTAGGATGTATTTAGACAAAACTATTTTTTTTAATTATTTTTTAAATGTCAATTGGGTGGAAATTAGCATTATAGGATCAATTGCACTAATCATAAAACATATGGGGTTAAATTGCCCCCAATAAAACGTAAGGGGCTCAATTGCACAATTGAGCAAAACCTTGGGGTGAAATCGCTACAATTGCCCATAATAATCATTTAAACTTAAGTGACCATATATAGTTGAATCTAATTAAAACATGAGTTGAAATGAAGATGACCTATAAAATAAGTTTCTATATGTGACTAAATGACACATCCAAGGGTCAAACCAGTTATATCACTGTTTCACCTGGCCGAATAAACAAACCTTTAATGTATAAGATTACCTAAAATTAAATTTTGGAGGCGGCTCATAAAAATTGGAAATAATTACAACATAGACACTCCTGATATATACGAGTGTGGGTGGACTGAGGGTTAAGATGCGTATTCAATATTCGCCATGTAAATATTTGTACACTTTCTAAAAGGCTCATTAGTTCATTTATAAAAGAGACAAATTGTTAATGCCTGGCTGGTATCTAAGCAATTCTACCAACCTAATCCAAAGAAACTTGAAAGGCAAAAAAACACGAGGAATGTGCCAAAGAAGGAGCATAATAAGTGAAGTAAAAGGAGGCGATTATTGTGTATAGTTCAAGGAAAGTATCCTCATAAACACTCCACTAGATTTGGCTCAGAAAAGTTTGACCCATTTTGTAGACAAAGAAAATGATTGCAGAATAGAATAAATCTTAGTTCTTCTAGGTAATTATAATGATTATTAAAGTCAAACTGATTAGATGAAGAATAAATTAGTGTGTAGGTGTGTTAACCTTTTCTGAAGAACAGTACTAATTTTCCCCCAAAAAATACTCCTACATTGTAGTAGTACTAGTTCATACCCGTGACAATGTCAATTTGTGACCTGTCCCGCGCTTAGCCCCAAACCTTACGTATTCAAAGTACATCAACCGTTAGCGTAGATGACAATTTCATACACATATGTTTTCTCTATTGAGTGTAAGAATCATTTTGCCAAATGTGAAAGATATTGTCATGTTTTCTCTAGTGATTTAGTACACATCCATGAGAATTAGTAAAAAAATGTTTGGTTGATTGTCATAATTCGGAAATGAGCTTTAATAAAATTTGAATTCCAATAAAATGGTTAATTAAACACCTTCTAACATCTACTATTATGGTTTCAAATTCTCGTAGTCTTGCCTATCCACGTGCGACGGTGCGAGTAGAACTTTTAATATAATATTTGGTAAGTTTGTTTTGTTGGAAAACTGATATATACTGTCGTATAAAATTAGGGCATGTTTATAACTAGAAAATCAGTCCAACACACACTATAATCATATACATAGATGGCAAATACCGATGCATTAGATAACAACGATCAATGTATTATAAACGGTATACACCAAAGGGTTTAGTGTACGATCTGATGTTCTTTTGCAAAATATTGTTCTATTAACTAGGCTATCTCGACTAATCTAGTGATATCTCTATATAGTCGAGCTCAACACATGAGTTTTGTCAATGAGGTCATGACAACAACTTGAGCACGTAAACTCGTGTAACTTTATGTTATCCCTTGCTTTTAAAAAACACAATTTCTCAAAAAGGCCTGACTACCAGGAATTCCAATGAGAAAAATAAACAAAACATTTCAAGGTCTTGTTTGATAGAAATGTATTTTTCTGATTTGATTTGATTTTGATTTGATATGATCTAATCTGAATTAGTTGAAAAATTAGATGCATTTAGTCGAAATAACAAAAAACAGACTAGATTCATTAATAATTATTTAGATAATTCTAATGTGATTTGATTTGAATGAAGTCGCTCAAATTCGATTTGATTTGAGTGAAACTGTTAAAATTCGTTTTGATTTTACTGTCTTTTAGGTTGAATCAAACCGCGCCTAAATACTCCAAAAATTGGGAGTAAGAAAAAATGTACTCCGTAACTAATAAATTACTAGAACAAAAAAAAATGAGGAAGAATGAATAAGTCATTAAAAAAAAAAGGGGATTAGAAAATAATGTGGCTATCAGTGGCCTGGGATTCTTCTGGTCTATCGTGCCTGCGAGCTTTATACAGAAGATACAAAGGAAACATACCTTACATTTTTTCACGACCCCCCTTTTTTATTTATTTTTATTTTTCACAGTATTTTTTCTCTGAACTGTACTTCTTACCCAATTCGTCGGTCAGAAAAAGATTTTTGGTCGAACCACACCTATTAAAACTAGAATTTTATCAGACCACACCTATTATAATTTTTTTTGTCTAACCACACCTAATAAAATCATTTTCTTTGTTAGACTACACCTTATATTAGTTTCCGCATTTCATCAATCCACTGCCGCCACTTACCCACCCACTGCTGCCTCTAGCCACCTCCCCTAGCCACCTATTGCTGCCACTAGCCACCCCACTACCACCATCACGAATTTTTTTCCCCCCAAATTTGATTTTCTTCTCCGAAAATTTTCCCAAAATCGATTTTTTGTATGTAGGGGGAAGAAAATCGAATTTGAGGGGAAAAAATTCGTGGTGGTGGTAGTGGGGAGGCTAGCGGCAGCAATAGGTGACTAGGGGCGGTGGCTAGCGGCGGCAGTGGGTGGGTAAGTGGCAGCAGTAGATGGATGAAAGACGGACTTTAACATAAGGTGTAGTCTAACAAAGAAAATGATTTTATTAGGTGTGTTTGGACAAAAAAAATTATAATAGGTGTAGTCTGACAAAATTTTAGTTTTAATAGGTGTGATTCAACCAAAAACCCATCAGAAAAATACTTGGAAAAGTGCAATCATTAAAAAAACAAAAAAAAATTTCAGGAACAAACCCAAGTTTTTTATTTTTATTTTTAATTAACAAAAAAAGATTAAGGCCATCACTGTCTGTTTGTTTAGTCTATACTGGAAGAAAGAGGCAAGTTATTAGAAAGAGAAAAAAAAAAACAAAGAGTAGAGAGAGAAAGAGGAGAGAGAGAGAAAGAGGAGGATGATGGAGCAATGGAAGCTCCTGTTAATCTGTGTTTTATTGTGTTGTATAAGCTTAATTAATGGTGATACAGATTCAAAAGATGGTCAGCACTGAAACTTTACTCCTCTTTTTTTTTACTGTTTACTGTTTTACTGTTATTTTTATTGGTTTCTGACATCTGGGTTGTTCTTCTTTTTGCTTTTTACTTGTTGGGTTTTCTGGGATTTTTTTTATTGTTTGTTCTTTTTGATCATTTCTGCTGATAATGTCTGCTGACAATTGCATTTTTCTGCTTTCTGTCATGTGGGTTTTGTGCAAAGATTGGAACTTTGGTGTTTAAATCAGAGTTTTCTGGGATTTTTTTTTGCTTTTTGATTAATTTTGTAGCTAATGTTTGCTGACATTGCAGTTTTTCTGCTTTCTGTTATGTTGGTTTTGTGCAAAGATTGGAACTTTGATGTTTGATTCATTTTATACTGGTGTTAATATAGTATTATGGTGTGCTCATCTTTGGTGACATTGCATTTATATGGAAGTGTATTGTGTGGTATTTCCATATTTTGATTGCCTGATTAGGTGCCTTTTTTCTTCATTGCTGAGTAGCCTTCTAAATTAGTAAAGACATGGAGATAATTGCTAAAGTTGATTTTTTTTTGCATCTTTTGTGTGGTTGGGGATTGTAAGTTAATATCTTTGCTTTTTACGGAGTCATAAGGGCAATATTGATGGAGACGGGTTTCCAGACTTGGTCATGAGTGCCACCCCTTGGCAACTTCAGCAATTGAGTTAGTTGACTTCTGCCTCATAATTGCAAGTTGGAGTTGGTGATTCCTTGGTGGTGCTTTTGAATGCAATCTGTATTAGTTGTTTTTGATCTGGTATGTTGGGGTTTCCGGGTTTCTGCAAGAAAACTGGTTTCTTCGGTGGAAGGGTGGTCAAAGAGGATGAGTATTTCACTGGTTGCTTGAGAAATAGGCTAAAAATGGGTTGAAGTTGTCCTGGAATTTTTTGCCAAGCTTGTCTAGAAAGGGTTGTCATCATGAAAGGAGTAGTCCACTAGTCCTACATTTGAAGTGGGCGTAGATTGTTGTAGTTTATATCAATCTTATCTATGTCTTCAAGCCTTGACGATTTTGGAGCTAAGACCTGTTTTATGAAAATTTGAAAACCTCGCAGTTTTATTTGCCTTGAAGAAGGGAGAAAACAGTTCCTGCATATCCATTACTCTTTTCTGCTCAAGCAATCGTACAGTTGTGGCGCTATTGCCTGTTGGTTCATGGCACTTGGCTATGTTCCTTCGTATTTTTGACCAATCTTGCGCCAAGATTCTCCAAATGTATATCATGAGTTAAAGTTAGATAAGTTATGTGACTAATAATTGAATGTTGTGCTAGATGTCTAATTCATTGATACCTCTTTGGTTTCGAGATATGAAGATTCTAAGCTAATTGTAGATAGCCATCCCTGGACATGCTTTCCTTAGAGTTACCTTTGAGCTGGGTTGTTCATTTTGTGGCTTCCACAAATCTAGGAGTTGTTCCATATACGTCAACCGCAAGGATTTTCTGTGCACTGCTACCCATATAGTTGACTTGGTTTTGAACTATACATACATATTGAGTTCTTGAGTCAGTGTGACTTGACTGACAATTTCTGAATGTATCCACATGTGGCGTCATGGAATAGTAAATGCAATAGTAAGAGACTTGTGCCCAGCCTTTTGTAATATGACATATTCTTCATGCATCTATCTACAGCTTCTGCTCTCAACACCATGTACACCAGCATGAATTCTCCTTCACAGCTCACTGGATGGACTGCATCTGGCGGTGATCCCTGCGGTCAGTCATGGAAAGGAATTACTTGCTCAGGCTCAAGAGTTACACAGATGTAAGCTTAAATGTTCTGTTGTGTATTTGCTTTTTAGTTCTGTGGTCACGTGCCAACTATGAATGACCTGAAGTCCTCATTCTTGCCTCCTTCAATCTTGTGGCAGAAAAATTCCAAGTCTCGGACTAACAGGATCAATAGGATTTGCGCTTCAAAACATGGATGCCCTGACTGACTTGTAATACTCTTAAACTGTCAACAGCTTGATTCTCACGCAACTTCTTTGTTGTCATTCTTCTTGATAAATATGTACTAATGATTCTGTGCTAATGTTTGCAGTGACATAAGCCACAATAATTTTGGAGGCCAAGTGCCTTATAACCTTCCCACAAATCTGTTGCGACTGTATGTTCTCTTGCATTAGCTTGTACATTTCAGTTATCTTCCTATAACTTGTTTACTTTTACTACTAGTTGATCTAGCTTTCTTATAATTGTTAATTTCTTGAGTTCAATGAACTTTGGGTATTATTTGATGTGCAGAAACCTGGCTAGTTGTAATTTCAATGGAGCAGTTCCTTATTCAATTACTACTATGAAATCCTTAGAGCAGCTGTAAGTTGCTTGCTTTTGATTAAGTGTTCTTCTATAGCTTCTCCAAGAAATAATACTAAGGCTTGTTTTGTTGCTCGAGAGTAGAGACCTCAGCCAGAATCAATTCAACGGACAACTGAATGTCGATTTTTCACAGCTTTCTTCGTTATCATCAATGTGAGATCTCTTCCCATCTTTTACAAATTTTGTGGCTTCATTTATTTGCATCCTATTAGAATTCTGATGCTGCTAATTATAAGCCACTTGAAATTAAATCATTGCATTACTATCTGAGATCTCCCTAGGTCGTGTGACTTTCCTATTGTTTCTCACGTGGTGAATGAAATGAAGTCTAGTGTTTTGCCAGACTTTCAGGCATTTCTTTTGCATACAAGTATAGCAATAATTTTGGTGGTCTATCTCTATAAAAATGAGTTTGACGATAACTCACTCAGAGTTTAATTTTTCAGGGATGTCTCTGACAACGCTCTTACAGGCAACCTCCCAGCATCCATGAGTTCATTGACCAGTTTGACTTCTTTGTTAGTGCTCTCTCCATATCACGCCTTCCCTTTTGTCTCTATATGACGATATGCTGGATTATAAATCATTTTTTGATTAAATGCTAATGTCATGCAGGAAAGTGCAGAACAACCAGTTCACAGGCCCAATTGATGTCCTTGCTGACTTACCTCTTCAGACTTTGTTAGTATTCTTTTGTCTATGATCACTAAGCAGAAACTACACTTGCCTGTTAGCGATTTCTTAATGATTGTTTCTCTTGGATAGGAATGTTGCAAATAACCATTTCACTGGATGGATTCCGCAGCAGTTACAAAACATAAATCTGCAGTATGCATTGCTGGACACTCTATGTCCTTGGAGTTTTTATTCATACTATGCGTTCTGGGATTTGTTTAAGTCCTTAGTGTTTATGCTGCATTGTTGATCCTTCACAGGAAGGGTGGAAACTCATGGAGCTCAGGTCCTTCACCTCCAGCTCCACCTGGCTCACCGACTCACAAAAAACCTGCGAGCCACAAAAAGCCATCAAAAAGTTCGGACTCCGGCAAATCTGGTATTGGCGCTGGTGCCATTATCGGAATAATTGTGGCTATTCTTGCGGTTATAGCTATAGTGGGTTTTGTCATATTTAAGAGAAGATTACGGAGGCCATCCCCTGATGTAGAGAAGGTTGACATTAAGAAACCATTCGTCCCTGTTGCTTCAAATGATGTGCACGGTAATTCTGCTTTTTTGTGTTTCTGTTGTTGCTCTTCCATACTGTTGGTAGAAACTTGTTTGTGTAACTTCTCACATTAGATGAACTATCTGTGTGCCATCATGTCGAGAACCAGAAAATTAACACCTCTGGCTCACAATTTGCGCATGCTTTAGGAGATAAACTGGGAACTCACTTTGTCATAAACTCATAACTAACAGTTTTGATGATTTGATCTATAAGATCCTATTTGCCACTTGTTAGTTTGCTTCTGTTCCGCTGCCTCTGTGATAGGCCATTAAAGTTTAGTGTATATGTTAAATGAGATGTACTTTTCTAATGGATCTTACTTGATGCTGTTTCCAACGCAACTTCTGCTGGACCCCAGTAGGTTTGTCGTTGAAGTTTAGGAAGGTTTTTTTTTTTTTTTTTTTTTTTTTTTTTTTTTTTTTTTTCTGTATTGTTTATCCCATTATGTGCTGATATATTTACTTGAATATTCCAGTTTTGTGTGCTGCAGTTCTAGTATTCAATAATAGTGTCCTTTAGAATCTGTACCATTATAGAAGTTCCTGGTATACACCATACGATGTCCGTCTTTTAATGAGTTTCAGACCCTGCTACATTTCTTCAAGGTTTCTCGAATTGCTATAGACCAATCATTGAACCACTATTGCAAAAGGACAAAGCACAGCATTAAAGACAGCTTGCTGGACACACAATTCGGACTACCTTAAACTAAGCCTTACCTGATAAGTCAGTGGTTGCAATTCTTGAGTGTGATTCTTCACTATGCATTGTCATAAGAGTACCGTAGAATTTGAGTGTAAACAGTGTTGCTTTCAGTTACTCATTAGCTTTGTTTGCTTTCAGTTCTCCATTTCCTGTTGACTCAAGCCTGAATTATTCAAAATGATTTAGTTGGTAATATCAAGCCTGGTTTTACAGAATTGAAGTCCGTGCATTCCTCATCCTCAATCAACACAACCACACTTGATCCAGTTGCCACATTATATCTTAAACCACCACCACTGGATCGCCACAAATCGTTTGATGATGAGGACTTCTCCAACGAGCCTATTGTAACGAAGGTGCCTACCCCAGTGCCTGACAACGTTAAATCATATTCCATAGCAGATTTGCAGATGGCTACTGGCAGTTTCAGTGCCGATAATCTTATTGGAGAAGGGTCTATTGGACGTGTTTATCGTGCTGAATTTGATGATGGGAAGGTATATATCTTCCACCTGCATTCATTTTACCTAGTCATATCTTGATCTTATCATTTAGTGAACTGAATTTTAGTTAAATTTTCATTACGATGGATAGAATCCCTCTTAGACATTAGGTGAAATGTAAGCAACGGGAGTTTGTAAGAGGATAGGCAAGAACAAGTTAAAGGGGCAGATAAATCAATATTTTGTTTTGGTTTGCTAAAGGGTTTTTGGCTGTATGTGATTTGGATCACCTGCAAGTTCGACATCTGACAATTTTTCTCACATACAGCCAAAATAAGCTTGTATGGATTTGTGATTGTAAGAAAAAAACTTGTATAGATTTGTGAGGAAAATCTTGTCAGGTTAAGGCCTGGATGCGAATTAAGTTTTCATTTTCTGATATTTGTCTTTCTGACAGGTACTGGCTGTAAAAAAGATTGATTCGTCTGTCCTCGCTAACCACTCGGAAGATTTCACGGAGGTTGTTGCCGGTATCTCCCAACTACATCATCCAAATGTGACTGAGCTTATTGGTTATTGCTCAGAACATGGACAGCATTTGCTAATTTACGAATTCCACCTAAATGGCTCTTTGCATGAGTTCTTACATCTTGAAGATGAATACAGTAAACCGCTGACCTGGAATGCTCGTGTCAAAATTGCTTTGGGGAGTGCACGTGCTCTTGAGTAAGTCCAGATGAATTTTTTATTGTCATACTCTGTAGTATAGAAGGCTAAAAGATCCCTAAGCTTTGCGATGTTGTTAGGTGCTAAAAATCCATGTTCTGTTTGATCAAGCAGTTGCAATGATCATCTGCTCAATATGTGTCCAGTTGACCAAGAATGGTTATTCACTGAGATAAATCTTCAATCTTCATGTGTGAAATGTTGTATGTGTGAGTTGACTATTCGTTGTTCACTATTTTAAGCACGTTACTCATTATGTCCTTTCTGCCTATCATTACCAGGTATCTACATGAAATTTGCTCACCCTCTGTAGTTCATCAAAATTTCAAGTCAGAGAATATATTACTTGATGGAGAGCTTAATCCGCACCTTTCCGATTGTGGCCTTGCCAGTATCCTTCCAGATGCAAATCAGGTAAGTCTATGCTTGGTGATGTACTATTTTTGATGAACGATTATGTTTGTGTAGATGTTTCTCAGTCATATTACCCAAGTTTTTAGTTCTTTCAATCAATACAATTTTCAAGTCTTCTGTGTTGATTTTTGAAATATTTGATACCAATGCTAGACATAATTATTGTGGTTGGTCTACTTCATGATACACTCAAAGTCAAGAGTAAGTGAGCTTCCCTACTACAAAGAACAAACTGAAGATTCATCCAGCCAACCATTATACTTTTAGAAAGAATTTCCCAGAAATCTTGATGCCTCAGATTATTAAGACATCAGAAGTTAATAACATTACGTTAAGGGCTGGCGTGCCTATTTTCCATGCGAAGCACTGACTATATATCACAAAAAGAAGACGAGAGAAATTTAGAATGGCTAGAAAGGAACATGCCCTTTCAATTGCCTATGTTGAAAACATAGACAGGCTGTTTCTGGATCATCCATAATAAAAATTGTATCGAGAATCGCACTGAGGGACTGCTACTTCACAATTTAAAGAAGTGTAAACGGTTTTGTGAGCCATTTTGCTTGAAATTGGTTTCTTTATTACTATTCTATATAATTAATTCTTGTATCACATCCTTATTACTCGCAACAACTGTGCATGATAATACAATGATGTACTCATCGTCTTTTTGGTGTCCTTTGCTTGGATTTCTATGCAGATAATGAACCAAAACGCTTGTGCGCCTGAAGTTGCTGATTCTGGTCAGTATACTTTAAAAAGTGATGTGTACAGTTTTGGCGTGGTAATGCTAGAGCTTCTCACTGGACGGAAACCTTTTGATAGGTAAATTCTTTTCACAGAAGTCGATTACAGTTCTAGTAGTCCATGAATTATTTTCCAGAGATAATGTTGGAATTTGTAATGTATCCAGCTCAAGGACAAGGGCTGAACAGTCTTTAATCCGATGGGCAACACCTCAGCTCCATGACATCGACGCTTTGACTAAAATGGTTGATCCTACTTTGGAAGGCCTCTACCCTGTGAAGTCTTTGTCTCGCTTTGCCGATGTCATTGCTCTCTGCGTGCAGGTACTTCTTGCTGCTTGTTGATATTTTTTTCTTTCCACTGAATGGTTAACAAATTACATCGTTACCTGACTTGTATAAATAAAAAAGCAAGCTGATACAAGTGAAACAGAGGGGTTACTCTGTTTGATGCATGCGTGAATTTTGTTACACAATGGAACTTGAGACTTGAGAGTAAAATTTCGAGACTGATGTCACACTGAAGTCCGTAACCAGGCTTTCTCCAAAAAAATTCGAATTTGTTGCAGGATTGAAATTGAAACTCAGCTGCCTAGTCATCTAGTTTACCCTTTACACCCTTTAGTTAATTTTGGTTACTTTCATAGTGTTACTAAGTTCTTCGTCTTTGTATGAACAGCCTGAACCAGAATTCCGACCACCTATGTCAGAGGTGGTGCAAGCTCTGGTCCGCTTGGTTCAACGAGCAAACATGAGCAAGAGAACAGTCGGAAATGCTGCTCGACCCACTGAAAGCTCAGAAAATGATAGTGTCAATTGAATGATTGTATAATAATTTTGTCTTTGATCAACTACTTTGCCGTGCAAAGTTATTTATTTCTTCTTTCGCCCTCATCATTCGTCCACCGCCACAACC
Source organism: Spergularia marina (assembly GCA_963680865.1). Classification (NCBI taxonomy): domain Eukaryota; kingdom Viridiplantae; phylum Streptophyta; class Magnoliopsida; order Caryophyllales; family Caryophyllaceae; genus Spergularia; species Spergularia marina. The sequence goes on along the minus strand of OY804544.1, from coordinate 7,233,020 downwards.
CCGAAATCTGTTGGGGTGTCAACCCAAGTCCCACATTGAAGAAACGGGGATTAGAATCCTTATATATAAGTTCCACCTCCACGTTATATAGTATGAGGCTTTTTGGGTTGAAAAGATACCCATATTTGAAAAACAGTGCGGGCTGGTAGCTGGGCCAAAAGCGGACAATATCATACTAATCGTGGGGCCGGTGGTTTGGCAGTCCACAACAAAATCTTTCTCCTTAACAAAAAGCCGAGCAAGCTCGAAGCTCCCCCTCCTCCCCCATTTGTTTGTTCCTTGTAACATCACCTCTGTTGTATAATATATAACGCATTGAAGCTGTGAAAAGGGTTTATATACCTTGATGAACGACAAATGCACCCTTCTCGTGATTGTTCATGTTAGCCGAACCATCTCAAATGGCGAACTGTAGCATTAGCCAGCAAAGAAAAGAGAAAAGGGCGAAAATCTTACAAGATCATAAAATGAGATGCCTAGAGCAGTATAACTTCGCCAATTTGATAGCAAGGGAGAAGTAGAAGTCGAATACATGGATGTAGGCAATTTGGGTGTAACTGTCGCATAAAAGATAAGAACTTTTCTAGCCGAAAACAGCTAAAAAAGGATCTTAGAATAAATTACCTTATACAAAGTTGAATTTAAATAAGTCGATTTTATAATACTTTATACTCCATAAGTCCGTATGAAAAATGATTACTATAAACTGAAAATCGAAAACCTGGCAGATTTTTACTAGTTCCTTCCACTCTTTAAGTAACAGAACACGTGGATTGAAAACCGAAAACGATACCAAACGAGGCTAGTATAAGAACAGCATGAGTGACAGTCTCACATTTGAAGTGAAACAAATGAGAGCAAAAATGGCGGGCGAAGAGAAGAGCAAACTAACAGAGTTTCTAAAATCAGGAATTTACAAATTCCCAAATTCAAACACAACAACAACATTCATAGACCCAGTTCGAATCCTCAACAATAACAATTACACCCAATTTAGGGTTTCTCCTGCTTATTACTCGAGATTTTTCAATCCCAAATCTTCCATTGACAAACAACAGGAACAAATTGGGGAAAATTCAAATTCTAATTCAAATTCAAATTCTGGGTTACTTGAGAAAACTTCAAAGAGAAAGAGAAATCAGAAGAAAAATAGTAAGAATAAGAATAAGAAGCAGTGTTATGATCTTAATGAGAAAGAATTACTTGCTGATCAACGTCACCAGGTATATATTTTGCTAACTTAACTTCCAATTTTAGAGTTTTTGATGTTTAATTTTTGTTGTAATTGATTAAAGTTGCAATCTTTTTCAACAAGTTTTCTGGGTTTGTTTCTTTTTGTGTGTTTAGAGGTAATTTGGGGATTTATTTTTGGTGATATTTCCGGGTTGTTATTCTTTTATTGGGTGTTTCTGGAGACGATTTTCATTATGGGTCTTTCGTAAGCAGTCTCATTATGTTTCGAACATAGGAGTAAGGGTTGCGTACATTCGGCCCCCCTTGCCTCACTATAGGGAGGGGATTGTAATTTTGACTGTTATTATTTGTTTAAAAGGAGATGAGAGGGGAAATGTTATTTTGTTAACTTATTATTTTTGGTTTTGGGTTCTGTTTTTTGAAAGGAGATCCGGCCGTTGCTAGTGAAGGCTCATGAGGAGTTATTAGGAGCTAAGGAGCTGTTGGATGTGGTGTGTGAGCTTAATTGCGAACCTGAGGGGTGGGAACGTTGTGTGAAATCGAGTTCTAGGGGAATGAAAGAAGAAATATCGTTTGTCGAGCTCGGGAAAGTTTGGCAAGCTCCTTTTTATGAAATTGCTTTTCGTCTGGACCGAGCTTGCAAGGAGAATGAAGATAATGGAGGTTAGCTCATTTTGATTTTATGGGTTTAGTTGATGTTGTTTTGGTTGGTTTAGTTGCTTGTGTAATGGGTGTTGCCGCGTTTGAGCTCTGCTGCTTTATAACTGTTATGCTTTACAATTGCTTTTGAGATCTGGCTGATGGATCATGTCATAGTTCTTAATTTCTGATCAACTGATGTTGTAATTGTTTGACGTTCACAATGTGCTTACAAGCTGCTAAGCACGTTACTGCACCTTCCATCTTGGACTGTAAAAGTGGCTCTTTGACATGGTTGTAAGAAACATACATACATGGCCCACGTGTGATCCCGGCCTCAAACTAGTATATATTGTAAAGCCGTTAGCTCAACAGTTTATCAGTTACAAGTTTGAAAAATCTTACAGAATTTGTAACATTCACAGTATGATTTTAGTATTAACGTGTGTTGACATGCTATTTTATTTCACCCTGTTTCTCATTAAGTTTTGTACTTCCCCTGCATATAAATGGTCAGAGATCAGTGTTAGTCTCTGTAGACTTGACACTGCTTCGAGCTTCCAATGAGCTAAAATTTCCTTCCATTTTATGGTCTGCAGACTGTCCAACTGATCAACATGAGGATCAAAGAGTACTCCCATTGTTCAGTAACTTGGTCTTCAACGAGGCTAATGTTGATGTGGTAGCTGATTTTATGACCAGTAAATACATTTTACCAAAGAGAGCTGTTTCTACATGGTAAGCTATCTATCTCTGCTTAGATATGTCTTCCTATTTTGAAATGATACCATACGTATGTTATTGGTTTGTCATCTCATGGGGCACCATGCTTAAGACTTTTGTTCATTTGTAGGTTGCTTACTCATACTTTTCTTTCTCTTTTTAACATGTCAAAGTCTGATCTGGAACGGATACACTAGTTGATTCCTGGTATGGGCATGATGAGATTTCTTCACTGCATAAAGCTTCATCATACATATAGCTTACAATTGAAGTGTCTTTTGATTGTGGGGGTGCATCCTCATGTTGGGGTTTGAGCAGGCTCATGTGCCTTTCCATATGCTGCCACATGTCCTATTTCTTCTTCCCTCTTCATCCTGTCTTATCCATCTTTTCTCCCTAAAGTATCACCCTTCTCGTAATCAACTAACAACCGAAATGTCTTCTCTTTTATCTACTTTAGCACGTAAACCATCAGCTTAATAAATGTTATGTATGATATCCTTGCTTGGGATGTGTTGTTTCTGTGCTGTGTCTTCTTCTGTTACACCATCCTTAGCTAGGCTTATGCTGTTAGAAGACCAGTGACATTGAATATGAACCTTAAATATCTTAGCCATTCTTAGGTATTCAAATTGCAAGCTACTCAATTAGGTTTTCTTGGTGCTTGGACTGATTGAAGACATAATATTGACTAGGATGGAGGAAAATATATTGAGATCCTCTAGAGTTGGAAGACAACTCTTCCACGTAGAGTTTCCTTGAAACGTCGAGAAAAATTTGTACTTGAAAAACAATGGTTTACTTTATAACCATCAACAGTAAACTTTACAAACTTTATTGAAAATCAACTTTACAGGATCGTAGCTCGAGAGGAATTGATATTTGGGTTGTTTCTTGAATGAAGTGAGACATCAGACATGAGTGTGCAGGGAGGAAGAGGAAGAGAAGACATAAACAGGAGAAAAGCAAATGGGCAGAGGGAGGCAGGACCTCTGTGATTGAGACCCCAACAGCAGAGGATCCGCTCCCCTAAACCGTAGATATGTTGTCATAGGCACCAGCTCTGAACTTTCATCTGCCATCATGATCTGCAAGCATGTTATTGGAGTTGAAAATAGTTTTCATGCTTTAGCTATCCTCTTTATGCTTTTTAATATTTTTGTGTTCTTCTCTTATATGTACTGATCTGTTATTTCAGAGTGAAGTATGTATATTGTCTGCCTGTATGAGTTAACATTCTGATCTTGCCTCCATTTTCTTTCTTTTTGGTCGTCATTGCAGCTAATGCGGATCATGGATTTAATTTTATTGTACTTGATCCCCCATGGGAAAACAGAAGTGCCTCTCAGAAGTCAGCGTACGTGTGTTTTCTTTCCTTGAACATGGTTTTTGTTATTCCTTTTTGTCCCCTGTTGGAGAAATGCTGTGAAGAGATGTGGTTTCCTGTATCAGTAATTTGTCATGGCGATCAATAATTTGACAAAGCTAATTTTTGAGAATGACATACTGCCTCGCGAATCTTATCAGCAACCAATCTAATGTTATATCAGCCAAAGATATGAAGCCATGCACTGCGGGAAAATTGGAAAGTTCTAGTGTTCTGATGTTATACTTCAATTTTATTTGGAGTTCATTCCCAAAATTACAATTACAAAGTATATCTTATTTCATCTTGTTGTATTCGTTAATTTCATAAATTTTCAATGCTTATCAGCTTCTTGATGCTTGTAGGTATCCTACTTTACCAAACCGGTACTTCTTATCCATTCCTATCAGGCAACTTACCCGTAGAGGCGGAGCCCTTGTAGCCTTGTGGGTAACAAACAGAGAGAAATTGCGGAAGTTTGTTGAGAATGAACTATTTCCAGCTTGGGGAGTTACATATTGTGCTACATTATACTGGTTGAAGGTATATGCGCTGATTATCCACATGGCATTCCTTCCCCTTAAAATACTTCTTTGTCTTAATTGCTTACACTATGATGTTCCCATAACGGGTCAGGCACTATATACGTCTGATACTCTGATATTACATGTTTGATGTTCTATTAGTCTTCTATTTGACGTTTGATATTGCAGGTTAAAGCTGATGGTTCATTGATTTGTGATTTGGACCTCTTTCATCACAGACCATATGAGTGCCTTCTCCTCGGCTACAGTGGCAAAGAAGTACTTCTTTCTATCAGTTTTTGTTGATGCTTGATCTATTTTCCACTTTTGGCCTGTTCTGAGGGAATTCTGTACAGGATATTGATTCTGAGACGTCAACAAAGGTTTTGAAAGGTGATCAAGTGATGATTACTGTTCCAGGCGACTACTCAAGAAAGCCGGCAGTGGGAGGTATACCAATCTTCACTCTTTCATTACCCAAAAAAGAAGTGCCGGTGTTTAGATCCATTTAGATATAAAAGGATCATTCCTTTCGTTGTCTTCCCAGACTTGTTAGGAGTACTTGAAGAGTTGAAGATGCTCAAATCCAAACATTTGTACAGTGAAAATGAAACCAACAAAAGTTTCATCATTACTGGTCATGCGCTTTACGCATCTTTTCCTGGATTTATAGACAATAACAATTAACTTACAAAGGTCATGTGTTTCTTTCTTTTTTGGGTGTGTAGATTTGCTGCTGGAGTATGTTCCTGGACCAAAGCCTGCTCGATGCATCGAGCTCTTCGCTAGAGAAATGTTGGCTGGATGGACATCTTGGGGCAATGAACCCCTTCACTTTCAAGAATTAAGATATTTCTCTCAGCAAACTGGAAAATGTACGAAGTAAATAAACTGAATCTTCTCAGGAAGCATTTGCATCCACTGTTAAGGCAGATTTTGAATAGCATCACAGGCATTCACAGCAAGTCCAAAGGATTAGACCAGATCCATTCTTGATCAGATCTCTGGAAGGTGACACGGCATCTGCATCGACTGCTACTGTCTATTGAATTCCTGTCTGACTCGAGCTAGACCACATAGAAGCAGAGCAATTACAATGCAACATCAGGCTATTTGAACCAGGAAGTGACGTGAACGTGATGGCTTTCTATCAAATTCAGAGCAACATGACGTCCAAATATCAAGAATCAAGTTCTGAAGAAAAGATATGTATAGTTTTCACCACTTTCTCAAACTTCCATGTATCTGAAAATAGACACTCATATTAAGCTAGCGCATGTATGCTCAGATTGTTTACCGTAGCTTCGACAAACATGTGGTAGGAGTTATGTTTTCGTATAGTGAATGGAGTAAAACCAACTTCTGTGCCAAATCATGAATGATATGAAGCAATAAGGTATTCAATCTTTGTTTTCACCAACTAATATTTCAGTTTCAACAATCAATCTCCTGTGCAGAATTTTTTCATCATTGCAGATATACCCAAAAATACTCACATGTAGCCTAAACAGTGAACTCGATTAGAGTATAAAACTGTGCATTTTCCCGGATACTGAACTGTCATATTGGACATCAGATCACATTGTGAAGAACGACAATTAGTTTACGACTTCTGTCCTACTAAACAAGTTCTGGCATTCAGTACCAGACCCAGATTTCACATGAATGGTTATCTTGTGCCAGATCAGAGATTTCTTGAAGATCTTGCATTGATTAGCCTAGTTAGCCATGAAACAGAGGAAATTGCTGCTGTAAGTATATACATCACGCTTCGCCAGGTTACTCTCTGAGCTGCAAGTCTTTATCAGTTATAGACCATGTACTTGGGAGTTGCACTGAACTTCTGGTACCCTTTGATGACTTTGTCGACTGCCTGTAGGAAATCCTTCTCTGTAACAGTCTTCCTTTGAGCTCGAATTGCATACATACCAGCTTCAGTACACACACTCCTTATATCAGCACCTGTGTAAGAGTAGTTACGCCAAAAATTAGCAGAATTCCTTAATAAATCAATGCAATCTAAACCCACTTTCACCAAGAACCCTGATCATTTTTTTCTCTGTTTTTCAGTATGTAAATATCCAAGTATTCATGTTTTTTATATGAGCAAGAAACAGAAATGGTGTTGAGAAAGGACAAGGGCAATCTGACCTGTGCAGTTAGGACAAAGGCGAGCCAAGAGTTCAAACCGAATATCTCTTTCACAGTTCATTGTCCCTGCATGGATTTGGAAACTCTCTGTCCTCCCCTCCAGATCAGGCAGGCCAAACTCCACTTTCCGGTCCAATCGCCCAGGACGCGAGAGGGCTGGGTCATTATCTCACACTTCCATGTATCTGAAAATAGATACACTCATACTAAGCTAGCATATGTATGTGCTCAGACTGTGTACCATAGCGTTGACGCAATGTGGTCACTCTGGTAAGGTGGATACAGTTATGTTTGCGTATAGTGAATGGAGTAAACCAACTTCTGTTCCAACTAATGGATGATATGAAGCAATTAAGTATTCTATTTTCGACTTCAGCAGCTTATATCTCAGGTTCAATAACAATCACCATGATTCCACAACTTTCAAACATCTTTCAACAATCAATCTCCTGTGCACAATTTCTTCACCGTTGCAGATATACCCAAAAATACTCACATTTAGCCTAAACAGGGAACTCGGTTTAGAGTATGAAACTGTACATTTTCCAGGATACTCAACTGTCATATTGGACATCAGATCACATTCTGAAGAACTACAATTAGTTTACAACTTCCGTCCTGCTAACAGGTTCTGGCATTCAGTGCCAGACCCAGATTTCACATGAATGGTCATAATGTGCCAGATCGGAAATTTGTTGAAGATCTTGCATTGATTAACCTAGTTAACCATGAAACAGAGCAAATTGCTGCTGTAAGTATATACATCACGCTTCGCCAGGTTACCCTTTGAGCTGCAAGTCTTTATCAGTTATAGCCCATGTACTTGGGAGTTGCACTGAACTTCTGGTACCCTTTGATGACTTTGTTGACTGCCTCTAGGAAATCCTTTTCCGTAACAGTCTTCCTCCGAGCTCGAATTGCATACATACCAGCTTCAGTACACACACTCCTTATATCAGCACCTGTGTAAGAGTAGTTACGCCAAAAATTAGCAGAATTCCTTAATAAATCAATGCAATCTAAACCCACTTTCACCACGAACCCTGATTATTTTTTCTCGGTTTTTCAGTGTGTAAATATCCAAGTATTCATGTTTTTATATGAGCAAGAAACAGACATGATGTTGAGGAAGGACAAGGGAAATCTGACCTGTGCAGTTGGGACAAAGGCGAGCCAAGAGTTCAAACCGAATATCTCTGTCACAGTTCATTGTCCCTGCATGGATTTGGAAAATCTCTGTCCTCCCCGCCAGATCAGGCAGGCCAAACTCCACTTTCCGGTCCAATCGCCCAGGACGCGAGAGGGCTGGGTCAAGTGTATCAGGTCTGCAATGAACCAACAGAAGCATGATCCTTTTAGGCTTTTACCTTAAGCTTAAAACCATGACTAATGGCTGAATGCTATTTGTTACAAGCATATCTTACCTGTTTGTGGCCATGAGAACCTTAACGTTGCCCCGAGCGTCAAAACCATCAAGCTGATTCACAATTTCAAGCATAGTGCGCTGTACCTCATTGTCTCTACCCTTACCATCATCAAAACGGGCACCTCCTATGGCATCAACTTCGTCAAAGAACAGTATACAGGCCTTCTTGGACTTTGCCATCTGTAAACATAATGTATTTCACGATATTGTTGTAAAAGAAAAAGAATGCACTGAAAGTACCACAGCAGTACAAAATGACCTTACCTGAAAGATTTCACGAACCATTCGAGCCCCTTCACCAATATACTTCTTGACAAGCTCACTTCCAATAACACGGATGAAACACGCATCTGTCCTATTAGCGACAGCTCTGGCTACAAGTGTTTTCCCTGTACCAGGAGGACCATAGCACAGCACACCCTTAGGAGGGTCAATTCCTAGCTTTACAAATTTCTCTGGGTGAAGCATGGGTAGTTCAACAACCTACAGCAGTAAAATAACGAAAAGATTACTATAAAAAGCCACACACTATTATAATCTACTCGTTATTGGGAAACTAGATTTATTCAAATATCATGGCATATGACAAGTTTATGGGAAAAAAAGACTCACTTCTCGCATTTTCTGAATCTGTTCTTTGCACCCACCAACATCATTATATGTCACGTCTGGTTTTTCCTCAACTATCATCATGGTCACAGTGGGATCAATTCTTGGCGGTAGGGGCATCTCTATCTTGTATGTGAATCTATCAATCCTGTACTCAAGCATATGTCAGTATCAAAACATACATATATGAAACGGCAATAATAAGGGATGTTGCATATGATGTAAATACACAGAAAGACAGGAATTCAGCTAATAGCTACCACGTACAAGCGGTCGCATTAATGGTTCCTTCAGTACATGCATAAGGACTGTATTATCTTAAGTTCTGAAACTCAGCTAGTAGTTACTAAGTACCAGTTGATTTTCAGATAACAAGAGGGGAATCTTGATCTGGTAATTAATCTGTGAGGAATGTAAACAGTGGAAAGCCCGAGAGACGAACATGAAGTGAGAATTATTTCAGGTTTGGCAAGAAGGATAATCCACGATGACAATAGAGTTATAGAGGGTGGGGGGAAGTGAGCAGTGGTAAATAATCAGCCTATTTACAATAACAAACACAAGCAAAGGAGGACATCGAAAATTGGCATCAATAAACTTGATTAAACTTGAAATTAACATATACTGTATTCATTAGTAAAAATTGGACACAGTGTAAAACTCTCCCAAAGCACGCCTAAGGTTTGTGGTATGAGTGGCTAGCTAATTACACAAGTAAATGATGGCTAATTTTCATAGTTGAGCAGTACAAAAGAATGGTGCAAGTGACCTACCCGACACGCATGCCTTCTTCAATATCAGTGGGAGAAACTCTATCACCTAGGCCAACTACGAGCTGCAATTGTTGAGCACACAAGTTAGACAGAAGTTTTAGTCCCACGCACATAGAGCACGTTGAGTGTTGTGCGGAAGCGTGTATGCGCTAAGATAATCGATGGCAAAAACAATAATAAAGAACACAAGAATTTAACGAGGTTCACTATCAACTCGATAGCTACGTCCTCCGGGGTCTAGAATCAATCTCACTATGATGATGGGAGTGTACAGATACAAAAGATGATCTGGGTTCTCAAGATCTGCCCTTCTTGAGAACCCTAGTTGGCTCTCCTTAATTTTGTCCCATCATAAATCAGGCTAGGCTTTGGGTGGTTTTATATATTAACACCCTCTACAAAGACCTAATTAATTAAGGTAATTAATTATGGAAACCAAATAAACAAAACAAGGCAAATAACCGACCAAGGCCTCGGGCAAAGAATTACGCGTAAAGCAGCCGACAACCACCGCGGGCCGCGCCGGTCTTCACTGCGGGCCGCGCCAGGTCCTCCGCGCCCCGCGCCGAGATTTTGGCAGACCGCCAAAAGTCTCTTCCTGATTTCACGAAATCACGAACAAGAACAACCGCGCTCCGCGCCCATATCCATCGCGGACCGCGAGCCTTCGCCGCGGGCAGCGCCTCGGTCACGGCGGACCGCCGTCAGTTCCCTCTGACCTGGGCTGAGTCATTCCTCGCCCACCTTCGGTCATGGGTGGCTTTCGACCACCCCCAAAGGCACACCTCAATGGTTGCCCCTTCTCCTTGCTTTGCTCATCTCCGATGTATCATTCCGTTGGCGAAACCCGAGTGCTCAAGGCACATTTCCCAACAATTCTCCACCTTGACTTGAACACGCGTTTAGCAAACGTAATCCAAAGTCAAACAACACGACCCCTCTGAAAATATTCCCACAAGAATACCAAGCCGAGTTCTAGCTCATGCGCGCCAAGCTTGAACTCCATAGACTCAAACCGAATCTATAACTGTCCAATATATCTTGGACTGGGTCTCCGTCCAATATACCCTGCACTGGGTCTTCAATCCTCTAAACCCGGATAAGGTCGCTCAAAGCTCCACCTTGAGCTCAACACCCCAAAGGGACAAGACACACATGTCTTACTACATTCTGTTAGTTCATGCAACAAATGAACTAATAGAACTCTACTAGCTTAGCAGAGAAATATGCGAGATTGTCAGCGATCTCCATTTCTTCTCACATTCTCAATACCCAAGAAGTAATTACTGACATAAACGTGCTTGCAACCGTGTACTTGACAATTGACTAACAATAAGATAGTTCTCAAACTATCATCCCTTGTCGCATCAAAACACGTAGAACAAACTAGCCAACTAGCTGCAACAACTCAACACCCTCTTGACTTCTTTTGCAAAAGTCACTTGTCTTTGTGGGTGACAAGTCCAAAAATGACACAACCCCGACTTCTAACACAACAAAAGAACCCCAAGTGTCAAGTAACAAACTAGTTACCACAACTAGTATCATCTACTCAAGTAACACCAACCTGGAATCCACGAATTCCAAACCAACAAGCACCTACAATTACTTCCACAAATGAGAATAACCAAGCCGATCTTCCAAGATGAATTACTTCCACCACAAGCAAGTGTTCTCCCTCAGGTTGAGTCATAAACCTGAAAAACACTGGCTACACACAACTTCCGGCTAATATATACAACAGTATAAATCATAGCCAACTACCATCCTATCACATGGTACTCAAAACATGCAAGATTTTCAGTTTTAGATAGAGGCCAGGTAACCAACAATATCGAAAGTCCCATACCTTCCATATTGCCAACGCTAAAACTGAATAATGCCAACAAAATGCTAGAATCCCACCTCAGCATCAATCACTGTATAAGTCCACTTAAGAACTCACCAAGCAAAGAACATCGTTCTCACTCCACAGAATCTCGAACTCCCAAATAGCTTTATCAGAAACCATCTTCAGTACTACATGAAGAACACACGATCTTGACATAAATAGCTCAAATTCTCTGTCAAACACATGCTACTATTACTAGCAACATTAACCAGATGTATGTTGAATCTATGGTGAAGATACTTCAACTCTATCAACTCCACCTAAATGACTGAACTCTATTGCAACTTGTAAGACCACAAATCTGACCCTCACTATTAATGGAATTCCCTAATTCTTCTCGAGAACATCCTTGCAAACCTACAGCTCTATGCTTCGAGGTAACGGCATCAGATCACATGTCTCGAACATATAGCAACAAGTCATTGCGCTCGACTTGCTCCTATCAATTGCTTCACTATTGATGATTCTCCCATGACTCGATCCCATCGGCTACTATAATGCATCAATCATCCAATAAGTAAGCAATTCCACCACAATACATTGTAGTACGACATCTCCCCAATGAACCTGTCAATAGTCATGTCCACACATATAGGCAAAACAATAACCACCAACAAATTCATAAGATGTCCTCTGTGTTTATTCCTCCTCAACGGAACACACAACAGCTCGGCAAACACTGGCTTGGCATCCACCTTGATCAACAAATGTAGCAACATGGACAAAATAGCTGGAGCCACCTCAAGCTCCACCTCTTTCTCGACACCACTATTCTTGTCAACACCTGCAAACACAACCATGAAATACGATAATAGAATTTTGTCAAAAGTTTAAGCCATGTCAAAACATGACGCTTTGAACCCATAATTCTATCTCCGTATCTCTCAAAGTGCCAAATCCTCTCGGCCACAAATGAAGAATGCCCAATCGAACACGATCATAATCTTCACCACCAAGAAATATGCAGACAAGAATATCACCCATGTCGATCCATAACTCAATTGGAACTCCGCAGTCTATCCCACTTTGTGAGGTCCACATCTGATCAAGTAATCAAGCAGTTTCCACAACTGCTACCAGCATCTCCTAGCATGACCTGCAAATGAAAGTATGCATCCAACTCTCTTGCAGCGTCCAGTTCATATGTTTTGCTACACCGTTCTGCCAATGATGTATATCCTACGGTATGATGCCCAACAATACCGCCACAAAACCAATGAACATAAAAGTAAACAATAACAAACTATTATCCCATGCGTAGCCATTTGATTTTCGTGCAATTCTTGATCTTCAATTCAAAGTCTTTTGTTGCCCCAAGACTTTGAACAACTGGCTCCACACTAGAACCTGTTCATCGACAAATGAACCCTATCAAGAACACCAGGCGTGAGCACCCATGCTAAACTTACCCATGTGTTATCAACCGAACAACACTCATATCCCTCACAACACTCGAGAAATCACATCTTGAGACAACAAGAAAATCCACCCCGGATAATAACTACATCTTCTTATCACCCCATGACCCAATTTCAAAACACTTGACTTAGTCATATCTAGCGATTAGAAGACAAAAAACCCAGCAGAACTAGTCAGTAACCTCACCTTGTATACATACAAAGTGAGTCTCTTGATACCTAAGTACCAAGCTGGAACTCTTCAACGAGACAATTCCCTATCTGAGCCTAGAACACACCAATTGATCCGTATGGCCAAACCATTAACGGATAACTGTTCCCACTCAGAACATGAACCTGTCTCAACGATCAAAAGTATGTGCTTCTCAAGTCACCTGCCTTAAATCGATCGATCCAACCACAACCTCCGTACATGCAACATCTATTGTCATAACAATACAACCACAAACAAAAGGCGTTGTACGAACACAACCAATCACTAAAAGACACACACGACACAAGCAACCCCGAATAAACATCCAATGATCCTTGTATGTACCACTACCACTGCGAAAAGTACACACACCCTAGACCATCCCTTATTCTACTTCGATCAATCCCACATATAACCATATGCAAAAGTTCCCTGCACAAGTAATAAACCACGGTGCCACTAGATCCAAATAACCTAGATTCCAACTCCTTGTACATAGGAATTCTGCCATTAGTTGAACTAACAACAAACATAAAACGCACTAATCCAATTTACTACTTCTAATTCCGTTGCTCCACGCAACATCCTAGCAAGACGCCTGACTCCACATCTTCTAAGATAACAATTTCAATATTGACAACAATATGATCCCACAAGAACATACAACAGCACCGATAAAGAAACACGAGCAGATAACCACGCACTATCCTCATCTAACAACTAACATCTATTTTGAGCAGATCCACAATAGATTTAGATGCATCAAGATGATATCTAAGTGACGAAATTACATGCAAAAACTGGCAAATAACGGTTGTTTCAAGAACAACTTACCCCGATGAGCGGATTTGTCAAGTCCACCCTCTCCAAATTTGCCAAACCAGAATAGCTGTCATATCAAAGAACCCTAAGATATCTCCAACAGCTAAACACCGCATGATGATGGATTGAGCCCTCTCCACCATGACTACCGCAGCAGTCTCAATAAGTCCGCCCGAATGTGCTTCACCACTTTGCCTACCACAGTAGACAAAATCTCATCTTTATCTGTCATATCCTGAAATTATTCCACCCAAATAATCTCGTCGATCTTCGTTGTCTTCAACAAGCCATCGAGTTGTCCAGGATCTTTACAACCAATAGCTCTGATACCAATTGTTGTGCGGAAGCGTGTATGCGCTAAGATAATCGATGGCAAAAACAATAATAAAGAACACAAGAATTGAACGAGGTTCACTATCAACTCGATAGCTACGTCCTTCGGGGTCTAGAATCAATCTCACTATGATGATGGGAGTGTACAGATACAAAAGATGATCTGGGTTCTCAAGATCTGCCCTTCTTGAGAACCCTGGTTGGCTCTCCTTAATTTTGTCCCATCATAAATCAGGCTAGGCTTTGGGTGGTTTATATATTAACACCCTCTACAAAGACCTAATTAATTAAGGTAATTAATTATGGAAACCAAATAAACAAAACAAGGCAAATAACCGACCAAGGCCTCGCGCAAAGAATTACGCGTAAAGCAGCCGACAACCACCGCGGGCCGCGCCAGGTCCTCCGCGCCCCGCGCCGAGATTTTGGCAGACCGCCAAAAGTCTCTACCTGATTTCACGAAATCATGAACAAGAACAACCGCGCTCCGCGCCCATATCCATCGCGGACCGCGAGCCTTCGCCGCGGGCAGCGCCTCGGTCACGGCGGACCGTCGTCGGTTCCCTCTGACCTGGGCTGAGTCATTCCTCGCCCACCTTCGGTCATGGGTGGCTTTCGACCACCCCCAAAGGCACACCTCAATGGTTGCCCCTTCTCCTTGCTTTGCTCATCTCCGATGTATCATTCCGTTGGCGAAACCCGAGTGCTCAACGCACATTTCCCAACATTGAGTATATTTACATGGACATGCTGAAACTAAATAATACAAAGCCTGAACTTCTAAAAGAAATGTTCAGCTTTCAAGTAAAACTAATTTGTGGTACTCTAAACCTCAGATATGCAAGCTTTCTCAATGTTCACAATTCAAAAACAGAAGACCTGATCCCAACTCCTTACCTTTTGAGCATAACTGCTAAATTCATAAGTGCGATCTAAGGGGGTAAGGAGGACGTGTTTCTCTACACATGATACATCCAGCATTGAAGAAGACAAGCAGGAAAAGGAAGAAAAATGTGTGCACATATATAGAAAAGGGGAAAAGCGGCTTAAAAACCTTTATGCCATTGTTATACTCGATCACATATTTGGCATCTTCTGTGTGTGGATTGATTATATGGGTGCACCTTGCAACCTGCAGTAATCCCCCAAAGTGTTGAGAATTCAAGGGAAACATGAAATAAGAAATACAGAATAGGATCACATAAACACACATGACACACCTGAAGAGTTTTTTTCTCTTAAGAGCATTGAGATATCAGCCCGAAGATCCCATTGGCTAGGATTTGCTAATCCAGTATCAGATTCTTTGATTCCTGTTGTGTTGATGTTAGAAAAAAGAAGCGGAAATTAAAGGAAAGAAAGAATACAATGATGAGCATGTCACTGTATCCCTCTACAAAAAGAACATACTTGAGTTTAGACATTTCAACCCTTGTGATACTGATATACATATGATACAATTCTTTTGAGCAAAGCAAGACACAAATCAAATTTCAGGCATGAATTTTCTTATCGAAGATATTCAACAATTTACTCTCCGACAATCTAGTCTAACTACTCTTGTATAAGTTCTCCTTGCTTTATCTATGATATGCTACCGTTCTCAAAAAAAAAAAAAAACAAAAAAAAAAAAAGATATTCAACACCAAATCTTTTCAATATAGCTTTTCTAAGGGCTTAAATCCTTGCAAGAAAAGGCTCAAACAAAGAATCAGAGATAACAACAAGTATAGCATATTTTGTCTTAAACTGCTACTTATCACTGCAAAGCCTATAAAACCAAAGGAAATTTTAAGCCAGGAATGACTAACATATCAAAACAAATATCCGCAGACATACCACACATATCATTGATATTCTTGGCCAATTCTTTAATGTCCTTCTCTACTTCCCCAATTTCAGCCGAGTAAGGTCCCAAGCCCTGCATATACGAGCAATAAACCTTGGTGAAGCAAAAATATAATAGAAACACTTTAGATTAATATGTCCAGTTTTAACAGTTGAGATAGAATGGAATTGCTAAGCAAGCACCACATCATTCTATCCTGCTCAAGGCCAGTGTGAGCGGGAATGCTGATAGACTCGAGCAGTACAGAGTACAGTAGCATTAATGATTCAAGAGTGATCAAGCATTCACCATTCAGCAGACATCTTTGAGTTATAATCATCCCAACTACAGTCAATATAGAAACTGAGAAACTGAAGTCAGCCTGCTGACATTTATACTATTTTCATCAGAAGGTTCATGTTAGCCTACCCCCATTGCTGTTTTGTATAACATTTTTACAGTCCAAAACTCCGACTTACAATAATCAACCTATTAAGAGAACTTGGAAACGCGTGAGATCCTACAACAACTCTCCGACCTGATTTATCTATCAAGCATCCACAAATTTGATCAAATTTCGACAACAGGAGAGCTTTACAGTAACTCAAACCCAAAGTGTCACGTATCACACCGATCCTAACATTGTACCAAGTACCTTAGTAACAAATTATATGAACACACTACTACTTTCCTTGATAAAACTCGGCAACAACATCCTTAAGACTCGTCTCATACGCAAGATCACTAGCCTACATTTCCGCAACAAGCTTAATGTCACGCGAATCCACCACAACACTAGCAAAACCTCATCTAAACAGAAAAATCTAACACACACTCCAACACAGCAAGAATTCCTACAATACTAATTCCACCAACTACCAGGTCCTGCTTAATAACAATTAACACCGTCACTACAACGACGAAATCTTCGCGAAACGACAACATCATCGCAGAAAGCAAGCTGCAATTTACGACATCCAAAACGACAGCATTATCGCTGGAACAACGACTACCTACTCATCTTCCACCAAAATTTCGCGCCAAATCCTCCATTAACGTCCAAGAATTTCCAAATGCAGAAATTACTTTAACTCTTAAATCTTAATTACTCTAATCAATCAGAAAATATAGTAAATTTCTCAAAATTCCACAAAAATATAAGCAAGAACAACATTCGATGTCAAATTTTACCGAATTAACAACAATCAAGCTATGAATTGAACACACGTTTGCTAATTTGTTGCGTAAAACATAAGCAAATTCCAGCGAAACACATTGCAATCTGAAAACCTAGGGTTTAAAATTAGTACTAAAATCAAAGATTAACTAATAACTAATAAAGTACGTAATAACGAAAATGAGGTGAAAAGTTGGGGGGAAAAGTTGATTGAGCATACGTAGGTTTTGAGGAGAGCAATGTCGTCTTCGTCGAGAGGTGGAGGATGATTTTTTTTTTTTTTGTCCAGAAGCTCATCTTCGTGTTCAATCGCCATTGTTGAGGACTCGTAAGCTTTGCAAAAAACTGGATTTTCTCTCTCCTGAAGTCTTGAGTGAGTGCGTGTTTCTTTAGCTTGTTATGTACGTTTCAAGTTTGTTACGCACCGTTCTTCTGGCTGCTTTATCGTACATACTCTCATTGGCGTGCCTTGCAAGTGTGTACATAATTATCTATTGTATTTCCTTCTCAGCCTATTTTAAAATTGCTTACATTTACTTGAGTACGTGGTTCACATGTTGCCATCAGTCTCTGATTCCATGGTTATTGAAACTAGGTTTCAAATGAATAATTCTGAGAGAATAGGTGGCATAGCTACGAGTAGCTACACTTCTTATCAAACCCTTATAAAGTGTTAAAGAAGACAAGTGTCTGTAACTTCAATGCTTGATGTATGATGTTATATTAGAAGTTAGAGTGAGGTTAGTGCGTAGTGCTCAAGCCTGAATGGAGGCGGGAGGAGCAGTAGAACTGTTGACTTTCCAGCTGGCTTGATCATCTAACAAAGAATTGTGACAGGAAAAAATTCTAGTGAAAAACATGACATAGTGGTTAAATTCACTGGCTTCTCTCTGGACTCTATATGTCACTGCCCTAAGAGAGACCTCATTGCCTGTCCTTTTCTCCCTGTTTTAATGCATTGAACCAAAGAGATACATTGTTCATACTCTTCCAGGGCAGCGCAAAGCTTCTCCACCTTGTCTCAGATGGTTCAGATCCTGGGGTTGATATCAAGAAAGATACTGTAGAGCAGAAGGATATATCTCAACACGGGAATCAGGAACAGCATCTTGCCAGAGACTCTACATGTGATTGTCTCTGCTGTTCCAGATTTTTATTCATTTATCTGCATTAGTGCACGCATATGTACATGCAGTTAATGAGCATGGTCTGTCCATCAAAATTGGTATTGGAGTTTCAGATTACTGAGGTTGGTAAGGAGCATCTATTGTCCTAGTGCAGACATTGTATTGAGTACACTGTCAAAAAAAAAAAAAAAAAAAAAAAAACAAGACATTGTATTGAGTACAATTCAACTAACCGAGCCATATGTCATGAAGAATTGATGTACCAGATTAATGAGTTTGAGTGAGCAGCACTTCAGCAGAAATATCGAGTGAATATTATTCCTCACTCCATTTTCGAACTTGATTTATACCTGCAATAATAATTCTGTCTCAGTTAGCTCATCCTAAATGTATAACGTAAGATGACAGTTCCTGAAATTACCCTTGGAAACAAATACCTGTAATTAGACCAAGGTGGAAACTTTAATGCTTTAGACCTTCAGCTTTTATTGTTAGAAATGTGTTCTCTGTTTAAGATGGAGTACGTCTAATGCTATATTCCAATTCTCTGGCACTTCTTATTTTATCTTAGAAATTACTCTTTTGACTGCCTAAATATGAGTAACATGATGCTTGTGATCTGCTGTTATTAGAAGCAAACACTCATAACTCATGAAATGTTATACGCAAGATTTGATTGGAATTTCTGTGTGTTATTCCCAATGGAGGCGCAGCCTCTTATACAAAAATATGTCCTTGGAGAACACGGAAGTTACCCTAATTTACAAGGAAACCAAATCACAATAATATAACGGTATCCTATTTTACGAGATATTTGCAATATTTACAAAATATAACCTAATACCCCCCCTCAAGTTGGAGTATGTAAGGATGAAATGCCCAACTTGCCAACGAGAGTCTCAAATTGAGCCTTATTTAGAGCTTTGGTCAGAATGTCAGCAATTTGGTCACCAGTGCGAATAAAACTCGGAGCAATAGTGCCATCGAGTATGGCATCACGAACCGAATGACAATCAATCTCTATATGTTTTGTGCTTTCGTGAAAAATAGGATTACGAGCAATGTGTAGGGCAACCTGACTATCACAGTGAATCGGGATGGGTGCAGATGAAGAGACGCCCAAAGCCGTCAGAATATAGCGCAGCCACTTGAGTTCCCTCTTGAGTTCCCTCGTAGTATAAGACATCGAACGGTATTCGGCCTCAGCCGAAGAATGCGACACGGTATGCTGCTTCTTGGACTTCCAAGAAATAGGAGAATGACCAAGAAAAACAATATATGCAGTGAGAGAACGACGACTCAGCGGACAACTAGCCCAATCAGCATCGCAATAAGCAGTAAGAGCTAAAGGAGAGTCGGACCGTAACAGAATACCACGACCCGGATCCCCCTTCAGATACCGTACAACACGAAGAGCCGCCTCCCAGTGATCCTTACGCGGTGTAGTCATAAACTGAGCTAAGAGATTAACAATATAACACAATTCAGGCCATGTATTAACAATGTAAACCAGACGACCTACCAACCTCCGATAAGGAAGAGGATCATCCAAAACGTCCCCCGAAGCAGACGCCAGCCCGTGATTCGGCTCCACAGGAGTAGAAACCGGTCGAGCACCAAGTAAACCCGTTTCACCCAAGATAACTAACGCATACTTACGCTGAGACAATGAAATACCAGAAGAATTGCGAGCCACCTCAATCCCGAGAAAATACTTCAAAGTACCCAAATCTTTCATATGAAAACACTCGCCCAAGTACTTTTTAAAGCGTAAAATAGCAGCATTATCATTTCCCGCAATAACTAAATCATCCACGTAAACGAGAACATGCAGACGAACATCACCACGAACAAAAATAAACAATGAATGATCCGCAACACACTGAGTAAAACCATAGCGAGTAAGAGCAGAAGCAAGCTTAGCGTACCAACAACGTGGAGCTTGCTTGAGACCATATAATGACTTACGAAGACGACATACCTTACCCGGTACAGCATGCTTAAAGCCAGGAGGAAAACGCATGTAAACCTCCTCTGCCAGGTCACCATGTAAAAAAGCGTTATGAACGTCCATCTGATGAAGCTCCCAACCACGAACAACAACAACAGAAAGTAACGTACGCACTGTAACCATTTTCACCGTGGCAGCAAAAGTCTCTGTAAAATCAATACCCTCAACCTGACGGTCACCCCGAATCACCAAACGAGCCTTGTAACGTTCCACCGAGCCATCAGAATTGTACTTTATACGATATACCCACTGACAATCAATAGCTTTCTTCCCGGGAGGAAGAGAAGCTACTGTCCAAGTACCATTTTGCTCGAGGGCTCTAATCTCATCCGCCATTGCGTGACGCCAACGAGCATCAGCCATGGCCTCACGAAAAGAACTCGGCTCAGTATCCCGAGTAATAGCTGCAAGAAAGCAACGATGGGCATCCGAAAAACGATGATAAGTAACAAAATGTGCAATGGGATAGGGCGTACCTGAGAACGAATCGGATTGAGCGGAATGCGAACCGGACGTTTTAAGAGTAATAAAATCCTTGTAACGAACATTTGCAAATTTCGCACGCTTGCCACGACCCAAAGGTGAGTCATCGGAACCCATTATGTCCAGCTCAGAAGACCCCCTAACCCCTTCGACAGCATCCCCATCTTCTCCATAAGATGCACCAGACCCTTCGGCCACCCTACTATCCCCCTCTATCTCAACCGAGCTACTGCCAGGAACAGCCCCGCCTGCAGCCGTAGAGCTCACAGCAGCCCCCCTGCAGCCGTAGAGCTGCTCACATCAGCCCCCCCTGAAGCCACAGCCGGTGGGTCCCTAGAAACCGTGGTGGCAGAGCCACCATCCCCGGATAGCTCAGAAACAGCCCCCGCGCCGAGAAGTTCAGCGTCCATATCAAAATAAGGGAGAGAAGGAGTGAAGGTGGGTGGTGAAGTCAGAAAAGGAAAAGTGGTTTCATCAAAAACAACATCACGCGAATTAAAATAATCACCGGTCTCCAAATTATATAAACGCCACCCTTTCTTACCCTGTGGATATCCAACAAACACACACCGACTACTACGACTTGCAAACTTATCACGGGCACGGTTTAAAGTTTTAGCATAACATAAACACCCAAAAACACGTAAATGGGAGAAGGGAGGAGAGCAGCCAAATAAAACCTCATAAGGCGTTTTCCAAGCTAAAACTTTGGTAGGAGTACGATTAATCAGATGAACCGCGGTTGACACAGCTTCCCCCCAAAAATCAACCGGTAAGCCAGCTTGAAAAAGCAAGGCACGAGCAACATTTAATATATGGCGGTGTTTACGCTCAACTCTCGCATTTTGTTGTGGAGTGTCACGTATAGAGGTGTCGAATAAGATCCCATGCGCATTAAAATACGGTAAAAGACATTTAAACTCACTCCCATTATCACTACGAACACGTTTAACCTCCTTATTAAATTGTCGTTTGACCATAGCAAATAAATTTTGTAAGGTCTGTGAAACCGCACCCTTATCTCGCAACAAATAAACCCAAACACCACGAGAATGATCATCCACAATTGTGACAAAAAAACGAGACCCACAACTAGTATTGGTCGAATATGGCCCCCACAAATCGCAATGAATCAAATCAAATAAATCCGAAGCCTTATTAGAACTAATAGGAAAAGGAGAACGAGTGTGTTTGGCTCGAAGACAAATATCACAGAGTTTGGAATCCAACAACTCACAAGTTTTGTGAGAAACAAAAGGTAAGGTCCTAACTACAGTTGATGAAGGGTGACCCAAACGACGATGCCATAGCTCAGCAGACTCACCCACGTCAACTTTATTCGCACAAGCAGTCTTCGCTACTCTTAAAAAATAAAGTCCGGCACGCTTTTCACTCAGTCCAATCAGCGTCCTCGAGATACGGTCCTGAAAAATGCACAGATTGTTAGTAAATTGTATAACAAGGCTTGAGTCGGACACCAAACACGCGACGGAGATTAAATCACAATTTAATTGTGGTGCATAAAGCACACCACGAAGAACCAGATTATCCCCAAGAACCACATCACCCGATTTAAAAGCCATAGTCACATCACCATTGGGAAGCGTGATCGGAGCCGGCTTAATATCACATAAGTTCTGCAAAAAATCAAGATTACTGGTCATGTGTCGAGAAGCACCGGTATCAATTATCCAAGAATTAAAAGGAGACGTACCAGTTAAACGATCGGTGGTTGACTTACTATCATTCCAAAGAGCCAGCAACTCTGACCATTCTTGCTCACTAAGATGGTTGAGGTCAGTGCGGGAAGGAGCCTGATCATGCCCAGAAGCGCGTGCAACACCTGAAAAAGTCACGGCACCACCATTTCCACGTCCTCCTCTGCCTCCTAAACCCCCTGTGCCGCGACCTCCCCTGCCACGACCAGAATCCGAACCAGCTTCACCATTCCAGCGCGGAATTTCCTGCCAACAATACCGAGCAATATGACCAGTTCGGCCGCAGCGAAAACACTCAAGTGAGCTCCTGTTTCCACCCGAACCACTACCGCGAGAAGGCTGAGCACCTGTACGATCACCCCCACGACTCCCAATCTGCCCAGCACGATCACCACTGCCCCCAGGTTTACCAACAGTACTATGAGGAGCGCCCTGTGCTACAAACGCAACGGCATCGATGGGAGCCTCTGTTTTCGCGGCCACGGCAGTCACACCCTCGTCAAGCATTAAACGAGAGTATACCTGGCGTGGTGTCGGCAGAGGTTCTAGACCCAGAATGTGTGATCGAACACCAGCATAACGAGAATCAATCCCCATCAACAATTCAAAGACACGCTCATTATTACGAATTTTCGTCAAACGCTCACCAATGTCACACGTACAACCAGCACAACGACAAATAGGGTATTGAAAAACTGAGTTTAAATCATCCCATAATTTGTTTAATCTACCATAAAATTGCATAATAGACTCACCGGGGGATTGACGGCAGGCAATAATATCAGATTTAATCTGATAAAGCCGAGACCCATCTCCAATGGAAAATTGACCCTTAAGATCATCCCATAATTCTTTCGCGACCTCCCGATAGGTGATGTTAGACCGCAGTGATGATTCGAAGTGGCAAAGATCCAGGCCACGACCAAAGCATTCATCCGGCGCCACCTTGGGAATGCAGCAGAATCAGCCGCCGGTGCCGTGAGTGTGCCATCCACATAGCCCAACGCTTCTTTAGTAATGAGTGAAATCCGCATCGCTTTTGCCCATTCATCATAGTTGGAACCACGAAACTCAACTTGGGTGATTTTAACACCCGGGTTGTCACCATTAACAGAGGTCATGGTGTCAAAATCTGAATCACAATAACAAGACTCCTCAAAAAGCCACAGAAAATCCGCACCGCTGAAATCAACGGCCTCCCTAAATAACTGAGTAAGGAAGTCGCTGAAGTCGTCGTCTTCCTCACGAAATAATTGCCCCAAAGAGATCGCGTCCAAGATCATAAGAACCTGGCTCTGATACCATATTAGAAGCAAACACTCATAACTCATGAAATGTTATACGCAAGATTTGATTGGAATTTCTGTGTGTTATTCCCAATGGAGGCGCAGCCTCTTATACAAAAATATGTCCTTGGAGAACACGGAAGTTACCCTAATTTACAAGGAAACCAAATCACAATAATATAACAGTATCCTATTTTACGAGATATTTGCAATATTTACAAAATATAACCTAATAGCTGTTGCGATGAGATCATACCTTGATTGTATGATTCCGTTTGTTTCCGTTTTCTGTGGTAGAGGATCTTACGGAGGCTATACGCTTGCCTTGAATTGCAAGAACAACTACAAAGAGTGTAGCAACACCGATCGTGAATCCATCAAGAAAGGGCTTCTTGTATTGAGTTCTGCTGATAGCAGGTTCTGCATGTGTTTCCAAATCTGACTGGGGAGAGCAAGATCTCAGGAGGACTCCACCACAACCCTGGGTTCCCAATGAAACTGTATTCTGAAAACTTGTCAAACACATCACCTGTCAGATAGGTCCTTCAAGATCGTTGTAGGGGCGGTAGGGCACATTGAAGTCATATAAGAATGACAATGTCGTCAACGATTTGGGAATCTGTCCAGTTAACTTGTTATGAGACCGGTCAAACGTTTCTAGACGTGTTAGATTGCTTAATTCTGGTGGAATGTTTCCTGACAATTGGTTTACACTTAGCAGCCCTTACAGATTCTGTATCTGGCTTATCTCAAATGGGATTTCCCCTGTAAGCTGGTTTCCCTTGAGGAATACAGCTGCAGTTGCATTATCCTCATTGAAACTCTTCTGAGTGGGTAAAACTTTATGGTAAAACTTCTCCTCGATTTTGCATATTTACTTTATGATAAGTCTGAACTTAGTGTCAGAATTCTCGAATTTGAAAATTTACATCAAAACTATTCACCTCTAACAAGCAAAACAAATGCAATCACCACATGTACTTTACAGGTTCTAGGTTCCACTCAAGAAATTATGAGAACAGCTACCCATCAATGTTTCTCTGACCTCTGAGCAATAGTGTATTCATCATCACTGTCAGGCTTGTCTCCACGAGAAGTCTGTGAGAATATACGCATATTTGTGAAACTGCCATAGTAATAACGTGCAATTTCAGGCCACCTTTTCTCGGGGAAATCATCCATCAAACTGACACCAAAACCTTTGGATTTGATCAACCTTGCAAATTTACTGGCCTCTGCACGCGGCCACAGTAAGATTGACCATCTCATACTCAGAGTTATAATCTTCTTTGGAGCACTCAGGGATTAAGGCTTGGAAGTCTTCTCCAACCATGATTTTTCCCACCTGATTCAAGTGAAATTACAATATCTTAAGTTGGCACAACTCTCACATCAAGTGGCTTGCACAAAAGGAAAACAAACAAAGCAAACATTGAGAGAAACACAAATGATGTTAAGATGTCGGGCACAACTCCGCTGGGGCCAAGCCTCAAAGGCTGCCAATAGTGTAATATAACCAGGAAAACAAAATAAGCTATATTTCCCACCGAGATTTAGATCACAAATCTGGAGTCAATTAGAGTCAAGCTCATGAAAGCCTAGTTTATTCGAAGATTAAGGAACAATATGGACATCATCCATTCAGCACTCAATCTCTTCAAAGAGGCTCTTTATGTATCCATGAGCCTTTAACTACTGTTCAATTCCAAGATCATAATGAGCCCCTCTATTCAAGTCAAATAACAAACAAAAGAAAAACAAACGTCCCAAATCTCGCGCAAAAGAAAAAAGCGTGAAAGCTGCCGAGAAGCCACTGCGGGCCGCGCACCAATGCCGGCAGACCGCGCCTAATCCCCGCGCTCCGCGCCCGGACCTCCCGCGGGCCGCGCTAACTCACTGCCCCCAGATCCGTAAACCACTCCGAGGAATCGCCGCGCTCCGCACTCCCTTGCCGCGAGCCGTGCGATAGCCTCCGCGGACCGCGTCTCCAACACCGGCGGTAAGCCTTCGAGTTCCTGACCTGGGCTAAGTTGGCTCCTTGTCCACCTTGGTGTAACCCAACTCCAATGGTGCCAGTTACGACCACATAAGTCACACCATCTCCACGACTGCTCATTTCTTGCTTGCTCATCTTCGATGTATCGACCCATTGGCGAAACCGTGCTCAAGGCACATTTCCCAACAATTCTCCCCCTTGACTTGAACACGCGTTTAGCAAACGTAATCCAAAGTCAAACATGACGACCCCCCTGCAAGTATTCCCCCAAGAATACCAATCCGAGTTCTAGCTCATGCGCGCGCAGTTAGAACTCCATAGACTCAAACCGAATCTATAACCGTCCAATATACCCTGGACTAGGTCTCCGTCCAATATACCCTGGACTGGGTCTCCAATCCTCTAAACCCGGATAAGGTCGCTCAAAGCTCCACCTTGAGCTCAACACCCCAAAAGGATAAGACAAACATGTCTTACAACATTCCGTTAGTGCATGCAACAAATGAACCAATAGAACTCCACCAGCTTAGTAAAGAAATACCTAAGATTGTCAGCGATCTCTATTTCTTCTCATATTCTCAATACCCAAGAAGTAATACCTGACATAACCGTGCTTGCATCCGTGTACTTGACAATTGATCAACAATAAGATAGTTCTCAAACTATCACTCTTTTGCCGCATCAAACCCATAGAACAAACTAACCAACTAGCTGCAACAACCAACACACTAGTGACTTCTTTTGCAAAAGTCACTTGTCTTTGTGGGTGACAAGTCCACAAATGACATAACCCGACTTCTAACACAACAAAAGAACCCCCAAGTATCAAGTAGCAAGCTAGTTACACAACTAGTATCATCTACTCAAGTAACACCAACTTAGAATCCGCAGATTCTCAACAACAAGCACCTACAATTACTTCCACAAATGACAATAACCAAGCCGATCTTCCATGATGAATGATATCCACCACAAGCAAGTGTTCTCCCTCGGGTTGAGTCATAAACCTGAATAACACTGGCTACACGCAACTTCCGGCTAATATATACAACAGTATAAATCATAGCCAACTACCATCCTAGCACATGAAAACATGCAAGATTTTCAGTTTTAGATAGAGGTAACCCACAATATCGAAAGTCCCATACCTTCCATATTGCCAACGCTAAAACTGAACAATGCCAACAAAAGCTAGAATCCCACCTCAGCATCAACAACTGTATAAGTCCACTAAAGGACTCACCAAGCAAAGAACACCGTTCTCACTACACAGAATCTCGAACTCCCAAATAGCTTTATCAGAAACCCATCTTCAATGTCACATGAAGAAAACACGATCTTAACATAAATTGTTCAAATTCTCTGTCAAACACATGCTACTATTACTACCAACACTAACTAGACGTATGTTGAATCTCCGTTGAAGATGCTTCAACTCTATCAACTCCACCTAAATGACTGAACTCTATTGCAATTTGTAAGACCACATATTTGACCCACACTATCAATGGAATTCCCCAATTCTTCCTGAGGACATCTTTGCAAATCCACAGCTCTATGCTTTGAGGTAACGACATCAAATTACATGTCTCGAACATATAGCAACAAGTCATTGCGCCCGACTTGCTCCTATCTATTGCTTCACTATTGATAATTTTCCCATGACTCGATCCCATCGGCTACTATGATGCATTAATCATCCAATAAGTAAGCAATTCCACCACAAAACATTGTAGTGCGACATCTTCCCAATGAACCTGTCAATAGTCATGTCCACACATATAGGCAAAACAATAACCACCAACAGAATCATAAGATGTCCTCTGTGTATATTCCTCCTCAAAGGAACACACAGAAGCTCGGCAAATACTGGCTCGACATCCACCTTGATCAACAAATGCAGCAACATGGACAAAGTGGCTGGAGCCACCTCAAGCTCCACCTCTTTCTCGACACCATTATTCTAGTCAACACCTGCAAACACAACCATGAAATACAATAATAAAATTTTGTCAAAAGTTTAAGCCATGTCACAACATGACACTTTGAATCCACAATTCTATCTCTGTATCTCTCAAAGTGTCAAATCATCTCGTCCCTCAAATGAAGAATAACCAATCGAACACGATCATAATCTTCACCTCCACCAAGAAATATGCAGACAAGATTATCACCTATGTCGATCCATAACTCACTTGGAACTCCGCAATATATCCCACACTGTGAGGTCCACATCTGATCAAGTAATCAAGCAGTTTTCACAACTGCTAGTTTGCTACCAGCATCTCCTAGCCTGACCTGCAAATGAAAGTATGCATCCAACTCTCTTGCAGCGTCCAGTTCATGTGTTTTGCTACACCGTTCTGCCAATGATGTATATCCTACGGTATGATGCCCAACAATACCGCCACAAAACCAATGAACATAAAAGTAAACAATAACAAGCTATTATCCCATGCGTAGCCATTTGATTTTCTTGCAATTCTTGATCTTTAATTCAAAGTCTTTTGTTGCCCCAAAACTTTGAACAACTGGCTCCACACTAGAACCTGTTCATCGACAAATGAACCCTATCAAGAACTCCGGGTGTGAGCACCTATGCTAAACTTACCCATGTGTTATCAACCGAACAACACACATATCCCTCACAAAACTCAAGAAATCACACCTTGAGACAACAAGAAAATCCACCCCGGATAATAACTACATCTTCCTATCACCCCATGACCCAAATCCAAACCACATGAATTGGTCAACCCTGGCGATTAGAAGACCAAGAAACACTCAGCAGAACTAGTCAGTCAGCCTCACCTTGTAAACATACAAAGTGAGTCTCTTGATACCTATAAGTACCAAGCTGGAACTCTTCAACGAGACAATTCCCTATCTGAGCCTAGAACACACCAATCGATCCGTATGGCCAAACCATTAACGGATAACTGTTCCCACTCAGAACATGAACCTGTCTCAACGATCAAAAGTATGTGCTTCTCAAGTCACCTGCCTTAAATCGATCGATCCAACCACAACCTCCTTACATGCAGCATCTATTGTCATAACAATACAACCACAAACAAAAGGCGTTGTACGAACACAACCAATCACTATAAGACACACACGACACAAGCAACCCCGAATAAACATCCAATGATCCTTGTATGTACCACTACCACTGCGAAAAGTACACACACCCTAGACCATCCCTTATTCTACTTCGATCAATCCCACATATAACCATATGCAAAAAGTTCCCTGCAGGAGTAATAAACCACGGTGCCGCTAGATCCAAATAACCTAGACTCCAACTCCTTGTACAAAGGAATTCTGCCATTAGTTGAACTAACAACTAACATAAAACGCACCATTCTAATTTACTACTTCCAATTCTGTTGCTCCATGCAACATCCTAGCAAGACGCCTGACTCCACATCTTCTAAGATACAAGTTTCAATATTGACAACAATATGATCCCACAAAAACATACAACAGCACCAATAAAGAAACATGAGCAGATAACCAAGCAACATCCTCATCTAACAACTTAACATCTATTTTGAGCAGATCCACAATAGATTTAAGTGCACCAAGATGATATCTAAGTGACGAACTTACATGCAAAAGCTGGCAAATAACGGTTGTTCCAAGAACAACTTACCCCGATGAGCTGATTTGTCAAGTCCACCCTCTCCAAGTTCGTCAAACCCGAGTAGCTGTCATATCAAAGAACCCTAAGATACCTCCAACAGCTAAACATTGCATGATGATGGATTGAACCCTTTCCACCATGACTACTGCAGCAGTCTCCATAAGTTCGCTCGGATGTGCTTCACCCCTTTGCCTACCACAGTAAACAAAATCTCATCTTTATCTGTCATAGCCTGAAATTATTCCACCCAAATAATCTCGTCGATCTTCGTTATCTTCAACAAGCCATCGAGTTGCCCAGGATCTTTACAACCAATAGTTCTAATGCCAATTGTTGTGCGGAAGCGTGTATGCGCTAAGATAATCGATGGCAAAAATAACAATAAAGAACACAAGAATTTAACGAGGTTCACTATCAACGCGATAGCTACGTCCTCCGGGGTCTAGAATAAATCTCACTATGATGATGGGAGTGTACAGATACAAAAGATGACCTGGGTTCTCAAGATCTGCTCCTCTTGAGAACCCTGGTTGGCTCTCCCTAATTTTGTCCCATCAAGAATTAGGCTAAGGTAGGAGGAGTTTTTATACAATCACTCCCCTAATCGAAGACATAATTAATTAAAGAATTAATTTAGGAAAGTCAAATAACAAACAAAGGAAAAACAAACGTCCCAAATCTCGCGCAAAAGAAAAACGCGTGATAGCTGCCAAGAAGCCACCGCGGGCCGCGCACCAACGCCGGCAGACCACGCCTGGTCCCCGCGCTCCGCGCCCGGACCTCCCGCGGGCCGCGCTAACTCACTGCCCCAGATACGTAAGCCACTCAGAGGAATCGTCGCGCTCCGCGCTTCCTTTGCCGCGAGCCGCGCGATAGCCTGCGCGGACCGCCTTCGAGTTCCTGACCTGGGCTGAGTTGGCTCCTCGTCCACCTCGGTGTAACCCAACTCCAATGGTGGCAGTTACGACCACCATAAGTCACACCATCTCCACGACTGCTCATTTCTTGCTTGCTCATCTTCGATGTATCGACCCGTTGGCGAAACTGTGCTCAAGGCACAATTCCCAACAAAGTGACTATGAAATCTTCTTCTAAGTAGGACGCGGTTAGGATCACTGTGAACACCAAAACCGAGGTGATGGAAGAGAAGAGCGCCATTGCACTCGACATTGTGAAGATAATGAACGCCGGGGTGCCTAAAAAGATGAGGATACCTGTCACTTGATTGTTCCCTCCTAGTACTGTGAAGGCCGCTGTAAAGACGACCATGGTCGGAATGAGTGCAACAACAACTGTTCATGACTGTGCAGTGTCCCTCATCCAACGCTCCGCATCCTTGAGTAAAATTTGGTGTTCTTCTATGAACAACTCCCTAGGTATTTTGCCTTGTTTATTTTTCGCTTTTAGATCGTCTGGCCTTGTCAAGCTCTTCACGGACTGCACAAGTATTTAAAGAAGCTATTACTTGATACAACAAACACAAACACATGTGTAGACATGCATCAGCCTAGTACAAAGAAAGGTGCAATTATAAGCCGGCGTACACATACATTTCACATACTAACTAAAAACCTATCTCATAGACAAGCATGCAGGTACACAGACACAGACACGCACACTGAAAATCCTATCTGTAGCATGCCCATCAACCAAACACACGCAGGTGCACAAACACAACACACCCTACTTGTAGCATGTATGCATCCGACACACTAAAGGATGTGCACAGACACATCCACATACACTGAAACCACAATATATATATGCGGTGCACGCACCCAAGTGCATTTCTTACTGTTCAGTTTTATTTTGGAGTTCTATTAGATCACTAGATACTCTCCCTACCCTTAACAACCGATCTGATCGAGGAGTCATCCCTAGAGTTTTCTCTTATGTCCGGAATTTAAGGGGTGTTGCAAATTAGGCCAGTTCATAATCGATTAAAGTGATCTCTCGTTAATTTATTGAGAGATTATCTCACAACAAAAGAACACAAAACAAAAGATATAAAAATCTTTCACAAAAATACATTCAATATCCAATACGATACATCAATTAAGTACTTAATAAAGTAAAGAGCAAAACAAACAAACCAACAAGCTTTTTTTTTTTTTTTTTTTGACAGAAAAACGAGCAAATTTTTTTTCTTTTTTTTTTTTTTTAGAGAAAACAAGCATTTTTTTTTTGATAGAGAAAACAAGAAAATTAAATTTAGGTATACATATATACAGAGAGTTGTTTGGTAGACTTGAGTTGATCAAGTATAGTTGGCAGTCTCAAGCAAGATTGCGGATTCCCCCTGAGTTCTTTTCAATGATTAGGGAGGGTGTTGGTTGTTTTGCCTCCTGAACAACTGTAGCAACCTCTTGCTTCCGGCCCAAAAACTTTTCACGATCTTCACAAAGGAACCAGGAGGCGGCTTTACTCGTCGTCTTAAATCGGCTTTATCCGGTGACGGAAGATGGGCATTCCGGAAAGTGGTAGCAAACATTTTGACCAAGAGAGGCAACTGCAAGGACACAAAGAAGACAACTGGTCCTATAGCAAGCAGGGCAATTGGTACGATAACATACTTGAATCGAGGAGACAGCGCAATATGAAGGGTTGTGCAAAAGGCAACCATCATGCACGCTACCGAGGAGACAGCGCAATATGAGGCCTATTATCATCTTCAGAGGGAGAGAGAAAATGAAGGCTTCCTCAGAATAGGATGAAGTCAGGATCACAGTGAATGCCATGATTGAGGTGACTGAGGAAAAAAGGGCTGCAGCATCCGACATTGCGAAGATGATAAATGCTCTTGTGCGTAAGAAAAGCGGTATGCCTAACGCTTGATCGTTACCCCTTGGTACAGTAAATGCGGCTGCAAACACCATTGTCGCAACCAATGCGGCCACAACAGTACTAGATTGAGCAGTGTCCCTTACTCCCTTATCCATCTCTCTGCATCATTTCGAAGATTTTTGTGCTCTCTTGTAAACATCAATCTAGGATTTTGATGAAAATGGTCTTCTTCCATTTCTGGGTCAGACAACCGAGAGTTTCCTCTGTCCCGCATTTTGTACTTCATCAAACTCTCCACAGCCTAGAAAGGTATACACCAAAAAAGTTGTTTAGAACTTTAGGATGATCTCATTTTATAGATAAATCTTGCATAAGACCGAAGAGGGGTCATCTG
This sequence comes from Spergularia marina, assembly GCA_963680865.1. Lineage (NCBI taxonomy): Eukaryota > Viridiplantae > Streptophyta > Magnoliopsida > Caryophyllales > Caryophyllaceae > Spergularia > Spergularia marina. The sequence continues at coordinate 7,200,508 of OY804544.1, read as the reverse complement.
TGAACCTTAAACTCTCACCATGTTTAAAAACTTGTGGATAATACTATACCTTAAACCACTGCATTTCGCGCTGCATTTGCATCGCTGCACCAGACCCTAACAAACGAGCTGGATTTGTAGGCAACTTGGCGGCGTAATGAAGAATGGTCTTCTCATTTTCATCCTTTATAAAGGTCGCCCAATTTTTAAAGGGGCCAATGTGATAAGCAAGGCTCGTAATCTTTTCATCACGAAGCGAAACCCCGAAGTGAAATATTGTTTGACCTATTGCGCTCTGTACGCTTATTGCAAGAAAAGGGAATGATCTTAACATTTTCACTAGAATATCATAATTTCCCTCCTGTGATGCAACCATCGCCACCCTCTTCTTGAAATAGATTCTCACGTTGTTTCTCTCCAGTTCGTTCCACAAGCAATCAAACATTACAATGGCTTGCCGGTGTTTGAGCTTCATATCTCGGATTCTTTTCAGCTTTTGCCCTGTCCATGCAAAATTTAAGTTATACGGAATTCTGTGGATACGTGAAACGGTAAAAATCATCTTTAGTGTACCTTAAATCTAAGAATTTTGATAAGTCCTTATCTTGCATAGTTATATAGAATTTGCCTTGTTTCGTATTGGAGGTTCCTATTGTTAACTGTTATTCTACTGTGAGACCATCTCATGGTATGAGACCAATGAATGATATGTCATGTCATCAAAATTAACTCTCCACCTCCCAAAATACAAAATCCACACACTTATATCACTTTCTCCCTCCCCCCTCCCCTAACCCACAAGACCCACCCACTATTACCACCACCACCACCAGTAACCACTGTCCGTTGGCCGTTGACCGGCGATGACCACCGTTGACCTGTGTTGACCACCATTTACCAATCCCATTTTCAACTTTTTTTTTCCGTTTAATACTAATTTTCAAATTTCAAAATTAACATTCTATTCGTAAGAATTATGATTTCAGATTTCAAAAGTGACACTTTTTAATTTCAAATGTAATGGGTTTTCAATTTTAGAAAGTAACACTTTTCCAATCAAAGGTAACGTTTTTTTTTTCCAAATTTCAAACGTAACGCTATTGATTTCAACAGTGACGTTTTTACGATTTTCAAACGTAACACTATTTAGTTTAGCGTGTTTTTTTTTTCAAATTTCAAAGGTAACGATTTTAATTTCAAAAGTAACAATTTTTCAATCTACAAAAGTTGCATTTTTTCAATTTTCAAAAGTAACGCCTTTAAACTTTTTTTTTTTTTTTTTTTTTGCAAGAAAGTAGTGAGACTTTTATTCCTCCTCAAAGGGGGAAAAAAGTCGAGAAACTCTTACAAAAAATAAAGCCACTAGTCTAAGAAACTAGACTATCTACTACATCATTATACCAAATATCTTTAACCCAAGAAAAGATTTTGACACTAACAATGAAATGAATTTTCCTTTCTAATTCCGGGATTGTACTTTCAATTTCCCGAAATATCCTACTATTTCGTTCTTGCCAAATGATATACACAGCCGTGATGAGGCTGCATATATGCCATTTTTCCGCCAAAATCCTCTCTTTATGACCTTCCTCAAATGCCTAATTTCCCTCTTCAAACTCCATTATTTCCTACCAATCTTCATCCAGTTTAGCAATTTCCTCCAAATTTCTCTAGAGAAAGCACTCTCAAAGAAGAGATGAAGGCTCGTTTCTGCTGCTCTTTTACATAAAACACACATGTTCACCAGAGCCAAACCTCGCTTACAAATGTTGTCAATCGTGGGGAGCTTATTCTGAATTGCTAAGATGGCTATGAACGAGTGCTTAGGGAGATTAATACCATCCCATACTATCCTGCTGCCCTTCATTTTTGAGAATTTTTCTCTGAAAAATTCGTAAGCTTTTTTTTGACAGAGAACTTCTCCTTATCACTCCAGGTTGCAATCAGTGCTCTGGCATTTTGAAGAGACCCTTTTTTCTCCACGATTTCGTATCTGATGGTGAGCATGCCTGCTAACACTTCTGCATCATTTTTCTTGCGTTTCACCTCCCAAATGCTCGCATTTTTGCAAGTGTATGAAGAGATCCAATGAGACCAAATGTTGATGATTCCACTATCAATTACCCAAAGCAATTTTGAGATCAAAGCTTTATTCCACGCTAGCACTCCCTTAATACTGAATCCCCCCTCTTCCCTTGGAGCACAAGAACTAGCCCAACTCTTGTAGATTATCCTTCTTTGACCCTCATCTATTCCCCAAAGAAAATCTCTACACATTTTGTTCGGCTTTTTTATAATGCCTTTTGGAAAAAGAACAGCATTACACCAGTAGTTATTGATGCCAAAAACTACCGAGTTAATGAGCTGGACCTTACCCGCATATGACAGAAAAACAGAAGACCAGTGTTGCAGATGAGTTTTGATCTTTGCAAGAAGCTGGTCATACGTATGGCTCCTGATTTTCGCTGAATTCAGTGGGATGCCCAAATATCGAAAAGGAAACTTACCCTCTTGGAAAAGAGTTGCTTGGAGCATTTCCTTCTTCAAATCATCATTTATCCCAGCAAAGTAAGTTTCAGTCTTCATTGGGTTCACTTGGAGGCCCGAAATGGCTGAGAAATAGTCCATGGTGTTTATTACAGCCACCACAGAAGGCACATTTCCTCGAGTAAACACCATAAGATCATCTGCGAAAACCAGGGGTGTAAGCCCAATTCTGCTGCATTTGGGGTGCATTGAGAAATCCTTAATTTGATTAAGGACTCTGCATCTTCTAGAGAGCATTTCCATGCTTAGGACAAAAAGATAGGGAGAGATAGGATCACCCTGTCTAACCCCACACTCTCCTTTGAAAAAACCTTGACTTGATCCATTGATCTTGAGGGAGTACTAAGGGCTCCTAACACATGACATTGTCCAGTCAATAAACTCTTTTGGAAACTGGCAGATGATAAGGGTTTTCTCAATAAAATCCCAACTCAGCGAATCAAAAGCTTTTCTGATGTCGATTTTCATTAGGCATCTCGAAGATTTGTTCTTTTTGTCGTAGCCTTTAACCAGAGTTTGAGATAGAGCTATGTTATCGTATATTGGCCTCCCCTTAGTGAAGGCAGCTTTCTCGTATCCTATCAAAGAATCCAGTACACCCTGTAATCGATTTGCAATGATCTTGCTCACTGTTTTGTAGACCACAATGCAGCAGGAAATTGGTTTGTAGTCTTGTTCTGAGGAGGCGTTCTTCTTTTTAGGAATAAGGGTGATAAGGGCTGAACTCCATTTCTTTAACCACCTTTTTGACCTGAAAAAGCTCCTTATGGCCTTGCAAAAATCTTGTTCAATTATATTCCAGGTGCTCTTAAAAAACCTCGATGAAAATCCGTCAGGGCCAGGGCTCTTGGTGGAATTTATGCTAAACAAAGCATTTTTTATTTCCTCCTTTTGAGATCTCTGCACAAAGGAGCTCTCCTTGGGCTTCAGATATGGAGTTCCCTTCAAATAGGGTATAATCGAAATCAGCAGTATTCTTCTTGGTTCCAAGCAAACTCTTGTAGTAATCAACAAAAGCATTTGTAATACCATCCTAGGAGGTGTGGAGGTTTCCATTTGCATCAGTGATACTACCAATTACGCTCATGTGATTTCTTTGCGCAATTCTCGCATAGAAATATTGCGAGCTGCAATCAGCCTCCTTAATATGATTAATTTTGGCTCTTTGACTCAACATGCTCAGTTCTGCTTTCTTGAGGGTACAGAACCTATCCTTTAACTGCACTTCCTTTCGTTGCAAATCCAAGCTTGTAGGGTTGTTCTGCAGGGAATTTTGGCAGCTTTCAAGGTCATCCCTGCTCTGATTTACTCTGGTAGTAAGGCTTGAGTAGAATTCCTTGTTAAGCTTTCTCAGCTCCCTTTTAACCATCCGAAGCTAAGCAAAAATCCTATACATTGGAGCTCCGTATACAGGCTTGTTCCACGCTTCCTCTACAATATTCTTAAACTGTGGGTGATCAATCCAACAGTTCAAAATTTTAAATTGTTTTTGGATGCTAATATTGTTATCTACATCAACAAAGATGGGAGCATGGTCGGAAATCCCAAAAGGCAGGACAGATGAGGTAGAATCTGTAAAATGAAAGAGCCACTTTTGGTTGACCAGATCCTAGCTACCATCCTGCTTATTGCTCCAAGTGAAATCCCCTCCCTGAGTTCTCATATCCTCCAAACCACACTTTGCAATACAATCATTGAAATCCTGCATATCCCCAATGTTGGCATCTGCATAGCTAATTCTCTCATCAGGATCCCTAATCGTATTGTAGTCTCCCATGATTATCCAGCTCCCCTGGATATTTCTAGCCATTATTTCCATCTCCCTCCACAGCAAGCATCGTTGTTGTCTATCATTGCTCGCATAGACCATTGTAACCCATAATTCCATATTTGTCAGCCTGTTCTTAACCTTATAGTAAATAAATTGCTCATGAGTAGCAATTATTTTGACATCAATCTTCCCTGGATGCCATATAACCCATACTCTGCCATTATAGTGATTAGAGTAATTAAAAGCTGCAGAGAAACCCTTGAAACTATTAGCCACCACTATCGGAGCCTTATGCTCATTGATTTTTGTTTCTAGAACTCCTATCATATCTATATTGTACTTTAACATAAGGCTTTTAACCTCATGTTGCTTTAAGGGCTCATTGAGCCCCCTTATGTTCCAGAAGCAGGTCTTCATGATGAGAGAATGTCCGGAGGGACATTATCCTCTATCACAATGGTTGCAGCTTGCATCTCATCCAATTTCAGCCTCGAAATCTCCTTTCCAGCCTCAGCAGATTGTCTGAGTTTTTGCATGATTCTCTTCTTGTGAGATTTTGACATAAATATTTTGAATCCTTCTTCATCCCCTGGAGATGGTGGTGGAGTGTCTGTGTTTTTCTCCGGAGAGTCAAGCATGGTCTGATAAGGACCATCCTTATCAGTGCTCTCTCAGTGACTCTCAAGTTCTGATCAGCTACAGGAGTAATTTTTGCAGCTTGTACTGGTTGATCTTTATCTGCCAGTTGTTCTGCAGGATCATTTGTTTTAGATTCTCCAACATTTGCAGCCTTTTGCACCGGTTTGTATACCTCTTTACTCTTCCTTGGTAGAGCCCTCTTCATATGCTTACAGCTGAATTCCCTGTGACCCAACTTTTTACACCCTGAGCAGAAGTACGGTATCCATTCGTATTCCACTTTCTGAATGAAGTTTCCATGAAATGGGGTCGATACTTGTATATGGTCAGGGAGCTATTGGGATACATCAATTTCAACCAACACTCTTGCAAAAGACAGTCGCTCCTGGTATGTGGTGGTGTGGTCGGCATACAAGGGTTTACCCAATTTGCTTGCAAGTTTACTAAGCACAAGCATGGACCACAGGAAAGGGTCCAGATCAGGGAAAAGAACCCACACTGGCACAACGGACATTCGATCAAGTTCCTGACTGAATGTTGGCGTCCATTGTTTCAGGATTACCGTTGTTCCCCACTTTCCAGGGTCATCCTCTCAGAATTTCATCAATGTCTACCTGGGCTTTAAATCGAAACACAAACCATCCTTTTTTGTAGTATTTCACTACAGGTTTTTCAATGTGATTCCAATGTGTATCCACAAAATTCTGCATTGTGCTGATTTTTGGTTTATCCCCAATTATATTTCCCACCAAGGTACATCTCCACGCCTCCATTTCCACTTTGACATCCTCCATAGTAATTTGAAACTCATCCCCATCCTCAATTCCTTCATGTTTATGTAAAGCCATCCCAATTTTAGAATTGAAAGAGACAGATTTCCAATCCTTTCCTCCTTTTCCCCCAATTTTCTCCAAATCAGGGTTTGGGTTTTCCTTTCCCGCTAGAACATGCTCATTTAATTCAGGAGTAATTTTCTGGGCAGGAACTTTGTTACCTGATTTTTGAGCAGACCCATTGTTCTTGATGCCCGATCGTTGAAACGCCGCTGTGATGTGATCCTCCATTCGATTCTCTGCCATAGTCTCATTCTCCGAGTTCAGTGGGTTCGTTGGGGAAGTTACAGGAATTCCCCCAAAATTAGTATCTAGTTGTTGCTCTCCCTCTTCTGATTCTAAATCCTTGTTTTTCCTAGGTCGTCCGCGAGCCTTTTTCTGTTCTTTAGCCATGATTGAAGCTCAGAAATCAATGGTGATTTCATAAGCTTAGAGAGCAAGCTACCTCTCTAGTCATGACGTTTTTTATTAATTTTTATTGTTATCATAACGCCTTTAAACTTGAAATGTAGCGTTCTTCCAATTTTTAAAAGTAACAATCTTGCAATATTCAAAAGTAACACCTTTTAGTTTCAAACGTAACATTGTTTTTCAATTTTAAAAGATAACTCTTTTGAATATCAAAAGTAACAATTTTGCAATCTTCAAATGTAACACCTTTTGATTTCAAACGTAACGTTTTTTTTTTCAATTTTAAAAATAATTCTTTTGAATTTCAAAAGTGACAATTTCAAAAATAATTTCAATTTTTAAAAGTAATGATTTTTAATTTCAAAAATAACGATTTTTCAATTTTCATAAATAACATCTTTTAATTTCAAAAGTTATGGTTTTCTTTTAAAAAATGATTAGTGATTTTAATCCAAAAAATTACTCATTTTCTAGAAGTGACAAATACTAATATAATTTTCTCTCTCATCTCAAACCCCAACGGCCATCTCTTCTCCTTCCTCCCGTCCCCCACCCTCCAACTGCCGGACCGCCGGCCCTAACTAGAGCCGGCCATTGAGCAGTAGGAGCCCGGGCCCGCCCTGGCCCGTCCCTGGTCAAGCCTTGGTTAACGCACGGCTCGGCACTAGCCCGGCACTACCTAGCCCTGGTTAGGTAGTGCTAGTGCTAATGCTCGATTTTTCAAGCACTAGCCCTGGTCAAGCCCGGTCAAGCACTGGTCAAACTCGATTTTTTCCTTTTTTTTTTTTTTTTTGCAGCCGGATCACTAGCCCGCCCTGACCCTAGCCCGGTCAAAGCACTGGAGGGCTAGTGCCAGTGCCCAGAAAATCGAGCCCTGGCACTAGCCCGGGTATGTAGGGCTAGTGCTAGTGCTCGATTTTCTGGGCACTAGCCTGGCCCGTGGCCACCTCTAGCCCTAACTACGACGACGTGGTCATCCTATGCTCTCTTCTCACTCGCGCCGCCACTTTTCCCTTTCCTCTCTAAGTGAAACCAAAAAGAGATGAATTAAGGAGCTTACCTATGTTTCGGGAAGACGGCAGCAGCGAAGGCGTTTGTTCGGCGGTGGAGGCGGTGGCGACGATGGCATTCGTTCATCGGCGACGACTATAGGAGAGAGAAATCGAGGAGAGAGAATGAAGAAAGAAGATGAAAATTAAAAATAAAGGGCGGAAAGCGGCGTCGCGGAGGTAGGCGTGGGTGGTCGCCGGAGGTTGGTGATGCTGGTGGTGTGGTTGGAGCTCAGGTAGGTGGTGGCGGGTGAGGCTGGTGGTGTGGTTGGTGCTCAGGTAGGTGGTGGCGGGTAAGGCTAGTGTTGGTGGCAAGCGGTGGTTGGGATGGCTCGGGTAGTTAAGATAGGGGTTGGGGGAGGAGAGAGAAAATGAGATTATTGATGTTTTTTTATTGGGCTGAAATTGGTTGGACTTCTTATTAAACTCAACCCATGGATTGGTCTGATACTAGAAATTGTATTTCATTATTTTCGGCATTCAACGTTAATTCCGGATTTCAACTATCTAGACATATTGTTCCTCGAAGATTATTTCATCATATTTCAGAGTATTAATCAGACCATCGCAATATTGCAATTGCTTCCCTTTACTTTTTTAATTATGTTTTTCTTTTCAATTATTATTGATGTTCTTGATTTAGATCAGATATGTGTGAATATTCGTTTTCTAGAGTTTGATTTTATCCTAACATGCTAGATGAGATGATATGATTTAATTCATTGATTGCAAGTATTATTCATATGATTAGGGCTTATTATGGTTAGATTTAATTCTCAAGCATAAGTTTGGTTGATGTTGTCGAATCTATATGCTTTGCTGTGATTAGGATCGATATATGAATTAACCCTCTAATATTGATTAGGTCTGTTTCACCACGGAAGTGGGTTGCTAGGTTTAATAATTGGGAAATTAATGTGTTCTTAATGCTTTTATTGCATGATCTTTTCACTACGGAAGTAGAATTTAGGATTGTAGCTAGAAAGTCTATGATAGCCTCGCCCGGATAAGTAGTAATTACGTTGCATAATATCTCATAATCTATGTTTTTATGAGTTGCTATGTGCGTGTTTCAATATCGTAGTTGCTGCATGTTAGTGGCTGGGGATATCTATGCTCTAGGCTTTTTGCCTATTGATTTACTTCGTTTCATTTGCATTGTTAGCATTAGTTGATAGACACCAAACCATTTCGACCATAGCATAGCTGACTTTGTAATTCTTTCGACGACCTAGACATTATTCATACCTCCCTGAGAACGGCCCGTTAGTTACAATTACTCGTACGCTTGCGGTTAAAAAAACACGTAACAAATTTCATTTCTAAATTTTTAAATGGGATTAAATTCAATTTCTCCTAATTCTTCTGCATTCTAATCTATAATACCAATTTATACATGTCTTACCTAGTGGTTTCACGAAGTTCCAACGAGTTACTGGCTCTTCGCCGTCTCTGAAGCTCTCTGCATTTTTGCAATGAAAAGAAAAAGTGTCAAATCTAAAACTTTATTGATATATTAATCATGAATAATAAATTACAAGAAGTTGGTTGGGAGCCGCGAAATAATCTGGGGCCCCACACCTTTGGCTATAGAAAAACCAATACGAGTGCAAATATGTGCCGGAGCCTGCACACCAATGTCTTGCGTCCTGAAGTACCGCTGAATGCATTGAAGCAAAGCAACGGCACCTGACTCCAATTCCCCTAACGAGGAGAAAGAGAAAGGAAGGAAGTCATAACTCAAAGAAACGCACAGACCATCATACTTAGTACGCACAACCCCGCTCGGCTCAAAACCGACCAAGCGAGACTGAGTTAATGGCGATGAAAATTATTCATAAATCAACACTAGGAGTTACAGTAACTCAGGTACATTTTCGTGGTACCCTTGTATTTCGATATTTTGCAATTTGCACCGTCGAACGAGCTTTTAGGAAACAGGTCTATGTGCTTTAAATGTAAATCATTAAATCAATCACCTTAGGGCTTGGGCGTACTACCAGCAAAAAGTTAATATATATATATATATATATATGGGAGCGTGGAGTTAAGTGCTTTAAATGTAAATCATTAAATTTCTTCCATGTTGTGAATTGCTCAAATGGTGATGATTTGCTTACTTGTACCTGCAAGAAGTTCACTGAAGTTGGAATTTTATGCTTCCATATCTTAAGAGTAATCTTTATAACTTGCATCGAAGAAATCCCATCTAGATACATCTTGAATAGATAGTGCAAGAACATCAGATGGATGGTCGAGGAACACGAGCAAGATTCTGGTAGAAATGCTGAATCTGGTCTTTCACCATGGTTAATTGAAATGATGCGGAAAATTTCAGCTTTAGTATCTGCATTTCAATACAACAGCAAGGCAAGAGCTATTGTTGAAGATATGTTGATGAAGACGAAGCAGGCTGTGTATTTTTCATAGTTATGTTCGCTGTACAACAACGTGCATACAGAAGTGGGATAAACAACCTTCTTGTTCTACTGATTGGAGGAATACCTATAGCCATGCCAACAGTTTTGTCTGTCACACTTGCAATTGGTTCTCATCGACTATCTCAGCAGGTATGTGTATGTAGCATGATAATCTGTGAGTGAAATTTCGAAGGTCAGGGAGACGAAGCCTTTTGTCAGAGAGCCTTTTTGTCTCGATTATTAGAAAATTTGAGAATTTTATCTTTTCCAGGGTGCCATTACAAAAAGGATGACTGCAATTGAAGAAATGGCTGGAATGGATGTTCTATGCAGTGACAAAACTGGAACTCTGACCCTGAATCGTCTGTCGGTTGACAGGAACCTCATCAAGGTACACAAGATCTTCATCATTAATTCAGAAAACCCTTATTGTCGTACAATGTGACGAAATTTTCATGATTTGAACCCAAGATTTTCCACTTTCTGCACCGCGTATGATCCAGGAGATTTTGTGCTATGGAGTGGATCAGGATTAATATGACCTGTTTTGCGTCTTTCTTAGACGTCATGGTTAAATATTGAATCACTCAAACTTATGTATCACAGATATGTGTTCTTAACTCAGTCACATTAAATCACCTGCATTCTAGCCCTATTTCAAGATGGGCAAGTTTCTAAGACACAGAGATTTCATACAGTAATAGTTTCTCCTTTATTTCTATTTGACTGACTGTACTATTGACTGTAAATCTCTTCTAGGTATTTGACAATGACATGGACAGCGATACAGTAATCTTACTTGCTGCCAGAGCATCAAGAATGGAAAACCAAGATGCCATTGATACTGCCATAGTTAACATGCTTGGTGATCCAAAAGAGGTGAGAAAATGCCATGCTAAAACTCTGAGACTGAATCATTTTAAAAACCTGTTGGAGCTTCTTTCTCCTGAAAAAAAAAAAAAAACTAAAAAGTGGTTTTTACCCTTATTGTTTCCACTTCCAGGCACGCTCAAACATCAAGGAGATTCATTTTCTACCTTTCAATCCAGTTGACAAGCGAACAGCTATCACTTACATTGACACAGATGATAAATGGTACAGGGCCAGTAAAGGAGCCCCTGAGCAGGTATAAACCCGTATTGCAGAGTGTTCAATTACTCTTATCTGAATCCAGTGTTTCTCTGAACATAAACGGAATTTATTGAACACTCCGTATTTAGGTAACAGTCATAAATAACTAGCTGCTGACATCATATGTAAAGATGATAGGTTTGGTTTCTTACCTAATAAACATACACTTGCCATTTTTGTCACTCGCTAACATGACAGGCGTTCACCTTTTATTTTCATATTCCCCTCAAGTTGTAATACACACACCTGTTAGTTGGACTGAGTGGTGTCATTGAAGTTAAATGCATCAGTTGTGTGACTGGACTTTGAGTTAGGCATGATCACCTTTCATATTTCCTATAAACATCTCTAAGTTTGTGCCTCTGTGTGAATTACTGGTACAACGATCTTTGAAGTTAAATGCATCAGTTGTGTGACTGGACTTTGAGTTAAGGCCTAACAAAAGCATTGTATTGTATCAGCTTGGTTTCATGCTACTAGCATTAATCTGGGAGTATGACTTTCCCCCCTTTATGGTGCTTATTATAGCAATCCTGAATGATGGTAATGACATCTTAAATCTCATCAGTTGCTATTACTATTTTTTAACGTGTTCGGTCATCATTGTAAAACATGGCATTCACGTCACTTACCCAAATAGAAATTGGAAACTTGAATGCATGAATTTGGCGCAGGCACCATCATGACCATATCAAAAGATCGTGTCAAACCATCTCTGAGCCCTGACAGCTGGAAGTTGAACGAAATCTTCATAACTGGAGTTTTTATCGGCACATACCTAGCCTTGGTCACTGTACTGTTCTACTGGGTTGCAGACAGCACTGATTTCTTTGAGGTATTAAACGTGTATACACTTTCCTTTCCTGAGCAGAATTGTCTTTATGCTGTCAGCCTGTCATAAAGAAAATGACAGTTTATTTTTTCCTGTGCTTTTATTCTATTTCAGAGGCATTTTGGTGTGAGCTCTTTATCTGCAAACACTGAGAAAATCTCATCTGCTGTATATTTGCAAGTTAGCATCATCAGCCAGGCTCTCATTTTTGTTACCCGCAGTCAGAACTGGTCGTTTCTCGAGAGACCAGGAATTCTATTAATGTGTGCATTCATGGTGGCGCAACTGGTAAGAAGATTCTGAACTTCTGGTGCAACAGACTCTTTGTTCTATCTCCTGTCCTTTCGTGTTTCTTTCAACTACAGTCAGGAAAATTGGAAACCCTTCCATTTGTGGCATTTTTTCACTGATTCCCGTCTTCCTGCAGGTTGCGACCCTGATAGCAGTTTATGCAGATATTGGTTTTGCTTCAATCAGTGGTATTGGATGGGGCTGGGCTGGCGTTATATGGTTATACAGCCTAGTTTTCTACTTTCCTCTGGATGTCATCAAGACATCAAGTTTGTGGTTCGCTACGGTTTGAGTGGAGAAGCTTGGAATCTTCTATATGACAGAAAGGTAGGGATAAACTCTTTAGCTTGACCCTTCTCATCTTAGCTTGTCTTGATTTCTCATGCAAATAATCTTTTTAACAGACTGCATTCACTTCCAAGAAAGATTATGGAAGGGAAGACAGGGAAACGAGGTGGCTGGTTTCTCAGAGATCTTTACAAGGCCTGCATTCCATGGAACACGAGGGTGAAGGACGACAAAGGAGGAAGAGTTACTCTCTGATTGCTGAACAGGCCAAACGCCGTGCTGAGATAGCAAGGTACATACATAGTTGGACTAAGGCTTTGTTGTCGTTGTAGCTGCATAGTCTAGTCTCAGCTAATTTATGTTGATGAGATCGCGGAATATGCAGGCTAGGGGAGGTGTACACACTTAAAGGGGATGTGGAGTCAGTTACAAGGTTGAAGAATTTGGATGATGCTTTGATTTCATCTCCACATACAATCTGACATATCTTCCCATGAAATGCTCATACCTGCAAATACTGTGAAGCATATGTAACATTCACTCTTCTCAGATATCGTCGAGAATTCGACAAGATGCTGTTTCTGATTTATCTCCATTCACAATTCTTTCAATCCAGAGCTTGAGAAAATGTCCATTTTACAAATTAAACCCATAAAGTTTTACTGTTTCCAAGTTATATTTTCCCAAGCAGCCTGTTTTGTTTACATTACTTCTGCCACTTCTTGTATCTCAGAATATACAACTGTACTATCTTTGATTGTGTTTGATCCTTGATACCGAAAGATTTTTCTATTTAAATATCAGTGTTAGAGGATAGAAAAATAGGAAGATTCTAGAGTTTAGGGTTAGGGTTATTCCGAGTCAGTATGTTGTTTATAATACAAACTGACTCGGAATAACCTTAACCCTAGACTCTAGAATCTTCCTATTCTATCATCTAACAATCAGCATTGCAGATATTTAAATGATTTCTATCTTGTTTCGCTCTGCTTAATCACGTACTCGAGTTATTCCTTCCTGAATAGATCAGATAATATAGGCTTTATCCGGTGATAACTGATGGGCGTTCCCGAAAGTTCCCGAAAGTGGTAGCAAACACTTCGACCAGAAAAGCCAACTGCAATGTGTGAAGAGTTGCACAAAAGTAAGGCTACTACCATATATAACTAGTTTGATGGCCCGTGTAACGCCCGGGCTACTTATGTTTAAATTTTAAAATTAGGTAAACGAAATTTTTATCTAAAACCTAAAATCTCATTTCAAACACCCGTGGGATATTTGTAATGTCATTAGATGGAAAGTCACCTTTAAAAACCTAAAATCATGTTTCAAACGCTGGTGGGATTTTTTTAATGTAATTAGATGGAGAATTGGAGTCAGGTGTCGTTGCTTTGCTTCAACGCATTCAATGGTACTCCAGGACGCAAGACATTAGTGCGCAGGCTGCGACACATATTTTCACTCGCATTGGTTTTTCTATAGCCAAGAGTGTGGGGGCCCAAATTGTTTCACGGCTCCCAACCAACTTCTTGTAATTTATTATTATTCCATTTAATACAATTAAAATTAGATGGAAAGTTAAATTTCAAAATCTAAAATCCCGTTTCGAACACCCGTGGGATATTTGTTACGTAATTAAATGGAAAATTACCTTTCAAAATCTAAATCTCATTTTGAACACCCGTGGGAAATTTGTAATGTATTTAGAGGAAAAGTCACCTTTCAAAAGCCAAAGTCCCATTTTGAAACACCCGTGGGATATTTGATCAAATTGCCATAAATCAAGTAATTACTATATTACATAACTATTTTCCATAAATCAAGTGATTAATAATGTTATTTTATTGGAATAATATTACCATATAATATCTACTTACGATATCCTATTTTGGATAAACTTTATTTATAATATAATAATATTATTATATGTCACGTGTCAAATGAGTCCTTGTTGATTAGATGAGTCCATGAGTCCTCATCTCAGCCATTCATCACTCTAGATCCTACGCTCCAAATTTCGCCGCGCCTATAGGGGTAAAAAGGTCAATTAATTTAGAAATATGAAAGCACGAATCAAACTCTTCCTCATTTTTTACGGTTTCAATTTCTCTCTCCTCAACCTTTGTTTCCCCCAATTCTCTGAAATTCACGATATTTCTTTCTCTCACCTCCGCTTCGCCGGCGCTTTCATTATCTTCGCCGGCGCTTTCATTATCTTCGCCGCCGCTCTCCACCTCTTCGCCGCCTCTATCCACCGTTCTCTACTCGTCTCCGGCCAACAATGTTTTCATCATCTCTGTCGCATCTATAATCAAGGTATGAATTGATGAATTTAACAACAAATCCTTCGATTTAGGGGTTTGGTTTATACGCGATTAGATTAATTCATTTTTAATCTTGCATTTTTCAATCTGATGATGTGCGTTTGTATACTATTGATGTTTCATTTTGATTGATTGTATCGTTGCTTTTCGATCTCATCTACATTTTTGGCGATTTATTACTTTTTAGGCAAATCCTGACAGCAGCGACGGCGAGGCGGCCAATCTAACGGCGTCCGGTGACGAGAATCTGCTGACGGCGGTTTCTGGCGACGTCGCGTAATCTAGATAATCTGGCGACTGTTCAAATCGATTTAGCTTTGATTTCTAATTTGTTATTCTGTGTAAAAATTATAATTTAGGTTTTTGTGTAGTGATTTTTGGTTGTATTGTTGAAGATTTGTTCGAAAATGTCACTGGTCTCGATTCTCGCCGCCGCTGTGATTCTCATATTGCAATTTTCGTTTGATTTAGTTTGATTCAATCCGTTGGTGTGTGATTTTATTTGATATTGTGTGTGATTCGATTTGGTATGGTGTGTGATTTAATCTTCTAGTGTGTTGTTTTATTGCCGTTTCTCACTCCTCCATTCGATTGCAACACTAAATTATAATTTTTGCAAATTGCATCTGAATAGTGTCATGTAAGAGGTAAGTACTCATCATAGAAAGCTAATGCTTCTAATTTATTGGACCTATATGCTTTTCTATTGGGAACTGTATTAGATTATCTTTTATTAAGCTTGAACTTACTGCATCTTTGTGGCAATTGCTTCTATGCTAAGGTTATATGAGAAACCTATCTGAAATTGTAGATATGTCGTTCTATCATAACGTCGTCGGGGTCAGTCATGAACATGGTCTAAAATACACTAGCATCAATTGCAGCCTTGTGGTTCCCTTTACTCTCATATTAATGAAAAAAGTCCCTATTATGCACTGTCCATAAGCATAAGATAATTAAATAAAATCTTTGGATTTTTTTTGCCCATATTGTTGTGAGATTGGACCATATAAAAACTTTGAATCACAATCTGTGAACTATATGGTGCTAATAGGTTTTGATTTTTCGTTTAACAAATATCAATGTGACATAGTTAAGTTTAATGATTTAAGACTATTTCAATTTCTTTAGGTCCTGATCCTGTAGAGCTCCTACTGAATCCAACATCTATAACATGATAAATTAAGCTACAAGTGCGAAATAAAGGTTAAAGAACAGTATCTCAACCCTGAACATCATATATATAGTGCAAAGTTTTCAAAATTCTAACATAGGTATCCCACAAAAACATTAACATTTGTAAAGTCATGAAGTAGCTAGTGTTCCACATACTTTGTTAAGCCGGCCTAGAATCAGCTTGACATTGAAATCGTAATTTGTCAAGATATCTAGCACCTAAATTTAGTAATGTATTTATTCATTTATGTACAGCGATTACTCAGGGATAAGAAGAGATGTTGAAAACAAACAGATCATATGATGCGGGAAATAAAATTTGTGGAAGTAGAAGAGAGAATATCAAACCTTGTATTTGAGTACTCGTAGAGTCTTCCAGTGCTAGAAAAAATGATAACTCCAACTTCAGCATCACAAAGAATAGCGAGCTCCTTGGACTTCTTTAGCAAACCTTTCCTTCTCTTGGAGAAAGTCACTTGCCTATTTGTGGAGTTGTCAATTCTCTCGATAACGATCTTTCCTCTCCCCATAGCTCCTCCCTGATTCCTCAAGTGTCAAGACCACGAGAAATCACACACCATAAAACTGCATTGTACACTTTTTTGTGCTGCTTCAGTAACTAAGCTGGTGCTAAATATCTTTTTTATGGCAGCAAATGAGATTGTTGCTCATAATTATACATGTCAATTTTTGTTTGATTTAGTTTGATTCAATCGTATGGAATTCACTACCACACGATTTGTATTGCATGACTTATTATGGACGTTTTGCCAACGAGCTAGTCATATAGCTTCGATTTCTTTGTCTCTGCAAACTAGTAAAGCGCACTTATATAATGCTAATTGTTCAGCACAACTGACATAAATAGATGATAGATTGAAATAATTGGACCTGATACTAAGCTTCCTTCCAACTAATTCGAGAGACTATCTCTGCATTCCAGTATATTCAATGTTGCAGTACTCAATCATTTGCTTCTTAAAAAGTTAAAAATTTGAATCACGTCAAACTTTTGGTTTGAATCTTTTGTCCCAGTCTCGGAAATGTTCAAATAGCTTAGTACCTTTGTTTCATGATTTTTCCAAATTCTCTGTGTACATTGTTAAATCATCTTGGAGTTATAAAAATTGTTTACTCACTACTATCTTGTGAAATAGTGTTGCAGGTGACTTTAATTGCTCGGGGAGATGTTGCTTTATCAATTGTTATGACTATGTGCACCACCCTTGCTGCAGCAATTGTTACGCCTCTTTTGACGAAATATCTAGCAGGAACTTATGTTCCTGTTGATGCTATTCAGCTTTCCATAAGCACAATGCAGGTCAGCTACATGTACACTAATCATCTTGAGACCTCTTTTTCTGTTGCTTGTTTTTGCCAGAATTTATATGAAATTTTTACACCAGTTTCTGCTGTTTAAAGGTGATGATAATGTCTTTTACCAGGTGGTTGTTGCTCCTATTCTGCATGGCCTGTGTTTCCAGAGTACAGTTCCTGCTGCTGTACGAGTGGTCACTCCTTTTGCTCCACTTTTCGCTGTATTAACTTCATCGTTGCTGGCATGCAGATGGTGGTAGCGTCTTAGTCGAAGGTTTTACTTATGAGTTTGTATGAATGGGCTGTGTCAATCGTTGTTAATCCCCATTCTCCCCTACGTACTACTCTGAAACGTGAAATTATTGGTAAGCATGAACTAATGCTCTTATTGTGTTCTAAGTAATTCAATGTAGGTGCTGCCCCTGAGAGACTGTCAAATGGCTATTTGCTTATAGCGACGAGTGGAGGGCTCAATCAACAGAGGACTGGGAGATTAATGACTAGTAGCAATGTTATTGAGCAAATCAGGCAAGTTAAAATTAGGTTTCATGATTATTGTGACGTCTATTAGCTCAAAGTGGTAGAGCATTGTGCTTTTGGCACAAGGTGTGGGTTCAATTCCCACATAGGCGAAGAAACAACGAGCTTTCGATTTATCCTAACCAATAAACGAACAAGAGAAAAGACCAAGACTATATTTTGTTAGAGACGTTACAAAAGTCTGTATTCTTCACCTAAATAACACATTCAGGATTGTCAGACCTTAAAGTCAGTTTACTTTAATGTTCATTGATGTTAAATGCATATAAGCCGATATAGATATTCAAACTTGCCCTATCTTATCACTGAAATCCGGCAATCAGTTGCATACATACAACCTGATTAGGGCCAATTAGGTTTGATGAATTGAAATAATACCAAAAACTCGTTTTCGAATGATACAACCTATGACCATTTTATTTCGAACAAGAAGAATTTACTAAATAGCCTAAGTGGGATTTGAACCCACATCTTCCGCATAATTGCACGGTGCTCTGCCAATTGAGCTACTAGGCTACAAGAGGGGAAATGGTCATAATTGACAGTAGACACAATCACACACTCCATCCGATAGAATCACACACTCCATCCAATAAAATCACGCATACCAACTGATAAAAATACACAAACCATTGAATAAAATCACGCACCAAATAAAACCATCCTGATTAAAATCACACACACCAAATAAAGCTCTACACTAATTATAAAGAAAGTGTAACATGTAGCACAGTTACATTTCAACCTCAATGTGAATTCCAGGAAACCTTTGTCTTCTAATATGTCTATTAAGAGAATCAGCCAAACGTACTCTATAACTCTATTCACAGCTTTAGCCTTGCGATTTAACTCACACATCGTTTGATCGAATTCATCGCCGACTGAATTACGGTGTCATCGCGATTGTATTACTCATCACTTGAGGCCCTGTCCACAACCCACACGTAACTGACAAATAGAATCACAAACACAAACTAATTGAATCACAAACGTTAACATAAGAATTACAAAATAGTAAAATTGAATCACAAAGACCAACCTCCAGTACAATCGGAAACAAAATCACAAGACACCGTGATAGAATTACATACCAAATTCAATAGAATCACAAAACAAAATCATTGAAATTCGTTAGTCAGATTTTAATTCGATTATAATTTTAAACATTTTAACTCCATAAGTTAAAATCACACACACCATAAGATAGAATCACACACACCATCACATAAAATCACACACACACCATCAAATAGAATCACACACACTGGCGAATAGAATCACACACACGATTCGATAAAATCACACACACCATAAGATAGAATCACACACCATCAAATAGAATCACACATACCATCGCATAGAATCACACATACCATCGCATAGAATCACACACACAATGACTAATAGAATCACACACATCATTCCATAAAATCACACACTGATGAATAGAATCATTCAACTATTTAATGTCGCAGTAAGCTAGTAACACACTGAATCACACAATAACAAATTCAATCACACAAACAAATAGAATCTCACGAAAGCTTGAATATAAACAAACGATAATCTGGCTAATCAAATTTTGTAGACTCCAACTGTCCTACCCACTTTGTCTCATAATAATCGTAGTTGGAACTAGTCAAGGAAAATCTAACTCAACATATTCTGTAAGGTTTTAACCAGAGCGACCTTAAAACATACGAAATTATTGTCCTTCGTAGAGTGACAACAGTGATCTACTTATCTACTTCTACAATTGCACGAGGTCATGAACTACGAATTGGTTTTGCGTAAGTTGATCATCAAACAGACCAAAAGAACACCACCAAGGTCGATCTCTCCAATTTCGTCTGAAAGTTTTAGTACAGAAAACTCGCAATGCTCACCTCATACCAACACACACATCCTTTTTGTAGACTTTCGATTCAAATTTTGACCTAATTTCCAAGTAATTGCGCTTCATTTCTGGCAAACATAATCTGTGTGATTCAATAGGCAAAACAGTGTGATTGCAAATTCCATTATAAATTGAAAATCAGATAGAAGTTAAAAAAGGATCGAATTAAGGAATTTGCTAAAAAATGGATGAAATTTTATGATCCATTCTTCGTTTAATCAGTAGAAGATGTGTGATTCAATAACCAATACCGTGAGATTGCAAATTCTATCAAAAATCGAAATCGAAGGAAGAACATGTGTGATTGCAAAATCCATCTAAAAATCGAAATCATACAGAAATTTAAAAAACGATCGAAATTGGGAATTGATATCCTAATGTTCATACTTATCAACAAACACAGCAGTAGAAACAACTGATTCACAACAAAAATTGAACGCCATTTCGAAAAAAAAGAAGATCGAATTAACTACAAGATTTATTCGAAATTACCTTGTTCATCGTTGTTATAGGGTCTATAGAAAAATTAAGTCGTCAATTGCTGCAGTTGTTGTAATTTTCGATCATTTGAGCTTGATTTGGGGATTTAATCGAATAGAACTTTTTAGGGTTTAATTTGGGGATTTTTGAGGAGAGAGGAAAGGCTGAGAGAGAGCGCAGACAAGGAGAGAGAAATTTAGAGAGAGAGGCAACTTGGAAAGAGAGAGAAATTTAGAGAGAGAGGCAACTTGGAAAGAAATGATGTTACTCTCGCTGACCCCTAGCTCTATTTGTCTGCGCGTCTATTTGGCTGCATCTCAGCCCTTCATTGGCTATACATCGAACGGTCCAGATGAGGACTCATGGACTCACCAGAGTAGGCGGACTCATCTGAACCCGCCTGCATATATATATATATAGGGGTTGCATCCGGTCAGAAGTAGTCTTAAAGTCAGAAGTAATCTGAGCCACACATTTATCTTAGATCAATGGAAGAGATTAAACCAAATAAAAAAAAAAAAAAAAAAAAAGACCCACCCCCTCCCCTTTTCTCTCTCCTCCCCCAACCCCCCTCCAACCACCCGACACCACCCCAGCCCCGCCCGATAGCCTTCGCCGACCACCACAAAAACCTGCCCCGACCCAGCCATCGTGATCGACCGGCCACCCCGACCTCACCTCCGCCGTTCTCACAAGTCGCCGCCCCTTCCTTCTCCCCCATTTCCTCCCTTTTGCACTTCGAAAACTGGGGGAGAAGTGGCAACGAAACTAGGAGGGGCGGCGACAACGGGGGAGGGGCGGCGAACGTCGGGGGAGGGGCGACGATATTCAGGGAGGGGCAGAGGTTGAGGATAGGAGCTAGGGAAGGGAGTGAAAGAGGGGAGAGAAAATGAGGAAAAGAGGACGATAGAGGCGGCGGCGAGGGGAGAAGGCTGCCGACGTGGTGTCGCCGGAGTGGGCGCGTCGGTTGGTGGTGGTGGCATCGCATGAGGTTGTGGTTGGCACATGGGGGCGGCGGTGGCTGGCTGGTGTATGGTGGTGGTTGTGGTTGTGGGAGGGTGGAGGGTGGAGGAGGAGAGAGAGAATAAAATGGGGTTCATTTTTCTGATTTTTTTTTAATTTTTTATTATTATTAAAGTTACGTATTTTAGTGTGTGGAGTTATTGGAGTTATTAAAGTTATCAAAGTTATTGAGTTAAGTCGGAGTTACGTGTTTTATATTTATTGGAGTTATTATAGTTACGTGTTGTAGTTAATGGAGTTATATTAAGACACGTGTTTTAGTTATTGAAGTTATTGAAATTATTAAAGTTATTGGGGTTACGTGTTTTATAGTTATTGGAGTTATTATAGATACGTGTTGTAGTTAATGGAGTTATACTAAAACACGTGTTTTAGTTATTGAAGTTATTAAAGTTATCGGAGTTAAGTCGGGGTTACGTGTTTCCGTTATCGGAGTTAAGTTGTAGTTACGTATTTTAGTTAATATTGTTAAGTTAGAGTTGTAAAGTTATCGTAGTTATATGGTATAGTTACTGGAGTTATAGAAAAATTGAAGTTATGAGAGTTAGTGGAGTATCAAAATGTGTAGCTTAAATTACTTCTGACTTCTGACTTTAAGACTACTTCTGACCTGATTCAATTCAATTCCTCTATAATAACTTTAATTAGGATCTTGTGAGGTCTCCTCCTTAGGTGAGGCGTGAGGTCAAATCTGAACCATCAGATATTCAAATCTGACGGTTAAAACATAAGGATCAATAATAAATAAATAAACTCATCCCACACCCTTTATCCTCTCTCTCTCTCTCCTCCCGTCTCCTCTCCCACGCACCACCACCCCCTACCACCACCGCCTCTATACACGCCACCACCACATCACAGCCGGGCAACGCCAATATGGCCGCCTCCACCGCCGCTCTGACCGGATAACTCCGGCGAGCGCTTCCCCCCACCCCCGCGACACCACACACATTTGATCCCCTTCTCCTCCATTTTGCCTTTCTCTACTTATTCTCTCACGTCGGATTTCTCCCTTTTCCCACGACTCCGCCCCATATTCGCCCCCCTCCGCCCCTGATCTCCGGTCCCTCACCATAATCGCCGCCCCTGGGGTTGGGAGTGAGAGAAAAAAGTGATAAAATGAGGCAAATTTTGGAAGATGGAGGAGGGAGGAGAAATGTTGTCGTGCGCGGAGGCTAGGAATTTGCCGGAGTCAGCTGCCGATGGTGGTGGTGTCGCCGGAAGTTTGGGCGGTGTTACAGGTGCTACTGGCGCGGTGGTGAGACGGTGCGGCAGGGGCTGCGTGGGTGGGGGAGGGAGAGAAGGGAGGAGAGAGAAAATGAAGGGTATTGTTGGGTTGTGATGTCTCGAACTCGCGGCGGCTGGGGCGTGGGGTGACCGGAGACCACGCGTCAAATCTGTGGTAGAGGCAGCGGCTGCTGTAGTGGTGGGGTTGTCGACGGTGGGTCAGAGGTGGTTGGGGAGGAGAGAGAAAAGGGGGGTGTCTGGGTAGAGCTGGACACGGGCCGGACCAGGCCGTGCCCCGTGCCGGCACGGCGGACCTAAGAGCCCAAATGGCACGGTCCCGGGCACGCAACTCGTGCCACCGTGCCGTGCTCGGACCGTGCCGAAATTTTGAAATAGCAAAGAGGCACGCCGGGCGGCACGGTGGTCCGTCGTGCTCGTACCGAGCTGCGGCCGTGCCAGCCGTCGTGTCAGGACCGGGCCAGGCCCGTGTCAAGACGGCGTCTTGAGGTCGGCTTCGATGATCGCAGATCTGGGCGCGTATGGGTGGAGGCGATAAGCGATGATGATGATAATGGTGGCGGTGGTGGTGGTCTGATGAAGATGAATATGATCGGCGATCGATGGTGATGATGGTGGTCTTATGTGATGGTGATGGACTGATGCTGATGGTGGTCTGATCACTCTGATGTGATGATGATGGAGTGAGATGAGGAAGAGAGCGAGAGAGGGAGTTGAGAAGAAAAGTAGGGAGGTAACTGGGAGTTTAGAAAAATTAGAAGGACAATTTCTTCCAGTAGCCGATGTGTTCTTGTCCCAATTTTTTTTTTTTTTTTTTTTTCTTGTTGTTGTTGCACAAACTTAGTTTAGTCCCAATTTTTTTTGTTTTTCTTGTTGTTGTTGCACAAACTTAGTTTAGTCCCAATTTTTTTTTTTTTTTTTCTTGTTGTTGTTGCACAAACTTAGTTACAAGCTTTATAAATTAAACCATATAAATGCAAACTTTATATAACTGAATTACCTCCAAATTTTTTATTGATTGTGAAAAGAAAGTTACAAGCTACAACATGTGAAATGATTTCATGTGTTGGTTAAAGTAATTTAAATACTAGTAAACAATAGATCACAAAATGTTATGATTCATTACAAATTTCTACGGATTGCCACGAATTGGAGATCCTTGGGAGGAGACGCTTGCAGTGCTTGACTCGTCATCATCACTTTCATCTTCAATGGGCTCGAGGCCTTGAACTCTTTTTTCCGCATCCAACCAATCCTTGTAGCACACACACGTTCCGATGCAACCGAAGATACTTGAATGCTCAAGAAATCTTCCGCCATTGCGGACATCACCAAATATTGCTTACGTTGGTCTCGCCACCAAGCCAAGAGATCCAAGTTGTTCGATTCTTCCTGTGTAAAAGGACGCATATGATCATAAGCTAAAAACATAGAATATTCGGCTAAGTCGGATGTAGGACTTTGTCCTAATCCTACATCCGGCTCTACTAATCGGCTATTAATTGTATCCATAACACTACCATAAATATCCATACCACTACTACTACTTGCACTTGTAAAAGAAGGAGGACGACTCGTTTTACCAAAACGAGCCTCGTAATGATAAAAAAACATTAAAGAAAGTTGACCTAATCTTTTGTTTATATGCTTCTACATCAAATTCTAATTGCATCATATCCATATAACAAATAATTAACCTCATAGTCATATCAAATTTCCATCTAGGGTCTAAAATCATAGTAAAGACATAAACATATGGAATTTCGGACCAATACTTGAGAAACTTTTCCTCCATTTTGGGAACAAACGCACGATGAGAATCAACACCACGATACTTTTCAAATAATTGAGCAATCTTAAAAAGACGAAGAATAAAATGAGAAGAAGTTGGGAGATAAACATGCGAAAAAGCTTTTGTTGCATCATCAAAAGCACGTAAAAAATCGACATAAATTTCCATGTTGTTCCAATGAGTATCAAGTAAAGGGTTATCGGGAAAACTTTTGTTCCAAAAAATTGTCAAATGTACTTTGTAAGGAATTATAGAAGCCAACATGATATACATAGAATTCCATCTAGTATTATTTTCCATAGGAAATTTTCTATACGGAATCCCAACACTCTTACAATAATTTCTCCACTCTTGACGTCTCCACTTAGACGAGTTCAAATGGTGAACAATATCTTTAAACATTTTATGATATTGTCTAATACCATGAAGACCATCTCTAACACATAAGTTCAAACACATGACAAGCACATCGCACATGTAGTAAATCGCCATCTAAAAACACATTATGAAGACTAGTTTTCAACATATTAGCTACATTAGTCATAGTTGTTGCATTATCAAATGTAACACATAAAATTCTAGATCTAAGCCCGTATTCATCAATACCATTCATAATAATATTATGCATGTTAATACCACTATGAGGATGTTCTAACTTTGCAAATGTAATAATGCGCTTTTGAATATTCCAATTAGAATCGATCCAGTGAGCGGTAATGCATATATAAGAATAATCTAAACTCGAATCCCATGCATCGGCGGTTAAACTAAATTTACATGTCAACTTTGCAAATTCGGAAATTAAATCATGCTTTAAATGTAAATATTGAACCATTGCTTTAGATTTACATGCTTTCCTTCCCGTTCTTTTATGTTCGGGTTGGTTCACGG
Organism: Spergularia marina; assembly: GCA_963680865.1. Taxonomy (NCBI): domain Eukaryota; kingdom Viridiplantae; phylum Streptophyta; class Magnoliopsida; order Caryophyllales; family Caryophyllaceae; genus Spergularia; species Spergularia marina. The sequence goes on along the minus strand of OY804544.1, from coordinate 7,175,632 downwards.
AAATATAATCATTAAATTCATCATGCTCAACGGATAAAAATGAATGCTCCATTCTAATAACCATTCTAGACAATTGAGCACTACATTTTTCATAATCATAAACATACGGTTCTTGGCCTTTGGGTTTTGATAAAAATTTGTCCATTGAAGTTTGATTTGAAGTGGGTAATCTCTTACAACTATTGTTGATGTGTCGGGCCAAATGACCGGTACCATTTTTGGATATGTAGGAGTATATGTTACCACAATATCTACATTTGGCTTTTTTAGGCTTGCTAGTGGTTTGGATGTAATGGGGCCAAACTTTGCTTGAGCCGGCTCTATTAGTGATAGTTTCCATTTGTTCATCGGTCATCCATTGATCAAGTGGAGAGGGGGGGATAGATTGAGGGTCTATAGAACCGGTTTGAGTTTGTGATTGAGTTTGAGATTGGGTTTGGGATTGAGTTTGAGATTGGGTTTGGGATTGAGTTTGAGATTGGGTTGGTATAGTATGTGTGGAGGAATTTTCTTGTGAGTACGAGTCTTGTGACATTTGTGGTGGGAACATTTGGTGTTGTTGTGTCATTTGTGGCATGTAAGGAAACGAAATTTGGAATAAATTTGTGGGGGTCATGATTGGAGTTGAAGAAGAACCTATTCGGTTTGAATCATAACCAAATGGTGTTTGCGATGTCCAATTGATATTTTGTAGATGTGGGGAATTAAAATTCATAAACTGGCTAGTGTTTGGATATTGGGAGTTTGGTGTTTGTGGGGAGTTTGGATCAGTTTGAGAACGAGGCCTTTTGGAATTGGAATTATCATCCATGATTAATAATAAATCAAATAAATCTTAAATAAACTTTAATTAATAATGCAAATAAATCTAATTATGTGAAATAAATATTCATGCAACAAAAAATTCAAACAATTATATGACAAATTAACAATCACATATAAGTAAGAAATCACATATAAGTAAGAAATTTCTCCCCAAAATTGGATTCGGAAATAAGTGCGTCTAGCTTCTGTGAAGCTTGGTATTTGATGAATGAAAATTGAACCCCTTCACCCTTGATTAATATTGAATAATTGCAAGTAAGTATATAATTTTAGTATAAGTAATTTTATTTGATTAGATAATAATGTTAGTATTAAGTAATTGTATTTGATTATGTAAGTACTTATTTAGGAATAATATTCTAATTTGGAGAGTGGTAGTTTGTATATGAGGGGGATAAAAGAGAAGATGAGTAGAAGTGTTGGATTGAATTGTGAAGAATTGAATTTGTATAAAGGAGTATTTATAGGAAAACCGGAATTGAGGAGGGAAAATTGAAGAGGACTACAAAATGTTTGAAAAAAAAAAAACGGCTAATTGGGCCACTTGCTGCTGGCCTGCTAGGCTGCTACAGTGCTACTGAGTACTGACCTGCTGCTTCTCTGCGTGCCAGCCCAGGCGTGCCTAACAGCGGGCCGGACCGTGCTGGCCCATTTCAAAATTTCAGCTTTTGTTTTTTTTTTTTTTTTTTTTTTTTTAAATCAGCTTTTGTTATAAGTGTATACTTTTACCAAAAAAAAAAAATATATATATAGAAGCGGATTTTCGTGCCGTGCCGGGCCAACGACAAACGTGTCGTGATCGTGCCAAGTCCGCCGTACCACGGGCCGTGCCGTGCCTAGGCACGCTCATCTTTTCATAATCCCAGCCGTGGCCCGATCTAAGTCCGGCGTGCTTCAGGCCGGGCTGGCACGGTCCTCGAGCGTGCCGTGACCGTGCCACTACCGGACCGGATCGGTGGGCGTGCCGGAAGCGGGCCGCCGGCACGATTGTCCAGCTCTAGGTCTGGGGATGAAGTTTATTTTATCTTTATTTTTATTTTAACATACTCTGAATATAATCACACGTTGTGTCATATGGAATCATCATATGTAGTAACAAATAAAATCATATTCGATTGAATAGAATTACAATGATATTAAATCATATAAATATTAAAATCATACAAAATGCGCATAAAATCATTGATATGAATAAAATCACAAAAAAAATATGCATAGAATTACAAAGCATATAACATAGAATCATACTCATACATAAAATCACATTGACCCATAGAATCACACTGAATACACAATAGAATCACAGGACCTCACGCCTCACGGGAGCAGAGCACCTTACTAGAACCTGCCTATATATATATATATACACACACGTTACCGAGAACGACAAGGAGACGAGGAGTGGAATCAATCGGAACTCTTAATTCAGCAGGACTCCTAGTCTCCTATATATATACTAGTCCTGTCTCCCTCGTTTAACGTATAAACCATGCATGTTGGCCGAATATAAAACATAATATTCTCGTCTCCCTTCTGCCTAAAGAGATTTCCGGTTTTTTTTTTTTTTTGGCAAAACATAGAAAGAGCGGTACGAGGCTACGAGCACTCTCTACGCTCATCAATTGGCATGTCGAAATTATTGGTTTTGCCTTCAACAACAGAGAAGATAGACAATAATGTAGAGGATGGGGTAGAGAGATTGAGTAAACTTCCGAAAGATGTACTGATTGATTGCATTCTGAGTCGGTTGGATATGAAAGAAGTCGCAAAAACATTAGGTCTAACGTCAAAGAAATTCAGGTATGCGTGGAAGTATTGCAAGAATATTGAACTCAAGCCCGAGGCCTATTCAAGAGTAGTATTACGTAGTTTTAACCGCGCCTTGCGGTCTCATCGTGCTCCGTGGATCGATAGGTTCATTATCGATATCTCAATAAGACTAGAAGACCGGTGTTTTGATCGTTGGGTTCGGTATGCCCTTTGCAAACGAGTCCAATTCCTGTACCTTAGATTCATTAAAATACAATATGGTCCTTATTGGTGGCTTAAATGTGACGAAAAAGCTGATCTTAATACTTTGGGGCTTGATCTTATAAAAAGTGTTGCAACTGGGATTACGTTTCTTAGGTCATTGCATCTGGAAGCTGTCAGCGTGAATGCAGAATGTCTGGAACACCTGTTGTCGTGTTGCCACCAGTTGGAACATGTAAGTGTGGTCTGTTCACCTACTCTATGGCGTCTCAGTGTTACATCCTCGAGTTTGAAAAGTTTACACTTGTATAGATGTTACAGATTAGAACATCTCGAGATCGATGCTAAAAAACTTGGCTTCTTCCTGTTTTATGATTGCCATCCCAAAACTGATATACTGTTTAAATGCGCACCATGTCTCGTCGAAGCTGAATTTGGGGCTGAATCTACCACTCCACCATACTCAACTTTCAGTAAACTCAGCTTCGTTGCTAACCAGCTAACCACTCTTACCATGGTAATACGTAAAATGGTCAGTGTTTGTTTCTTCGTCTTCAAGTACAAAACAAAATACACATTATGCGAAGATGCTGTATGTGTCTGTTTCTTACTTGTTTTTGTTTCAGGTTGAGATCAGTGCAATGTCTGATCAGCATAGGGCCGTTAAGTACGGGACGTTTACAACAACCTTATGCAATGTCAAGCATTTAACCCTCCGGTTTCATAATATTAACAGTTTGTTTATTCTGTGGCGCTTTATAGAGGCATGTCCAAGATTGTACAAGTTGAAGCTGCAGGTAAATAAGCAAGCATGACCTGCTGCGCCTGCGCGCGCTCCTGTCTTATCTTATAAGCTACCATCTTTTGACGGATTATTAATTATCATGTATGTACTGTGTTGCAGCAAGAGCAGATGGATTCGGATCCATTAGATGAAACCTATGATCAGAAGAGTATGCAGGGCCTTAGGTTTAGACGAGTGGATCCTGTCCCGGCCTTGGCAATATTGGAGATGGCTGGATTAATAGGGAGTCCAGATGATTTTCGGTTCATTTCAAATGTCATAGATGTGGCAGTGTCTTTGGAGACCATAATCTGGGATCCTAATGGCTGTTACCGGACTTACTTGGCTCCCACTAGTCCGGATCTCATACAAACTTCTAGGTACAGGGCTAGGAGCCTTAAAAAAATTGTCCCACCAAAAGTCAAGCTGATGCTTCTTTAGTAAGCTCAGATTATGTTGTTATCTGATTCATCATTGTGTTCCGACTACAACTAACAAGCAAACAGAAAGATCAGAGATGAATGCTTGTAATTGTTTCGCAAATATCCTAACTAGGTTTTTTGTACTGAACCTAGCAAACAAGACTGAATGACAATAACACTTTTAAGTACCATGTGATGCATACTTCGTGTTCCTGGAATCAGACAGCCTGGAGCCGGCATTAAGCTTCCTGTAGCTAACAGTTGGTAACAACAGCACCTTTTATCCATATGAAGCAGAAGCAATACCTAAGGCTTAAACAACTTAATGTCAGGCTACAGTCTGACCAATTCCTGATTACAGCGGATAGTAGCACATAGGTACTGATTCGATGGATGTCTTCGAGTCTAAATATATGCGGATTACTATTTATAATTTCTGGTGATCATCTGATACTAGTTCGCCTGTGTAACCATATAACGCCCGCCCAGTCCATCCAATACCACTGATTAAAGCAAAACCAATATCTGCATAAACTGCTATCAGGGTCGCAACCTGCTGGAAGACGAGAATCAGTAAATATATGCCACGGATAGAAGGGTCTTTCAATTTTCCAGACAGTGGTTGAAATAAACGGGAAAGGACTGGAACCAGGGGAGACAGAACGAAGAGTCTATTGCACCAGAAGTTCAGAATCTTCTTACCAGTTGCGCCACCATGAATGCAGACGCTAATAGAATTCCTGGTCTGTCCAGAAATAACCAGTTCTGACTGCGGAAAACAAAAATGAGAGCCTGGCTGATGATGCTCACTTGCAGATATACAGCATATGAGTTTTTCTCAGTGTTTGCAGATAAAGAGCTCACACCAAAATGCCTCTGAAATAGAATAAAAGGAATACACAAGAAAAAATAAACTGTCATTTTCTTGATATCGTGTTAACAGAGCCTGGCTTAAGTGTGATTGCCAGTGCCGTTCTGACCAGCCGAACTATATTCCAAAGAATGAAAAACTATACAGTTGAGTTCTGATCCAATTATTCTTGTCTCTCTAGCATTGAAATTATACAGTTGACAACAGCACCTTTTATCCATATGAAGCAAAAGCAATACCTAAGGACTGAACAACTTAATGTCAGGCTACAGTCTGACCAATTCCTGATTACAGCAGATAGTAACACATAGGAACTGATTTGATACATGTCTTCGAGTGTAAATCTTTGAAAATTACTATTTATAATATATGATGTAAGACATCATTCTGTCAGCCTTGAAATTTAGGCAAAACTGGGCAGAGATCCTATGAACCAATTTATGCTGTCAAAAAACCTCAACTAACATCAGACATAACACTGATATTATGAACAGTACATTAATATCCATTTGTTCCAGCAATTATACACCTTAGCAATGTCTCAAAGACTAAGATATAAGCACTAGGAATGTTGCTTTGAATACAATGCTACATTATATTCTATCACATTTGTGTCCGACAAACAGTCTTCAATCTTTTGGTCAGTAGAACTGCTGCCTTCTCTTGGAAAACTTCAATTTTCCGGTGTCGGCCAAAGAAGGAAACTCAGTCTCGTCCAGTTTGTAAGATTCAGCAACAGTTTGTTCGGCAACAGGTGGTTCAGTAGGCGGTACGTTGCTTTCCTCTACAGGCTGGTGTTCCTTCAGCTGCTGCGTATCCTCAACAACATTGGAAACAGTCAATTGTTCAGTGACGCACACATTTTCTTCATCTTTTTCCGGAAGCTCCAAATTAGGATGGTGATGGTCATCAGGCAGCTGCTCCATATGTTCAGCAACAGCAGAAACATTTGATGATTGAGTGACACACACACTGTCTTCACCCTGGTCGATTAGCATTGGTGTCGATTTTCCCAATAGTTCAACCAGTAACTGTTTCAGGCCATCTAGTTCGTGATAAACCTCTTCTGTCATACTTGAACTTCCAGCATCCTTGAACCACATCTCCTTCAGGTCAGTCAGCGTCAATTTTAGATCTTTTACTTCTCTTATTAGCTCTGTTTCTAAAAGTGCTGCTAATGAAAAAAGAATCAATTATGTAAAACTTCATAAGTGAAGTTTAAAGAGTGTACTGTAAACTTCTCGAACCTTTTGAATTCTTATGAATATGCCAGGTAAATGTCCCTCTTCACTAACACAGGAGAGATACTGGCCGAAGAAAATGCCAGAAAGAAAGCAGGACTCCATGACAGAAGCATTTATCTAACAGCTCATTCTATCATATACAGCATAACTAGCAGACAATGACTTTTTGCAGGCATGCTTCTTAAGTTCAAAACAAGGTTCCTATCAGCTCATTAGCATCCTGAAATTACTCCATTTCAATTTTTATATGCATACAGTAAGACAATATCATGTTCCTACGTAAAACCCAGGCAAATCTTACAAGGCTGTTTCAGCTAATCATCGAACAAATCTCGACCCTTAACATAAACAACATCAAAATGCACATTTTCAGCTCTAATCAATGTAACATAAACATGAACAATCAGTATCATTAAATTTCACACTGATTTCCCAATTATATCAAGATTCAGCCAAACCCATGAAATTCAAATTCCAAAAAAAAAAAAAAAAAAAAAAACGAAGAAAAACTAATACCGTAGTAACCAAAGTCGGGAAACCTATCCATGTAGTCATCGGGATACTCGGGCTGAGTACGAATACTCCCAATGTCACTAATACTCCCAATATCACTTTGAAAAGACGATCCTGAAATATTACATGCATTATAAGTTAGCATCAGCAATCACTAATCTTGGAAACTCGATCATCTAGCAATAAGGAAATCTTGCGAAGTTGCGAAATTACTTGACTCGACAGTTGAGCCATCGCTAAGAGCTTCAATGGCGGGTATCTTGAGTTTGAAGCAACTTGTTGGGTTCGGTCTTGAAGGTCCATCAATGGCATGCGGGGTTTCTTTGGAGGATAGAACAGTAAGAGTGTCAGAAGTTCCGTGAATGGTTTCTTTGGGAGAAGTTTCTTGATTTTTTTGGCTTGTTTGACAAGTTTCTTCCATGATTGAAATATTGGAACAGAGGAGGGAAAATTAGTTAGGATTGCAGAAGTGGCGGTTATTCAGCTTTATTAGTTTATTTATCTATTATAAACTGCGTGTAATGTGAAAAAGGCCAAGTGAATATTTTGATTTGGTATGGAAAAACACTCAAGTGTAAGTGTGTAACCCTCTATATATACAATTTGCTAATTTGTAGCCCTCTATACAAATTGTTCTCAACTTATATTCTAATACACTCCGGAACACAAAAATGATATTAACGCGAACGTGACAGTAAAATGAAGGACATAAAACTGTTGAGGTCGAACATCTCTACTAACCTTCAAATTTTCAAGTTGCGGACATATGTACTAAGGAATCACCAAGAAATTAAACAAGTTACTACGACTGTCATTACTAATAACTAGTACAATCTTACAAGTTACAACTATCATGAGTATGATTGTCTACAGTACATGACAACTATTCAAGAGAGGACATTTGAACATAATGTTCAAGTCCTAACCTCACAGAATTGACGTAATCCCTCTGGCTATGAGCAGCAAAACCCGGCAATGCTAGTCCAACAATCCTCACCATGATAGAAAACCAATTCTCTTGGTAGTCTAAAGTCTAAACCATGCACATAATGCATTGCTAAGCCCCTGATCAGCTCCCAGACAGCGTTCAGGTATGCCGTAAGCAAGCAGGTACTTCAAGCCCAGGAAGTTCTTGTTTGGCTCCTCGTCTACTTTCTTTAGGGATCATTCATACATATAACAGGCCAAACCAAAGTAAACAGTCAGATTCCTTTCCATCAGAAGGTAACGAAGAGATAAAGGTTTAGCACCAACTACTGCCATATTTGCTGCAATTTCAGATGACATGAGTTAAAACGGCAAGGTAAAGAATTAGAGAAGTGTACTATACCTTCTGAGTATAAAAGCTATTGAAGTAGAGGCAATCACCAAAATGCTTGTACAAGAATGTTTCATCATCATAAGGGAGTCGAGGCACGACATCATTACAGTAGACAACTCGGACGTACCTAGCCTCAGGCTTACAAAGTTGTGCTTTTGTGAAATTCCCCAGTTCCCTGTCTCCAACCCTTGGCTGTCCAAATGTACGTATAGACACCCAACAACCTAGACAGCAATTCTGTCTCGTCGTGTAAGACCAGCACAGTTGGGAACAAGATCGCCAGAGCCCCACCTAAACTGTGCCCTGTAACGACAAATTTTGCATTTGTATGTTCTGCCAATAACTCCTTCAGCTTGTATTTGACAGAATAATAAGCAGTTGATTCCCCCATTACTGGTACAGGGATTCTGTTGGCAGCAGAAATGTCCTTAAACTGGAGATTCTGCTGTAGTGTTTTGGTATCAGTTCGGCTTCCCAAACCCAAGGCTTCTAAGAATCCTACATGAACTTTCCCTATTTTTGGGATTTCGTACCAAGAATAGTCGAAATCTGTAATCCAATCACCAGAATCAAAAGGCTCAGTGCCTCTGAAACTGATCAATATCAGATTAGCATCCACAGGCTTGTCACAGAGAATGAAGACTTGGGTAGAGTTCTCCTGATGATATTCTGACAATGTATACGAGAAGAAAAACCTAAGTAAACAAGTCAGAGCAACAGAAGAGTCCACAAAGTGACGTTCTCCTGAAGTTACACGATTTCAGTGAGGTTCTTACCATTCCAGCCATTGTAGAAGTCCACAAAATGCATCTGTTTCAGATCAAAAACAGAAAAAACCACCTATATCAGCTGCTTAAGAAATGAAACATTCAAACCCTCAAAAAAAAAAAAAAAAACATTCTACACTAATCACAGCCCTATGTTGGAGTGCTTAAACTTCTACACTGTAAACACATAATAAGGGTCTACACTTGGCACTGAGTAATTTTGGAAAAGCCGGAAGGAGAAACAGTTGTTCTGCAAAAACGTTTACATGTCAACATTTACATGCTTACACTACAGGATGTAAATTCTGATATACTTGCCTTCCAATTGTTAACTACAACTTCTTTGACCAGCAGAACATTTTCTATGTTAACTCTTCACATGTGCTTCCGTTTTGTTTCCAGATTCTAGCGCTGTGCCAAAAGAAAAATGAGATTGCTGAAGAAGTGCATAACATGATTGACAAATTTGCTGAAAGGGGACTGAGATCACTGGCAGTTGCCTTGCAGGTATAAAAGCTCTTATACTTTCGTTCTGATATCCGGACTTCTGATGAAGGCAGAGCTCTGAAGTCTTCTTCAATGTTAACTCTTGGTCAGAACTGTAATCCAAATAAGAATTGTTAAGTAGCGCGTGTCTGCTCTCAGTAGTGCCAATGTAATAGAACCTGGCCAGATATAACATCATTACTCTAAAATCATTTTGAATTATAAGTGATTATGGTTGGATTCATACATCAAATAATCCAAAGGACTTACTTGTAATTGTAATCCTGAATGATGGTAATGACATCTTAAATCTTATCAGTTGCTATTACTGTTTTGAAACGTGTTCGGTCATCAATGTAAAACATCGCATTCACGTCACTTACTCAAATAGAAATTGGAAACTTGAATGCATGAATCTGCCGCAGGCACCATCATGACCATATCAAAAGATCGTGTCAAACCATCTCTGAGCCCTGACAGCTGGAAGTTGAACGAAATCTTCATAACTGGAGTTTTTATCGGCACATACTTAGCCTTGGTCACTGTGCTGTTCTACTGGGTTGCAGACAGCACTGATTTCTTTGAGGTATTGAGCGTATATACACTTTCCTTTCCTGAGCAGAAATGTCTTTATGCTGTCATAAAGAAAATGACAGTTTATTATTTCATGTGTACTTTTATTCTATTTCAGAGGCATTTTGGTGTGAGCTCTTTATCTGCAAACACTGAGAAAATCTCATCTGTTGTATATTTGCAAGTTAGCATCATCAGCCAGGCTCTCATTTTTGTTACCCGCAGTCAGAACTGGTCATTTCTGGAGAGACCAGGAATTCTATTAATGTCTGCATTCATGGTGGCGCAACTGGTAAGAAGATTCTGAACTTCTGGTGCAACAGACTTTTTGTTCTGTCTCCCTGGCTCCTGTCCTTTCGTGTTTCTTTCAACCACAGTCAGGAAAATTGGAAACCCTTCCATTCGTGGCGTTTTTTCACTGATTCTCGTCTTCCTGCAGGTTGCGACCCTGATAGCAGTTTATGCAGATATTGGTTTTGCTTCAATCAGTGGTATTGGATGGGGCTGGGCTGGCGTTATATGGTTATACAGCCTAGTTTTCTACTTTCCTCTGGATGTTATCAAGTTTGTGGTTCGCTACGGTTTGAGTGGAGAAGCTTGGAATCTTCTATATGACAGAAAGGTAGGGATAAACTCTTTAGCTTGACCCTTCTCATCTTAGCTTGTCTATATTGATTTCTCATGCAAATAATCTTTTTAACAGACTGCATTCACTTCCAAGAAAGATTATGGAAGGGAAGACAGGGAAACGAGGTGGCTGGTTTCTCAGAGATCTTTACAAGGCCTGCATTCCATGGAACACGAGGGTGAAGGACGACAAAGGAGGAACAGTTACTCTCTGATTGCTGAACAGGCCAAACGCCGTGCTGAGATAGCAAGGTACATATTCTTGTTGGACTAAGGCTTTGTTGTCGTTGTAGCTGCATAGTCTAGTCTCAGCTAATTTATGTTGATGAGATCGCGGAATATGCAGGCTAGGGGAGTTGTACACACTTAAAGGGCATGTGGAGTCAGTTACGAGGTTGAAGAATTTGGATCATGCTTTGATCTCATCTCCACATACAATCTGACATATCTTCCCATGAAATGCTCATACCTGCAAATACTGGAGTATGTAACATTCACTCTTCTCAGATATCGTCGAGAATTCGACAAGATGCTGTTTCTGATTTATCTCCATTCACAATTCTTTCAATCCAGAGCTTGAGAAAATGTCCATTTTACAAATTAAACCCATAAAGTTTTACTGTTTCCAAGTTATATTTTCCCAAGCAGCCTGTTTTGTTGACATTACTTCTGCCACTTCTTGTATCTCAGAATATACAACTGTACTATCTTTGATTGTGTTTGATCCTTGATACCGAAAGATTTTTCTATTTAAATATCAGTGTTAGAGGATAGAATAATAGGAAGATTCTAGAGTTTAGGGTTAGGGTTATTCCGATTTCCGAGTCAGTATGTTATTTATAATACAAACTGACTCGGAATAACCCTAACTCTAGACTCTAGAATCTTCCTATTCTATCCTCTAACAATCAGCATTGCAGATATTTAAATGATTTCTGTCTTGTTTCGCTCTGCTTAATCACGTACTCGAGTTATTCCTTCCTGAACAGATCAGATAATGTAGGCTTTATCCGGTGATAACAGATAGGCGTTCCCGAAAGTGGTAGCAAACACTTCGACCAGGAAAGCCAACTGCAATGTGTGAAGAGTTGCACAAAAGAAAGGCTACTACCATATATAACTAGTTTGATGGCCCGTGCAACGCCCGGGCTACTGATGTTTAAATTTTAAAATTAGGTAAACGAAATTTTTATCTAAAACCTAAAATCTCATTTAAAACACCCGTGGGATATTTGTAATGTCATTAGATGGAAAGTCACCTTTAAAAACCTAAAATCATGTATCGAACGTTCGTGGGATTTTTTTAATGTAATTAGATGGAAAGTTACATTTCAAAATCTAAAATCCCGTTTCGAACACTCGTGGGATATTTGTTATGTAATTAGATGGAAAATTATCTTTCAAAATCTAAAATCTCATTTTGAACACCCGTGAGATATTTGTAATGTAATTAGAGGAAAAGTCGCATTTCAAAAGCCAAAGTCCCATTTTGAAACACCCGTGGGATATTTGATCAAATTGCCATAAATCATGTAATTATTATATTACATAACTATTTTCCATAAATTAAGTGATTAATAATGTTATTTTATTGGAATAATATTACCATATAATATCTACTTACCATATCCTATTTTGGATAAACTTTATTTAATAATATAATAATATTATTATATGCCATGTGTCAGCGTGGGAATTGAGCGAGTTCACGATTACACACACACACACACACACACACACACACATATATATATATAGGGGGCATATCCAGTGAGAAGTGAGAAGTAATCTGAGCCATTGATTTCGCATAATTGCAGTAACTAAACTGCATAACTCCAGTCGTAACTCCATTAACTAAAACTCTTAACTCCAGTCACTTAACTCTACTAACTAAATTGCATAACTCCAGTACTCTAACTCCATAAAGTAAATTGTCTAATTTGAGTATCATTATTAACTCCACCAAATCCAACGAAAATTCATTAACCCTAACGTAACTCCACTAACTAAAACACGTAACTCCAACACAATTTCCTTTAATAATAAAACACGTAACTCTAATAACTCCACTACCTAAATCACGTAACTCCGACTTAACTCCATCAACTAAAACACGTAACTCCAACTTAATTTCATCAAATAAAACACATAGCCCTAATAACTCCATTACCTAAATCACGTAACTCCAAATTAACTCCATCAACTAAAACACGTAACTCCAACTTAATTTCATCAAATAAAACACGTAACCCTAATAACTACACTACCTAAATCACGTAACTCCGACTTAACTCCATCAACTAAAACACGTTCCGGTAGGAAGTTATATATTGGTAGGAAGGTAAGAAGTACCTGTATAGTATTATCAATATCTGATATTGAAACCAACAAAACTAATAACACATCTAAACAAAAGGCATTTATTCTTATAAAATGTGCTTTTAATTCAACCAAAAAACACTTTTATTCTTATAAAATGTTATTATTACAAATGCACTTCTAATTTAACAAAATACACTTATTCTTAGAAAATCCATTTCTAATTCAACAAAATGCACTTTTCTTATCAAATGCACTTCAAAATTTAACAAAATACACTTTTCTTATAAAACGCACTTCAAATTTAATAAAATGCACTTTTCTTATAAAACGCATTTCAAATTTAATAAAATGTACTTTAATTTAACAAAATGCACTTATTCGTATAAATGCACTTATAATTTAACAAAATGCACTTATTCTTATAAAATGCACATATTCTTATAAAATGCACTTCTAATTTAACAAAATGCAATTATTCTTATAAAATGAACTTTAATTTAACAAAATGCACTTAGTCTTATAAAATGCATTTCAAATTTAATAAAATGCACTTATTCTTATAAAATGCACTTCTAATTTAACAAAATGCAATTATTCTTATAAAATGAACTTCTAATTTACAAAATGCACTTTGTCGTTTTAGGTATTATAAAATGCACTTTTAATCAAACAAAATGCATTTGGACTTATAAAATGCATTTCTAATTCAACAAAAAAACACTTATTGTTATAAACGCACTTCCAATTTTACAAAACGCACTTCTAATTTAACAAAATACATTTCTAATTTAACAAGATGCACTTATTCCTATAAAATGTACTTTTAATTTAACAAAATGCACTTCAATTGAACAAGATACACTTAGTCTTATAAAATGCATTTCTAATTTAACAAAATGCACTTTTTCGTTTTGGTTTTATAAAATGCACTTTTAATTTAACAAAAAACACTTGTAATTAAACAAAATGCACTTTGTCTTTTAATTTTATACGATGCACTTCTAATCAAACAAAATGCACTTCTAATTTAACAAGATGCACTTATTCGTAAATAAAACGCACTTTAATAAAAAAAATTTAAAACAAAAAAAAAAAACAGAAAAATGAACCACATTTTTTTTTCTTTCCTCCCTCCCATACCCACCACCACCACCACCACATTATTAAAGTTACGTATTTTAGTGTGTGGAGTTATTGGAGTTATTAAAATTATCAAAGTTATTGGAGTTAAGTCGGAGTTACGTGTTTTATATTTATTGGAGTTATTATAGTTATGTGTTGTAGTTAATGGAGTTATATTAAGACACGTGTTTTAGTTATTGAAATTATTGAAGTTATCGGGGTTACGTGTTTTATAGTTATTGGAGTTATTATAGTTACGTGTTGTAGTTAATGGAGTTATATTAAAACACGTGTTTTAGTTATTGAAGTTATTAAAGTTATCGGAGTTAAGTCGGGGTTACGTGTTTCCGTTATTGGAGTTAAGTTGTAGTTACGTATTTTAGTTAATATTGTTAAGTTAGAGTTGTAAAATTATCGTAGTTATATGGTATAGTTAATGAAGTTATAGAAAAATTGAAGTTATGAGAGTTAGTGAAGCATCAAGATGTGTGGCTCAGATTACTTCTGACTTCTGACTTTAAGACTACTTCTGAACTGTTTCAATTCAATTCCTCTCTCTCTCTCTCTCTCTCTCTCTCTCTCTCTCTCTCTCTCTATATATATATATATATATATATATATATATATAGCAAATTGCTAAAGGTCTACAGTATAAACACAATTAATTTGTCTACAATGTAAAATTAAGTTAGTAGTAGTAAAATTCAGACCGGAGCAGTAAAATTAATTATAATGAAAAATTCAGGTGGTAAAATTAATTGTATTCGTAGTAAAATTATTGCTGATTGTAGACACTTTTGGGTGTCTACACTGTAGACCTCTAGCATTGTCCATATATATATATATATATATATATATATATATATATATATATATATATATATATATATATATAGGCCCGTGCAACGCTCGGGCTACTTATGTTTAAATGTTAAAATTATGTAAACGAATTTTTTTATCTAAAACCTAAAATCTCGTTTCAAACACCCGTTGGATATTTGTAATGCAATTAGATGGAAAGTCACATTTAGAACCTAAAGTCATGTTTCGAACACCCGTGGGATATTTGTAATGTAATTAGATGAAAACCCACCTTTAAACCTAAAATCTCATTTCGAACACCCGTTGAATATTTGTAATGCAATTAGATGGAGAGTCACATTTAAAACCTAAAGTCATGTTTCGAAATCTAAAATCTCGTTTCGAACACCCGTGGGATATTTGTTATGTAATTAGATGGAAAATTATCTTTCAAAATCTAAAATCTCATTTTGAACACCCGTGGGATATTTGTAATGTAATTAGAGGAAAAGTCACATTTCAAAAGCCAAAGTCCCATTTTGAAACACCCGTGGGATATTTGATCAAATTGTCATAAATCAAGTAATTACTATATTACATAACTATTTTCCATAAATTAAGTGATTAATAATGTTATTTTATTGGAATAATATTACCATATAATATCTACTTACCATATCCTATTTTGGATAAACTTTATTTAATAATATAATAATATTATTATATGCCACGTGTCAGCGTGGGAATTGAGCGAGTTCACGATTACACACACACACACACACACACACACACACACACACACACACACACACACATATATATATATATATATATATATAGGGGCTCCATCCAGTGAGAAGTGATAATTTGGTGAGAAGTGAGAAGTAATCTCAGCCATTGATTTTGCGTAACTGCAGTAACTGAACTGCATAACTCCAGTCGTAACTCCACTAACTAAAACTCTTAACTCCAATCCTTTAATTCTACTAACTAAATTGTCTAACTTTAGTGAAAACACATAACTCCAACTTAATTTCTTTAAATAAAAAACGTAACTCAAATAACTCCACTACCTAAATTACGTAACTCCATTAACTAAATCGCATAAATCCAACTTAACTCCATTAACTAAATCGCATAAATCCAACTTAACTCCACTAACTAAAACACGTAACTCCAACTTAACTCCACTAACCAAAACACGTAACTCTAACTTAACTCCATAATTAAAACCCATAACTCCAATAACTCCAACTTAACTCAATCAACTAAAACTAGTAACTCCAATTTAACTCCACTAACAAAAACACGTAACTCCAACTAAACTTCACAAATTAAACACGTAAATCCAACTTAACTTCACTAATTAAACACGTAACTCCATAACTCCACCAACAAAACCTCGTAACTCCAATAACTCTAGTAACCAAAACACGTAACTCCAACTTAACTCCAATAATAAACACGTAACTCTACTAACTAAAATTGGTAACTCCAACGTAACTTCACGTAACTCCAACTTAACTCTCGTAACTTTAACATAATTCCACTAACTAAAACACGTAACTCCAACTCAACTCCATTAACTAAAACACGTAACTCCAACTTAACTACATTAACTAAAACACGTAACTCCAACTTAACTCCACTAATCAAAACACGTAACTCTAATAACTCCTTTTACTAAAATACATAACTCCAAGCAAAAAAAAAAAAAAAAAAAAAAAAAAAAAAAAAAAAATGAAACTCCCAAACATAACCACCACTTTCTCTCTCCTCCCTCTCCCCTTCACCCACCACACAACCACCCACGCACCCACCACCGACAGCACCGCCCACCATATTAGCCAACGCCACCTCCACCACTGTCTTCACCGTCCTCCGGCGAGCAAAAGCCCCCTACTCCGCGACATCGCTAGCACCGTGTTCACCTCTCTCACTCGTTTCTTAGTTCTTAAACTCGTCTCTTCCCGGCGCCCTAGTCACCTTTCACTCGTTATCTCCCCTCAACGACGGCGGAAACACGAGGAAATGATGGGCATAGGGGCGGAAATGATAGAGGATGTCGTCGATGGTGTAGATCGACGGAGGAGAGCAGCGGCGGCGGCCGAATCTGAAGAAAACGCATGCGAAAATAGGGGAGAAGAATGAGGTTCGCGGCGACTCGGTGCTCGTAGAAGGCCGATGATACTGAAGATGACTCGCCGGAGTCGGCCAATTCCGTTGGTGCCGCGGTGGTGGTTGTTCGTGCATGCCGGCGGCCGCTAGATCTTGAAAAATGAGCTTGAAAGAAAGGGAGGGAGAAGACGAATTTCGCGGTGAAATGGTGCTCGGCGAACCACGTTGATGGCCGACGAAGATTCGCCGGAGATGGAGCAGTTGGCTGGTATCATCGGAGCTCGCGGTGGTGGACGTCGGTGTATGCCGACGGCGGCTTCCTGGCGGAAATGGGGAGAGGAAAGGAGAGGAGAGAGAAATTGGGGGATTAGGTTTTATTTTTTATGGGATTTAGATTGTTTTTTTATTTTATTTCCTTTCTTTTTATTTTAATCTGGACCATTGATCTAGGTTAAATGGAGGGATGAGATCACTTCTCACTTCTCACGAAATTGATACTTCTCATTTGATAGATTTCCTATATATATATATATATATATGGTCTATCCAGTGAGAAGTAGTAATTTGGTGAGAAGTGAGAAGTGAGAAGTAATCTCAGCCATTAATTTCGTATAAATGCAGTAACTAAACTGTATAACTCCAGTCGCTTAACTCCATGAACTAAATTGATTAACTCCAGTCGTATAACTCCATTAACTATTTTGCTTAACTCTAGTAACATAACTCTATTAACTAAATTATATAACTCCAATAATATTATTAACTTCATCAACTTTAACGTAATTCCATTAATTTTAGCATAACTCCACTAAGTAAAACACGTAACTCTAACTTAACTCCATCAACTAAAGCACGTAACTCCACCTTAACTCCACCAACCAAAACACGTAACTCCAATTTAACAAATTAACCAAAACGCGTAACTCTAATGTAACTCCATTAACCAAAACGTGTAACTCTAATTTAACTTCACTAACCAAAACACGTAACTTCACCTTAACTCCATTAACTAAAACACTTAACTCCACTAACCAAAACACGTAACTCCAACTTAACTCATTAACCAAAACGCGTAACTCTAATGTAACTCCATTAACCAAAACGCGTAACTCTGATTTAACTTCACTAACCAAAACACGTAACTCCACCTTAACTCCATTAACTAAAACACATAACTCCACTAACCAAAACACGTAACTCCAACTTAACTCCACTAACTAAAACACGTAACTCCAATAACATCACTAACTAAAAGACGTAACTCCATTAACTCCACTTTAATTCCATTAATTAAAACATGTAACTCCACTAACAAATACACATAACTCCAACATAACTCCACTAACTAAAACACGTAACTCCAACTTTAATAATAAAAAAAAAAAAATAGGAAAAAAAAAATTGAAAAATGTACCCACATTTTTTTTTCTCTCCTCCTCTTTCCACCCACCACCACCACTCACCTCCCTCCCACCACCGGCCACCTTCACCAACCACCACCCCGATCAAGCCGACCAGCACCACCATGCTCGCCGCCCTGCCTCCAGGCCATCGGTGGTGGTCCATCCCCCCGCCGACCACTTCACGTCCCCAATCGACCAATTCTCTCTCCTCAAACTCATTTTAAACCACCACGAATTTCCCCCTCACCGATGATCCGCCGCCCCTCCCTGACGTCAGCCGCCCCTTTCCCGACGTTCTCCGCCTCTCGCATGACGTTCGCCGCCCCTCCCCCGACGTTCCCCGCCCTTCCCCCAATTTTCAAAGTAGAAAAAGGAGGAAATGGGGAAGAAGGAAGGGGCCGGCGGCGTGTGGGAAAGAGGGAGGGGAGGTCGTGGTATCCCGCCGATCACGGTGGCTTGATCGTGGTCGGTGGTCGTGGTGGTCGACGACAACCTCCGGCGGGGCTGGGTGGTCTCGGTTGGGTAAGGGGGGTTGGGGAGGAGAGAGAAAATGTAAAGGGAGTGGGTATTTTTATTTTTATTTTTATTTTATTTCAGTTTTTAATTTAGGCCACTAGATCAAGGTAAGATGGAGGGTTGAGATTACTTCTCACTTCTCACGAAATTAATACTTCTCATTTGATTCCACTTGATCAAGGTAAAATTGATATATATATAGGAAATCTATCAAATGAGAAGTATTAATTTCGTGAGAAGTGAGAAGTGATCTCAGCCATCTATTTCACTTGATCTAATGGTCCATATTAAAGTTTACAATAAAAGAAAAATAAAATTAAAAATACACCAAATCTCCTCAATCCCTTACATTTTCTCTCTCCTCCCCCTTCCCTCCTATCTCTCTCCCCGCGCACCTACCTCGTGCCGCCCACCACCATCGCCGGCGTGCACCGTCGACAACCTTCGACGGCGAAGGAACCACCGGACGAATCGACTGACTACCGCGAGTCTTCGTCCGACATCAGTATCTTCCGCCGAGCACCGTTTGGCCGCGAAAACCGTCTTTTCCCTCCCTATTTTTCACGCACATTTCTCCAGAATCGGCCGCTGCCTCTAAACGCCGCCGCATATCGTCACCACGAATGGCTTCCTCTGGCGACTAGGCTTCTATTGACGCCGCATATAGTCACCGCCTCTCAGTTTTGCAGCGCTAGTGTAACAACCCTAAATTTTCGCAATGATAAATGAGGAAATATTATAGAATTGTTACTCCGCAGTTGATTATCGAGTCAACTGCTAGGCTTGAAATTCAATTAGAACTTAATAAATTCGAACAAACGAAAAGACGACAGCGGAAGACTTAGAATGTCGAGCTACAGTTCTCAAAACTGAAATTAAATTACAAAAACAAATATAATCCACGTCTAAATAATGTTTATGAAAAGTTCCCGGCATGCAAATGAATTCCTCTAGCAAGCATCCACAACATGAAGACCTGTCAACTATGCCATCGAAGAATGACATAGGCCCCAGAACACGGTAGGGAACAAACCAGAAAACAGAACGTCAGCACAGGCTGAGTAAGAAACATAAAGCAGAGAAACAAAGATACGCGCCGCGCGGCGCGTAGCTAACAAATAATAAGCACTGGATGTAATAATGAATACAGAGTACCATCGGGACACGGCAGTGCGATAGTCACGTATCGCTGACGAGACAAACGGTCTTGTCTAACATACACGGCTGGGCTCCTACCCCGCAGCCACCACAATCTCGTTCCGACGCGAGCTAGAGTACATATAAACGATTCCTAAAGACTTAAAATGTGCACACCCCTCGCTAGAGATCCAGTAGGATGCGTACCTCTAGGAGGAAAGCCTAATAGGCAGTCGGTAGCTACTCCGACCGAAACAGTACCTTGATCAGAGGTATAAACAGTGATCGGTCGGTGCCGCATCACATTCACTCTAGGTGGTAATCATATCGTTATTTTCTTTCATCCGTTTTATATTCGTTATTTGATGGTACGTTATTCGATAATACAATTTATAAATGGCCGTAGCCGGATTCAATTCTCATCAACAAGAACACAAGCGAAGTCAACAACGACAATGATAGACCACTCGGCCGAGAAGCCAAGTGGCCGAGAGGCCAAATGAGACCGGGGCCGAGAGGCCAGTTATAAAGGAAGTCGAAGGACATTGATGGGCGCATAAGACGGATTAGATACAACATGTGAAATGATTCCAATTGACAGAAACAAGTGAGCAATGAATACAAGACAGAGATATTTAAGGTTAGGAATCCAATCATTGAAATAGAACATGATATTTGCGAGGCTCAAAGGCTTGATCAACGTTCTTACCTTACAACGCCAATCCTCAATCATCCAATTATGAACTCAATCCACAATTCCCTAATCAAAAAGATGTAACCATAAGTCTTACAACTCACAACTATCACTAATATGAAACGGATCCACAAAGGGACAGTGGTAAAGAAACACGAATAACGTCTACCTTTGATATTGGATGACCACCAAATTTTAATATGTTGTATAAGGGTATGTCACAAACCTCTACTCAAACTTTCGTCCACAAACTCCAAGCGGATCAATGGGAATCAACTTCACAATGAACCACGAATAACAATTAGGGTTTACTCACGAAAACCAATGTAACTTTTGATAAAGAAGTCTAGGCCTTACCAATTTTGGATATGTTTTCAAATATATAGTTAGGAACATCCCCACAAAATATCGTCTTAAAATATCTTCTGAGTCGACGGGAATCATCATAATACCGAGGCGGCGACACAGTTTCTGGGTAGATAGATACAGCTCTACTAAAACACCTCTACAAGTATCATCCTATGGAATCTTGGCACGATCTACATCTTCCCGAGTTCTTATCAAAAGCACGGTTCTAACGCCACCAACCACGCTCCAATTAGAGATCGTATGAGAGAATTATATGTATTTTAAGTTGACACAGTGATGCTGGGAATTTTATGCGGGTGGAGGCTACGAAAAGAAGAGAGAGGGAGAGAAGGAGGCCGAATGGTTATGAAATAAAGCAAGGGTTTTCTTTATTATATGTATATATAGGTATGAGGGTAAACTCGGGTTTGGGCTTTATTCGTTGGGTGAGATGAGTGATCCATGAACCCAGCCCAAACTCAATTATAGGAACTCATTTTATCTTCCAATAATCGATTTAAAAAGTAACACCCTTATTAAATAATTACCCAAAAATACGGGGTGTTACAGCTAGAGCAAAATCAAAGATGTTTATTTCGCGATGACGGTGGATGCGGAGATTGTGGATGCGTTGGTTGGAGGACGGTGTGTGTTTTAATTAGTCAAATGATGGCTGTGTCTGAGGTGGTTCTGGTGGAGGTGAGGGCGGTGCTATGGCGACCGAAAAGGGGAATTCGGGGAGTGAGAAATGAGCGTGAGAGGGGAAATGGTGGATGAAGAGGTGGTGGAGTTGCCGCGGAGAAGGGGGCTTCTGGTCGCCGTACGACGTTGAACACGGTGGTGGAGGTGGCGCCGGATAACATGGTCGGCGGTTGTGCGGTCGCCGATTGTTGCGTGGGTGGCCGTCAGGTTGAGGAATGGGAAGGGGAAGGGGAAGAGGAGAGGGAGGAGAGAGAAAGTGGTGGCTGTGTGTTGAGAGTTTCGTTTGGATTTTTTTTTTTTTTTGGAGTTATCTATTTTAGTTAGAGTAGTTATGGAGTTACGTATTTAATTAGTGAAGTTAAGTTGGAGTTACGTGTTTAATTTGTGAAGTTTAGTTGGAGTTACGTGTTTTTGTTAGTGGAGTTAAATTGGAGTTACTAGTTTTAGTTGATTGAGTTAAGTTGGAGTTATTGGAGTTATGGGTTTTAATTATGGAGTTAAGTTGGAGTTAAGTTGGAGTTACGTGTTTTAGTTAGTGGAGTTAAGTTGGAGTTACGTGTTTTAGTTAGTGGAGTTAAGTTGGATTTATGCGATTTAGTTAATGGAGTTACGTAATTTAGGTAATGAAGTTATTTGAGTTACGTTTTTTATTTAATGAAATTAAGTTGGAGTTATGTGTTTCCACTAAAGTTAGACAATTTAGTTAGTAGAATTAACTGATTGGAGTTAAGAGTTTTAGTTAGTGGAGTTACGACTAGAGTTACGCAGTTTAGTTAGTGCAGTTATGCAAAATCAATGGTTGTGATTACTTCTCACTTCTCACCAAATTATCACTTCTCACCAAGTTATATATATATATATATATAATTTGGTGAGAAGTGAGAAGTAATCTCAGCCATTGATTTTGCGTAACTGGAGTAACTAAACTGCATAACTCCAGTCGTAACTCCACTAACTAAAACTCTTAACTCCAGTCAGTTAACTCTACTAACTAAATTGCATAACTCCAATGAGCTAACTGCATAAAGTAAATTGTCTAACTCCAGTATTATTAGTAACTCCGCCATATTCAACAAAAACTCATTAATTCTAACGGAACTTAACTCAGACTTAACTCCATTAACTAATTTATTAACTCTAACGTAACTGCAATAACTACAACACGTAACTCTAACTCGATTTTCTTTAATAAAACACGTAACTCTAATAACTCCACTATCTAAATCACGTAACTCCGACTTAACTCCATTAACTAAATCACGTAACTCCAATTTAACTCCATCAACTAAAATACATAACTCCAACTTAATTTCATAAAATAAAAAAACGTAATTCTAATAACTCCACAACCTAAATCACGTAATTCCGACATAACTCCATTAACTAAATCACATAAGTCCAACTTAATTTTATTAAAAAAAAAAAAACGTAACTCTAATAACTCCACTACCTAAATTACGTAACTCCGACATAACTCTAATAACTAAATCACATAACTCCAACTTAGTTTCATTAAATAAAAAATGTAACTCTAATAACTTCACTACCTAAATCACGTAACTTCGACTTAACTCCATTAACTAAATCACATAATTTCAACTTAACTCCAATAACCAAAACGCTTAACTCTAACTTGCCCCTTCTATCATTTTCTCTCTCCTCTCCTCTCCCCAACCCTTCCCCCTGACAGCTACCCACGCAACCACCGACAACCTCACGCACCACCACCTTACACGGCGCCACCACCAGCACTGTGTTCACCTTCCGACGACGAGCATAAGCCCTCTACCCCGCGACACTTCTACCACCGTATCACCGCCCATTTCCCCTCTCTCATCTTCTCTCATTCGCTGAATCGGAGAAGACGGAGATCAACGGCGGCGAACAAGGACGGCGGCCAGATCTGCAATTAGAGAGAGCGAAAAGAAGGATAGAGATGATATCATTCGCGGTGGTGCGATGAGCGACGAAGAATTTCTGATAGCCGCCGAAGAATCGTCGCAGCGGGTGGAGTCGAGCGATGTTGTCGTAGCTGGCAGTGGTGGTGGACAGTGAGCCCGGTGGCGGCGACGGAGGTTATAAATGCCGGCGGCGAGATCTGGAAATTGAGAGCGAAAAGAAGGAGAGAGAAGGCGTGGCACGTCGCATGGTGAAGGCCGACGGAGGTCGAGGATGGCCGACGATGACTCGCGGTATTTAGTCGAGTTGGGCGGTGGTTCCTTCGCCGGCGAATGATGTCGACGGTGCACGCCGACGACGGTGGTGGGCGGCGGGCAGGTGCGCGGGGAGAGAGAAAAGGAGGAAAGGGGATGAGTGAGAAAATGTGAGGGATTTGGGAGTTTCAGTGTATTTTTAATTTTATTTTTTCTTTTATCATAATATTTAATATGGACCATTAGATGAAGTGAAATGGATGGCTTAGATTACTTCTCACTTCTCACGAAACTAATACTTCTCATTTGATATATATATATATATATATATATATATATATATATATATATATATATATATATATATATATATATATAATATTATATATAATTACCGGTCAGAAGTAGTCTTAAAGTCAGAAGTAATCTGAGCCACACATTTATCTTAGATGAATGGAAGAGATTAAACCAAATAAACAACCAAAAAAAAAAAAAAAGACCCACCCCCTCCCCTTTTCTCTCTCCTCCCCCAACCCCCCTCCAACCACCCGACACCGCCCCAGCCCCGCCTGGTAGCCTTCGCCGACCACTACAAAAACCTGCCCCGACCCAGCCATCGTGATCTGCGGACCACCCCGACCTCACCTCCGCCGTTCCCACAAGCCGCCGCCCCTTCCTTCTCCCCCATTTCCTCCCTTTTCCACTTCGAAAATTGGGGGAGAAGTGGCAACGAAGCTAGGAGGGGCGGCGACAACGAGGGACGGGCGGCGAACGTCGGGGGAGGGGCGACGATATTCAGGGAGGGGCAGGGGTTGGGGAAGGGAGTGAAAGAGGGGAGAGAAAATGAGGAAAAGAGGACGATTGAGGCGACGACGAGGGGAGAAGGCTGCCGACGTGGGGTCGCCGAAGTGGGGCGCGTCGATTGGTGGTGGTGGTTGTGGTTGTGGGAGGGTGGAGGAGGAGAGAGAGAATAAAATGGGGTTCATTTTTCTGATTTTTTTTTTTAATTTTTATTATTATTAAAGTTACGTATTTTAGTGTGTGGAGTTATTGGAGTTATTAAAATTATCAAAGTTATTGGAGTTAAGTCGGAGTTACGTGTTTTATATTTATTGGAGTTATTATAGTTACGTGTTGTAGTTAATGGAGTTATATTAAGACACGTGTTTTAGTTATTGAAGTTATTGAAGTTATCAGGGTTACGTGTTTTATAGTTATTGGAGTTATTATAGTTACGTGTTGTAGTTAATGGAGTTATATTAAAACACGTGTTTTAGTTATTGAAGTTAAAGTTATCGGAGTTAAGTCGGGGTTACGTGTTTCCGTTATCGGAGTTAAGTTGTAGTTACGTATTTTAGTTAATATTGTTAAGTTAGAGTTGTAAAGTTATCGTAGTTATATGGTATAGTTAATGGAGTTATAGAAAAATTGAAGTTAAGAGTTAGTGGAGTATCAAGATGTGTGGCTCAGATTATTTCTGACTTCTGACTTTAAGACTACTTCTGACCTGATTCAATTCAAATTCTCTCTCTCTCTCTCTCTCTCTCTCTCTCTCTCTCTCTCTATATATATATATATATATATATATACAGGCGAGATCAGGTGCGAACTCCTGCTCGCGTGAGAACTGCGCACCGCCATAGAGTGACAGACATTGTCACATAGAATGACACTTACATTCAATGACACAAAATATCCATAGAATGACACCTCCATACAATGACATCGAAAAGTCTATACAATGACATGAAAATTTAGAGCTCATGTAGGAATTGAACCTACAACATTTGTGTATGTACACAAATGTTTTACCAAATGAGCTATCAAATCAACCACCACAACCACAACCACAACCAATGACACTATTCTGTGCATATAATGACAAATAGCGTCCATAGAGTGACACATCTACAATTTATACAATGACACCGTACAATAATACCGAGTGTCCATAGTGTCATTCTATAGACAAACCTATGTCATTCTATGGACAAACTTGTGTCATTCTATGCACAATCGTATCTCATATGCACAACCGTAAATCATTCTATGCACAGACGTGTCATACTACGCACAAACGTGTGTCATTCTACGCACAATCATGTGTCATTCTATGCACAAACTATGTGTCATTCTATGGACAATTGTCTGTCATTCTATGGACAACCACAACCACCACCACCACAACTAGTGACCGCCGCCGCAGCCACAAATAACAACAATCGCAAAATCAAACAAATAACAACCACCACCACCACAATGCTTTCGCCGTCCTCGTTTTACCGCAACCCCACCCGCACCCGCCACCACCACCACAACAGCAACAAAAACAACAAAAACAACAACAACAACAACAACAACAACAACATGTGTCATTGTATGCACAACCATGTGTCATTGTATGCACAATCATGTGTCATTGTATGGACACCCACAGCCACCGCCACCACAACCAGTGACCGCCACCACAACCAGTGACCGCCACCACCGCCTCCACAAACAACATCAACAACAACCACCGCAAAAACAACAAATAACATACATCATTTGCTAATCAAATCGATTAACCGACAAAATTACACAACAAATCAAATAAAACATCAATTTTTCCATGCAATCGAATCGATTAATCATGAAGAAATTGAAATATAAATCTCAAATTTCAATCTAACAATAATTGATGACAAAACGACGAATCATGAAGAAATCAAAATGTAAATCTCTGATTTAAATTCAAGGAGATTTCAATTGAAGCAATATATTCGAAAAATAATAGCAAACCTAAATCGAGGATACATCAAGATCGACGGCGACGACAAAATGAGAATTGACGGCAGCGGGAAGATGAGAATCGACGATGGCGGCGAGAAGCAAAACCGAAGACGGCGGCGCGCGAGAAGCAAAACTGACCGCAGCGGTGCGCGAAAAGGGAGAACGACGGCAGCGGCGAGGAGAGAGTGGTACTGAGAAGAGAGGGAGAGGAGGCGATATTTAAAAAGAGATGGAGGCGTCGATGGCAGGGGCGACGACGAGAGAGTGAGAAGCCGCGAGATTTAAAGAGAGATGGAGGCGACGTTGGCGGCGATGGAGGTGACGGTGGCGAAGATGGAGGACGGTAGCGGCGAAGAATTAGGGAGGAAATGAGGAGAGAGAAATTGAAGAGAATGGTGAGGTCGAAAAAGTGGGAATTAGAAATGAGAGGAGAGATAAACTGAGAGTGGGAGGGAGGGTTTTGTTTATTATCGCGAATGACTGAATTGCCCTTTATGACGTGTGTGATCTGCTGACCGTAGGATCTATATCATCTAACGGTCAAGATTGGGTGCGCAGTACTCACCTAAAGAGGGGTACTCTTATGATCCTCACTATATATATATATATATATATATATATAGCAAATTGCTAAAGGTCTACAGTATATACACAATTAATTTGTCTACAATGTAAAATTGAGTTAGTAGTAGTAAAATTGAGACCGGAGCAGTAAAATTAATTTTACTACTTGAATTTTTCATTACGATTAATTTTACTACTCCGATTTTAATTTTACTGCTACTAACTCAATTTTACGTTGTTATAGACAAATTAATTGTGTCTACACTGTAGACCTCTAGCAATTTGCATATCTAATCTAATACTATATATTAAAACCTGAAACCAAGTGTTTCTTAGGAGGACACTTGGCACACATTAATTGGATAGCACAATGAAATTATATATTATGGTAATTATTAGGTAATTTATGGAAAAAAAAATAATTTATTGTGATAAGTTAGCTAATTATGGCAAAGCTAATTTATGGTAATAATTTGAAATATAATATGATATAACGAGTGACGGGATAGTAGAATGAAAATGAAATAGTATAATGGGTGACGCGATATGAAATAAAAATGAAATAATATAATGGGTGACGTAAAAGTGGAAAAGAAATAAAAATACGATGAGTTAGTAAAAATAAATAAATAAATATATATATATATATATATATATATATATATATATATGACGAGTGACCAAAGTTGAAAGAAAAAAATACGTAAAATATCATTCATAATATTATTATAACAAAATAAACCTACTTTGTTTTTATGAAACGAATATAAACAATATAAACAGGTAGCCCGGGCGCGGGCCGGGCATGCAAACTAGTCTAATATATATATATATAAAAGAGGGATTTTTGAAGAGCCGAGAGAGAGTCCAACAAAAAATAAATACTGAGAGAGTTTAGAAAATGAGAAACACCCCCCATTTTATTATTAACAACTCAAATGGAAATCCACATAGAGAATCCTTATTTTCGTGAGACTCTTTAATAAATGTATTGCGACATAATCACTTATAACATTACTTATGTGTATCGGAAAATTTCAAAACATATATCATTAGATTTGTTTCGAAATGTATCTCAATTTGAGATCCTTTTACACATTTTTACGATATGCAAAACAATTAAGTTACTCCGTATACATTTAGTAGAGATTTGTTTTTTGAAAAAAATAAAAAAGCTTAAAGAGAGTCCAAAATAAGAGAAATGGTGAGAGTGTCCAAAGAATGAAAGATTCTCCCAACATTTATTAGCCAGACTCCATACTTTCATAAAATTGCAATTTGAAAGATATTTAAATGTGACGTGACATAATTAGTCGTAACTTTCATTTTATATATAAAAAAAATTAATACATATAACTCATTAAACCTGTTTTGAAATTTAATCTAAAATGAGTTTCATTATACATATGTTTGATAGAAATGCATTAATCAGCAGTCATGTAGCGAAAATTGCAAAAATGACTATTCCTAAACTAAACTCAACAAACAAAATATAAACACTACATCTGACTATCGAGGAAACATGTTCAACGTGGAACTTTTGTATAATAAGAATTATCATACACAATATAATATGTGTACCGTGCAACGCACTCATGAAAGATTAAAATGGAATTTAAACATCTGTTCTTTTTTTTGTATAAAAAAAGGGATTTTTGAAGAGCATAGAGAGAGTCCATCATTTGAGAAATACTCAAAGAGTTTAGTGTATGGTGAAAGAGCGCAAAAGAAGAGTCAATCATTTAAGAACTAATCAAAGAGTTTAGTGTACGGTGAAAGAGCAAAATGAAGAGTCCATCATTTAAGAATTACTCAAAGAGTTTAGTGTATGGTGAAGGAGCAAAACATGAGATGATAGATTACACAGTTAATTATTAATCATTTACACTATATTATAGAAATACGGTATGATTGATCATACAATTGGTTAGTGTATCAGAAACTTTTGAAACATATATCATTTTATTTGATTTGAAATGAATTTCAATTTGAGATCCATTTATACATTTTCCGATAAGCAATGCATAATGATTACAATCGACTTTATATACTATATCTATTAAAAAAAGGTGTTTTTCAAGAGTATAGATAAAAAATGTTGTTTGTATAATTTAAACATGAACAATCTAGACAACTTTGTATTTTTTTTTTAATTAATCAAGATTTTAAAATACATGTAAGCAGCATCACAACAATTGTTATGAATTATTTTTATTGAAATGATAGCATAATTTGTTATAAAAAAAAAATTATTAAGAATGATATAATATTTGAACCGTGCAACGCACGGGCTTAAAACTAGTACTATATATTAAAACCTGAAACCAAGTCTTTCCTAGGAGGACACTTGACATTTATTAATTGGATAGAACATAAAAATAGCATTAAATACAATTATCGGTTAGGATATGGTAAGAAATTATTATAGGGTAGTATAATATTATTAGTTAATTTATGGAAAATAATCATTATGGTAATTTATTAGAACAAAGATAAGATTTTTCTCATAAAACGAGTATAAACGATATAAATACATAGGGCGGGCGTGCCACGGGCATGCAAACTAGTATATTAGATACACGTTACCGAGAACGACAAGGAGACGAGGAGTGGAATCAATCGGAACTCTTAATTCAGCAGGACTCCTAGTCTCCTATATATATACTAGTCCTGTCTCCCTCGTTTAACGTATAAACCATGCATGTTGGCCGAATATAAAACATAATATTCTCGTCTCCCTTCTGCCTAAAGAGATTTCCGGTTTTTTTTTTTTTTTGGCAAAACATAGAAAGAGCGGTACGAGGCTACGAGCACTCTCTACGCTCATCAATTGGCATGTCGAAATTATTGGTTTTGCCTTCAACAACAGAGAAGATAGACAATAATGTAGAGGATGGGGTAGAGAGATTGAGTAAACTTCCGAAAGATGTACTGATTGATTGCATTCTGAGTCGGTTGGATATGAAAGAAGTCGCAAAAACATTAGGTCTAACGTCAAAGAAATTCAGGTATGCGTGGAAGTATTGCAAGAATATTGAACTCAAGCCCGAGGCCTATTCAAGAGTAGTATTACGTAGTTTTAACCGCGCCTTGCGGTCTCATCGTGCTCCGTGGATCGATAGGTTCATTATCGATATCTCAATAAGACTAGAAGACCGGTGTTTTGATCGTTGGGTTCGGTATGCCCTTTGCAAACGAGTCCAATTCCTGTACCTTAGATTCATTAAAATACAATATGGTCCTTATTGGTGGCTTAAATGTGACGAAAAAGCTGATCTTAATACTTTGGGGCTTGATCTTATAAAAAGTGTTGCAACTGGGATTACGTTTCTTAGGTCATTGCATCTGGAAGCTGTCAGCGTGAATGCAGAATGTCTGGAACACCTGTTGTCGTGTTGCCACCAGTTGGAACATGTAAGTGTGGTCTGTTCACCTACTCTATGGCGTCTCAGTGTTACATCCTCGAGTTTGAAAAGTTTACACTTGTATAGATGTTACAGATTAGAACATCTCGAGATCGATGCTAAAAAACTTGGCTTCTTCCTGTTTTATGATTGCCATCCCAAAACTGATATACTGTTTAAATGCGCACCATGTCTCGTCGAAGCTGAATTTGGGGCTGAATCTACCACTCCACCATACTCAACTTTCAGTAAACTCAGCTTCGTTGCTAACCAGCTAACCACTCTTACCATGGTAATACGTAAAATGGTCAGTGTTTGTTTCTTCGTCTTCAAGTACAAAACAAAATACACATTATGCGAAGATGCTGTATGTGTCTGTTTCTTACTTGTTTTTGTTTCAGGTTGAGATCAGTGCAATGTCTGATCAGCATAGGGCCGTTAAGTACGGGACGTTTACAACAACCTTATGCAATGTCAAGCATTTAACCCTCCGGTTTCATAATATTAACAGTTTGTTTATTCTGTGGCGCTTTATAGAGGCATGTCCAAGATTGTACAAGTTGAAGCTGCAGGTAAATAAGCAAGCATGACCTGCTGCGCCTGCGCGCGCTCCTGTCTTATCTTATAAGCTACCATCTTTTGACGGATTATTAATTATCATGTATGTACTGTGTTGCAGCAAGAGCAGATGGATTCGGATCCATTAGATGAAACCTATGATCAGAAGAGTATGCAGGGCCTTAGGTTTAGACGAGTGGATCCTGTCCCGGCCTTGGCAATATTGGAGATGGCTGGATTAATAGGGAGTCCAGATGATTTTCGGTTCATTTCAAATGTCATAGATGTGGCAGTGTCTTTGGAGACCATAATCTGGGATCCTAATGGCTGTTACCGGACTTACTTGGCTCCCACTAGTCCGGATCTCATACAAACTTCTAGGTACAGGGCTAGGAGCCTTAAAAAAATTGTCCCACCAAAAGTCAAGCTGATGCTTCTTTAGTAAGCTCAGATTATGTTGTTATCTGATTCATCATTGTGTTCCGACTACAACTAACAAGCAAACAGAAAGATCAGAGATGAATGCTTGTAATTGTTTCGCAAATATCCTAACTAGGTTTTTTGTACTGAACCTAGCAAACAAGACTGAATGACAATAACACTTTTAAGTACCATGTGATGCATACTTCGTGTTCCTGGAATCAGACAGCCTGGAGCCGGCATTAAGCTTCCTGTAGCTAACAGTTGGTAACAACAGCACCTTTTATCCATATGAAGCAGAAGCAATACCTAAGGCTTAAACAACTTAATGTCAGGCTACAGTCTGACCAATTCCTGATTACAGCGGATAGTAGCACATAGGTACTGATTCGATGGATGTCTTCGAGTCTAAATATATGCGGATTACTATTTATAATTTCTGGTGATCATCTGATACTAGTTCGCCTGTGTAACCATATAACGCCCGCCCAGTCCATCCAATACCACTGATTAAAGCAAAACCAATATCTGCATAAACTGCTATCAGGGTCGCAACCTGCTGGAAGACGAGAATCAGTAAATATATGCCACGGATAGAAGGGTCTTTCAATTTTCCAGACAGTGGTTGAAATAAACGGGAAAGGACTGGAACCAGGGGAGACAGAACGAAGAGTCTATTGCACCAGAAGTTCAGAATCTTCTTACCAGTTGCGCCACCATGAATGCAGACGCTAATAGAATTCCTGGTCTGTCCAGAAATAACCAGTTCTGACTGCGGAAAACAAAAATGAGAGCCTGGCTGATGATGCTCACTTGCAGATATACAGCATATGAGTTTTTCTCAGTGTTTGCAGATAAAGAGCTCACACCAAAATGCCTCTGAAATAGAATAAAAGGAATACACAAGAAAAAATAAACTGTCATTTTCTTGATATCGTGTTAACAGAGCCTGGCTTAAGTGTGATTGCCAGTGCCGTTCTGACCAGCCGAACTATATTCCAAAGAATGAAAAACTATACAGTTGAGTTCTGATCCAATTATTCTTGTCTCTCTAGCATTGAAATTATACAGTTGACAACAGCACCTTTTATCCATATGAAGCAAAAGCAATACCTAAGGACTGAACAACTTAATGTCAGGCTACAGTCTGACCAATTCCTGATTACAGCAGATAGTAACACATAGGAACTGATTTGATACATGTCTTCGAGTGTAAATCTTTGAAAATTACTATTTATAATATATGATGTAAGACATCATTCTGTCAGCCTTGAAATTTAGGCAAAACTGGGCAGAGATCCTATGAACCAATTTATGCTGTCAAAAAACCTCAACTAACATCAGACATAACACTGATATTATGAACAGTACATTAATATCCATTTGTTCCAGCAATTATACACCTTAGCAATGTCTCAAAGACTAAGATATAAGCACTAGGAATGTTGCTTTGAATACAATGCTACATTATATTCTATCACATTTGTGTCCGACAAACAGTCTTCAATCTTTTGGTCAGTAGAACTGCTGCCTTCTCTTGGAAAACTTCAATTTTCCGGTGTCGGCCAAAGAAGGAAACTCAGTCTCGTCCAGTTTGTAAGATTCAGCAACAGTTTGTTCGGCAACAGGTGGTTCAGTAGGCGGTACGTTGCTTTCCTCTACAGGCTGGTGTTCCTTCAGCTGCTGCGTATCCTCAACAACATTGGAAACAGTCAATTGTTCAGTGACGCACACATTTTCTTCATCTTTTTCCGGAAGCTCCAAATTAGGATGGTGATGGTCATCAGGCAGCTGCTCCATATGTTCAGCAACAGCAGAAACATTTGATGATTGAGTGACACACACACTGTCTTCACCCTGGTCGATTAGCATTGGTGTCGATTTTCCCAATAGTTCAACCAGTAACTGTTTCAGGCCATCTAGTTCGTGATAAACCTCTTCTGTCATACTTGAACTTCCAGCATCCTTGAACCACATCTCCTTCAGGTCAGTCAGCGTCAATTTTAGATCTTTTACTTCTCTTATTAGCTCTGTTTCTAAAAGTGCTGCTAATGAAAAAAGAATCAATTATGTAAAACTTCATAAGTGAAGTTTAAAGAGTGTACTGTAAACTTCTCGAACCTTTTGAATTCTTATGAATATGCCAGGTAAATGTCCCTCTTCACTAACACAGGAGAGATACTGGCCGAAGAAAATGCCAGAAAGAAAGCAGGACTCCATGACAGAAGCATTTATCTAACAGCTCATTCTATCATATACAGCATAACTAGCAGACAATGACTTTTTGCAGGCATGCTTCTTAAGTTCAAAACAAGGTTCCTATCAGCTCATTAGCATCCTGAAATTACTCCATTTCAATTTTTATATGCATACAGTAAGACAATATCATGTTCCTACGTAAAACCCAGGCAAATCTTACAAGGCTGTTTCAGCTAATCATCGAACAAATCTCGACCCTTAACATAAACAACATCAAAATGCACATTTTCAGCTCTAATCAATGTAACATAAACATGAACAATCAGTATCATTAAATTTCACACTGATTTCCCAATTATATCAAGATTCAGCCAAACCCATGAAATTCAAATTCCAAAAAAAAAAAAAAAAAAAAAAACGAAGAAAAACTAATACCGTAGTAACCAAAGTCGGGAAACCTATCCATGTAGTCATCGGGATACTCGGGCTGAGTACGAATACTCCCAATGTCACTAATACTCCCAATATCACTTTGAAAAGACGATCCTGAAATATTACATGCATTATAAGTTAGCATCAGCAATCACTAATCTTGGAAACTCGATCATCTAGCAATAAGGAAATCTTGCGAAGTTGCGAAATTACTTGACTCGACAGTTGAGCCATCGCTAAGAGCTTCAATGGCGGGTATCTTGAGTTTGAAGCAACTTGTTGGGTTCGGTCTTGAAGGTCCATCAATGGCATGCGGGGTTTCTTTGGAGGATAGAACAGTAAGAGTGTCAGAAGTTCCGTGAATGGTTTCTTTGGGAGAAGTTTCTTGATTTTTTTGGCTTGTTTGACAAGTTTCTTCCATGATTGAAATATTGGAACAGAGGAGGGAAAATTAGTTAGGATTGCAGAAGTGGCGGTTATTCAGCTTTATTAGTTTATTTATCTATTATAAACTGCGTGTAATGTGAAAAAGGCCAAGTGAATATTTTGATTTGGTATGGAAAAACACTCAAGTGTAAGTGTGTAACCCTCTATATATACAATTTGCTAATTTGTAGCCCTCTATACAAATTGTTCTCAACTTATATTCTAATACACTCCGGAACACAAAAATGATATTAACGCGAACGTGACAGTAAAATGAAGGACATAAAACTGTTGAGGTCGAACATCTCTACTAACCTTCAAATTTTCAAGTTGCGGACATATGTACTAAGGAATCACCAAGAAATTAAACAAGTTACTACGACTGTCATTACTAATAACTAGTACAATCTTACAAGTTACAACTATCATGAGTATGATTGTCTACAGTACATGACAACTATTCAAGAGAGGACATTTGAACATAATGTTCAAGTCCTAACCTCACAGAATTGACGTAATCCCTCTGGCTATGAGCAGCAAAACCCGGCAATGCTAGTCCAACAATCCTCACCATGATAGAAAACCAATTCTCTTGGTAGTCTAAAGTCTAAACCATGCACATAATGCATTGCTAAGCCCCTGATCAGCTCCCAGACAGCGTTCAGGTATGCCGTAAGCAAGCAGGTACTTCAAGCCCAGGAAGTTCTTGTTTGGCTCCTCGTCTACTTTCTTTAGGGATCATTCATACATATAACAGGCCAAACCAAAGTAAACAGTCAGATTCCTTTCCATCAGAAGGTAACGAAGAGATAAAGGTTTAGCACCAACTACTGCCATATTTGCTGCAATTTCAGATGACATGAGTTAAAACGGCAAGGTAAAGAATTAGAGAAGTGTACTATACCTTCTGAGTATAAAAGCTATTGAAGTAGAGGCAATCACCAAAATGCTTGTACAAGAATGTTTCATCATCATAAGGGAGTCGAGGCACGACATCATTACAGTAGACAACTCGGACGTACCTAGCCTCAGGCTTACAAAGTTGTGCTTTTGTGAAATTCCCCAGTTCCCTGTCTCCAACCCTTGGCTGTCCAAATGTACGTATAGACACCCAACAACCTAGACAGCAATTCTGTCTCGTCGTGTAAGACCAGCACAGTTGGGAACAAGATCGCCAGAGCCCCACCTAAACTGTGCCCTGTAACGACAAATTTTGCATTTGTATGTTCTGCCAATAACTCCTTCAGCTTGTATTTGACAGAATAATAAGCAGTTGATTCCCCCATTACTGGTACAGGGATTCTGTTGGCAGCAGAAATGTCCTTAAACTGGAGATTCTGCTGTAGTGTTTTGGTATCAGTTCGGCTTCCCAAACCCAAGGCTTCTAAGAATCCTACATGAACTTTCCCTATTTTTGGGATTTCGTACCAAGAATAGTCGAAATCTGTAATCCAATCACCAGAATCAAAAGGCTCAGTGCCTCTGAAACTGATCAATATCAGATTAGCATCCACAGGCTTGTCACAGAGAATGAAGACTTGGGTAGAGTTCTCCTGATGATATTCTGACAATGTATACGAGAAGAAAAACCTAAGTAAACAAGTCAGAGCAACAGAAGAGTCCACAAAGTGACGTTCTCCTGAAGTTACACGATTTCAGTGAGGTTCTTACCATTCCAGCCATTGTAGAAGTCCACAAAATGCATCTGTTTCAGATCAAAAACAGAAAAAACCACCTATATCAGCTGCTTAAGAAATGAAACATTCAAACCCTCAAAAAAAAAAAAAAAAACATTCTACACTAATCACAGCCCTATGTTGGAGTGCTTAAACTTCTACACTGTAAACACATAATAAGGGTCTACACTTGGCACTGAGTAATTTTGGAAAAGCCGGAAGGAGAAACAGTTGTTCTGCAAAAACGTTTACATGTCAACATTTACATGCTTACACTACAGGATGTAAATTCTGATATACTTGCCTTCCAATTGTTAACTACAACTTCTTTGACCAGCAGAACATTTTCTATGTTAACTCTTCACATGTGCTTCCGTTTTGTTTCCAGATTCTAGCGCTGTGCCAAAAGAAAAATGAGATTGCTGAAGAAGTGCATAACATGATTGACAAATTTGCTGAAAGGGGACTGAGATCACTGGCAGTTGCCTTGCAGGTATAAAAGCTCTTATACTTTCGTTCTGATATCCGGACTTCTGATGAAGGCAGAGCTCTGAAGTCTTCTTCAATGTTAACTCTTGGTCAGAACTGTAATCCAAATAAGAATTGTTAAGTAGCGCGTGTCTGCTCTCAGTAGTGCCAATGTAATAGAACCTGGCCAGATATAACATCATTACTCTAAAATCATTTTGAATTATAAGTGATTATGGTTGGATTCATACATCAAATAATCCAAAGGACTTACTTGTAATTGTAATCCTGAATGATGGTAATGACATCTTAAATCTTATCAGTTGCTATTACTGTTTTGAAACGTGTTCGGTCATCAATGTAAAACATCGCATTCACGTCACTTACTCAAATAGAAATTGGAAACTTGAATGCATGAATCTGCCGCAGGCACCATCATGACCATATCAAAAGATCGTGTCAAACCATCTCTGAGCCCTGACAGCTGGAAGTTGAACGAAATCTTCATAACTGGAGTTTTTATCGGCACATACTTAGCCTTGGTCACTGTGCTGTTCTACTGGGTTGCAGACAGCACTGATTTCTTTGAGGTATTGAGCGTATATACACTTTCCTTTCCTGAGCAGAAATGTCTTTATGCTGTCATAAAGAAAATGACAGTTTATTATTTCATGTGTACTTTTATTCTATTTCAGAGGCATTTTGGTGTGAGCTCTTTATCTGCAAACACTGAGAAAATCTCATCTGTTGTATATTTGCAAGTTAGCATCATCAGCCAGGCTCTCATTTTTGTTACCCGCAGTCAGAACTGGTCATTTCTGGAGAGACCAGGAATTCTATTAATGTCTGCATTCATGGTGGCGCAACTGGTAAGAAGATTCTGAACTTCTGGTGCAACAGACTTTTTGTTCTGTCTCCCTGGCTCCTGTCCTTTCGTGTTTCTTTCAACCACAGTCAGGAAAATTGGAAACCCTTCCATTCGTGGCGTTTTTTCACTGATTCTCGTCTTCCTGCAGGTTGCGACCCTGATAGCAGTTTATGCAGATATTGGTTTTGCTTCAATCAGTGGTATTGGATGGGGCTGGGCTGGCGTTATATGGTTATACAGCCTAGTTTTCTACTTTCCTCTGGATGTTATCAAGTTTGTGGTTCGCTACGGTTTGAGTGGAGAAGCTTGGAATCTTCTATATGACAGAAAGGTAGGGATAAACTCTTTAGCTTGACCCTTCTCATCTTAGCTTGTCTATATTGATTTCTCATGCAAATAATCTTTTTAACAGACTGCATTCACTTCCAAGAAAGATTATGGAAGGGAAGACAGGGAAACGAGGTGGCTGGTTTCTCAGAGATCTTTACAAGGCCTGCATTCCATGGAACACGAGGGTGAAGGACGACAAAGGAGGAACAGTTACTCTCTGATTGCTGAACAGGCCAAACGCCGTGCTGAGATAGCAAGGTACATATTCTTGTTGGACTAAGGCTTTGTTGTCGTTGTAGCTGCATAGTCTAGTCTCAGCTAATTTATGTTGATGAGATCGCGGAATATGCAGGCTAGGGGAGTTGTACACACTTAAAGGGCATGTGGAGTCAGTTACGAGGTTGAAGAATTTGGATCATGCTTTGATCTCATCTCCACATACAATCTGACATATCTTCCCATGAAATGCTCATACCTGCAAATACTGGAGTATGTAACATTCACTCTTCTCAGATATCGTCGAGAATTCGACAAGATGCTGTTTCTGATTTATCTCCATTCACAATTCTTTCAATCCAGAGCTTGAGAAAATGTCCATTTTACAAATTAAACCCATAAAGTTTTACTGTTTCCAAGTTATATTTTCCCAAGCAGCCTGTTTTGTTGACATTACTTCTGCCACTTCTTGTATCTCAGAATATACAACTGTACTATCTTTGATTGTGTTTGATCCTTGATACCGAAAGATTTTTCTATTTAAATATCAGTGTTAGAGGATAGAATAATAGGAAGATTCTAGAGTTTAGGGTTAGGGTTATTCCGATTTCCGAGTCAGTATGTTATTTATAATACAAACTGACTCGGAATAACCCTAACTCTAGACTCTAGAATCTTCCTATTCTATCCTCTAACAATCAGCATTGCAGATATTTAAATGATTTCTGTCTTGTTTCGCTCTGCTTAATCACGTACTCGAGTTATTCCTTCCTGAACAGATCAGATAATGTAGGCTTTATCCGGTGATAACAGATAGGCGTTCCCGAAAGTGGTAGCAAACACTTCGACCAGGAAAGCCAACTGCAATGTGTGAAGAGTTGCACAAAAGAAAGGCTACTACCATATATAACTAGTTTGATGGCCCGTGCAACGCCCGGGCTACTGATGTTTAAATTTTAAAATTAGGTAAACGAAATTTTTATCTAAAACCTAAAATCTCATTTAAAACACCCGTGGGATATTTGTAATGTCATTAGATGGAAAGTCACCTTTAAAAACCTAAAATCATGTGTCGAACGTTCGTGGGATTTTTTTAATGTAATTAGATGGAAAGTTACATTTCAAAATCTAAAATCCCGTTTCGAACACTCGTGGGATATTTGTTATGTAATTAGATGGAAAATTATCTTTCAAAATCTAAAATCTCATTTTGAACACCCGTGAGATATTTGTAATGTAATTAGAGGAAAAGTCGCATTTCAAAAGCCAAAGTCCCATTTTGAAACACCCGTGGGATATTTGATCAAATTGCCATAAATCATGTAATTATTATATTACATAACTATTTTCCATAAATTAAGTGATTAATAATGTTATTTTATTGGAATAATATTACCATATAATATCTACTTACCATATCCTATTTTGGATAAACTTTATTTAATAATATAATAATATTATTATATGCCATGTGTCAGCGTGGGAATTGAGCGAGTTCACGATTACACACACACACACACACACACACACACACATATATATATATAGGGGGCATATCCAGTGAGAAGTGAGAAGTAATCTGAGCCATTGATTTCGCATAATTGCAGTAACTAAACTGCATAACTCCAGTCGTAACTCCATTAACTAAAACTCTTAACTCCAGTCACTTAACTCTACTAACTAAATTGCATAACTCCAGTACTCTAACTCCATAAAGTAAATTGTCTAATTTGAGTATCATTATTAACTCCACCAAATCCAACGAAAATTCATTAACCCTAACGTAACTCCACTAACTAAAACACGTAACTCCAACACAATTTCCTTTAATAATAAAACACGTAACTCTAATAACTCCACTACCTAAATCACGTAACTCCGACTTAACTCCATCAACTAAAACACGTAACTCCAACTTAATTTCATCAAATAAAACACATAGCCCTAATAACTCCATTACCTAAATCACGTAACTCCAAATTAACTCCATCAACTAAAACACGTAACTCCAACTTAATTTCATCAAATAAAACACGTAACCCTAATAACTACACTACCTAAATCACGTAACTCCGACTTAACTCCATCAACTAAAACACGTTCCGGTAGGAAGTTATATATTGGTAGGAAGGTAAGAAGTACCTGTATAGTATTATCAATATCTGATATTGAAACCAACAAAACTAATAACACATCTAAACAAAAGGCATTTATTCTTATAAAATGTGCTTTTAATTCAACCAAAAAACACTTTTATTCTTATAAAATGTTATTATTACAAATGCACTTCTAATTTAACAAAATACACTTATTCTTAGAAAATCCATTTCTAATTCAACAAAATGCACTTTTCTTATCAAATGCACTTCAAAATTTAACAAAATACACTTTTCTTATAAAACGCACTTCAAATTTAATAAAATGCACTTTTCTTATAAAACGCATTTCAAATTTAATAAAATGTACTTTAATTTAACAAAATGCACTTATTCGTATAAATGCACTTATAATTTAACAAAATGCACTTATTCTTATAAAATGCACATATTCTTATAAAATGCACTTCTAATTTAACAAAATGCAATTATTCTTATAAAATGAACTTTAATTTAACAAAATGCACTTAGTCTTATAAAATGCATTTCAAATTTAATAAAATGCACTTATTCTTATAAAATGCACTTCTAATTTAACAAAATGCAATTATTCTTATAAAATGAACTTCTAATTTACAAAATGCACTTTGTCGTTTTAGGTATTATAAAATGCACTTTTAATCAAACAAAATGCATTTGGACTTATAAAATGCATTTCTAATTCAACAAAAAAACACTTATTGTTATAAACGCACTTCCAATTTTACAAAACGCACTTCTAATTTAACAAAATACATTTCTAATTTAACAAGATGCACTTATTCCTATAAAATGTACTTTTAATTTAACAAAATGCACTTCAATTGAACAAGATACACTTAGTCTTATAAAATGCATTTCTAATTTAACAAAATGCACTTTTTCGTTTTGGTTTTATAAAATGCACTTTTAATTTAACAAAAAACACTTGTAATTAAACAAAATGCACTTTGTCTTTTAATTTTATACGATGCACTTCTAATCAAACAAAATGCACTTCTAATTTAACAAGATGCACTTATTCGTAAATAAAACGCACTTTAATAAAAAAAATTTAAAACAAAAAAAAAAAACAGAAAAATGAACCACATTTTTTTTTCTTTCCTCCCTCCCATACCCACCACCACCACCACCACATTATTAAAGTTACGTATTTTAGTGTGTGGAGTTATTGGAGTTATTAAAATTATCAAAGTTATTGGAGTTAAGTCGGAGTTACGTGTTTTATATTTATTGGAGTTATTATAGTTATGTGTTGTAGTTAATGGAGTTATATTAAGACACGTGTTTTAGTTATTGAAATTATTGAAGTTATCGGGGTTACGTGTTTTATAGTTATTGGAGTTATTATAGTTACGTGTTGTAGTTAATGGAGTTATATTAAAACACGTGTTTTAGTTATTGAAGTTATTAAAGTTATCGGAGTTAAGTCGGGGTTACGTGTTTCCGTTATTGGAGTTAAGTTGTAGTTACGTATTTTAGTTAATATTGTTAAGTTAGAGTTGTAAAATTATCGTAGTTATATGGTATAGTTAATGAAGTTATAGAAAAATTGAAGTTATGAGAGTTAGTGAAGCATCAAGATGTGTGGCTCAGATTACTTCTGACTTCTGACTTTAAGACTACTTCTGAACTGTTTCAATTCAATTCCTCTCTCTCTCTCTCTCTCTCTCTCTCTCTCTCTCTCTCTCTCTCTCTATATATATATATATATATATATATATAGCAAATTGCTAAAGGTCTACAGTATAAACACAATTAATTTGTCTACAATGTAAAATTAAGTTAGTAGTAGTAAAATTCAGACCGGAGCAGTAAAATTAATTATAATGAAAAATTCAGGTGGTAAAATTAATTGTATTCGTAGTAAAATTATTGCTGATTGTAGACACTTTTGGGTGTCTACACTGTAGACCTCTAGCATTGTCCATATATATATATATATATATATATATATATATATATATATATATATATATATATATATATATATATATATATATATATATATATATATATAGGCCCGTGCAACGCTCGGGCTACTTATGTTTAAATGTTAAAATTATGTAAACGAATTTTTTTATCTAAAACCTAAAATCTCGTTTCAAACACCCGTTGGATATTTGTAATGCAATTAGATGGAAAGTCACATTTAGAACCTAAAGTCATGTTTCGAACACCCGTGGGATATTTGTAATGTAATTAGATGAAAACCCACCTTTAAACCTAAAATCTCATTTCGAACACCCGTTGAATATTTGTAATGCAATTAGATGGAGAGTCACATTTAAAACCTAAAGTCATGTTTCGAAATCTAAAATCTCGTTTCGAACACCCGTGGGATATTTGTTATGTAATTAGATGGAAAATTATCTTTCAAAATCTAAAATCTCATTTTGAACACCCGTGGGATATTTGTAATGTAATTAGAGGAAAAGTCACATTTCAAAAGCCAAAGTCCCATTTTGAAACACCCGTGGGATATTTGATCAAATTGTCATAAATCAAGTAATTACTATATTACATAACTATTTTCCATAAATTAAGTGATTAATAATGTTATTTTATTGGAATAATATTACCATATAATATCTACTTACCATATCCTATTTTGGATAAACTTTATTTAATAATATAATAATATTATTATATGCCACGTGTCAGCGTGGGAATTGAGCGAGTTCACGATTACACACACACACACACACACACACACACACACACACACACACACACACATATATATATATATATATATATATATAGGGGCTCCATCCAGTGAGAAGTGATAATTTGGTGAGAAGTGAGAAGTAATCTCAGCCATTGATTTTGCGTAACTGCAGTAACTGAACTGCATAACTCCAGTCGTAACTCCACTAACTAAAACTCTTAACTCCAATCCTTTAATTCTACTAACTAAATTGTCTAACTTTAGTGAAAACACATAACTCCAACTTAATTTCTTTAAATAAAAAACGTAACTCAAATAACTCCACTACCTAAATTACGTAACTCCATTAACTAAATCGCATAAATCCAACTTAACTCCATTAACTAAATCGCATAAATCCAACTTAACTCCACTAACTAAAACACGTAACTCCAACTTAACTCCACTAACCAAAACACGTAACTCTAACTTAACTCCATAATTAAAACCCATAACTCCAATAACTCCAACTTAACTCAATCAACTAAAACTAGTAACTCCAATTTAACTCCACTAACAAAAACACGTAACTCCAACTAAACTTCACAAATTAAACACGTAAATCCAACTTAACTTCACTAATTAAACACGTAACTCCATAACTCCACCAACAAAACCTCGTAACTCCAATAACTCTAGTAACCAAAACACGTAACTCCAACTTAACTCCAATAATAAACACGTAACTCTACTAACTAAAATTGGTAACTCCAACGTAACTTCACGTAACTCCAACTTAACTCTCGTAACTTTAACATAATTCCACTAACTAAAACACGTAACTCCAACTCAACTCCATTAACTAAAACACGTAACTCCAACTTAACTACATTAACTAAAACACGTAACTCCAACTTAACTCCACTAATCAAAACACGTAACTCTAATAACTCCTTTTACTAAAATACATAACTCCAAGCAAAAAAAAAAAAAAAAAAAAAAAAAAAAAAAAAAAAAATGAAACTCCCAAACATAACCACCACTTTCTCTCTCCTCCCTCTCCCCTTCACCCACCACACAACCACCCACGCACCCACCACCGACAGCACCGCCCACCATATTAGCCAACGCCACCTCCACCACTGTCTTCACCGTCCTCCGGCGAGCAAAAGCCCCCTACTCCGCGACATCGCTAGCACCGTGTTCACCTCTCTCACTCGTTTCTTAGTTCTTAAACTCGTCTCTTCCCGGCGCCCTAGTCACCTTTCACTCGTTATCTCCCCTCAACGACGGCGGAAACACGAGGAAATGATGGGCATAGGGGCGGAAATGATAGAGGATGTCGTCGATGGTGTAGATCGACGGAGGAGAGCAGCGGCGGCGGCCGAATCTGAAGAAAACGCATGCGAAAATAGGGGAGAAGAATGAGGTTCGCGGCGACTCGGTGCTCGTAGAAGGCCGATGATACTGAAGATGACTCGCCGGAGTCGGCCAATTCCGTTGGTGCCGCGGTGGTGGTTGTTCGTGCATGCCGGCGGCCGCTAGATCTTGAAAAATGAGCTTGAAAGAAAGGGAGGGAGAAGACGAATTTCGCGGTGAAATGGTGCTCGGCGAACCACGTTGATGGCCGACGAAGATTCGCCGGAGATGGAGCAGTTGGCTGGTATCATCGGAGCTCGCGGTGGTGGACGTCGGTGTATGCCGACGGCGGCTTCCTGGCGGAAATGGGGAGAGGAAAGGAGAGGAGAGAGAAATTGGGGGATTAGGTTTTATTTTTTATGGGATTTAGATTGTTTTTTTATTTTATTTCCTTTCTTTTTATTTTAATCTGGACCATTGATCTAGGTTAAATGGAGGGATGAGATCACTTCTCACTTCTCACGAAATTGATACTTCTCATTTGATAGATTTCCTATATATATATATATATATATGGTCTATCCAGTGAGAAGTAGTAATTTGGTGAGAAGTGAGAAGTGAGAAGTAATCTCAGCCATTAATTTCGTATAAATGCAGTAACTAAACTGTATAACTCCAGTCGCTTAACTCCATGAACTAAATTGATTAACTCCAGTCGTATAACTCCATTAACTATTTTGCTTAACTCTAGTAACATAACTCTATTAACTAAATTAT
This sequence comes from Spergularia marina, assembly GCA_963680865.1. Taxonomy (NCBI): domain Eukaryota; kingdom Viridiplantae; phylum Streptophyta; class Magnoliopsida; order Caryophyllales; family Caryophyllaceae; genus Spergularia; species Spergularia marina. The sequence goes on along the minus strand of OY804544.1, from coordinate 7,130,658 downwards.
ATAACTCCAATAATATTATTAACTTCATCAACTTTAACGTAATTCCATTAATTTTAGCATAACTCCACTAAGTAAAACACGTAACTCTAACTTAACTCCATCAACTAAAGCACGTAACTCCACCTTAACTCCACCAACCAAAACACGTAACTCCAATTTAACAAATTAACCAAAACGCGTAACTCTAATGTAACTCCATTAACCAAAACGTGTAACTCTAATTTAACTTCACTAACCAAAACACGTAACTTCACCTTAACTCCATTAACTAAAACACTTAACTCCACTAACCAAAACACGTAACTCCAACTTAACTCATTAACCAAAACGCGTAACTCTAATGTAACTCCATTAACCAAAACGCGTAACTCTGATTTAACTTCACTAACCAAAACACGTAACTCCACCTTAACTCCATTAACTAAAACACATAACTCCACTAACCAAAACACGTAACTCCAACTTAACTCCACTAACTAAAACACGTAACTCCAATAACATCACTAACTAAAAGACGTAACTCCATTAACTCCACTTTAATTCCATTAATTAAAACATGTAACTCCACTAACAAATACACATAACTCCAACATAACTCCACTAACTAAAACACGTAACTCCAACTTTAATAATAAAAAAAAAAAAATAGGAAAAAAAAAATTGAAAAATGTACCCACATTTTTTTTTCTCTCCTCCTCTTTCCACCCACCACCACCACTCACCTCCCTCCCACCACCGGCCACCTTCACCAACCACCACCCCGATCAAGCCGACCAGCACCACCATGCTCGCCGCCCTGCCTCCAGGCCATCGGTGGTGGTCCATCCCCCCGCCGACCACTTCACGTCCCCAATCGACCAATTCTCTCTCCTCAAACTCATTTTAAACCACCACGAATTTCCCCCTCACCGATGATCCGCCGCCCCTCCCTGACGTCAGCCGCCCCTTTCCCGACGTTCTCCGCCTCTCGCATGACGTTCGCCGCCCCTCCCCCGACGTTCCCCGCCCTTCCCCCAATTTTCAAAGTAGAAAAAGGAGGAAATGGGGAAGAAGGAAGGGGCCGGCGGCGTGTGGGAAAGAGGGAGGGGAGGTCGTGGTATCCCGCCGATCACGGTGGCTTGATCGTGGTCGGTGGTCGTGGTGGTCGACGACAACCTCCGGCGGGGCTGGGTGGTCTCGGTTGGGTAAGGGGGGTTGGGGAGGAGAGAGAAAATGTAAAGGGAGTGGGTATTTTTATTTTTATTTTTATTTTATTTCAGTTTTTAATTTAGGCCACTAGATCAAGGTAAGATGGAGGGTTGAGATTACTTCTCACTTCTCACGAAATTAATACTTCTCATTTGATTCCACTTGATCAAGGTAAAATTGATATATATATAGGAAATCTATCAAATGAGAAGTATTAATTTCGTGAGAAGTGAGAAGTGATCTCAGCCATCTATTTCACTTGATCTAATGGTCCATATTAAAGTTTACAATAAAAGAAAAATAAAATTAAAAATACACCAAATCTCCTCAATCCCTTACATTTTCTCTCTCCTCCCCCTTCCCTCCTATCTCTCTCCCCGCGCACCTACCTCGTGCCGCCCACCACCATCGCCGGCGTGCACCGTCGACAACCTTCGACGGCGAAGGAACCACCGGACGAATCGACTGACTACCGCGAGTCTTCGTCCGACATCAGTATCTTCCGCCGAGCACCGTTTGGCCGCGAAAACCGTCTTTTCCCTCCCTATTTTTCACGCACATTTCTCCAGAATCGGCCGCTGCCTCTAAACGCCGCCGCATATCGTCACCACGAATGGCTTCCTCTGGCGACTAGGCTTCTATTGACGCCGCATATAGTCACCGCCTCTCAGTTTTGCAGCGCTAGTGTAACAACCCTAAATTTTCGCAATGATAAATGAGGAAATATTATAGAATTGTTACTCCGCAGTTGATTATCGAGTCAACTGCTAGGCTTGAAATTCAATTAGAACTTAATAAATTCGAACAAACGAAAAGACGACAGCGGAAGACTTAGAATGTCGAGCTACAGTTCTCAAAACTGAAATTAAATTACAAAAACAAATATAATCCACGTCTAAATAATGTTTATGAAAAGTTCCCGGCATGCAAATGAATTCCTCTAGCAAGCATCCACAACATGAAGACCTGTCAACTATGCCATCGAAGAATGACATAGGCCCCAGAACACGGTAGGGAACAAACCAGAAAACAGAACGTCAGCACAGGCTGAGTAAGAAACATAAAGCAGAGAAACAAAGATACGCGCCGCGCGGCGCGTAGCTAACAAATAATAAGCACTGGATGTAATAATGAATACAGAGTACCATCGGGACACGGCAGTGCGATAGTCACGTATCGCTGACGAGACAAACGGTCTTGTCTAACATACACGGCTGGGCTCCTACCCCGCAGCCACCACAATCTCGTTCCGACGCGAGCTAGAGTACATATAAACGATTCCTAAAGACTTAAAATGTGCACACCCCTCGCTAGAGATCCAGTAGGATGCGTACCTCTAGGAGGAAAGCCTAATAGGCAGTCGGTAGCTACTCCGACCGAAACAGTACCTTGATCAGAGGTATAAACAGTGATCGGTCGGTGCCGCATCACATTCACTCTAGGTGGTAATCATATCGTTATTTTCTTTCATCCGTTTTATATTCGTTATTTGATGGTACGTTATTCGATAATACAATTTATAAATGGCCGTAGCCGGATTCAATTCTCATCAACAAGAACACAAGCGAAGTCAACAACGACAATGATAGACCACTCGGCCGAGAAGCCAAGTGGCCGAGAGGCCAAATGAGACCGGGGCCGAGAGGCCAGTTATAAAGGAAGTCGAAGGACATTGATGGGCGCATAAGACGGATTAGATACAACATGTGAAATGATTCCAATTGACAGAAACAAGTGAGCAATGAATACAAGACAGAGATATTTAAGGTTAGGAATCCAATCATTGAAATAGAACATGATATTTGCGAGGCTCAAAGGCTTGATCAACGTTCTTACCTTACAACGCCAATCCTCAATCATCCAATTATGAACTCAATCCACAATTCCCTAATCAAAAAGATGTAACCATAAGTCTTACAACTCACAACTATCACTAATATGAAACGGATCCACAAAGGGACAGTGGTAAAGAAACACGAATAACGTCTACCTTTGATATTGGATGACCACCAAATTTTAATATGTTGTATAAGGGTATGTCACAAACCTCTACTCAAACTTTCGTCCACAAACTCCAAGCGGATCAATGGGAATCAACTTCACAATGAACCACGAATAACAATTAGGGTTTACTCACGAAAACCAATGTAACTTTTGATAAAGAAGTCTAGGCCTTACCAATTTTGGATATGTTTTCAAATATATAGTTAGGAACATCCCCACAAAATATCGTCTTAAAATATCTTCTGAGTCGACGGGAATCATCATAATACCGAGGCGGCGACACAGTTTCTGGGTAGATAGATACAGCTCTACTAAAACACCTCTACAAGTATCATCCTATGGAATCTTGGCACGATCTACATCTTCCCGAGTTCTTATCAAAAGCACGGTTCTAACGCCACCAACCACGCTCCAATTAGAGATCGTATGAGAGAATTATATGTATTTTAAGTTGACACAGTGATGCTGGGAATTTTATGCGGGTGGAGGCTACGAAAAGAAGAGAGAGGGAGAGAAGGAGGCCGAATGGTTATGAAATAAAGCAAGGGTTTTCTTTATTATATGTATATATAGGTATGAGGGTAAACTCGGGTTTGGGCTTTATTCGTTGGGTGAGATGAGTGATCCATGAACCCAGCCCAAACTCAATTATAGGAACTCATTTTATCTTCCAATAATCGATTTAAAAAGTAACACCCTTATTAAATAATTACCCAAAAATACGGGGTGTTACAGCTAGAGCAAAATCAAAGATGTTTATTTCGCGATGACGGTGGATGCGGAGATTGTGGATGCGTTGGTTGGAGGACGGTGTGTGTTTTAATTAGTCAAATGATGGCTGTGTCTGAGGTGGTTCTGGTGGAGGTGAGGGCGGTGCTATGGCGACCGAAAAGGGGAATTCGGGGAGTGAGAAATGAGCGTGAGAGGGGAAATGGTGGATGAAGAGGTGGTGGAGTTGCCGCGGAGAAGGGGGCTTCTGGTCGCCGTACGACGTTGAACACGGTGGTGGAGGTGGCGCCGGATAACATGGTCGGCGGTTGTGCGGTCGCCGATTGTTGCGTGGGTGGCCGTCAGGTTGAGGAATGGGAAGGGGAAGGGGAAGAGGAGAGGGAGGAGAGAGAAAGTGGTGGCTGTGTGTTGAGAGTTTCGTTTGGATTTTTTTTTTTTTTTGGAGTTATCTATTTTAGTTAGAGTAGTTATGGAGTTACGTATTTAATTAGTGAAGTTAAGTTGGAGTTACGTGTTTAATTTGTGAAGTTTAGTTGGAGTTACGTGTTTTTGTTAGTGGAGTTAAATTGGAGTTACTAGTTTTAGTTGATTGAGTTAAGTTGGAGTTATTGGAGTTATGGGTTTTAATTATGGAGTTAAGTTGGAGTTAAGTTGGAGTTACGTGTTTTAGTTAGTGGAGTTAAGTTGGAGTTACGTGTTTTAGTTAGTGGAGTTAAGTTGGATTTATGCGATTTAGTTAATGGAGTTACGTAATTTAGGTAATGAAGTTATTTGAGTTACGTTTTTTATTTAATGAAATTAAGTTGGAGTTATGTGTTTCCACTAAAGTTAGACAATTTAGTTAGTAGAATTAACTGATTGGAGTTAAGAGTTTTAGTTAGTGGAGTTACGACTAGAGTTACGCAGTTTAGTTAGTGCAGTTATGCAAAATCAATGGTTGTGATTACTTCTCACTTCTCACCAAATTATCACTTCTCACCAAGTTATATATATATATATATATAATTTGGTGAGAAGTGAGAAGTAATCTCAGCCATTGATTTTGCGTAACTGGAGTAACTAAACTGCATAACTCCAGTCGTAACTCCACTAACTAAAACTCTTAACTCCAGTCAGTTAACTCTACTAACTAAATTGCATAACTCCAATGAGCTAACTGCATAAAGTAAATTGTCTAACTCCAGTATTATTAGTAACTCCGCCATATTCAACAAAAACTCATTAATTCTAACGGAACTTAACTCAGACTTAACTCCATTAACTAATTTATTAACTCTAACGTAACTGCAATAACTACAACACGTAACTCTAACTCGATTTTCTTTAATAAAACACGTAACTCTAATAACTCCACTATCTAAATCACGTAACTCCGACTTAACTCCATTAACTAAATCACGTAACTCCAATTTAACTCCATCAACTAAAATACATAACTCCAACTTAATTTCATAAAATAAAAAAACGTAATTCTAATAACTCCACAACCTAAATCACGTAATTCCGACATAACTCCATTAACTAAATCACATAAGTCCAACTTAATTTTATTAAAAAAAAAAAAACGTAACTCTAATAACTCCACTACCTAAATTACGTAACTCCGACATAACTCTAATAACTAAATCACATAACTCCAACTTAGTTTCATTAAATAAAAAATGTAACTCTAATAACTTCACTACCTAAATCACGTAACTTCGACTTAACTCCATTAACTAAATCACATAATTTCAACTTAACTCCAATAACCAAAACGCTTAACTCTAACTTGCCCCTTCTATCATTTTCTCTCTCCTCTCCTCTCCCCAACCCTTCCCCCTGACAGCTACCCACGCAACCACCGACAACCTCACGCACCACCACCTTACACGGCGCCACCACCAGCACTGTGTTCACCTTCCGACGACGAGCATAAGCCCTCTACCCCGCGACACTTCTACCACCGTATCACCGCCCATTTCCCCTCTCTCATCTTCTCTCATTCGCTGAATCGGAGAAGACGGAGATCAACGGCGGCGAACAAGGACGGCGGCCAGATCTGCAATTAGAGAGAGCGAAAAGAAGGATAGAGATGATATCATTCGCGGTGGTGCGATGAGCGACGAAGAATTTCTGATAGCCGCCGAAGAATCGTCGCAGCGGGTGGAGTCGAGCGATGTTGTCGTAGCTGGCAGTGGTGGTGGACAGTGAGCCCGGTGGCGGCGACGGAGGTTATAAATGCCGGCGGCGAGATCTGGAAATTGAGAGCGAAAAGAAGGAGAGAGAAGGCGTGGCACGTCGCATGGTGAAGGCCGACGGAGGTCGAGGATGGCCGACGATGACTCGCGGTATTTAGTCGAGTTGGGCGGTGGTTCCTTCGCCGGCGAATGATGTCGACGGTGCACGCCGACGACGGTGGTGGGCGGCGGGCAGGTGCGCGGGGAGAGAGAAAAGGAGGAAAGGGGATGAGTGAGAAAATGTGAGGGATTTGGGAGTTTCAGTGTATTTTTAATTTTATTTTTTCTTTTATCATAATATTTAATATGGACCATTAGATGAAGTGAAATGGATGGCTTAGATTACTTCTCACTTCTCACGAAACTAATACTTCTCATTTGATATATATATATATATATATATATATATATATATATATATATATATATATATATATATATATATATATATAATATTATATATAATTACCGGTCAGAAGTAGTCTTAAAGTCAGAAGTAATCTAAGCCACACATTTATCTTAGATGAATGGAAGAGATTAAACCAAATAAACAACCAAAAAAAAAAAAAAAGACCCACCCCCTCCCCTTTTCTCTCTCCTCCCCCAACCCCCCTCCAACCACCCGACACCGCCCCAGCCCCGCCTGGTAGCCTTCGCCGACCACTACAAAAACCTGCCCCGACCCAGCCATCGTGATCTGCGGACCACCCCGACCTCACCTCCGCCGTTCCCACAAGCCGCCGCCCCTTCCTTCTCCCCCATTTCCTCCCTTTTCCACTTCGAAAATTGGGGGAGAAGTGGCAACGAAGCTAGGAGGGGCGGCGACAACGAGGGACGGGCGGCGAACGTCGGGGGAGGGGCGACGATATTCAGGGAGGGGCAGGGGTTGGGGAAGGGAGTGAAAGAGGGGAGAGAAAATGAGGAAAAGAGGACGATTGAGGCGACGACGAGGGGAGAAGGCTGCCGACGTGGGGTCGCCGGAGTGGGGCGCGTCGATTGGTGGTGGTGGTTGTGGTTGTGGGAGGGTGGAGGAGGAGAGAGAGAATAAAATGGGGTTCATTTTTCTGATTTTTTTTTTTAATTTTTATTATTATTAAAGTTACGTATTTTAGTGTGTGGAGTTATTGGAGTTATTAAAATTATCAAAGTTATTGGAGTTAAGTCGGAGTTACGTGTTTTATATTTATTGGAGTTATTATAGTTACGTGTTGTAGTTAATGGAGTTATATTAAGACACGTGTTTTAGTTATTGAAGTTATTGAAGTTATCAGGGTTACGTGTTTTATAGTTATTGGAGTTATTATAGTTACGTGTTGTAGTTAATGGAGTTATATTAAAACACGTGTTTTAGTTATTGAAGTTAAAGTTATCGGAGTTAAGTCGGGGTTACGTGTTTCCGTTATCGGAGTTAAGTTGTAGTTACGTATTTTAGTTAATATTGTTAAGTTAGAGTTGTAAAGTTATCGTAGTTATATGGTATAGTTAATGGAGTTATAGAAAAATTGAAGTTAAGAGTTAGTGGAGTATCAAGATGTGTGGCTCAGATTATTTCTGACTTCTGACTTTAAGACTACTTCTGACCTGATTCAATTCAAATTCTCTCTCTCTCTCTCTCTCTCTCTCTCTCTCTCTCTCTATATATATATATATATATATATATACAGGCGAGATCAGGTGCGAACTCCTGCTCGCGTGAGAACTGCGCACCGCCATAGAGTGACAGACATTGTCACATAGAATGACACTTACATTCAATGACACAAAATATCCATAGAATGACACCTCCATACAATGACATCGAAAAGTCTATACAATGACATGAAAATTTAGAGCTCATGTAGGAATTGAACCTACAACATTTGTGTATGTACACAAATGTTTTACCAAATGAGCTATCAAATCAACCACCACAACCACAACCACAACCAATGACACTATTCTGTGCATATAATGACAAATAGCGTCCATAGAGTGACACATCTACAATTTATACAATGACACCGTACAATAATACCGAGTGTCCATAGTGTCATTCTATAGACAAACCTATGTCATTCTATGGACAAACTTGTGTCATTCTATGCACAATCGTATCTCATATGCACAACCGTAAATCATTCTATGCACAGACGTGTCATACTACGCACAAACGTGTGTCATTCTACGCACAATCATGTGTCATTCTATGCACAAACTATGTGTCATTCTATGGACAATTGTCTGTCATTCTATGGACAACCACAACCACCACCACCACAACTAGTGACCGCCGCCGCAGCCACAAATAACAACAATCGCAAAATCAAACAAATAACAACCACCACCACCACAATGCTTTCGCCGTCCTCGTTTTACCGCAACCCCACCCGCACCCGCCACCACCACCACAACAGCAACAAAAACAACAAAAACAACAACAACAACAACAACAACAACAACATGTGTCATTGTATGCACAACCATGTGTCATTGTATGCACAATCATGTGTCATTGTATGGACACCCACAGCCACCGCCACCACAACCAGTGACCGCCACCACAACCAGTGACCGCCACCACCGCCTCCACAAACAACATCAACAACAACCACCGCAAAAACAACAAATAACATACATCATTTGCTAATCAAATCGATTAACCGACAAAATTACACAACAAATCAAATAAAACATCAATTTTTCCATGCAATCGAATCGATTAATCATGAAGAAATTGAAATATAAATCTCAAATTTCAATCTAACAATAATTGATGACAAAACGACGAATCATGAAGAAATCAAAATGTAAATCTCTGATTTAAATTCAAGGAGATTTCAATTGAAGCAATATATTCGAAAAATAATAGCAAACCTAAATCGAGGATACATCAAGATCGACGGCGACGACAAAATGAGAATTGACGGCAGCGGGAAGATGAGAATCGACGATGGCGGCGAGAAGCAAAACCGAAGACGGCGGCGCGCGAGAAGCAAAACTGACCGCAGCGGTGCGCGAAAAGGGAGAACGACGGCAGCGGCGAGGAGAGAGTGGTACTGAGAAGAGAGGGAGAGGAGGCGATATTTAAAAAGAGATGGAGGCGTCGATGGCAGGGGCGACGACGAGAGAGTGAGAAGCCGCGAGATTTAAAGAGAGATGGAGGCGACGTTGGCGGCGATGGAGGTGACGGTGGCGAAGATGGAGGACGGTAGCGGCGAAGAATTAGGGAGGAAATGAGGAGAGAGAAATTGAAGAGAATGGTGAGGTCGAAAAAGTGGGAATTAGAAATGAGAGGAGAGATAAACTGAGAGTGGGAGGGAGGGTTTTGTTTATTATCGCGAATGACTGAATTGCCCTTTATGACGTGTGTGATCTGCTGACCGTAGGATCTATATCATCTAACGGTCAAGATTGGGTGCGCAGTACTCACCTAAAGAGGGGTACTCTTATGATCCTCACTATATATATATATATATATATATATAGCAAATTGCTAAAGGTCTACAGTATATACACAATTAATTTGTCTACAATGTAAAATTGAGTTAGTAGTAGTAAAATTGAGACCGGAGCAGTAAAATTAATTTTACTACTTGAATTTTTCATTACGATTAATTTTACTACTCCGATTTTAATTTTACTGCTACTAACTCAATTTTACGTTGTTATAGACAAATTAATTGTGTCTACACTGTAGACCTCTAGCAATTTGCATATCTAATCTAATACTATATATTAAAACCTGAAACCAAGTGTTTCTTAGGAGGACACTTGGCACACATTAATTGGATAGCACAATGAAATTATATATTATGGTAATTATTAGGTAATTTATGGAAAAAAAAATAATTTATTGTGATAAGTTAGCTAATTATGGCAAAGCTAATTTATGGTAATAATTTGAAATATAATATGATATAACGAGTGACGGGATAGTAGAATGAAAATGAAATAGTATAATGGGTGACGCGATATGAAATAAAAATGAAATAATATAATGGGTGACGTAAAAGTGGAAAAGAAATAAAAATACGATGAGTTAGTAAAAATAAATAAATAAATATATATATATATATATATATATATATATATATATATATATATATATATATATATATATATATATATATATATATATATATATATATATATATATATATATATATATATATATATGACGAGTGACCAAAGTTGAAAGAAAAAAATACGTAAAATATCATTCATAATATTATTATAACAAAATAAACCTACTTTGTTTTTATGAAACGAATATAAACAATATAAACAGGTAGCCCGGGCGCGGGCCGGGCATGCAAACTAGTCTAATATATATATATATAAAAGAGGGATTTTTGAAGAGCCGAGAGAGAGTCCAACAAAAAATAAATACTGAGAGAGTTTAGAAAATGAGAAACACCCCCCATTTTATTATTAACAACTCAAATGGAAATCCACATAGAGAATCCTTATTTTCGTGAGACTCTTTAATAAATGTATTGCGACATAATCACTTATAACATTACTTATGTGTATCGGAAAATTTCAAAACATATATCATTAGATTTGTTTCGAAATGTATCTCAATTTGAGATCCTTTTACACATTTTTACGATATGCAAAACAATTAAGTTACTCCGTATACATTTAGTAGAGATTTGTTTTTTGAAAAAAATAAAAAAGCTTAAAGAGAGTCCAAAATAAGAGAAATGGTGAGAGTGTCCAAAGAATGAAAGATTCTCCCAACATTTATTAGCCAGACTCCATACTTTCATAAAATTGCAATTTGAAAGATATTTAAATGTGACGTGACATAATTAGTCGTAACTTTCATTTTATATATAAAAAAAATTAATACATATAACTCATTAAACCTGTTTTGAAATTTAATCTAAAATGAGTTTCATTATACATATGTTTGATAGAAATGCATTAATCAGCAGTCATGTAGCGAAAATTGCAAAAATGACTATTCCTAAACTAAACTCAACAAACAAAATATAAACACTACATCTGACTATCGAGGAAACATGTTCAACGTGGAACTTTTGTATAATAAGAATTATCATACACAATATAATATGTGTACCGTGCAACGCACTCATGAAAGATTAAAATGGAATTTAAACATCTGTTCTTTTTTTTGTATAAAAAAAGGGATTTTTGAAGAGCATAGAGAGAGTCCATCATTTGAGAAATACTCAAAGAGTTTAGTGTATGGTGAAAGAGCGCAAAAGAAGAGTCAATCATTTAAGAACTAATCAAAGAGTTTAGTGTACGGTGAAAGAGCAAAATGAAGAGTCCATCATTTAAGAATTACTCAAAGAGTTTAGTGTATGGTGAAGGAGCAAAACATGAGATGATAGATTACACAGTTAATTATTAATCATTTACACTATATTATAGAAATACGGTATGATTGATCATACAATTGGTTAGTGTATCAGAAACTTTTGAAACATATATCATTTTATTTGATTTGAAATGAATTTCAATTTGAGATCCATTTATACATTTTCCGATAAGCAATGCATAATGATTACAATCGACTTTATATACTATATCTATTAAAAAAAGGTGTTTTTCAAGAGTATAGATAAAAAATGTTGTTTGTATAATTTAAACATGAACAATCTAGACAACTTTGTATTTTTTTTTTAATTAATCAAGATTTTAAAATACATGTAAGCAGCATCACAACAATTGTTATGAATTATTTTTATTGAAATGATAGCATAATTTGTTATAAAAAAAAAATTATTAAGAATGATATAATATTTGAACCGTGCAACGCACGGGCTTAAAACTAGTACTATATATTAAAACCTGAAACCAAGTCTTTCCTAGGAGGACACTTGACATTTATTAATTGGATAGAACATAAAAATAGCATTAAATACAATTATCGGTTAGGATATGGTAAGAAATTATTATAGGGTAGTATAATATTATTAGTTAATTTATGGAAAATAATCATTATGGTAATTTATTAGAACAAAGATAAGATTTTTCTCATAAAACGAGTATAAACGATATAAATACATAGGGCGGGCGTGCCACGGGCATGCAAACTAGTATATTAGATACACGTTACCGAGAACGACAAGGAGACGAGGAGTGGAATCAATCGGAACTCTTAATTCAGCAGGACTCCTAGTCTCCTATATATATACTAGTCCTGTCTCCCTCGTTTAACGTATAAACCATGCATGTTGGCCGAATATAAAACATAATATTCTCGTCTCCCTTCTGCCTAAAGAGATTTCCGGTTTTTTTTTTTTTTTGGCAAAACATAGAAAGAGCGGTACGAGGCTACGAGCACTCTCTACGCTCATCAATTGGCATGTCGAAATTATTGGTTTTGCCTTCAACAACAGAGAAGATAGACAATAATGTAGAGGATGGGGTAGAGAGATTGAGTAAACTTCCGAAAGATGTACTGATTGATTGCATTCTGAGTCGGTTGGATATGAAAGAAGTCGCAAAAACATTAGGTCTAACGTCAAAGAAATTCAGGTATGCGTGGAAGTATTGCAAGAATATTGAACTCAAGCCCGAGGCCTATTCAAGAGTAGTATTACGTAGTTTTAACCGCGCCTTGCGGTCTCATCGTGCTCCGTGGATCGATAGGTTCATTATCGATATCTCAATAAGACTAGAAGACCGGTGTTTTGATCGTTGGGTTCGGTATGCCCTTTGCAAACGAGTCCAATTCCTGTACCTTAGATTCATTAAAATACAATATGGTCCTTATTGGTGGCTTAAATGTGACGAAAAAGCTGATCTTAATACTTTGGGGCTTGATCTTATAAAAAGTGTTGCAACTGGGATTACGTTTCTTAGGTCATTGCATCTGGAAGCTGTCAGCGTGAATGCAGAATGTCTGGAACACCTGTTGTCGTGTTGCCACCAGTTGGAACATGTAAGTGTGGTCTGTTCACCTACTCTATGGCGTCTCAGTGTTACATCCTCGAGTTTGAAAAGTTTACACTTGTATAGATGTTACAGATTAGAACATCTCGAGATCGATGCTAAAAAACTTGGCTTCTTCCTGTTTTATGATTGCCATCCCAAAACTGATATACTGTTTAAATGCGCACCATGTCTCGTCGAAGCTGAATTTGGGGCTGAATCTACCACTCCACCATACTCAACTTTCAGTAAACTCAGCTTCGTTGCTAACCAGCTAACCACTCTTACCATGGTAATACGTAAAATGGTCAGTGTTTGTTTCTTCGTCTTCAAGTACAAAACAAAATACACATTATGCGAAGATGCTGTATGTGTCTGTTTCTTACTTGTTTTTGTTTCAGGTTGAGATCAGTGCAATGTCTGATCAGCATAGGGCCGTTAAGTACGGGACGTTTACAACAACCTTATGCAATGTCAAGCATTTAACCCTCCGGTTTCATAATATTAACAGTTTGTTTATTCTGTGGCGCTTTATAGAGGCATGTCCAAGATTGTACAAGTTGAAGCTGCAGGTAAATAAGCAAGCATGACCTGCTGCGCCTGCGCGCGCTCCTGTCTTATCTTATAAGCTACCATCTTTTGACGGATTATTAATTATCATGTATGTACTGTGTTGCAGCAAGAGCAGATGGATTCGGATCCATTAGATGAAACCTATGATCAGAAGAGTATGCAGGGCCTTAGGTTTAGACGAGTGGATCCTGTCCCGGCCTTGGCAATATTGGAGATGGCTGGATTAATAGGGAGTCCAGATGATTTTCGGTTCATTTCAAATGTCATAGATGTGGCAGTGTCTTTGGAGACCATAATCTGGGATCCTAATGGCTGTTACCGGACTTACTTGGCTCCCACTAGTCCGGATCTCATACAAACTTCTAGGTACAGGGCTAGGAGCCTTAAAAAAATTGTCCCACCAAAAGTCAAGCTGATGCTTCTTTAGTAAGCTCAGATTATGTTGTTATCTGATTCATCATTGTGTTCCGACTACAACTAACAAGCAAACAGAAAGATCAGAGATGAATGCTTGTAATTGTTTCGCAAATATCCTAACTAGGTTTTTTGTACTGAACCTAGCAAACAAGACTGAATGACAATAACACTTTTAAGTACCATGTGATGCATACTTCGTGTTCCTGGAATCAGACAGCCTGGAGCCGGCATTAAGCTTCCTGTAGCTAACAGTTGGTAACAACAGCACCTTTTATCCATATGAAGCAGAAGCAATACCTAAGGCTTAAACAACTTAATGTCAGGCTACAGTCTGACCAATTCCTGATTACAGCGGATAGTAGCACATAGGTACTGATTCGATGGATGTCTTCGAGTCTAAATATATGCGGATTACTATTTATAATTTCTGGTGATCATCTGATACTAGTTCGCCTGTGTAACCATATAACGCCCGCCCAGTCCATCCAATACCACTGATTAAAGCAAAACCAATATCTGCATAAACTGCTATCAGGGTCGCAACCTGCTGGAAGACGAGAATCAGTAAATATATGCCACGGATAGAAGGGTCTTTCAATTTTCCAGACAGTGGTTGAAATAAACGGGAAAGGACTGGAACCAGGGGAGACAGAACGAAGAGTCTATTGCACCAGAAGTTCAGAATCTTCTTACCAGTTGCGCCACCATGAATGCAGACGCTAATAGAATTCCTGGTCTGTCCAGAAATAACCAGTTCTGACTGCGGAAAACAAAAATGAGAGCCTGGCTGATGATGCTCACTTGCAGATATACAGCATATGAGTTTTTCTCAGTGTTTGCAGATAAAGAGCTCACACCAAAATGCCTCTGAAATAGAATAAAAGGAATACACAAGAAAAAATAAACTGTCATTTTCTTGATATCGTGTTAACAGAGCCTGGCTTAAGTGTGATTGCCAGTGCCGTTCTGACCAGCCGAACTATATTCCAAAGAATGAAAAACTATACAGTTGAGTTCTGATCCAATTATTCTTGTCTCTCTAGCATTGAAATTATACAGTTGACAACAGCACCTTTTATCCATATGAAGCAAAAGCAATACCTAAGGACTGAACAACTTAATGTCAGGCTACAGTCTGACCAATTCCTGATTACAGCAGATAGTAACACATAGGAACTGATTTGATACATGTCTTCGAGTGTAAATCTTTGAAAATTACTATTTATAATATATGATGTAAGACATCATTCTGTCAGCCTTGAAATTTAGGCAAAACTGGGCAGAGATCCTATGAACCAATTTATGCTGTCAAAAAACCTCAACTAACATCAGACATAACACTGATATTATGAACAGTACATTAATATCCATTTGTTCCAGCAATTATACACCTTAGCAATGTCTCAAAGACTAAGATATAAGCACTAGGAATGTTGCTTTGAATACAATGCTACATTATATTCTATCACATTTGTGTCCGACAAACAGTCTTCAATCTTTTGGTCAGTAGAACTGCTGCCTTCTCTTGGAAAACTTCAATTTTCCGGTGTCGGCCAAAGAAGGAAACTCAGTCTCGTCCAGTTTGTAAGATTCAGCAACAGTTTGTTCGGCAACAGGTGGTTCAGTAGGCGGTACGTTGCTTTCCTCTACAGGCTGGTGTTCCTTCAGCTGCTGCGTATCCTCAACAACATTGGAAACAGTCAATTGTTCAGTGACGCACACATTTTCTTCATCTTTTTCCGGAAGCTCCAAATTAGGATGGTGATGGTCATCAGGCAGCTGCTCCATATGTTCAGCAACAGCAGAAACATTTGATGATTGAGTGACACACACACTGTCTTCACCCTGGTCGATTAGCATTGGTGTCGATTTTCCCAATAGTTCAACCAGTAACTGTTTCAGGCCATCTAGTTCGTGATAAACCTCTTCTGTCATACTTGAACTTCCAGCATCCTTGAACCACATCTCCTTCAGGTCAGTCAGCGTCAATTTTAGATCTTTTACTTCTCTTATTAGCTCTGTTTCTAAAAGTGCTGCTAATGAAAAAAGAATCAATTATGTAAAACTTCATAAGTGAAGTTTAAAGAGTGTACTGTAAACTTCTCGAACCTTTTGAATTCTTATGAATATGCCAGGTAAATGTCCCTCTTCACTAACACAGGAGAGATACTGGCCGAAGAAAATGCCAGAAAGAAAGCAGGACTCCATGACAGAAGCATTTATCTAACAGCTCATTCTATCATATACAGCATAACTAGCAGACAATGACTTTTTGCAGGCATGCTTCTTAAGTTCAAAACAAGGTTCCTATCAGCTCATTAGCATCCTGAAATTACTCCATTTCAATTTTTATATGCATACAGTAAGACAATATCATGTTCCTACGTAAAACCCAGGCAAATCTTACAAGGCTGTTTCAGCTAATCATCGAACAAATCTCGACCCTTAACATAAACAACATCAAAATGCACATTTTCAGCTCTAATCAATGTAACATAAACATGAACAATCAGTATCATTAAATTTCACACTGATTTCCCAATTATATCAAGATTCAGCCAAACCCATGAAATTCAAATTCCAAAAAAAAAAAAAAAAAAAAAAACGAAGAAAAACTAATACCGTAGTAACCAAAGTCGGGAAACCTATCCATGTAGTCATCGGGATACTCGGGCTGAGTACGAATACTCCCAATGTCACTAATACTCCCAATATCACTTTGAAAAGACGATCCTGAAATATTACATGCATTATAAGTTAGCATCAGCAATCACTAATCTTGGAAACTCGATCATCTAGCAATAAGGAAATCTTGCGAAGTTGCGAAATTACTTGACTCGACAGTTGAGCCATCGCTAAGAGCTTCAATGGCGGGTATCTTGAGTTTGAAGCAACTTGTTGGGTTCGGTCTTGAAGGTCCATCAATGGCATGCGGGGTTTCTTTGGAGGATAGAACAGTAAGAGTGTCAGAAGTTCCGTGAATGGTTTCTTTGGGAGAAGTTTCTTGATTTTTTTGGCTTGTTTGACAAGTTTCTTCCATGATTGAAATATTGGAACAGAGGAGGGAAAATTAGTTAGGATTGCAGAAGTGGCGGTTATTCAGCTTTATTAGTTTATTTATCTATTATAAACTGCGTGTAATGTGAAAAAGGCCAAGTGAATATTTTGATTTGGTATGGAAAAACACTCAAGTGTAAGTGTGTAACCCTCTATATATACAATTTGCTAATTTGTAGCCCTCTATACAAATTGTTCTCAACTTATATTCTAATACACTCCGGAACACAAAAATGATATTAACGCGAACGTGACAGTAAAATGAAGGACATAAAACTGTTGAGGTCGAACATCTCTACTAACCTTCAAATTTTCAAGTTGCGGACATATGTACTAAGGAATCACCAAGAAATTAAACAAGTTACTACGACTGTCATTACTAATAACTAGTACAATCTTACAAGTTACAACTATCATGAGTATGATTGTCTACAGTACATGACAACTATTCAAGAGAGGACATTTGAACATAATGTTCAAGTCCTAACCTCACAGAATTGACGTAATCCCTCTGGCTATGAGCAGCAAAACCCGGCAATGCTAGTCCAACAATCCTCACCATGATAGAAAACCAATTCTCTTGGTAGTCTAAAGTCTAAACCATGCACATAATGCATTGCTAAGCCCCTGATCAGCTCCCAGACAGCGTTCAGGTATGCCGTAAGCAAGCAGGTACTTCAAGCCCAGGAAGTTCTTGTTTGGCTCCTCGTCTACTTTCTTTAGGGATCATTCATACATATAACAGGCCAAACCAAAGTAAACAGTCAGATTCCTTTCCATCAGAAGGTAACGAAGAGATAAAGGTTTAGCACCAACTACTGCCATATTTGCTGCAATTTCAGATGACATGAGTTAAAACGGCAAGGTAAAGAATTAGAGAAGTGTACTATACCTTCTGAGTATAAAAGCTATTGAAGTAGAGGCAATCACCAAAATGCTTGTACAAGAATGTTTCATCATCATAAGGGAGTCGAGGCACGACATCATTACAGTAGACAACTCGGACGTACCTAGCCTCAGGCTTACAAAGTTGTGCTTTTGTGAAATTCCCCAGTTCCCTGTCTCCAACCCTTGGCTGTCCAAATGTACGTATAGACACCCAACAACCTAGACAGCAATTCTGTCTCGTCGTGTAAGACCAGCACAGTTGGGAACAAGATCGCCAGAGCCCCACCTAAACTGTGCCCTGTAACGACAAATTTTGCATTTGTATGTTCTGCCAATAACTCCTTCAGCTTGTATTTGACAGAATAATAAGCAGTTGATTCCCCCATTACTGGTACAGGGATTCTGTTGGCAGCAGAAATGTCCTTAAACTGGAGATTCTGCTGTAGTGTTTTGGTATCAGTTCGGCTTCCCAAACCCAAGGCTTCTAAGAATCCTACATGAACTTTCCCTATTTTTGGGATTTCGTACCAAGAATAGTCGAAATCTGTAATCCAATCACCAGAATCAAAAGGCTCAGTGCCTCTGAAACTGATCAATATCAGATTAGCATCCACAGGCTTGTCACAGAGAATGAAGACTTGGGTAGAGTTCTCCTGATGATATTCTGACAATGTATACGAGAAGAAAAACCTAAGTAAACAAGTCAGAGCAACAGAAGAGTCCACAAAGTGACGTTCTCCTGAAGTTACACGATTTCAGTGAGGTTCTTACCATTCCAGCCATTGTAGAAGTCCACAAAATGCATCTGTTTCAGATCAAAAACAGAAAAAACCACCTATATCAGCTGCTTAAGAAATGAAACATTCAAACCCTCAAAAAAAAAAAAAAAAACATTCTACACTAATCACAGCCCTATGTTGGAGTGCTTAAACTTCTACACTGTAAACACATAATAAGGGTCTACACTTGGCACTGAGTAATTTTGGAAAAGCCGGAAGGAGAAACAGTTGTTCTGCAAAAACGTTTACATGTCAACATTTACATGCTTACACTACAGGATGTAAATTCTGATATACTTGCCTTCCAATTGTTAACTACAACTTCTTTGACCAGCAGAACATTTTCTATGTTAACTCTTCACATGTGCTTCCGTTTTGTTTCCAGATTCTAGCGCTGTGCCAAAAGAAAAATGAGATTGCTGAAGAAGTGCATAACATGATTGACAAATTTGCTGAAAGGGGACTGAGATCACTGGCAGTTGCCTTGCAGGTATAAAAGCTCTTATACTTTCGTTCTGATATCCGGACTTCTGATGAAGGCAGAGCTCTGAAGTCTTCTTCAATGTTAACTCTTGGTCAGAACTGTAATCCAAATAAGAATTGTTAAGTAGCGCGTGTCTGCTCTCAGTAGTGCCAATGTAATAGAACCTGGCCAGATATAACATCATTACTCTAAAATCATTTTGAATTATAAGTGATTATGGTTGGATTCATACATCAAATAATCCAAAGGACTTACTTGTAATTGTAATCCTGAATGATGGTAATGACATCTTAAATCTTATCAGTTGCTATTACTGTTTTGAAACGTGTTCGGTCATCAATGTAAAACATCGCATTCACGTCACTTACTCAAATAGAAATTGGAAACTTGAATGCATGAATCTGCCGCAGGCACCATCATGACCATATCAAAAGATCGTGTCAAACCATCTCTGAGCCCTGACAGCTGGAAGTTGAACGAAATCTTCATAACTGGAGTTTTTATCGGCACATACTTAGCCTTGGTCACTGTGCTGTTCTACTGGGTTGCAGACAGCACTGATTTCTTTGAGGTATTGAGCGTATATACACTTTCCTTTCCTGAGCAGAAATGTCTTTATGCTGTCATAAAGAAAATGACAGTTTATTATTTCATGTGTACTTTTATTCTATTTCAGAGGCATTTTGGTGTGAGCTCTTTATCTGCAAACACTGAGAAAATCTCATCTGTTGTATATTTGCAAGTTAGCATCATCAGCCAGGCTCTCATTTTTGTTACCCGCAGTCAGAACTGGTCATTTCTGGAGAGACCAGGAATTCTATTAATGTCTGCATTCATGGTGGCGCAACTGGTAAGAAGATTCTGAACTTCTGGTGCAACAGACTTTTTGTTCTGTCTCCCTGGCTCCTGTCCTTTCGTGTTTCTTTCAACCACAGTCAGGAAAATTGGAAACCCTTCCATTCGTGGCGTTTTTTCACTGATTCTCGTCTTCCTGCAGGTTGCGACCCTGATAGCAGTTTATGCAGATATTGGTTTTGCTTCAATCAGTGGTATTGGATGGGGCTGGGCTGGCGTTATATGGTTATACAGCCTAGTTTTCTACTTTCCTCTGGATGTTATCAAGTTTGTGGTTCGCTACGGTTTGAGTGGAGAAGCTTGGAATCTTCTATATGACAGAAAGGTAGGGATAAACTCTTTAGCTTGACCCTTCTCATCTTAGCTTGTCTATATTGATTTCTCATGCAAATAATCTTTTTAACAGACTGCATTCACTTCCAAGAAAGATTATGGAAGGGAAGACAGGGAAACGAGGTGGCTGGTTTCTCAGAGATCTTTACAAGGCCTGCATTCCATGGAACACGAGGGTGAAGGACGACAAAGGAGGAACAGTTACTCTCTGATTGCTGAACAGGCCAAACGCCGTGCTGAGATAGCAAGGTACATATTCTTGTTGGACTAAGGCTTTGTTGTCGTTGTAGCTGCATAGTCTAGTCTCAGCTAATTTATGTTGATGAGATCGCGGAATATGCAGGCTAGGGGAGTTGTACACACTTAAAGGGCATGTGGAGTCAGTTACGAGGTTGAAGAATTTGGATCATGCTTTGATCTCATCTCCACATACAATCTGACATATCTTCCCATGAAATGCTCATACCTGCAAATACTGGAGTATGTAACATTCACTCTTCTCAGATATCGTCGAGAATTCGACAAGATGCTGTTTCTGATTTATCTCCATTCACAATTCTTTCAATCCAGAGCTTGAGAAAATGTCCATTTTACAAATTAAACCCATAAAGTTTTACTGTTTCCAAGTTATATTTTCCCAAGCAGCCTGTTTTGTTGACATTACTTCTGCCACTTCTTGTATCTCAGAATATACAACTGTACTATCTTTGATTGTGTTTGATCCTTGATACCGAAAGATTTTTCTATTTAAATATCAGTGTTAGAGGATAGAATAATAGGAAGATTCTAGAGTTTAGGGTTAGGGTTATTCCGATTTCCGAGTCAGTATGTTATTTATAATACAAACTGACTCGGAATAACCCTAACTCTAGACTCTAGAATCTTCCTATTCTATCCTCTAACAATCAGCATTGCAGATATTTAAATGATTTCTGTCTTGTTTCGCTCTGCTTAATCACGTACTCGAGTTATTCCTTCCTGAACAGATCAGATAATGTAGGCTTTATCCGGTGATAACAGATAGGCGTTCCCGAAAGTGGTAGCAAACACTTCGACCAGGAAAGCCAACTGCAATGTGTGAAGAGTTGCACAAAAGAAAGGCTACTACCATATATAACTAGTTTGATGGCCCGTGCAACGCCCGGGCTACTGATGTTTAAATTTTAAAATTAGGTAAACGAAATTTTTATCTAAAACCTAAAATCTCATTTAAAACACCCGTGGGATATTTGTAATGTCATTAGATGGAAAGTCACCTTTAAAAACCTAAAATCATGTATCGAACGTTCGTGGGATTTTTTTAATGTAATTAGATGGAAAGTTACATTTCAAAATCTAAAATCCCGTTTCGAACACTCGTGGGATATTTGTTATGTAATTAGATGGAAAATTATCTTTCAAAATCTAAAATCTCATTTTGAACACCCGTGAGATATTTGTAATGTAATTAGAGGAAAAGTCGCATTTCAAAAGCCAAAGTCCCATTTTGAAACACCCGTGGGATATTTGATCAAATTGCCATAAATCATGTAATTATTATATTACATAACTATTTTCCATAAATTAAGTGATTAATAATGTTATTTTATTGGAATAATATTACCATATAATATCTACTTACCATATCCTATTTTGGATAAACTTTATTTAATAATATAATAATATTATTATATGCCATGTGTCAGCGTGGGAATTGAGCGAGTTCACGATTACACACACACACACACACACACACACACACATATATATATATAGGGGGCATATCCAGTGAGAAGTGAGAAGTAATCTGAGCCATTGATTTCGCATAATTGCAGTAACTAAACTGCATAACTCCAGTCGTAACTCCATTAACTAAAACTCTTAACTCCAGTCACTTAACTCTACTAACTAAATTGCATAACTCCAGTACTCTAACTCCATAAAGTAAATTGTCTAATTTGAGTATCATTATTAACTCCACCAAATCCAACGAAAATTCATTAACCCTAACGTAACTCCACTAACTAAAACACGTAACTCCAACACAATTTCCTTTAATAATAAAACACGTAACTCTAATAACTCCACTACCTAAATCACGTAACTCCGACTTAACTCCATCAACTAAAACACGTAACTCCAACTTAATTTCATCAAATAAAACACATAGCCCTAATAACTCCATTACCTAAATCACGTAACTCCAAATTAACTCCATCAACTAAAACACGTAACTCCAACTTAATTTCATCAAATAAAACACGTAACCCTAATAACTACACTACCTAAATCACGTAACTCCGACTTAACTCCATCAACTAAAACACGTTCCGGTAGGAAGTTATATATTGGTAGGAAGGTAAGAAGTACCTGTATAGTATTATCAATATCTGATATTGAAACCAACAAAACTAATAACACATCTAAACAAAAGGCATTTATTCTTATAAAATGTGCTTTTAATTCAACCAAAAAACACTTTTATTCTTATAAAATGTTATTATTACAAATGCACTTCTAATTTAACAAAATACACTTATTCTTAGAAAATCCATTTCTAATTCAACAAAATGCACTTTTCTTATCAAATGCACTTCAAAATTTAACAAAATACACTTTTCTTATAAAACGCACTTCAAATTTAATAAAATGCACTTTTCTTATAAAACGCATTTCAAATTTAATAAAATGTACTTTAATTTAACAAAATGCACTTATTCGTATAAATGCACTTATAATTTAACAAAATGCACTTATTCTTATAAAATGCACATATTCTTATAAAATGCACTTCTAATTTAACAAAATGCAATTATTCTTATAAAATGAACTTTAATTTAACAAAATGCACTTAGTCTTATAAAATGCATTTCAAATTTAATAAAATGCACTTATTCTTATAAAATGCACTTCTAATTTAACAAAATGCAATTATTCTTATAAAATGAACTTCTAATTTACAAAATGCACTTTGTCGTTTTAGGTATTATAAAATGCACTTTTAATCAAACAAAATGCATTTGGACTTATAAAATGCATTTCTAATTCAACAAAAAAACACTTATTGTTATAAACGCACTTCCAATTTTACAAAACGCACTTCTAATTTAACAAAATACATTTCTAATTTAACAAGATGCACTTATTCCTATAAAATGTACTTTTAATTTAACAAAATGCACTTCAATTGAACAAGATACACTTAGTCTTATAAAATGCATTTCTAATTTAACAAAATGCACTTTTTCGTTTTGGTTTTATAAAATGCACTTTTAATTTAACAAAAAACACTTGTAATTAAACAAAATGCACTTTGTCTTTTAATTTTATACGATGCACTTCTAATCAAACAAAATGCACTTCTAATTTAACAAGATGCACTTATTCGTAAATAAAACGCACTTTAATAAAAAAAATTTAAAACAAAAAAAAAAAACAGAAAAATGAACCACATTTTTTTTTCTTTCCTCCCTCCCATACCCACCACCACCACCACCACATTATTAAAGTTACGTATTTTAGTGTGTGGAGTTATTGGAGTTATTAAAATTATCAAAGTTATTGGAGTTAAGTCGGAGTTACGTGTTTTATATTTATTGGAGTTATTATAGTTATGTGTTGTAGTTAATGGAGTTATATTAAGACACGTGTTTTAGTTATTGAAATTATTGAAGTTATCGGGGTTACGTGTTTTATAGTTATTGGAGTTATTATAGTTACGTGTTGTAGTTAATGGAGTTATATTAAAACACGTGTTTTAGTTATTGAAGTTATTAAAGTTATCGGAGTTAAGTCGGGGTTACGTGTTTCCGTTATTGGAGTTAAGTTGTAGTTACGTATTTTAGTTAATATTGTTAAGTTAGAGTTGTAAAATTATCGTAGTTATATGGTATAGTTAATGAAGTTATAGAAAAATTGAAGTTATGAGAGTTAGTGAAGCATCAAGATGTGTGGCTCAGATTACTTCTGACTTCTGACTTTAAGACTACTTCTGAACTGTTTCAATTCAATTCTCTCTCTCTCTCTCTCTCTCTCTCTCTCTCTCTCTCTCTCTCTCTCTATATATATATATATATATATATATATAGCAAATTGCTAAAGGTCTACAGTATAAACACAATTAATTTGTCTACAATGTAAAATTAAGTTAGTAGTAGTAAAATTCAGACCGGAGCAGTAAAATTAATTATAATGAAAAATTCAGGTGGTAAAATTAATTGTATTCGTAGTAAAATTATTGCTGATTGTAGACACTTTTGGGTGTCTACACTGTAGACCTCTAGCATTGTCCATATATATATATATATATATATATATATATATATATATATATATATATATATATATATATATATATATATATATATATATATATATATATATATAGGCCCGTGCAACGCTCGGGCTACTTATGTTTAAATGTTAAAATTATGTAAACGAATTTTTTTATCTAAAACCTAAAATCTCGTTTCAAACACCCGTTGGATATTTGTAATGCAATTAGATGGAAAGTCACATTTAGAACCTAAAGTCATGTTTCGAACACCCGTGGGATATTTGTAATGTAATTAGATGAAAACCCACCTTTAAACCTAAAATCTCATTTCGAACACCCGTTGAATATTTGTAATGCAATTAGATGGAGAGTCACATTTAAAACCTAAAGTCATGTTTCGAAATCTAAAATCTCGTTTCGAACACCCGTGGGATATTTGTTATGTAATTAGATGGAAAATTATCTTTCAAAATCTAAAATCTCATTTTGAACACCCGTGGGATATTTGTAATGTAATTAGAGGAAAAGTCACATTTCAAAAGCCAAAGTCCCATTTTGAAACACCCGTGGGATATTTGATCAAATTGTCATAAATCAAGTAATTACTATATTACATAACTATTTTCCATAAATTAAGTGATTAATAATGTTATTTTATTGGAATAATATTACCATATAATATCTACTTACCATATCCTATTTTGGATAAACTTTATTTAATAATATAATAATATTATTATATGCCACGTGTCAGCGTGGGAATTGAGCGAGTTCACGATTACACACACACACACACACACACACACACACACACACACACACACACACATATATATATATATATATATATATAGGGGCTCCATCCAGTGAGAAGTGATAATTTGGTGAGAAGTGAGAAGTAATCTCAGCCATTGATTTTGCGTAACTGCAGTAACTGAACTGCATAACTCCAGTCGTAACTCCACTAACTAAAACTCTTAACTCCAATCCTTTAATTCTACTAACTAAATTGTCTAACTTTAGTGAAAACACATAACTCCAACTTAATTTCTTTAAATAAAAAACGTAACTCAAATAACTCCACTACCTAAATTACGTAACTCCATTAACTAAATCGCATAAATCCAACTTAACTCCATTAACTAAATCGCATAAATCCAACTTAACTCCACTAACTAAAACACGTAACTCCAACTTAACTCCACTAACCAAAACACGTAACTCTAACTTAACTCCATAATTAAAACCCATAACTCCAATAACTCCAACTTAACTCAATCAACTAAAACTAGTAACTCCAATTTAACTCCACTAACAAAAACACGTAACTCCAACTAAACTTCACAAATTAAACACGTAAATCCAACTTAACTTCACTAATTAAACACGTAACTCCATAACTCCACCAACAAAACCTCGTAACTCCAATAACTCTAGTAACCAAAACACGTAACTCCAACTTAACTCCAATAATAAACACGTAACTCTACTAACTAAAATTGGTAACTCCAACGTAACTTCACGTAACTCCAACTTAACTCTCGTAACTTTAACATAATTCCACTAACTAAAACACGTAACTCCAACTCAACTCCATTAACTAAAACACGTAACTCCAACTTAACTACATTAACTAAAACACGTAACTCCAACTTAACTCCACTAATCAAAACACGTAACTCTAATAACTCCTTTTACTAAAATACATAACTCCAAGCAAAAAAAAAAAAAAAAAAAAAAAAAAAAAAAAAAAAATGAAACTCCCAAACATAACCACCACTTTCTCTCTCCTCCCTCTCCCCTTCACCCACCACACAACCACCCACGCACCCACCACCGACAGCACCGCCCACCATATTAGCCAACGCCACCTCCACCACTGTCTTCACCGTCCTCCGGCGAGCAAAAGCCCCCTACTCCGCGACATCGCTAGCACCGTGTTCACCTCTCTCACTCGTTTCTTAGTTCTTAAACTCGTCTCTTCCCGGCGCCCTAGTCACCTTTCACTCGTTATCTCCCCTCAACGACGGCGGAAACACGAGGAAATGATGGGCATAGGGGCGGAAATGATAGAGGATGTCGTCGATGGTGTAGATCGACGGAGGAGAGCAGCGGCGGCGGCCGAATCTGAAGAAAACGCATGCGAAAATAGGGGAGAAGAATGAGGTTCGCGGCGACTCGGTGCTCGTAGAAGGCCGATGATACTGAAGATGACTCGCCGGAGTCGGCCAATTCCGTTGGTGCCGCGGTGGTGGTTGTTCGTGCATGCCGGCGGCCGCTAGATCTTGAAAAATGAGCTTGAAAGAAAGGGAGGGAGAAGACGAATTTCGCGGTGAAATGGTGCTCGGCGAACCACGTTGATGGCCGACGAAGATTCGCCGGAGATGGAGCAGTTGGCTGGTATCATCGGAGCTCGCGGTGGTGGACGTCGGTGTATGCCGACGGCGGCTTCCTGGCGGAAATGGGGAGAGGAAAGGAGAGGAGAGAGAAATTGGGGGATTAGGTTTTATTTTTTATGGGATTTAGATTGTTTTTTTATTTTATTTCCTTTCTTTTTATTTTAATCTGGACCATTGATCTAGGTTAAATGGAGGGATGAGATCACTTCTCACTTCTCACGAAATTGATACTTCTCATTTGATAGATTTCCTATATATATATATATATATATGGTCTATCCAGTGAGAAGTAGTAATTTGGTGAGAAGTGAGAAGTGAGAAGTAATCTCAGCCATTAATTTCGTATAAATGCAGTAACTAAACTGTATAACTCCAGTCGCTTAACTCCATGAACTAAATTGATTAACTCCAGTCGTATAACTCCATTAACTATTTTGCTTAACTCTAGTAACATAACTCTATTAACTAAATTATATAACTCCAATAATATTATTAACTTCATCAACTTTAACGTAATTCCATTAATTTTAGCATAACTCCACTAAGTAAAACACGTAACTCTAACTTAACTCCATCAACTAAAGCACGTAACTCCACCTTAACTCCACCAACCAAAACACGTAACTCCAATTTAACAAATTAACCAAAACGCGTAACTCTAATGTAACTCCATTAACCAAAACGTGTAACTCTAATTTAACTTCACTAACCAAAACACGTAACTTCACCTTAACTCCATTAACTAAAACACTTAACTCCACTAACCAAAACACGTAACTCCAACTTAACTCATTAACCAAAACGCGTAACTCTAATGTAACTCCATTAACCAAAACGCGTAACTCTGATTTAACTTCACTAACCAAAACACGTAACTCCACCTTAACTCCATTAACTAAAACACATAACTCCACTAACCAAAACACGTAACTCCAACTTAACTCCACTAACTAAAACACGTAACTCCAATAACATCACTAACTAAAAGACGTAACTCCATTAACTCCACTTTAATTCCATTAATTAAAACATGTAACTCCACTAACAAATACACATAACTCCAACATAACTCCACTAACTAAAACACGTAACTCCAACTTTAATAATAAAAAAAAAAAAATAGGAAAAAAAAAATTGAAAAATGTACCCACATTTTTTTTTCTCTCCTCCTCTTTCCACCCACCACCACCACTCACCTCCCTCCCACCACCGGCCACCTTCACCAACCACCACCCCGATCAAGCCGACCAGCACCACCATGCTCGCCGCCCTGCCTCCAGGCCATCGGTGGTGGTCCATCCCCCCGCCGACCACTTCACGTCCCCAATCGACCAATTCTCTCTCCTCAAACTCATTTTAAACCACCACGAATTTCCCCCTCACCGATGATCCGCCGCCCCTCCCTGACGTCAGCCGCCCCTTTCCCGACGTTCTCCGCCTCTCGCATGACGTTCGCCGCCCCTCCCCCGACGTTCCCCGCCCTTCCCCCAATTTTCAAAGTAGAAAAAGGAGGAAATGGGGAAGAAGGAAGGGGCCGGCGGCGTGTGGGAAAGAGGGAGGGGAGGTCGTGGTATCCCGCCGATCACGGTGGCTTGATCGTGGTCGGTGGTCGTGGTGGTCGACGACAACCTCCGGCGGGGCTGGGTGGTCTCGGTTGGGTAAGGGGGGTTGGGGAGGAGAGAGAAAATGTAAAGGGAGTGGGTATTTTTATTTTTATTTTTATTTTATTTCAGTTTTTAATTTAGGCCACTAGATCAAGGTAAGATGGAGGGT
Organism: Spergularia marina; assembly: GCA_963680865.1. Lineage (NCBI taxonomy): Eukaryota > Viridiplantae > Streptophyta > Magnoliopsida > Caryophyllales > Caryophyllaceae > Spergularia > Spergularia marina. Next base: position 7,101,817 of record OY804544.1, on the reverse strand, counting down.
TGAGATTACTTCTCACTTCTCACGAAATTAATACTTCTCATTTGATTCCACTTGATCAAGGTAAAATTGATATATATATAGGAAATCTATCAAATGAGAAGTATTAATTTCGTGAGAAGTGAGAAGTGATCTCAGCCATCTATTTCACTTGATCTAATGGTCCATATTAAAGTTTACAATAAAAGAAAAATAAAATTAAAAATACACCAAATCTCCTCAATCCCTTACATTTTCTCTCTCCTCCCCCTTCCCTCCTATCTCTCTCCCCGCGCACCTACCTCGTGCCGCCCACCACCATCGCCGGCGTGCACCGTCGACAACCTTCGACGGCGAAGGAACCACCGGACGAATCGACTGACTACCGCGAGTCTTCGTCCGACATCAGTATCTTCCGCCGAGCACCGTTTGGCCGCGAAAACCGTCTTTTCCCTCCCTATTTTTCACGCACATTTCTCCAGAATCGGCCGCTGCCTCTAAACGCCGCCGCATATCGTCACCACGAATGGCTTCCTCTGGCGACTAGGCTTCTATTGACGCCGCATATAGTCACCGCCTCTCAGTTTTGCAGCGCTAGTGTAACAACCCTAAATTTTCGCAATGATAAATGAGGAAATATTATAGAATTGTTACTCCGCAGTTGATTATCGAGTCAACTGCTAGGCTTGAAATTCAATTAGAACTTAATAAATTCGAACAAACGAAAAGACGACAGCGGAAGACTTAGAATGTCGAGCTACAGTTCTCAAAACTGAAATTAAATTACAAAAACAAATATAATCCACGTCTAAATAATGTTTATGAAAAGTTCCCGGCATGCAAATGAATTCCTCTAGCAAGCATCCACAACATGAAGACCTGTCAACTATGCCATCGAAGAATGACATAGGCCCCAGAACACGGTAGGGAACAAACCAGAAAACAGAACGTCAGCACAGGCTGAGTAAGAAACATAAAGCAGAGAAACAAAGATACGCGCCGCGCGGCGCGTAGCTAACAAATAATAAGCACTGGATGTAATAATGAATACAGAGTACCATCGGGACACGGCAGTGCGATAGTCACGTATCGCTGACGAGACAAACGGTCTTGTCTAACATACACGGCTGGGCTCCTACCCCGCAGCCACCACAATCTCGTTCCGACGCGAGCTAGAGTACATATAAACGATTCCTAAAGACTTAAAATGTGCACACCCCTCGCTAGAGATCCAGTAGGATGCGTACCTCTAGGAGGAAAGCCTAATAGGCAGTCGGTAGCTACTCCGACCGAAACAGTACCTTGATCAGAGGTATAAACAGTGATCGGTCGGTGCCGCATCACATTCACTCTAGGTGGTAATCATATCGTTATTTTCTTTCATCCGTTTTATATTCGTTATTTGATGGTACGTTATTCGATAATACAATTTATAAATGGCCGTAGCCGGATTCAATTCTCATCAACAAGAACACAAGCGAAGTCAACAACGACAATGATAGACCACTCGGCCGAGAAGCCAAGTGGCCGAGAGGCCAAATGAGACCGGGGCCGAGAGGCCAGTTATAAAGGAAGTCGAAGGACATTGATGGGCGCATAAGACGGATTAGATACAACATGTGAAATGATTCCAATTGACAGAAACAAGTGAGCAATGAATACAAGACAGAGATATTTAAGGTTAGGAATCCAATCATTGAAATAGAACATGATATTTGCGAGGCTCAAAGGCTTGATCAACGTTCTTACCTTACAACGCCAATCCTCAATCATCCAATTATGAACTCAATCCACAATTCCCTAATCAAAAAGATGTAACCATAAGTCTTACAACTCACAACTATCACTAATATGAAACGGATCCACAAAGGGACAGTGGTAAAGAAACACGAATAACGTCTACCTTTGATATTGGATGACCACCAAATTTTAATATGTTGTATAAGGGTATGTCACAAACCTCTACTCAAACTTTCGTCCACAAACTCCAAGCGGATCAATGGGAATCAACTTCACAATGAACCACGAATAACAATTAGGGTTTACTCACGAAAACCAATGTAACTTTTGATAAAGAAGTCTAGGCCTTACCAATTTTGGATATGTTTTCAAATATATAGTTAGGAACATCCCCACAAAATATCGTCTTAAAATATCTTCTGAGTCGACGGGAATCATCATAATACCGAGGCGGCGACACAGTTTCTGGGTAGATAGATACAGCTCTACTAAAACACCTCTACAAGTATCATCCTATGGAATCTTGGCACGATCTACATCTTCCCGAGTTCTTATCAAAAGCACGGTTCTAACGCCACCAACCACGCTCCAATTAGAGATCGTATGAGAGAATTATATGTATTTTAAGTTGACACAGTGATGCTGGGAATTTTATGCGGGTGGAGGCTACGAAAAGAAGAGAGAGGGAGAGAAGGAGGCCGAATGGTTATGAAATAAAGCAAGGGTTTTCTTTATTATATGTATATATAGGTATGAGGGTAAACTCGGGTTTGGGCTTTATTCGTTGGGTGAGATGAGTGATCCATGAACCCAGCCCAAACTCAATTATAGGAACTCATTTTATCTTCCAATAATCGATTTAAAAAGTAACACCCTTATTAAATAATTACCCAAAAATACGGGGTGTTACAGCTAGAGCAAAATCAAAGATGTTTATTTCGCGATGACGGTGGATGCGGAGATTGTGGATGCGTTGGTTGGAGGACGGTGTGTGTTTTAATTAGTCAAATGATGGCTGTGTCTGAGGTGGTTCTGGTGGAGGTGAGGGCGGTGCTATGGCGACCGAAAAGGGGAATTCGGGGAGTGAGAAATGAGCGTGAGAGGGGAAATGGTGGATGAAGAGGTGGTGGAGTTGCCGCGGAGAAGGGGGCTTCTGGTCGCCGTACGACGTTGAACACGGTGGTGGAGGTGGCGCCGGATAACATGGTCGGCGGTTGTGCGGTCGCCGATTGTTGCGTGGGTGGCCGTCAGGTTGAGGAATGGGAAGGGGAAGGGGAAGAGGAGAGGGAGGAGAGAGAAAGTGGTGGCTGTGTGTTGAGAGTTTCGTTTGGATTTTTTTTTTTTTTTGGAGTTATCTATTTTAGTTAGAGTAGTTATGGAGTTACGTATTTAATTAGTGAAGTTAAGTTGGAGTTACGTGTTTAATTTGTGAAGTTTAGTTGGAGTTACGTGTTTTTGTTAGTGGAGTTAAATTGGAGTTACTAGTTTTAGTTGATTGAGTTAAGTTGGAGTTATTGGAGTTATGGGTTTTAATTATGGAGTTAAGTTGGAGTTAAGTTGGAGTTACGTGTTTTAGTTAGTGGAGTTAAGTTGGAGTTACGTGTTTTAGTTAGTGGAGTTAAGTTGGATTTATGCGATTTAGTTAATGGAGTTACGTAATTTAGGTAATGAAGTTATTTGAGTTACGTTTTTTATTTAATGAAATTAAGTTGGAGTTATGTGTTTCCACTAAAGTTAGACAATTTAGTTAGTAGAATTAACTGATTGGAGTTAAGAGTTTTAGTTAGTGGAGTTACGACTAGAGTTACGCAGTTTAGTTAGTGCAGTTATGCAAAATCAATGGTTGTGATTACTTCTCACTTCTCACCAAATTATCACTTCTCACCAAGTTATATATATATATATATATAATTTGGTGAGAAGTGAGAAGTAATCTCAGCCATTGATTTTGCGTAACTGGAGTAACTAAACTGCATAACTCCAGTCGTAACTCCACTAACTAAAACTCTTAACTCCAGTCAGTTAACTCTACTAACTAAATTGCATAACTCCAATGAGCTAACTGCATAAAGTAAATTGTCTAACTCCAGTATTATTAGTAACTCCGCCATATTCAACAAAAACTCATTAATTCTAACGGAACTTAACTCAGACTTAACTCCATTAACTAATTTATTAACTCTAACGTAACTGCAATAACTACAACACGTAACTCTAACTCGATTTTCTTTAATAAAACACGTAACTCTAATAACTCCACTATCTAAATCACGTAACTCCGACTTAACTCCATTAACTAAATCACGTAACTCCAATTTAACTCCATCAACTAAAATACATAACTCCAACTTAATTTCATAAAATAAAAAAACGTAATTCTAATAACTCCACAACCTAAATCACGTAATTCCGACATAACTCCATTAACTAAATCACATAAGTCCAACTTAATTTTATTAAAAAAAAAAAAACGTAACTCTAATAACTCCACTACCTAAATTACGTAACTCCGACATAACTCTAATAACTAAATCACATAACTCCAACTTAGTTTCATTAAATAAAAAATGTAACTCTAATAACTTCACTACCTAAATCACGTAACTTCGACTTAACTCCATTAACTAAATCACATAATTTCAACTTAACTCCAATAACCAAAACGCTTAACTCTAACTTGCCCCTTCTATCATTTTCTCTCTCCTCTCCTCTCCCCAACCCTTCCCCCTGACAGCTACCCACGCAACCACCGACAACCTCACGCACCACCACCTTACACGGCGCCACCACCAGCACTGTGTTCACCTTCCGACGACGAGCATAAGCCCTCTACCCCGCGACACTTCTACCACCGTATCACCGCCCATTTCCCCTCTCTCATCTTCTCTCATTCGCTGAATCGGAGAAGACGGAGATCAACGGCGGCGAACAAGGACGGCGGCCAGATCTGCAATTAGAGAGAGCGAAAAGAAGGATAGAGATGATATCATTCGCGGTGGTGCGATGAGCGACGAAGAATTTCTGATAGCCGCCGAAGAATCGTCGCAGCGGGTGGAGTCGAGCGATGTTGTCGTAGCTGGCAGTGGTGGTGGACAGTGAGCCCGGTGGCGGCGACGGAGGTTATAAATGCCGGCGGCGAGATCTGGAAATTGAGAGCGAAAAGAAGGAGAGAGAAGGCGTGGCACGTCGCATGGTGAAGGCCGACGGAGGTCGAGGATGGCCGACGATGACTCGCGGTATTTAGTCGAGTTGGGCGGTGGTTCCTTCGCCGGCGAATGATGTCGACGGTGCACGCCGACGACGGTGGTGGGCGGCGGGCAGGTGCGCGGGGAGAGAGAAAAGGAGGAAAGGGGATGAGTGAGAAAATGTGAGGGATTTGGGAGTTTCAGTGTATTTTTAATTTTATTTTTTCTTTTATCATAATATTTAATATGGACCATTAGATGAAGTGAAATGGATGGCTTAGATTACTTCTCACTTCTCACGAAACTAATACTTCTCATTTGATATATATATATATATATATATATATATATATATATATATATATATATATATATATATATATATATATAATATTATATATAATTACCGGTCAGAAGTAGTCTTAAAGTCAGAAGTAATCTGAGCCACACATTTATCTTAGATGAATGGAAGAGATTAAACCAAATAAACAACCAAAAAAAAAAAAAAAGACCCACCCCCTCCCCTTTTCTCTCTCCTCCCCCAACCCCCCTCCAACCACCCGACACCGCCCCAGCCCCGCCTGGTAGCCTTCGCCGACCACTACAAAAACCTGCCCCGACCCAGCCATCGTGATCTGCGGACCACCCCGACCTCACCTCCGCCGTTCCCACAAGCCGCCGCCCCTTCCTTCTCCCCCATTTCCTCCCTTTTCCACTTCGAAAATTGGGGGAGAAGTGGCAACGAAGCTAGGAGGGGCGGCGACAACGAGGGACGGGCGGCGAACGTCGGGGGAGGGGCGACGATATTCAGGGAGGGGCAGGGGTTGGGGAAGGGAGTGAAAGAGGGGAGAGAAAATGAGGAAAAGAGGACGATTGAGGCGACGACGAGGGGAGAAGGCTGCCGACGTGGGGTCGCCGGAGTGGGGCGCGTCGATTGGTGGTGGTGGTTGTGGTTGTGGGAGGGTGGAGGAGGAGAGAGAGAATAAAATGGGGTTCATTTTTCTGATTTTTTTTTTTAATTTTTATTATTATTAAAGTTACGTATTTTAGTGTGTGGAGTTATTGGAGTTATTAAAATTATCAAAGTTATTGGAGTTAAGTCGGAGTTACGTGTTTTATATTTATTGGAGTTATTATAGTTACGTGTTGTAGTTAATGGAGTTATATTAAGACACGTGTTTTAGTTATTGAAGTTATTGAAGTTATCAGGGTTACGTGTTTTATAGTTATTGGAGTTATTATAGTTACGTGTTGTAGTTAATGGAGTTATATTAAAACACGTGTTTTAGTTATTGAAGTTAAAGTTATCGGAGTTAAGTCGGGGTTACGTGTTTCCGTTATCGGAGTTAAGTTGTAGTTACGTATTTTAGTTAATATTGTTAAGTTAGAGTTGTAAAGTTATCGTAGTTATATGGTATAGTTAATGGAGTTATAGAAAAATTGAAGTTAAGAGTTAGTGGAGTATCAAGATGTGTGGCTCAGATTATTTCTGACTTCTGACTTTAAGACTACTTCTGACCTGATTCAATTCAAATTCTCTCTCTCTCTCTCTCTCTCTCTCTCTCTCTCTCTCTATATATATATATATATATATATATATATACATGCGAGATCAGGTGCGAACTCCTGCTCGCGTGAGAACTGCGCACCGCCATAGAGTGACAGACATTGTCACATAGAATGACACTTACATTCAATGACACAAAATATCCATAGAATGACACCTCCATACAATGACATCGAAAAGTCTATACAATGACATGAAAATTTAGAGCTCATGTAGGAATTGAACCTACAACATTTGTGTATGTACACAAATGTTTTACCAAATGAGCTATCAAATCAACCACCACAACCACAACCACAACCAATGACACTATTCTGTGCATATAATGACAAATAGCGTCCATAGAGTGACACATCTACAATTTATACAATGACACCGTACAATAATACCGAGTGTCCATAGTGTCATTCTATAGACAAACCTATGTCATTCTATGGACAAACTTGTGTCATTCTATGCACAATCGTATCTCATATGCACAACCGTAAATCATTCTATGCACAGACGTGTCATACTACGCACAAACGTGTGTCATTCTACGCACAATCATGTGTCATTCTATGCACAAACTATGTGTCATTCTATGGACAATTGTCTGTCATTCTATGGACAACCACAACCACCACCACCACAACTAGTGACCGCCGCCGCAGCCACAAATAACAACAATCGCAAAATCAAACAAATAACAACCACCACCACCACAATGCTTTCGCCGTCCTCGTTTTACCGCAACCCCACCCGCACCCGCCACCACCACCACAACAGCAACAAAAACAACAAAAACAACAACAACAACAACAACAACAACAACATGTGTCATTGTATGCACAACCATGTGTCATTGTATGCACAATCATGTGTCATTGTATGGACACCCACAGCCACCGCCACCACAACCAGTGACCGCCACCACAACCAGTGACCGCCACCACCGCCTCCACAAACAACATCAACAACAACCACCGCAAAAACAACAAATAACATACATCATTTGCTAATCAAATCGATTAACCGACAAAATTACACAACAAATCAAATAAAACATCAATTTTTCCATGCAATCGAATCGATTAATCATGAAGAAATTGAAATATAAATCTCAAATTTCAATCTAACAATAATTGATGACAAAACGACGAATCATGAAGAAATCAAAATGTAAATCTCTGATTTAAATTCAAGGAGATTTCAATTGAAGCAATATATTCGAAAAATAATAGCAAACCTAAATCGAGGATACATCAAGATCGACGGCGACGACAAAATGAGAATTGACGGCAGCGGGAAGATGAGAATCGACGATGGCGGCGAGAAGCAAAACCGAAGACGGCGGCGCGCGAGAAGCAAAACTGACCGCAGCGGTGCGCGAAAAGGGAGAACGACGGCAGCGGCGAGGAGAGAGTGGTACTGAGAAGAGAGGGAGAGGAGGCGATATTTAAAAAGAGATGGAGGCGTCGATGGCAGGGGCGACGACGAGAGAGTGAGAAGCCGCGAGATTTAAAGAGAGATGGAGGCGACGTTGGCGGCGATGGAGGTGACGGTGGCGAAGATGGAGGACGGTAGCGGCGAAGAATTAGGGAGGAAATGAGGAGAGAGAAATTGAAGAGAATGGTGAGGTCGAAAAAGTGGGAATTAGAAATGAGAGGAGAGATAAACTGAGAGTGGGAGGGAGGGTTTTGTTTATTATCGCGAATGACTGAATTGCCCTTTATGACGTGTGTGATCTGCTGACCGTAGGATCTATATCATCTAACGGTCAAGATTGGGTGCGCAGTACTCACCTAAAGAGGGGTACTCTTATGATCCTCACTATATATATATATATATATATATATAGCAAATTGCTAAAGGTCTACAGTATATACACAATTAATTTGTCTACAATGTAAAATTGAGTTAGTAGTAGTAAAATTGAGACCGGAGCAGTAAAATTAATTTTACTACTTGAATTTTTCATTACGATTAATTTTACTACTCCGATTTTAATTTTACTGCTACTAACTCAATTTTACGTTGTTATAGACAAATTAATTGTGTCTACACTGTAGACCTCTAGCAATTTGCATATCTAATCTAATACTATATATTAAAACCTGAAACCAAGTGTTTCTTAGGAGGACACTTGGCACACATTAATTGGATAGCACAATGAAATTATATATTATGGTAATTATTAGGTAATTTATGGAAAAAAAAATAATTTATTGTGATAAGTTAGCTAATTATGGCAAAGCTAATTTATGGTAATAATTTGAAATATAATATGATATAACGAGTGACGGGATAGTAGAATGAAAATGAAATAGTATAATGGGTGACGCGATATGAAATAAAAATGAAATAATATAATGGGTGACGTAAAAGTGGAAAAGAAATAAAAATACGATGAGTTAGTAAAAATAAATAAATAAATATATATATATATATATATATATATATATATATATATATATATATATATATATATATATATATATGACGAGTGACCAAAGTTGAAAGAAAAAAATACGTAAAATATCATTCATAATATTATTATAACAAAATAAACCTACTTTGTTTTTATGAAACGAATATAAACAATATAAACAGGTAGCCCGGGCGCGGGCCGGGCATGCAAACTAGTCTAATATATATATATATAAAAGAGGGATTTTTGAAGAGCCGAGAGAGAGTCCAACAAAAAATAAATACTGAGAGAGTTTAGAAAATGAGAAACACCCCCCATTTTATTATTAACAACTCAAATGGAAATCCACATAGAGAATCCTTATTTTCGTGAGACTCTTTAATAAATGTATTGCGACATAATCACTTATAACATTACTTATGTGTATCGGAAAATTTCAAAACATATATCATTAGATTTGTTTCGAAATGTATCTCAATTTGAGATCCTTTTACACATTTTTACGATATGCAAAACAATTAAGTTACTCCGTATACATTTAGTAGAGATTTGTTTTTTGAAAAAAATAAAAAAGCTTAAAGAGAGTCCAAAATAAGAGAAATGGTGAGAGTGTCCAAAGAATGAAAGATTCTCCCAACATTTATTAGCCAGACTCCATACTTTCATAAAATTGCAATTTGAAAGATATTTAAATGTGACGTGACATAATTAGTCGTAACTTTCATTTTATATATAAAAAAAATTAATACATATAACTCATTAAACCTGTTTTGAAATTTAATCTAAAATGAGTTTCATTATACATATGTTTGATAGAAATGCATTAATCAGCAGTCATGTAGCGAAAATTGCAAAAATGACTATTCCTAAACTAAACTCAACAAACAAAATATAAACACTACATCTGACTATCGAGGAAACATGTTCAACGTGGAACTTTTGTATAATAAGAATTATCATACACAATATAATATGTGTACCGTGCAACGCACTCATGAAAGATTAAAATGGAATTTAAACATCTGTTCTTTTTTTTGTATAAAAAAAGGGATTTTTGAAGAGCATAGAGAGAGTCCATCATTTGAGAAATACTCAAAGAGTTTAGTGTATGGTGAAAGAGCGCAAAAGAAGAGTCAATCATTTAAGAACTAATCAAAGAGTTTAGTGTACGGTGAAAGAGCAAAATGAAGAGTCCATCATTTAAGAATTACTCAAAGAGTTTAGTGTATGGTGAAGGAGCAAAACATGAGATGATAGATTACACAGTTAATTATTAATCATTTACACTATATTATAGAAATACGGTATGATTGATCATACAATTGGTTAGTGTATCAGAAACTTTTGAAACATATATCATTTTATTTGATTTGAAATGAATTTCAATTTGAGATCCATTTATACATTTTCCGATAAGCAATGCATAATGATTACAATCGACTTTATATACTATATCTATTAAAAAAAGGTGTTTTTCAAGAGTATAGATAAAAAATGTTGTTTGTATAATTTAAACATGAACAATCTAGACAACTTTGTATTTTTTTTTTAATTAATCAAGATTTTAAAATACATGTAAGCAGCATCACAACAATTGTTATGAATTATTTTTATTGAAATGATAGCATAATTTGTTATAAAAAAAAAATTATTAAGAATGATATAATATTTGAACCGTGCAACGCACGGGCTTAAAACTAGTACTATATATTAAAACCTGAAACCAAGTCTTTCCTAGGAGGACACTTGACATTTATTAATTGGATAGAACATAAAAATAGCATTAAATACAATTATCGGTTAGGATATGGTAAGAAATTATTATAGGGTAGTATAATATTATTAGTTAATTTATGGAAAATAATCATTATGGTAATTTATTAGAACAAAGATAAGATTTTTCTCATAAAACGAGTATAAACGATATAAATACATAGGGCGGGCGTGCCACGGGCATGCAAACTAGTATATTAGATACACGTTACCGAGAACGACAAGGAGACGAGGAGTGGAATCAATCGGAACTCTTAATTCAGCAGGACTCCTAGTCTCCTATATATATACTAGTCCTGTCTCCCTCGTTTAACGTATAAACCATGCATGTTGGCCGAATATAAAACATAATATTCTCGTCTCCCTTCTGCCTAAAGAGATTTCCGGTTTTTTTTTTTTTTTGGCAAAACATAGAAAGAGCGGTACGAGGCTACGAGCACTCTCTACGCTCATCAATTGGCATGTCGAAATTATTGGTTTTGCCTTCAACAACAGAGAAGATAGACAATAATGTAGAGGATGGGGTAGAGAGATTGAGTAAACTTCCGAAAGATGTACTGATTGATTGCATTCTGAGTCGGTTGGATATGAAAGAAGTCGCAAAAACATTAGGTCTAACGTCAAAGAAATTCAGGTATGCGTGGAAGTATTGCAAGAATATTGAACTCAAGCCCGAGGCCTATTCAAGAGTAGTATTACGTAGTTTTAACCGCGCCTTGCGGTCTCATCGTGCTCCGTGGATCGATAGGTTCATTATCGATATCTCAATAAGACTAGAAGACCGGTGTTTTGATCGTTGGGTTCGGTATGCCCTTTGCAAACGAGTCCAATTCCTGTACCTTAGATTCATTAAAATACAATATGGTCCTTATTGGTGGCTTAAATGTGACGAAAAAGCTGATCTTAATACTTTGGGGCTTGATCTTATAAAAAGTGTTGCAACTGGGATTACGTTTCTTAGGTCATTGCATCTGGAAGCTGTCAGCGTGAATGCAGAATGTCTGGAACACCTGTTGTCGTGTTGCCACCAGTTGGAACATGTAAGTGTGGTCTGTTCACCTACTCTATGGCGTCTCAGTGTTACATCCTCGAGTTTGAAAAGTTTACACTTGTATAGATGTTACAGATTAGAACATCTCGAGATCGATGCTAAAAAACTTGGCTTCTTCCTGTTTTATGATTGCCATCCCAAAACTGATATACTGTTTAAATGCGCACCATGTCTCGTCGAAGCTGAATTTGGGGCTGAATCTACCACTCCACCATACTCAACTTTCAGTAAACTCAGCTTCGTTGCTAACCAGCTAACCACTCTTACCATGGTAATACGTAAAATGGTCAGTGTTTGTTTCTTCGTCTTCAAGTACAAAACAAAATACACATTATGCGAAGATGATGTATGTGTCTGTTTCTTACTTGTTTTTGTTTCAGGTTGAGATCAGTGCAATGTCTGATCAGCATAGGGCCGTTAAGTACGGGACGTTTACAACAACCTTATGCAATGTCAAGCATTTAACCCTCCGGTTTCATAATATTAACAGTTTGTTTATTCTGTGGCGCTTTATAGAGGCATGTCCAAGATTGTACAAGTTGAAGCTGCAGGTAAATAAGCAAGCATGACCTGCTGCGCCTGCGCGCGCTCCTGTCTTATCTTATAAGCTACCATCTTTTGACGGATTATTAATTATCATGTATGTACTGTGTTGCAGCAAGAGCAGATGGATTCGGATCCATTAGATGAAACCTATGATCAGAAGAGTATGCAGGGCCTTAGGTTTAGACGAGTGGATCCTGTCCCGGCCTTGGCAATATTGGAGATGGCTGGATTAATAGGGAGTCCAGATGATTTTCGGTTCATTTCAAATGTCATAGATGTGGCAGTGTCTTTGGAGACCATAATCTGGGATCCTAATGGCTGTTACCGGACTTACTTGGCTCCCACTAGTCCGGATCTCATACAAACTTCTAGGTACAGGGCTAGGAGCCTTAAAAAAATTGTCCCACCAAAAGTCAAGCTGATGCTTCTTTAGTAAGCTCAGATTATGTTGTTATCTGATTCATCATTGTGTTCCGACTACAACTAACAAGCAAACAGAAAGATCAGAGATGAATGCTTGTAATTGTTTCGCAAATATCCTAACTAGGTTTTTTGTACTGAACCTAGCAAACAAGACTGAATGACAATAACACTTTTAAGTACCATGTGATGCATACTTCGTGTTCCTGGAATCAGACAGCCTGAAGCCGGCATTAAGCTTCCTGTAGCTAACAGTTGGTAACAACAGCACCTTTTATCCATATGAAGCAGAAGCAATACCTAAGGCTTAAACAACTTAATGTCAGGCTACAGTCTGACCAATTCCTGATTACAGCGGATAGTAGCACATAGGTACTGATTCGATGGATGTCTTCGAGTCTAAATATATGCGGATTACTATTTATAATTTCTGGTGATCATCTGATACTAGTTCGCCTGTGTAACCATATAACGCCCGCCCAGTCCATCCAATACCACTGATTAAAGCAAAACCAATATCTGCATAAACTGCTATCAGGGTCGCAACCTGCTGGAAGACGAGAATCAGTAAATATATGCCACGGATAGAAGGGTCTTTCAATTTTCCAGACAGTGGTTGAAATAAACGGGAAAGGACTGGAACCAGGGGAGACAGAACGAAGAGTCTATTGCACCAGAAGTTCAGAATCTTCTTACCAGTTGCGCCACCATGAATGCAGACGCTAATAGAATTCCTGGTCTGTCCAGAAATAACCAGTTCTGACTGCGGAAAACAAAAATGAGAGCCTGGCTGATGATGCTCACTTGCAGATATACAGCATATGAGTTTTTCTCAGTGTTTGCAGATAAAGAGCTCACACCAAAATGCCTCTGAAATAGAATAAAAGGAATACACAAGAAAAAATAAACTGTCATTTTCTTGATATCGTGTTAACAGAGCCTGGCTTAAGTGTGATTGCCAGTGCCGTTCTGACCAGCCGAACTATATTCCAAAGAATGAAAAACTATACAGTTGAGTTCTGATCCAATTATTCTTGTCTCTCTAGCATTGAAATTATACAGTTGACAACAGCACCTTTTATCCATATGAAGCAAAAGCAATACCTAAGGACTGAACAACTTAATGTCAGGCTACAGTCTGACCAATTCCTGATTACAGCAGATAGTAACACATAGGAACTGATTTGATACATGTCTTCGAGTGTAAATCTTTGAAAATTACTATTTATAATATATGATGTAAGACATCATTCTGTCAGCCTTGAAATTTAGGCAAAACTGGGCAGAGATCCTATGAACCAATTTATGCTGTCAAAAAACCTCAACTAACATCAGACATAACACTGATATTATGAACAGTACATTAATATCCATTTGTTCCAGCAATTATACACCTTAGCAATGTCTCAAAGACTAAGATATAAGCACTAGGAATGTTGCTTTGAATACAATGCTACATTATATTCTATCACATTTGTGTCCGACAAACAGTCTTCAATCTTTTGGTCAGTAGAATTGCTGCCTTCTCTTGGAAAACTTCAATTTTCCGGTGTCGGCCAAAGAAGGAAACTCAGTCTCGTCCAGTTTGTAAGATTCAGCAACAGTTTGTTCGGCAACAGGTGGTTCAGTAGGCGGTACGTTGCTTTCCTCTACAGGCTGGTGTTCCTTCAGCTGCTGCGTATCCTCAACAACATTGGAAACAGTCAATTGTTCAGTGACGCACACATTTTCTTCATCTTTTTCCGGAAGCTCCAAATTAGGATGGTGATGGTCATCAGGCAGCTGCTCCATATGTTCAGCAACAGCAGAAACATTTGATGATTGAGTGACACACACACTGTCTTCACCCTGGTCGATTAGCATTGGTGTCGATTTTCCCAATAGTTCAACCAGTAACTGTTTCAGGCCATCTAGTTCGTGATAAACCTCTTCTGTCATACTTGAACTTCCAGCATCCTTGAACCACATCTCCTTCAGGTCAGTCAGCGTCAATTTTAGATCTTTTACTTCTCTTATTAGCTCTGTTTCTAAAAGTGCTGCTAATGAAAAAAGAATCAATTATGTAAAACTTCATAAGTGAAGTTTAAAGAGTGTACTGTAAACTTCTCGAACCTTTTGAATTCTTATGAATATGCCAGGTAAATGTCCCTCTTCACTAACACAGGAGAGATACTGGCCGAAGAAAATGCCAGAAAGAAAGCAGGACTCCATGACAGAAGCATTTATCTAACAGCTCATTCTATCATATACAGCATAACTAGCAGACAATGACTTTTTGCAGGCATGCTTCTTAAGTTCAAAACAAGGTTCCTATCAGCTCATTAGCATCCTGAAATTACTCCATTTCAATTTTTATATGCATACAGTAAGACAATATCATGTTCCTACGTAAAACCCAGGCAAATCTTACAAGGCTGTTTCAGCTAATCATCGAACAAATCTCGACCCTTAACATAAACAACATCAAAATGCACATTTTCAGCTCTAATCAATGTAACATAAACATGAACAATCAGTATCATTAAATTTCACACTGATTTCCCAATTATATCAAGATTCAGCCAAACCCATGAAATTCAAATTCCAAAAAAAAAAAAAAAAAAAAAAACGAAGAAAAACTAATACCGTAGTAACCAAAGTCGGGAAACCTATCCATGTAGTCATCGGGATACTCGGGCTGAGTACGAATACTCCCAATGTCACTAATACTCCCAATATCACTTTGAAAAGACGATCCTGAAATATTACATGCATTATAAGTTAGCATCAGCAATCACTAATCTTGGAAACTCGATCATCTAGCAATAAGGAAATCTTGCGAAGTTGCGAAATTACTTGACTCGACAGTTGAGCCATCGCTAAGAGCTTCAATGGCGGGTATCTTGAGTTTGAAGCAACTTGTTGGGTTCGGTCTTGAAGGTCCATCAATGGCATGCGGGGTTTCTTTGGAGGATAGAACAGTAAGAGTGTCAGAAGTTCCGTGAATGGTTTCTTTGGGAGAAGTTTCTTGATTTTTTTGGCTTGTTTGACAAGTTTCTTCCATGATTGAAATATTGGAACAGAGGAGGGAAAATTAGTTAGGATTGCAGAAGTGGCGGTTATTCAGCTTTATTAGTTTATTTATCTATTATAAACTGCGTGTAATGTGAAAAAGGCCAAGTGAATATTTTGATTTGGTATGGAAAAACACTCAAGTGTAAGTGTGTAACCCTCTATATATACAATTTGCTAATTTGTAGCCCTCTATACAAATTGTTCTCAACTTATATTCTAATACACTCCGGAACACAAAAATGATATTAACGCGAACGTGACAGTAAAATGAAGGACATAAAACTGTTGAGGTCGAACATCTCTACTAACCTTCAAATTTTCAAGTTGCGGACATATGTACTAAGGAATCACCAAGAAATTAAACAAGTTACTACGACTGTCATTACTAATAACTAGTACAATCTTACAAGTTACAACTATCATGAGTATGATTGTCTACAGTACATGACAACTATTCAAGAGAGGACATTTGAACATAATGTTCAAGTCCTAACCTCACAGAATTGACGTAATCCCTCTGGCTATGAGCAGCAAAACCCGGCAATGCTAGTCCAACAATCCTCACCATGATAGAAAACCAATTCTCTTGGTAGTCTAAAGTCTAAACCATGCACATAATGCATTGCTAAGCCCCTGATCAGCTCCCAGACAGCGTTCAGGTATGCCGTAAGCAAGCAGGTACTTCAAGCCCAGGAAGTTCTTGTTTGGCTCCTCGTCTACTTTCTTTAGGGATCATTCATACATATAACAGGCCAAACCAAAGTAAACAGTCAGATTCCTTTCCATCAGAAGGTAACGAAGAGATAAAGGTTTAGCACCAACTACTGCCATATTTGCTGCAATTTCAGATGACATGAGTTAAAACGGCAAGGTAAAGAATTAGAGAAGTGTACTATACCTTCTGAGTATAAAAGCTATTGAAGTAGAGGCAATCACCAAAATGCTTGTACAAGAATGTTTCATCATCATAAGGGAGTCGAGGCACGACATCATTACAGTAGACAACTCGGACGTACCTAGCCTCAGGCTTACAAAGTTGTGCTTTTGTGAAATTCCCCAGTTCCCTGTCTCCAACCCTTGGCTGTCCAAATGTACGTATAGACACCCAACAACCTAGACAGCAATTCTGTCTCGTCGTGTAAGACCAGCACAGTTGGGAACAAGATCGCCAGAGCCCCACCTAAACTGTGCCCTGTAACGACAAATTTTGCATTTGTATGTTCTGCCAATAACTCCTTCAGCTTGTATTTGACAGAATAATAAGCAGTTGATTCCCCCATTACTGGTACAGGGATTCTGTTGGCAGCAGAAATGTCCTTAAACTGGAGATTCTGCTGTAGTGTTTTGGTATCAGTTCGGCTTCCCAAACCCAAGGCTTCTAAGAATCCTACATGAACTTTCCCTATTTTTGGGATTTCGTACCAAGAATAGTCGAAATCTGTAATCCAATCACCAGAATCAAAAGGCTCAGTGCCTCTGAAACTGATCAATATCAGATTAGCATCCACAGGCTTGTCACAGAGAATGAAGACTTGGGTAGAGTTCTCCTGATGATATTCTGACAATGTATACGAGAAGAAAAACCTAAGTAAACAAGTCAGAGCAACAGAAGAGTCCACAAAGTGACGTTCTCCTGAAGTTACACGATTTCAGTGAGGTTCTTACCATTCCAGCCATTGTAGAAGTCCACAAAATGCATCTGTTTCAGATCAAAAACAGAAAAAACCACCTATATCAGCTGCTTAAGAAATGAAACATTCAAACCCTCAAAAAAAAAAAAAAAAACATTCTACACTAATCACAGCCCTATGTTGGAGTGCTTAAACTTCTACACTGTAAACACATAATAAGGGTCTACACTTGGCACTGAGTAATTTTGGAAAAGCCGGAAGGAGAAACAGTTGTTCTGCAAAAACGTTTACATGTCAACATTTACATGCTTACACTACAGGATGTAAATTCTGATATACTTGCCTTCCAATTGTTAACTACAACTTCTTTGACCAGCAGAACATTTTCTATGTTAACTCTTCACATGTGCTTCCGTTTTGTTTCCAGATTCTAGCGCTGTGCCAAAAGAAAAATGAGATTGCTGAAGAAGTGCATAACATGATTGACAAATTTGCTGAAAGGGGACTGAGATCACTGGCAGTTGCCTTGCAGGTATAAAAGCTCTTATACTTTCGTTCTGATATCCGGACTTCTGATGAAGGCAGAGCTCTGAAGTCTTCTTCAATGTTAACTCTTGGTCAGAACTGTAATCCAAATAAGAATTGTTAAGTAGCGCGTGTCTGCTCTCAGTAGTGCCAATGTAATAGAACCTGGCCAGATATAACATCATTACTCTAAAATCATTTTGAATTATAAGTGATTATGGTTGGATTCATACATCAAATAATCCAAAGGACTTACTTGTAATTGTAATCCTGAATGATGGTAATGACATCTTAAATCTTATCAGTTGCTATTACTGTTTTGAAACGTGTTCGGTCATCAATGTAAAACATCGCATTCACGTCACTTACTCAAATAGAAATTGGAAACTTGAATGCATGAATCTGCCGCAGGCACCATCATGACCATATCAAAAGATCGTGTCAAACCATCTCTGAGCCCTGACAGCTGGAAGTTGAACGAAATCTTCATAACTGGAGTTTTTATCGGCACATACTTAGCCTTGGTCACTGTGCTGTTCTACTGGGTTGCAGACAGCACTGATTTCTTTGAGGTATTGAGCGTATATACACTTTCCTTTCCTGAGCAGAAATGTCTTTATGCTGTCATAAAGAAAATGACAGTTTATTATTTCATGTGTACTTTTATTCTATTTCAGAGGCATTTTGGTGTGAGCTCTTTATCTGCAAACACTGAGAAAATCTCATCTGTTGTATATTTGCAAGTTAGCATCATCAGCCAGGCTCTCATTTTTGTTACCCGCAGTCAGAACTGGTCATTTCTGGAGAGACCAGGAATTCTATTAATGTCTGCATTCATGGTGGCGCAACTGGTAAGAAGATTCTGAACTTCTGGTGCAACAGACTTTTTGTTCTGTCTCCCTGGCTCCTGTCCTTTCGTGTTTCTTTCAACCACAGTCAGGAAAATTGGAAACCCTTCCATTCGTGGCGTTTTTTCACTGATTCTCGTCTTCCTGCAGGTTGCGACCCTGATAGCAGTTTATGCAGATATTGGTTTTGCTTCAATCAGTGGTATTGGATGGGGCTGGGCTGGCGTTATATGGTTATACAGCCTAGTTTTCTACTTTCCTCTGGATGTTATCAAGTTTGTGGTTCGCTACGGTTTGAGTGGAGAAGCTTGGAATCTTCTATATGACAGAAAGGTAGGGATAAACTCTTTAGCTTGACCCTTCTCATCTTAGCTTGTCTATATTGATTTCTCATGCAAATAATCTTTTTAACAGACTGCATTCACTTCCAAGAAAGATTATGGAAGGGAAGACAGGGAAACGAGGTGGCTGGTTTCTCAGAGATCTTTACAAGGCCTGCATTCCATGGAACACGAGGGTGAAGGACGACAAAGGAGGAACAGTTACTCTCTGATTGCTGAACAGGCCAAACGCCGTGCTGAGATAGCAAGGTACATATTCTTGTTGGACTAAGGCTTTGTTGTCGTTGTAGCTGCATAGTCTAGTCTCAGCTAATTTATGTTGATGAGATCGCGGAATATGCAGGCTAGGGGAGTTGTACACACTTAAAGGGCATGTGGAGTCAGTTACGAGGTTGAAGAATTTGGATCATGCTTTGATCTCATCTCCACATACAATCTGACATATCTTCCCATGAAATGCTCATACCTGCAAATACTGGAGTATGTAACATTCACTCTTCTCAGATATCGTCGAGAATTCGACAAGATGCTGTTTCTGATTTATCTCCATTCACAATTCTTTCAATCCAGAGCTTGAGAAAATGTCCATTTTACAAATTAAACCCATAAAGTTTTACTGTTTCCAAGTTATATTTTCCCAAGCAGCCTGTTTTGTTGACATTACTTCTGCCACTTCTTGTATCTCAGAATATACAACTGTACTATCTTTGATTGTGTTTGATCCTTGATACCGAAAGATTTTTCTATTTAAATATCAGTGTTAGAGGATAGAATAATAGGAAGATTCTAGAGTTTAGGGTTAGGGTTATTCCGATTTCCGAGTCAGTATGTTATTTATAATACAAACTGACTCGGAATAACCCTAACTCTAGACTCTAGAATCTTCCTATTCTATCCTCTAACAATCAGCATTGCAGATATTTAAATGATTTCTGTCTTGTTTCGCTCTGCTTAATCACGTACTCGAGTTATTCCTTCCTGAACAGATCAGATAATGTAGGCTTTATCCGGTGATAACAGATAGGCGTTCCCGAAAGTGGTAGCAAACACTTCGACCAGGAAAGCCAACTGCAATGTGTGAAGAGTTGCACAAAAGAAAGGCTACTACCATATATAACTAGTTTGATGGCCCGTGCAACGCCCGGGCTACTGATGTTTAAATTTTAAAATTAGGTAAACGAAATTTTTATCTAAAACCTAAAATCTCATTTAAAACACCCGTGGGATATTTGTAATGTCATTAGATGGAAAGTCACCTTTAAAAACCTAAAATCATGTATCGAACGTTCGTGGGATTTTTTTAATGTAATTAGATGGAAAGTTACATTTCAAAATCTAAAATCCCGTTTCGAACACTCGTGGGATATTTGTTATGTAATTAGATGGAAAATTATCTTTCAAAATCTAAAATCTCATTTTGAACACCCGTGAGATATTTGTAATGTAATTAGAGGAAAAGTCGCATTTCAAAAGCCAAAGTCCCATTTTGAAACACCCGTGGGATATTTGATCAAATTGCCATAAATCATGTAATTATTATATTACATAACTATTTTCCATAAATTAAGTGATTAATAATGTTATTTTATTGGAATAATATTACCATATAATATCTACTTACCATATCCTATTTTGGATAAACTTTATTTAATAATATAATAATATTATTATATGCCATGTGTCAGCGTGGGAATTGAGCGAGTTCACGATTACACACACACACACACACACACACACACACATATATATATATAGGGGGCATATCCAGTGAGAAGTGAGAAGTAATCTGAGCCATTGATTTCGCATAATTGCAGTAACTAAACTGCATAACTCCAGTCGTAACTCCATTAACTAAAACTCTTAACTCCAGTCACTTAACTCTACTAACTAAATTGCATAACTCCAGTACTCTAACTCCATAAAGTAAATTGTCTAATTTGAGTATCATTATTAACTCCACCAAATCCAACGAAAATTCATTAACCCTAACGTAACTCCACTAACTAAAACACGTAACTCCAACACAATTTCCTTTAATAATAAAACACGTAACTCTAATAACTCCACTACCTAAATCACGTAACTCCGACTTAACTCCATCAACTAAAACACGTAACTCCAACTTAATTTCATCAAATAAAACACATAGCCCTAATAACTCCATTACCTAAATCACGTAACTCCAAATTAACTCCATCAACTAAAACACGTAACTCCAACTTAATTTCATCAAATAAAACACGTAACCCTAATAACTACACTACCTAAATCACGTAACTCCGACTTAACTCCATCAACTAAAACACGTTCCGGTAGGAAGTTATATATTGGTAGGAAGGTAAGAAGTACCTGTATAGTATTATCAATATCTGATATTGAAACCAACAAAACTAATAACACATCTAAACAAAAGGCATTTATTCTTATAAAATGTGCTTTTAATTCAACCAAAAAACACTTTTATTCTTATAAAATGTTATTATTACAAATGCACTTCTAATTTAACAAAATACACTTATTCTTAGAAAATCCATTTCTAATTCAACAAAATGCACTTTTCTTATCAAATGCACTTCAAAATTTAACAAAATACACTTTTCTTATAAAACGCACTTCAAATTTAATAAAATGCACTTTTCTTATAAAACGCATTTCAAATTTAATAAAATGTACTTTAATTTAACAAAATGCACTTATTCGTATAAATGCACTTATAATTTAACAAAATGCACTTATTCTTATAAAATGCACATATTCTTATAAAATGCACTTCTAATTTAACAAAATGCAATTATTCTTATAAAATGAACTTTAATTTAACAAAATGCACTTAGTCTTATAAAATGCATTTCAAATTTAATAAAATGCACTTATTCTTATAAAATGCACTTCTAATTTAACAAAATGCAATTATTCTTATAAAATGAACTTCTAATTTACAAAATGCACTTTGTCGTTTTAGGTATTATAAAATGCACTTTTAATCAAACAAAATGCATTTGGACTTATAAAATGCATTTCTAATTCAACAAAAAAACACTTATTGTTATAAACGCACTTCCAATTTTACAAAACGCACTTCTAATTTAACAAAATACATTTCTAATTTAACAAGATGCACTTATTCCTATAAAATGTACTTTTAATTTAACAAAATGCACTTCAATTGAACAAGATACACTTAGTCTTATAAAATGCATTTCTAATTTAACAAAATGCACTTTTTCGTTTTGGTTTTATAAAATGCACTTTTAATTTAACAAAAAACACTTGTAATTAAACAAAATGCACTTTGTCTTTTAATTTTATACGATGCACTTCTAATCAAACAAAATGCACTTCTAATTTAACAAGATGCACTTATTCGTAAATAAAACGCACTTTAATAAAAAAAATTTAAAACAAAAAAAAAAAACAGAAAAATGAACCACATTTTTTTTTCTTTCCTCCCTCCCATACCCACCACCACCACCACCACATTATTAAAGTTACGTATTTTAGTGTGTGGAGTTATTGGAGTTATTAAAATTATCAAAGTTATTGGAGTTAAGTCGGAGTTACGTGTTTTATATTTATTGGAGTTATTATAGTTATGTGTTGTAGTTAATGGAGTTATATTAAGACACGTGTTTTAGTTATTGAAATTATTGAAGTTATCGGGGTTACGTGTTTTATAGTTATTGGAGTTATTATAGTTACGTGTTGTAGTTAATGGAGTTATATTAAAACACGTGTTTTAGTTATTGAAGTTATTAAAGTTATCGGAGTTAAGTCGGGGTTACGTGTTTCCGTTATTGGAGTTAAGTTGTAGTTACGTATTTTAGTTAATATTGTTAAGTTAGAGTTGTAAAATTATCGTAGTTATATGGTATAGTTAATGAAGTTATAGAAAAATTGAAGTTATGAGAGTTAGTGAAGCATCAAGATGTGTGGCTCAGATTACTTCTGACTTCTGACTTTAAGACTACTTCTGAACTGTTTCAATTCAATTCCTCTCTCTCTCTCTCTCTCTCTCTCTCTCTCTCTCTCTCTCTATATATATATATATATATATATATATATAGCAAATTGCTAAAGGTCTACAGTATAAACACAATTAATTTGTCTACAATGTAAAATTAAGTTAGTAGTAGTAAAATTCAGACCGGAGCAGTAAAATTAATTATAATGAAAAATTCAGGTGGTAAAATTAATTGTATTCGTAGTAAAATTATTGCTGATTGTAGACACTTTTGGGTGTCTACACTGTAGACCTCTAGCATTGTCCATATATATATATAGGCCCGTGCAACGCTCGGGCTACTTATGTTTAAATGTTAAAATTATGTAAACGAATTTTTTTATCTAAAACCTAAAATCTCGTTTCAAACACCCGTTGGATATTTGTAATGCAATTAGATGGAAAGTCACATTTAGAACCTAAAGTCATGTTTCGAACACCCGTGGGATATTTGTAATGTAATTAGATGAAAACCCACCTTTAAACCTAAAATCTCATTTCGAACACCCGTTGAATATTTGTAATGCAATTAGATGGAGAGTCACATTTAAAACCTAAAGTCATGTTTCGAAATCTAAAATCTCGTTTCGAACACCCGTGGGATATTTGTTATGTAATTAGATGGAAAATTATCTTTCAAAATCTAAAATCTCATTTTGAACACCCGTGGGATATTTGTAATGTAATTAGAGGAAAAGTCACATTTCAAAAGCCAAAGTCCCATTTTGAAACACCCGTGGGATATTTGATCAAATTGTCATAAATCAAGTAATTACTATATTACATAACTATTTTCCATAAATTAAGTGATTAATAATGTTATTTTATTGGAATAATATTACCATATAATATCTACTTACCATATCCTATTTTGGATAAACTTTATTTAATAATATAATAATATTATTATATGCCACGTGTCAGCGTGGGAATTGAGCGAGTTCACGATTACACACACACACACACACACACACACACACACACACACACACACACACATATATATATATATATATATATAGGGGCTCCATCCAGTGAGAAGTGATAATTTGGTGAGAAGTGAGAAGTAATCTCAGCCATTGATTTTGCGTAACTGCAGTAACTGAACTGCATAACTCCAGTCGTAACTCCACTAACTAAAACTCTTAACTCCAATCCTTTAATTCTACTAACTAAATTGTCTAACTTTAGTGAAAACACATAACTCCAACTTAATTTCTTTAAATAAAAAACGTAACTCAAATAACTCCACTACCTAAATTACGTAACTCCATTAACTAAATCGCATAAATCCAACTTAACTCCATTAACTAAATCGCATAAATCCAACTTAACTCCACTAACTAAAACACGTAACTCCAACTTAACTCCACTAACCAAAACACGTAACTCTAACTTAACTCCATAATTAAAACCCATAACTCCAATAACTCCAACTTAACTCAATCAACTAAAACTAGTAACTCCAATTTAACTCCACTAACAAAAACACGTAACTCCAACTAAACTTCACAAATTAAACACGTAAATCCAACTTAACTTCACTAATTAAACACGTAACTCCATAACTCCACCAACAAAACCTCGTAACTCCAATAACTCTAGTAACCAAAACACGTAACTCCAACTTAACTCCAATAATAAACACGTAACTCTACTAACTAAAATTGGTAACTCCAACGTAACTTCACGTAACTCCAACTTAACTCTCGTAACTTTAACATAATTCCACTAACTAAAACACGTAACTCCAACTCAACTCCATTAACTAAAACACGTAACTCCAACTTAACTACATTAACTAAAACACGTAACTCCAACTTAACTCCACTAATCAAAACACGTAACTCTAATAACTCCTTTTACTAAAATACATAACTCCAAGCAAAAAAAAAAAAAAAAAAAAAAAAAAAAAAAAAAAAAATGAAACTCCCAAACATAACCACCACTTTCTCTCTCCTCCCTCTCCCCTTCACCCACCACACAACCACCCACGCACCCACCACCGACAGCACCGCCCACCATATTAGCCAACGCCACCTCCACCACTGTCTTCACCGTCCTCCGGCGAGCAAAAGCCCCCTACTCCGCGACATCGCTAGCACCGTGTTCACCTCTCTCACTCGTTTCTTAGTTCTTAAACTCGTCTCTTCCCGGCGCCCTAGTCACCTTTCACTCGTTATCTCCCCTCAACGACGGCGGAAACACGAGGAAATGATGGGCATAGGGGCGGAAATGATAGAGGATGTCGTCGATGGTGTAGATCGACGGAGGAGAGCAGCGGCGGCGGCCGAATCTGAAGAAAACGCATGCGAAAATAGGGGAGAAGAATGAGGTTCGCGGCGACTCGGTGCTCGTAGAAGGCCGATGATACTGAAGATGACTCGCCGGAGTCGGCCAATTCCGTTGGTGCCGCGGTGGTGGTTGTTCGTGCATGCCGGCGGCCGCTAGATCTTGAAAAATGAGCTTGAAAGAAAGGGAGGGAGAAGACGAATTTCGCGGTGAAATGGTGCTCGGCGAACCACGTTGATGGCCGACGAAGATTCGCCGGAGATGGAGCAGTTGGCTGGTATCATCGGAGCTCGCGGTGGTGGACGTCGGTGTATGCCGACGGCGGCTTCCTGGCGGAAATGGGGAGAGGAAAGGAGAGGAGAGAGAAATTGGGGGATTAGGTTTTATTTTTTATGGGATTTAGATTGTTTTTTTATTTTATTTCCTTTCTTTTTATTTTAATCTGGACCATTGATCTAGGTTAAATGGAGGGATGAGATCACTTCTCACTTCTCACGAAATTGATACTTCTCATTTGATAGATTTCCTATATATATATATATATATATGGTCTATCCAGTGAGAAGTAGTAATTTGGTGAGAAGTGAGAAGTGAGAAGTAATCTCAGCCATTAATTTCGTATAAATGCAGTAACTAAACTGTATAACTCCAGTCGCTTAACTCCATGAACTAAATTGATTAACTCCAGTCGTATAACTCCATTAACTATTTTGCTTAACTCTAGTAACATAACTCTATTAACTAAATTATATAACTCCAATAATATTATTAACTTCATCAACTTTAACGTAATTCCATTAATTTTAGCATAACTCCACTAAGTAAAACACGTAACTCTAACTTAACTCCATCAACTAAAGCACGTAACTCCACCTTAACTCCACCAACCAAAACACGTAACTCCAATTTAACAAATTAACCAAAACGCGTAACTCTAATGTAACTCCATTAACCAAAACGTGTAACTCTAATTTAACTTCACTAACCAAAACACGTAACTTCACCTTAACTCCATTAACTAAAACACTTAACTCCACTAACCAAAACACGTAACTCCAACTTAACTCATTAACCAAAACGCGTAACTCTAATGTAACTCCATTAACCAAAACGCGTAACTCTGATTTAACTTCACTAACCAAAACACGTAACTCCACCTTAACTCCATTAACTAAAACACATAACTCCACTAACCAAAACACGTAACTCCAACTTAACTCCACTAACTAAAACACGTAACTCCAATAACATCACTAACTAAAAGACGTAACTCCATTAACTCCACTTTAATTCCATTAATTAAAACATGTAACTCCACTAACAAATACACATAACTCCAACATAACTCCACTAACTAAAACACGTAACTCCAACTTTAATAATAAAAAAAAAAAAATAGGAAAAAAAAAATTGAAAAATGTACCCACATTTTTTTTTCTCTCCTCCTCTTTCCACCCACCACCACCACTCACCTCCCTCCCACCACCGGCCACCTTCACCAACCACCACCCCGATCAAGCCGACCAGCACCACCATGCTCGCCGCCCTGCCTCCAGGCCATCGGTGGTGGTCCATCCCCCCGCCGACCACTTCACGTCCCCAATCGACCAATTCTCTCTCCTCAAACTCATTTTAAACCACCACGAATTTCCCCCTCACCGATGATCCGCCGCCCCTCCCTGACGTCAGCCGCCCCTTTCCCGACGTTCTCCGCCTCTCGCATGACGTTCGCCGCCCCTCCCCCGACGTTCCCCGCCCTTCCCCCAATTTTCAAAGTAGAAAAAGGAGGAAATGGGGAAGAAGGAAGGGGCCGGCGGCGTGTGGGAAAGAGGGAGGGGAGGTCGTGGTATCCCGCCGATCACGGTGGCTTGATCGTGGTCGGTGGTCGTGGTGGTCGACGACAACCTCCGGCGGGGCTGGGTGGTCTCGGTTGGGTAAGGGGGGTTGGGGAGGAGAGAGAAAATGTAAAGGGAGTGGGTATTTTTATTTTTATTTTTATTTTATTTCAGTTTTTAATTTAGGCCACTAGATCAAGGTAAGATGGAGGGTTGAGATTACTTCTCACTTCTCACGAAATTAATACTTCTCATTTGATTCCACTTGATCAAGGTAAAATTGATATATATATAGGAAATCTATCAAATGAGAAGTATTAATTTCGTGAGAAGTGAGAAGTGATCTCAGCCATCTATTTCACTTGATCTAATGGTCCATATTAAAGTTTACAATAAAAGAAAAATAAAATTAAAAATACACCAAATCTCCTCAATCCCTTACATTTTCTCTCTCCTCCCCCTTCCCTCCTATCTCTCTCCCCGCGCACCTACCTCGTGCCGCCCACCACCATCGCCGGCGTGCACCGTCGACAACCTTCGACGGCGAAGGAACCACCGGACGAATCGACTGACTACCGCGAGTCTTCGTCCGACATCAGTATCTTCCGCCGAGCACCGTTTGGCCGCGAAAACCGTCTTTTCCCTCCCTATTTTTCACGCACATTTCTCCAGAATCGGCCGCTGCCTCTAAACGCCGCCGCATATCGTCACCACGAATGGCTTCCTCTGGCGACTAGGCTTCTATTGACGCCGCATATAGTCACCGCCTCTCAGTTTTGCAGCGCTAGTGTAACAACCCTAAATTTTCGCAATGATAAATGAGGAAATATTATAGAATTGTTACTCCGCAGTTGATTATCGAGTCAACTGCTAGGCTTGAAATTCAATTAGAACTTAATAAATTCGAACAAACGAAAAGACGACAGCGGAAGACTTAGAATGTCGAGCTACAGTTCTCAAAACTGAAATTAAATTACAAAAACAAATATAATCCACGTCTAAATAATGTTTATGAAAAGTTCCCGGCATGCAAATGAATTCCTCTAGCAAGCATCCACAACATGAAGACCTGTCAACTATGCCATCGAAGAATGACATAGGCCCCAGAACACGGTAGGGAACAAACCAGAAAACAGAACGTCAGCACAGGCTGAGTAAGAAACATAAAGCAGAGAAACAAAGATACGCGCCGCGCGGCGCGTAGCTAACAAATAATAAGCACTGGATGTAATAATGAATACAGAGTACCATCGGGACACGGCAGTGCGATAGTCACGTATCGCTGACGAGACAAACGGTCTTGTCTAACATACACGGCTGGGCTCCTACCCCGCAGCCACCACAATCTCGTTCCGACGCGAGCTAGAGTACATATAAACGATTCCTAAAGACTTAAAATGTGCACACCCCTCGCTAGAGATCCAGTAGGATGCGTACCTCTAGGAGGAAAGCCTAATAGGCAGTCGGTAGCTACTCCGACCGAAACAGTACCTTGATCAGAGGTATAAACAGTGATCGGTCGGTGCCGCATCACATTCACTCTAGGTGGTAATCATATCGTTATTTTCTTTCATCCGTTTTATATTCGTTATTTGATGGTACGTTATTCGATAATACAATTTATAAATGGCCGTAGCCGGATTCAATTCTCATCAACAAGAACACAAGCGAAGTCAACAACGACAATGATAGACCACTCGGCCGAGAAGCCAAGTGGCCGAGAGGCCAAATGAGACCGGGGCCGAGAGGCCAGTTATAAAGGAAGTCGAAGGACATTGATGGGCGCATAAGACGGATTAGATACAACATGTGAAATGATTCCAATTGACAGAAACAAGTGAGCAATGAATACAAGACAGAGATATTTAAGGTTAGGAATCCAATCATTGAAATAGAACATGATATTTGCGAGGCTCAAAGGCTTGATCAACGTTCTTACCTTACAACGCCAATCCTCAATCATCCAATTATGAACTCAATCCACAATTCCCTAATCAAAAAGATGTAACCATAAGTCTTACAACTCACAACTATCACTAATATGAAACGGATCCACAAAGGGACAGTGGTAAAGAAACACGAATAACGTCTACCTTTGATATTGGATGACCACCAAATTTTAATATGTTGTATAAGGGTATGTCACAAACCTCTACTCAAACTTTCGTCCACAAACTCCAAGCGGATCAATGGGAATCAACTTCACAATGAACCACGAATAACAATTAGGGTTTACTCACGAAAACCAATGTAACTTTTGATAAAGAAGTCTAGGCCTTACCAATTTTGGATATGTTTTCAAATATATAGTTAGGAACATCCCCACAAAATATCGTCTTAAAATATCTTCTGAGTCGACGGGAATCATCATAATACCGAGGCGGCGACACAGTTTCTGGGTAGATAGATACAGCTCTACTAAAACACCTCTACAAGTATCATCCTATGGAATCTTGGCACGATCTACATCTTCCCGAGTTCTTATCAAAAGCACGGTTCTAACGCCACCAACCACGCTCCAATTAGAGATCGTATGAGAGAATTATATGTATTTTAAGTTGACACAGTGATGCTGGGAATTTTATGCGGGTGGAGGCTACGAAAAGAAGAGAGAGGGAGAGAAGGAGGCCGAATGGTTATGAAATAAAGCAAGGGTTTTCTTTATTATATGTATATATAGGTATGAGGGTAAACTCGGGTTTGGGCTTTATTCGTTGGGTGAGATGAGTGATCCATGAACCCAGCCCAAACTCAATTATAGGAACTCATTTTATCTTCCAATAATCGATTTAAAAAGTAACACCCTTATTAAATAATTACCCAAAAATACGGGGTGTTACAGCTAGAGCAAAATCAAAGATGTTTATTTCGCGATGACGGTGGATGCGGAGATTGTGGATGCGTTGGTTGGAGGACGGTGTGTGTTTTAATTAGTCAAATGATGGCTGTGTCTGAGGTGGTTCTGGTGGAGGTGAGGGCGGTGCTATGGCGACCGAAAAGGGGAATTCGGGGAGTGAGAAATGAGCGTGAGAGGGGAAATGGTGGATGAAGAGGTGGTGGAGTTGCCGCGGAGAAGGGGGCTTCTGGTCGCCGTACGACGTTGAACACGGTGGTGGAGGTGGCGCCGGATAACATGGTCGGCGGTTGTGCGGTCGCCGATTGTTGCGTGGGTGGCCGTCAGGTTGAGGAATGGGAAGGGGAAGGGGAAGAGGAGAGGGAGGAGAGAGAAAGTGGTGGCTGTGTGTTGAGAGTTTCGTTTGGATTTTTTTTTTTTTTTGGAGTTATCTATTTTAGTTAGAGTAGTTATGGAGTTACGTATTTAATTAGTGAAGTTAAGTTGGAGTTACGTGTTTAATTTGTGAAGTTTAGTTGGAGTTACGTGTTTTTGTTAGTGGAGTTAAATTGGAGTTACTAGTTTTAGTTGATTGAGTTAAGTTGGAGTTATTGGAGTTATGGGTTTTAATTATGGAGTTAAGTTGGAGTTAAGTTGGAGTTACGTGTTTTAGTTAGTGGAGTTAAGTTGGAGTTACGTGTTTTAGTTAGTGGAGTTAAGTTGGATTTATGCGATTTAGTTAATGGAGTTACGTAATTTAGGTAATGAAGTTATTTGAGTTACGTTTTTTATTTAATGAAATTAAGTTGGAGTTATGTGTTTCCACTAAAGTTAGACAATTTAGTTAGTAGAATTAACTGATTGGAGTTAAGAGTTTTAGTTAGTGGAGTTACGACTAGAGTTACGCAGTTTAGTTAGTGCAGTTATGCAAAATCAATGGTTGTGATTACTTCTCACTTCTCACCAAATTATCACTTCTCACCAAGTTATATATATATATATATATAATTTGGTGAGAAGTGAGAAGTAATCTCAGCCATTGATTTTGCGTAACTGGAGTAACTAAACTGCATAACTCCAGTCGTAACTCCACTAACTAAAACTCTTAACTCCAGTCAGTTAACTCTACTAACTAAATTGCATAACTCCAATGAGCTAACTGCATAAAGTAAATTGTCTAACTCCAGTATTATTAGTAACTCCGCCATATTCAACAAAAACTCATTAATTCTAACGGAACTTAACTCAGACTTAACTCCATTAACTAATTTATTAACTCTAACGTAACTGCAATAACTACAACACGTAACTCTAACTCGATTTTCTTTAATAAAACACGTAACTCTAATAACTCCACTATCTAAATCACGTAACTCCGACTTAACTCCATTAACTAAATCACGTAACTCCAATTTAACTCCATCAACTAAAATACATAACTCCAACTTAATTTCATAAAATAAAAAAACGTAATTCTAATAACTCCACAACCTAAATCACGTAATTCCGACATAACTCCATTAACTAAATCACATAAGTCCAACTTAATTTTATTAAAAAAAAAAAAACGTAACTCTAATAACTCCACTACCTAAATTACGTAACTCCGACATAACTCTAATAACTAAATCACATAACTCCAACTTAGTTTCATTAAATAAAAAATGTAACTCTAATAACTTCACTACCTAAATCACGTAACTTCGACTTAACTCCATTAACTAAATCACATAATTTCAACTTAACTCCAATAACCAAAACGCTTAACTCTAACTTGCCCCTTCTATCATTTTCTCTCTCCTCTCCTCTCCCCAACCCTTCCCCCTGACAGCTACCCACGCAACCACCGACAACCTCACGCACCACCACCTTACACGGCGCCACCACCAGCACTGTGTTCACCTTCCGACGACGAGCATAAGCCCTCTACCCCGCGACACTTCTACCACCGTATCACCGCCCATTTCCCCTCTCTCATCTTCTCTCATTCGCTGAATCGGAGAAGACGGAGATCAACGGCGGCGAACAAGGACGGCGGCCAGATCTGCAATTAGAGAGAGCGAAAAGAAGGATAGAGATGATATCATTCGCGGTGGTGCGATGAGCGACGAAGAATTTCTGATAGCCGCCGAAGAATCGTCGCAGCGGGTGGAGTCGAGCGATGTTGTCG
This sequence comes from Spergularia marina, assembly GCA_963680865.1. Classification (NCBI taxonomy): domain Eukaryota; kingdom Viridiplantae; phylum Streptophyta; class Magnoliopsida; order Caryophyllales; family Caryophyllaceae; genus Spergularia; species Spergularia marina. The sequence continues at coordinate 7,069,620 of OY804544.1, read as the reverse complement.
TAGCTGGCAGTGGTGGTGGACAGTGAGCCCGGTGGCGGCGACGGAGGTTATAAATGCCGGCGGCGAGATCTGGAAATTGAGAGCGAAAAGAAGGAGAGAGAAGGCGTGGCACGTCGCATGGTGAAGGCCGACGGAGGTCGAGGATGGCCGACGATGACTCGCGGTATTTAGTCGAGTTGGGCGGTGGTTCCTTCGCCGGCGAATGATGTCGACGGTGCACGCCGACGACGGTGGTGGGCGGCGGGCAGGTGCGCGGGGAGAGAGAAAAGGAGGAAAGGGGATGAGTGAGAAAATGTGAGGGATTTGGGAGTTTCAGTGTATTTTTAATTTTATTTTTTCTTTTATCATAATATTTAATATGGACCATTAGATGAAGTGAAATGGATGGCTTAGATTACTTCTCACTTCTCACGAAACTAATACTTCTCATTTGATATATATATATATATATATATATATATATATATATATATATATATATATATATATATATATATATATATAATATTATATATAATTACCGGTCAGAAGTAGTCTTAAAGTCAGAAGTAATCTGAGCCACACATTTATCTTAGATGAATGGAAGAGATTAAACCAAATAAACAACCAAAAAAAAAAAAAAAGACCCACCCCCTCCCCTTTTCTCTCTCCTCCCCCAACCCCCCTCCAACCACCCGACACCGCCCCAGCCCCGCCTGGTAGCCTTCGCCGACCACTACAAAAACCTGCCCCGACCCAGCCATCGTGATCTGCGGACCACCCCGACCTCACCTCCGCCGTTCCCACAAGCCGCCGCCCCTTCCTTCTCCCCCATTTCCTCCCTTTTCCACTTCGAAAATTGGGGGAGAAGTGGCAACGAAGCTAGGAGGGGCGGCGACAACGAGGGACGGGCGGCGAACGTCGGGGGAGGGGCGACGATATTCAGGGAGGGGCAGGGGTTGGGGAAGGGAGTGAAAGAGGGGAGAGAAAATGAGGAAAAGAGGACGATTGAGGCGACGACGAGGGGAGAAGGCTGCCGACGTGGGGTCGCCGGAGTGGGGCGCGTCGATTGGTGGTGGTGGTTGTGGTTGTGGGAGGGTGGAGGAGGAGAGAGAGAATAAAATGGGGTTCATTTTTCTGATTTTTTTTTTTAATTTTTATTATTATTAAAGTTACGTATTTTAGTGTGTGGAGTTATTGGAGTTATTAAAATTATCAAAGTTATTGGAGTTAAGTCGGAGTTACGTGTTTTATATTTATTGGAGTTATTATAGTTACGTGTTGTAGTTAATGGAGTTATATTAAGACACGTGTTTTAGTTATTGAAGTTATTGAAGTTATCAGGGTTACGTGTTTTATAGTTATTGGAGTTATTATAGTTACGTGTTGTAGTTAATGGAGTTATATTAAAACACGTGTTTTAGTTATTGAAGTTAAAGTTATCGGAGTTAAGTCGGGGTTACGTGTTTCCGTTATCGGAGTTAAGTTGTAGTTACGTATTTTAGTTAATATTGTTAAGTTAGAGTTGTAAAGTTATCGTAGTTATATGGTATAGTTAATGGAGTTATAGAAAAATTGAAGTTAAGAGTTAGTGGAGTATCAAGATGTGTGGCTCAGATTATTTCTGACTTCTGACTTTAAGACTACTTCTGACCTGATTCAATTCAAATTCTCTCTCTCTCTCTCTCTCTCTCTCTCTCTCTCTCTCTCTATATATATATATATATATATATATACAGGCGAGATCAGGTGCGAACTCCTGCTCGCGTGAGAACTGCGCACCGCCATAGAGTGACAGACATTGTCACATAGAATGACACTTACATTCAATGACACAAAATATCCATAGAATGACACCTCCATACAATGACATCGAAAAGTCTATACAATGACATGAAAATTTAGAGCTCATGTAGGAATTGAACCTACAACATTTGTGTATGTACACAAATGTTTTACCAAATGAGCTATCAAATCAACCACCACAACCACAACCACAACCAATGACACTATTCTGTGCATATAATGACAAATAGCGTCCATAGAGTGACACATCTACAATTTATACAATGACACCGTACAATAATACCGAGTGTCCATAGTGTCATTCTATAGACAAACCTATGTCATTCTATGGACAAACTTGTGTCATTCTATGCACAATCGTATCTCATATGCACAACCGTAAATCATTCTATGCACAGACGTGTCATACTACGCACAAACGTGTGTCATTCTACGCACAATCATGTGTCATTCTATGCACAAACTATGTGTCATTCTATGGACAATTGTCTGTCATTCTATGGACAACCACAACCACCACCACCACAACTAGTGACCGCCGCCGCAGCCACAAATAACAACAATCGCAAAATCAAACAAATAACAACCACCACCACCACAATGCTTTCGCCGTCCTCGTTTTACCGCAACCCCACCCGCACCCGCCACCACCACCACAACAGCAACAAAAACAACAAAAACAACAACAACAACAACAACAACAACAACATGTGTCATTGTATGCACAACCATGTGTCATTGTATGCACAATCATGTGTCATTGTATGGACACCCACAGCCACCGCCACCACAACCAGTGACCGCCACCACAACCAGTGACCGCCACCACCGCCTCCACAAACAACATCAACAACAACCACCGCAAAAACAACAAATAACATACATCATTTGCTAATCAAATCGATTAACCGACAAAATTACACAACAAATCAAATAAAACATCAATTTTTCCATGCAATCGAATCGATTAATCATGAAGAAATTGAAATATAAATCTCAAATTTCAATCTAACAATAATTGATGACAAAACGACGAATCATGAAGAAATCAAAATGTAAATCTCTGATTTAAATTCAAGGAGATTTCAATTGAAGCAATATATTCGAAAAATAATAGCAAACCTAAATCGAGGATACATCAAGATCGACGGCGACGACAAAATGAGAATTGACGGCAGCGGGAAGATGAGAATCGACGATGGCGGCGAGAAGCAAAACCGAAGACGGCGGCGCGCGAGAAGCAAAACTGACCGCAGCGGTGCGCGAAAAGGGAGAACGACGGCAGCGGCGAGGAGAGAGTGGTACTGAGAAGAGAGGGAGAGGAGGCGATATTTAAAAAGAGATGGAGGCGTCGATGGCAGGGGCGACGACGAGAGAGTGAGAAGCCGCGAGATTTAAAGAGAGATGGAGGCGACGTTGGCGGCGATGGAGGTGACGGTGGCGAAGATGGAGGACGGTAGCGGCGAAGAATTAGGGAGGAAATGAGGAGAGAGAAATTGAAGAGAATGGTGAGGTCGAAAAAGTGGGAATTAGAAATGAGAGGAGAGATAAACTGAGAGTGGGAGGGAGGGTTTTGTTTATTATCGCGAATGACTGAATTGCCCTTTATGACGTGTGTGATCTGCTGACCGTAGGATCTATATCATCTAACGGTCAAGATTGGGTGCGCAGTACTCACCTAAAGAGGGGTACTCTTATGATCCTCACTATATATATATATATATATATATATAGCAAATTGCTAAAGGTCTACAGTATATACACAATTAATTTGTCTACAATGTAAAATTGAGTTAGTAGTAGTAAAATTGAGACCGGAGCAGTAAAATTAATTTTACTACTTGAATTTTTCATTACGATTAATTTTACTACTCCGATTTTAATTTTACTGCTACTAACTCAATTTTACGTTGTTATAGACAAATTAATTGTGTCTACACTGTAGACCTCTAGCAATTTGCATATCTAATCTAATACTATATATTAAAACCTGAAACCAAGTGTTTCTTAGGAGGACACTTGGCACACATTAATTGGATAGCACAATGAAATTATATATTATGGTAATTATTAGGTAATTTATGGAAAAAAAAATAATTTATTGTGATAAGTTAGCTAATTATGGCAAAGCTAATTTATGGTAATAATTTGAAATATAATATGATATAACGAGTGACGGGATAGTAGAATGAAAATGAAATAGTATAATGGGTGACGCGATATGAAATAAAAATGAAATAATATAATGGGTGACGTAAAAGTGGAAAAGAAATAAAAATACGATGAGTTAGTAAAAATAAATAAATAAATATATATATATATATATATATATATATATATATATATATATATATATATATATATATATATATATATATATATGACGAGTGACCAAAGTTGAAAGAAAAAAATACGTAAAATATCATTCATAATATTATTATAACAAAATAAACCTACTTTGTTTTTATGAAACGAATATAAACAATATAAACAGGTAGCCCGGGCGCGGGCCGGGCATGCAAACTAGTCTAATATATATATATATAAAAGAGGGATTTTTGAAGAGCCGAGAGAGAGTCCAACAAAAAATAAATACTGAGAGAGTTTAGAAAATGAGAAACACCCCCCATTTTATTATTAACAACTCAAATGGAAATCCACATAGAGAATCCTTATTTTCGTGAGACTCTTTAATAAATGTATTGCGACATAATCACTTATAACATTACTTATGTGTATCGGAAAATTTCAAAACATATATCATTAGATTTGTTTCGAAATGTATCTCAATTTGAGATCCTTTTACACATTTTTACGATATGCAAAACAATTAAGTTACTCCGTATACATTTAGTAGAGATTTGTTTTTTGAAAAAAATAAAAAAGCTTAAAGAGAGTCCAAAATAAGAGAAATGGTGAGAGTGTCCAAAGAATGAAAGATTCTCCCAACATTTATTAGCCAGACTCCATACTTTCATAAAATTGCAATTTGAAAGATATTTAAATGTGACGTGACATAATTAGTCGTAACTTTCATTTTATATATAAAAAAAATTAATACATATAACTCATTAAACCTGTTTTGAAATTTAATCTAAAATGAGTTTCATTATACATATGTTTGATAGAAATGCATTAATCAGCAGTCATGTAGCGAAAATTGCAAAAATGACTATTCCTAAACTAAACTCAACAAACAAAATATAAACACTACATCTGACTATCGAGGAAACATGTTCAACGTGGAACTTTTGTATAATAAGAATTATCATACACAATATAATATGTGTACCGTGCAACGCACTCATGAAAGATTAAAATGGAATTTAAACATCTGTTCTTTTTTTTGTATAAAAAAAGGGATTTTTGAAGAGCATAGAGAGAGTCCATCATTTGAGAAATACTCAAAGAGTTTAGTGTATGGTGAAAGAGCGCAAAAGAAGAGTCAATCATTTAAGAACTAATCAAAGAGTTTAGTGTACGGTGAAAGAGCAAAATGAAGAGTCCATCATTTAAGAATTACTCAAAGAGTTTAGTGTATGGTGAAGGAGCAAAACATGAGATGATAGATTACACAGTTAATTATTAATCATTTACACTATATTATAGAAATACGGTATGATTGATCATACAATTGGTTAGTGTATCAGAAACTTTTGAAACATATATCATTTTATTTGATTTGAAATGAATTTCAATTTGAGATCCATTTATACATTTTCCGATAAGCAATGCATAATGATTACAATCGACTTTATATACTATATCTATTAAAAAAAGGTGTTTTTCAAGAGTATAGATAAAAAATGTTGTTTGTATAATTTAAACATGAACAATCTAGACAACTTTGTATTTTTTTTTTAATTAATCAAGATTTTAAAATACATGTAAGCAGCATCACAACAATTGTTATGAATTATTTTTATTGAAATGATAGCATAATTTGTTATAAAAAAAAAATTATTAAGAATGATATAATATTTGAACCGTGCAACGCACGGGCTTAAAACTAGTACTATATATTAAAACCTGAAACCAAGTCTTTCCTAGGAGGACACTTGACATTTATTAATTGGATAGAACATAAAAATAGCATTAAATACAATTATCGGTTAGGATATGGTAAGAAATTATTATAGGGTAGTATAATATTATTAGTTAATTTATGGAAAATAATCATTATGGTAATTTATTAGAACAAAGATAAGATTTTTCTCATAAAACGAGTATAAACGATATAAATACATAGGGCGGGCGTGCCACGGGCATGCAAACTAGTATATTAGATACACGTTACCGAGAACGACAAGGAGACGAGGAGTGGAATCAATCGGAACTCTTAATTCAGCAGGACTCCTAGTCTCCTATATATATACTAGTCCTGTCTCCCTCGTTTAACGTATAAACCATGCATGTTGGCCGAATATAAAACATAATATTCTCGTCTCCCTTCTGCCTAAAGAGATTTCCGGTTTTTTTTTTTTTTTGGCAAAACATAGAAAGAGCGGTACGAGGCTACGAGCACTCTCTACGCTCATCAATTGGCATGTCGAAATTATTGGTTTTGCCTTCAACAACAGAGAAGATAGACAATAATGTAGAGGATGGGGTAGAGAGATTGAGTAAACTTCCGAAAGATGTACTGATTGATTGCATTCTGAGTCGGTTGGATATGAAAGAAGTCGCAAAAACATTAGGTCTAACGTCAAAGAAATTCAGGTATGCGTGGAAGTATTGCAAGAATATTGAACTCAAGCCCGAGGCCTATTCAAGAGTAGTATTACGTAGTTTTAACCGCGCCTTGCGGTCTCATCGTGCTCCGTGGATCGATAGGTTCATTATCGATATCTCAATAAGACTAGAAGACCGGTGTTTTGATCGTTGGGTTCGGTATGCCCTTTGCAAACGAGTCCAATTCCTGTACCTTAGATTCATTAAAATACAATATGGTCCTTATTGGTGGCTTAAATGTGACGAAAAAGCTGATCTTAATACTTTGGGGCTTGATCTTATAAAAAGTGTTGCAACTGGGATTACGTTTCTTAGGTCATTGCATCTGGAAGCTGTCAGCGTGAATGCAGAATGTCTGGAACACCTGTTGTCGTGTTGCCACCAGTTGGAACATGTAAGTGTGGTCTGTTCACCTACTCTATGGCGTCTCAGTGTTACATCCTCGAGTTTGAAAAGTTTACACTTGTATAGATGTTACAGATTAGAACATCTCGAGATCGATGCTAAAAAACTTGGCTTCTTCCTGTTTTATGATTGCCATCCCAAAACTGATATACTGTTTAAATGCGCACCATGTCTCGTCGAAGCTGAATTTGGGGCTGAATCTACCACTCCACCATACTCAACTTTCAGTAAACTCAGCTTCGTTGCTAACCAGCTAACCACTCTTACCATGGTAATACGTAAAATGGTCAGTGTTTGTTTCTTCGTCTTCAAGTACAAAACAAAATACACATTATGCGAAGATGCTGTATGTGTCTGTTTCTTACTTGTTTTTGTTTCAGGTTGAGATCAGTGCAATGTCTGATCAGCATAGGGCCGTTAAGTACGGGACGTTTACAACAACCTTATGCAATGTCAAGCATTTAACCCTCCGGTTTCATAATATTAACAGTTTGTTTATTCTGTGGCGCTTTATAGAGGCATGTCCAAGATTGTACAAGTTGAAGCTGCAGGTAAATAAGCAAGCATGACCTGCTGCGCCTGCGCGCGCTCCTGTCTTATCTTATAAGCTACCATCTTTTGACGGATTATTAATTATCATGTATGTACTGTGTTGCAGCAAGAGCAGATGGATTCGGATCCATTAGATGAAACCTATGATCAGAAGAGTATGCAGGGCCTTAGGTTTAGACGAGTGGATCCTGTCCCGGCCTTGGCAATATTGGAGATGGCTGGATTAATAGGGAGTCCAGATGATTTTCGGTTCATTTCAAATGTCATAGATGTGGCAGTGTCTTTGGAGACCATAATCTGGGATCCTAATGGCTGTTACCGGACTTACTTGGCTCCCACTAGTCCGGATCTCATACAAACTTCTAGGTACAGGGCTAGGAGCCTTAAAAAAATTGTCCCACCAAAAGTCAAGCTGATGCTTCTTTAGTAAGCTCAGATTATGTTGTTATCTGATTCATCATTGTGTTCCGACTACAACTAACAAGCAAACAGAAAGATCAGAGATGAATGCTTGTAATTGTTTCGCAAATATCCTAACTAGGTTTTTTGTACTGAACCTAGCAAACAAGACTGAATGACAATAACACTTTTAAGTACCATGTGATGCATACTTCGTGTTCCTGGAATCAGACAGCCTGGAGCCGGCATTAAGCTTCCTGTAGCTAACAGTTGGTAACAACAGCACCTTTTATCCATATGAAGCAGAAGCAATACCTAAGGCTTAAACAACTTAATGTCAGGCTACAGTCTGACCAATTCCTGATTACAGCGGATAGTAGCACATAGGTACTGATTCGATGGATGTCTTCGAGTCTAAATATATGCGGATTACTATTTATAATTTCTGGTGATCATCTGATACTAGTTCGCCTGTGTAACCATATAACGCCCGCCCAGTCCATCCAATACCACTGATTAAAGCAAAACCAATATCTGCATAAACTGCTATCAGGGTCGCAACCTGCTGGAAGACGAGAATCAGTAAATATATGCCACGGATAGAAGGGTCTTTCAATTTTCCAGACAGTGGTTGAAATAAACGGGAAAGGACTGGAACCAGGGGAGACAGAACGAAGAGTCTATTGCACCAGAAGTTCAGAATCTTCTTACCAGTTGCGCCACCATGAATGCAGACGCTAATAGAATTCCTGGTCTGTCCAGAAATAACCAGTTCTGACTGCGGAAAACAAAAATGAGAGCCTGGCTGATGATGCTCACTTGCAGATATACAGCATATGAGTTTTTCTCAGTGTTTGCAGATAAAGAGCTCACACCAAAATGCCTCTGAAATAGAATAAAAGGAATACACAAGAAAAAATAAACTGTCATTTTCTTGATATCGTGTTAACAGAGCCTGGCTTAAGTGTGATTGCCAGTGCCGTTCTGACCAGCCGAACTATATTCCAAAGAATGAAAAACTATACAGTTGAGTTCTGATCCAATTATTCTTGTCTCTCTAGCATTGAAATTATACAGTTGACAACAGCACCTTTTATCCATATGAAGCAAAAGCAATACCTAAGGACTGAACAACTTAATGTCAGGCTACAGTCTGACCAATTCCTGATTACAGCAGATAGTAACACATAGGAACTGATTTGATACATGTCTTCGAGTGTAAATCTTTGAAAATTACTATTTATAATATATGATGTAAGACATCATTCTGTCAGCCTTGAAATTTAGGCAAAACTGGGCAGAGATCCTATGAACCAATTTATGCTGTCAAAAAACCTCAACTAACATCAGACATAACACTGATATTATGAACAGTACATTAATATCCATTTGTTCCAGCAATTATACACCTTAGCAATGTCTCAAAGACTAAGATATAAGCACTAGGAATGTTGCTTTGAATACAATGCTACATTATATTCTATCACATTTGTGTCCGACAAACAGTCTTCAATCTTTTGGTCAGTAGAACTGCTGCCTTCTCTTGGAAAACTTCAATTTTCCGGTGTCGGCCAAAGAAGGAAACTCAGTCTCGTCCAGTTTGTAAGATTCAGCAACAGTTTGTTCGGCAACAGGTGGTTCAGTAGGCGGTACGTTGCTTTCCTCTACAGGCTGGTGTTCCTTCAGCTGCTGCGTATCCTCAACAACATTGGAAACAGTCAATTGTTCAGTGACGCACACATTTTCTTCATCTTTTTCCGGAAGCTCCAAATTAGGATGGTGATGGTCATCAGGCAGCTGCTCCATATGTTCAGCAACAGCAGAAACATTTGATGATTGAGTGACACACACACTGTCTTCACCCTGGTCGATTAGCATTGGTGTCGATTTTCCCAATAGTTCAACCAGTAACTGTTTCAGGCCATCTAGTTCGTGATAAACCTCTTCTGTCATACTTGAACTTCCAGCATCCTTGAACCACATCTCCTTCAGGTCAGTCAGCGTCAATTTTAGATCTTTTACTTCTCTTATTAGCTCTGTTTCTAAAAGTGCTGCTAATGAAAAAAGAATCAATTATGTAAAACTTCATAAGTGAAGTTTAAAGAGTGTACTGTAAACTTCTCGAACCTTTTGAATTCTTATGAATATGCCAGGTAAATGTCCCTCTTCACTAACACAGGAGAGATACTGGCCGAAGAAAATGCCAGAAAGAAAGCAGGACTCCATGACAGAAGCATTTATCTAACAGCTCATTCTATCATATACAGCATAACTAGCAGACAATGACTTTTTGCAGGCATGCTTCTTAAGTTCAAAACAAGGTTCCTATCAGCTCATTAGCATCCTGAAATTACTCCATTTCAATTTTTATATGCATACAGTAAGACAATATCATGTTCCTACGTAAAACCCAGGCAAATCTTACAAGGCTGTTTCAGCTAATCATCGAACAAATCTCGACCCTTAACATAAACAACATCAAAATGCACATTTTCAGCTCTAATCAATGTAACATAAACATGAACAATCAGTATCATTAAATTTCACACTGATTTCCCAATTATATCAAGATTCAGCCAAACCCATGAAATTCAAATTCCAAAAAAAAAAAAAAAAAAAAAAACGAAGAAAAACTAATACCGTAGTAACCAAAGTCGGGAAACCTATCCATGTAGTCATCGGGATACTCGGGCTGAGTACGAATACTCCCAATGTCACTAATACTCCCAATATCACTTTGAAAAGACGATCCTGAAATATTACATGCATTATAAGTTAGCATCAGCAATCACTAATCTTGGAAACTCGATCATCTAGCAATAAGGAAATCTTGCGAAGTTGCGAAATTACTTGACTCGACAGTTGAGCCATCGCTAAGAGCTTCAATGGCGGGTATCTTGAGTTTGAAGCAACTTGTTGGGTTCGGTCTTGAAGGTCCATCAATGGCATGCGGGGTTTCTTTGGAGGATAGAACAGTAAGAGTGTCAGAAGTTCCGTGAATGGTTTCTTTGGGAGAAGTTTCTTGATTTTTTTGGCTTGTTTGACAAGTTTCTTCCATGATTGAAATATTGGAACAGAGGAGGGAAAATTAGTTAGGATTGCAGAAGTGGCGGTTATTCAGCTTTATTAGTTTATTTATCTATTATAAACTGCGTGTAATGTGAAAAAGGCCAAGTGAATATTTTGATTTGGTATGGAAAAACACTCAAGTGTAAGTGTGTAACCCTCTATATATACAATTTGCTAATTTGTAGCCCTCTATACAAATTGTTCTCAACTTATATTCTAATACACTCCGGAACACAAAAATGATATTAACGCGAACGTGACAGTAAAATGAAGGACATAAAACTGTTGAGGTCGAACATCTCTACTAACCTTCAAATTTTCAAGTTGCGGACATATGTACTAAGGAATCACCAAGAAATTAAACAAGTTACTACGACTGTCATTACTAATAACTAGTACAATCTTACAAGTTACAACTATCATGAGTATGATTGTCTACAGTACATGACAACTATTCAAGAGAGGACATTTGAACATAATGTTCAAGTCCTAACCTCACAGAATTGACGTAATCCCTCTGGCTATGAGCAGCAAAACCCGGCAATGCTAGTCCAACAATCCTCACCATGATAGAAAACCAATTCTCTTGGTAGTCTAAAGTCTAAACCATGCACATAATGCATTGCTAAGCCCCTGATCAGCTCCCAGACAGCGTTCAGGTATGCCGTAAGCAAGCAGGTACTTCAAGCCCAGGAAGTTCTTGTTTGGCTCCTCGTCTACTTTCTTTAGGGATCATTCATACATATAACAGGCCAAACCAAAGTAAACAGTCAGATTCCTTTCCATCAGAAGGTAACGAAGAGATAAAGGTTTAGCACCAACTACTGCCATATTTGCTGCAATTTCAGATGACATGAGTTAAAACGGCAAGGTAAAGAATTAGAGAAGTGTACTATACCTTCTGAGTATAAAAGCTATTGAAGTAGAGGCAATCACCAAAATGCTTGTACAAGAATGTTTCATCATCATAAGGGAGTCGAGGCACGACATCATTACAGTAGACAACTCGGACGTACCTAGCCTCAGGCTTACAAAGTTGTGCTTTTGTGAAATTCCCCAGTTCCCTGTCTCCAACCCTTGGCTGTCCAAATGTACGTATAGACACCCAACAACCTAGACAGCAATTCTGTCTCGTCGTGTAAGACCAGCACAGTTGGGAACAAGATCGCCAGAGCCCCACCTAAACTGTGCCCTGTAACGACAAATTTTGCATTTGTATGTTCTGCCAATAACTCCTTCAGCTTGTATTTGACAGAATAATAAGCAGTTGATTCCCCCATTACTGGTACAGGGATTCTGTTGGCAGCAGAAATGTCCTTAAACTGGAGATTCTGCTGTAGTGTTTTGGTATCAGTTCGGCTTCCCAAACCCAAGGCTTCTAAGAATCCTACATGAACTTTCCCTATTTTTGGGATTTCGTACCAAGAATAGTCGAAATCTGTAATCCAATCACCAGAATCAAAAGGCTCAGTGCCTCTGAAACTGATCAATATCAGATTAGCATCCACAGGCTTGTCACAGAGAATGAAGACTTGGGTAGAGTTCTCCTGATGATATTCTGACAATGTATACGAGAAGAAAAACCTAAGTAAACAAGTCAGAGCAACAGAAGAGTCCACAAAGTGACGTTCTCCTGAAGTTACACGATTTCAGTGAGGTTCTTACCATTCCAGCCATTGTAGAAGTCCACAAAATGCATCTGTTTCAGATCAAAAACAGAAAAAACCACCTATATCAGCTGCTTAAGAAATGAAACATTCAAACCCTCAAAAAAAAAAAAAAAAACATTCTACACTAATCACAGCCCTATGTTGGAGTGCTTAAACTTCTACACTGTAAACACATAATAAGGGTCTACACTTGGCACTGAGTAATTTTGGAAAAGCCGGAAGGAGAAACAGTTGTTCTGCAAAAACGTTTACATGTCAACATTTACATGCTTACACTACAGGATGTAAATTCTGATATACTTGCCTTCCAATTGTTAACTACAACTTCTTTGACCAGCAGAACATTTTCTATGTTAACTCTTCACATGTGCTTCCGTTTTGTTTCCAGATTCTAGCGCTGTGCCAAAAGAAAAATGAGATTGCTGAAGAAGTGCATAACATGATTGACAAATTTGCTGAAAGGGGACTGAGATCACTGGCAGTTGCCTTGCAGGTATAAAAGCTCTTATACTTTCGTTCTGATATCCGGACTTCTGATGAAGGCAGAGCTCTGAAGTCTTCTTCAATGTTAACTCTTGGTCAGAACTGTAATCCAAATAAGAATTGTTAAGTAGCGCGTGTCTGCTCTCAGTAGTGCCAATGTAATAGAACCTGGCCAGATATAACATCATTACTCTAAAATCATTTTGAATTATAAGTGATTATGGTTGGATTCATACATCAAATAATCCAAAGGACTTACTTGTAATTGTAATCCTGAATGATGGTAATGACATCTTAAATCTTATCAGTTGCTATTACTGTTTTGAAACGTGTTCGGTCATCAATGTAAAACATCGCATTCACGTCACTTACTCAAATAGAAATTGGAAACTTGAATGCATGAATCTGCCGCAGGCACCATCATGACCATATCAAAAGATCGTGTCAAACCATCTCTGAGCCCTGACAGCTGGAAGTTGAACGAAATCTTCATAACTGGAGTTTTTATCGGCACATACTTAGCCTTGGTCACTGTGCTGTTCTACTGGGTTGCAGACAGCACTGATTTCTTTGAGGTATTGAGCGTATATACACTTTCCTTTCCTGAGCAGAAATGTCTTTATGCTGTCATAAAGAAAATGACAGTTTATTATTTCATGTGTACTTTTATTCTATTTCAGAGGCATTTTGGTGTGAGCTCTTTATCTGCAAACACTGAGAAAATCTCATCTGTTGTATATTTGCAAGTTAGCATCATCAGCCAGGCTCTCATTTTTGTTACCCGCAGTCAGAACTGGTCATTTCTGGAGAGACCAGGAATTCTATTAATGTCTGCATTCATGGTGGCGCAACTGGTAAGAAGATTCTGAACTTCTGGTGCAACAGACTTTTTGTTCTGTCTCCCTGGCTCCTGTCCTTTCGTGTTTCTTTCAACCACAGTCAGGAAAATTGGAAACCCTTCCATTCGTGGCGTTTTTTCACTGATTCTCGTCTTCCTGCAGGTTGCGACCCTGATAGCAGTTTATGCAGATATTGGTTTTGCTTCAATCAGTGGTATTGGATGGGGCTGGGCTGGCGTTATATGGTTATACAGCCTAGTTTTCTACTTTCCTCTGGATGTTATCAAGTTTGTGGTTCGCTACGGTTTGAGTGGAGAAGCTTGGAATCTTCTATATGACAGAAAGGTAGGGATAAACTCTTTAGCTTGACCCTTCTCATCTTAGCTTGTCTATATTGATTTCTCATGCAAATAATCTTTTTAACAGACTGCATTCACTTCCAAGAAAGATTATGGAAGGGAAGACAGGGAAACGAGGTGGCTGGTTTCTCAGAGATCTTTACAAGGCCTGCATTCCATGGAACACGAGGGTGAAGGACGACAAAGGAGGAACAGTTACTCTCTGATTGCTGAACAGGCCAAACGCCGTGCTGAGATAGCAAGGTACATATTCTTGTTGGACTAAGGCTTTGTTGTCGTTGTAGCTGCATAGTCTAGTCTCAGCTAATTTATGTTGATGAGATCGCGGAATATGCAGGCTAGGGGAGTTGTACACACTTAAAGGGCATGTGGAGTCAGTTACGAGGTTGAAGAATTTGGATCATGCTTTGATCTCATCTCCACATACAATCTGACATATCTTCCCATGAAATGCTCATACCTGCAAATACTGGAGTATGTAACATTCACTCTTCTCAGATATCGTCGAGAATTCGACAAGATGCTGTTTCTGATTTATCTCCATTCACAATTCTTTCAATCCAGAGCTTGAGAAAATGTCCATTTTACAAATTAAACCCATAAAGTTTTACTGTTTCCAAGTTATATTTTCCCAAGCAGCCTGTTTTGTTGACATTACTTCTGCCACTTCTTGTATCTCAGAATATACAACTGTACTATCTTTGATTGTGTTTGATCCTTGATACCGAAAGATTTTTCTATTTAAATATCAGTGTTAGAGGATAGAATAATAGGAAGATTCTAGAGTTTAGGGTTAGGGTTATTCCGATTTCCGAGTCAGTATGTTATTTATAATACAAACTGACTCGGAATAACCCTAACTCTAGACTCTAGAATCTTCCTATTCTATCCTCTAACAATCAGCATTGCAGATATTTAAATGATTTCTGTCTTGTTTCGCTCTGCTTAATCACGTACTCGAGTTATTCCTTCCTGAACAGATCAGATAATGTAGGCTTTATCCGGTGATAACAGATAGGCGTTCCCGAAAGTGGTAGCAAACACTTCGACCAGGAAAGCCAACTGCAATGTGTGAAGAGTTGCACAAAAGAAAGGCTACTACCATATATAACTAGTTTGATGGCCCGTGCAACGCCCGGGCTACTGATGTTTAAATTTTAAAATTAGGTAAACGAAATTTTTATCTAAAACCTAAAATCTCATTTAAAACACCCGTGGGATATTTGTAATGTCATTAGATGGAAAGTCACCTTTAAAAACCTAAAATCATGTATCGAACGTTCGTGGGATTTTTTTAATGTAATTAGATGGAAAGTTACATTTCAAAATCTAAAATCCCGTTTCGAACACTCGTGGGATATTTGTTATGTAATTAGATGGAAAATTATCTTTCAAAATCTAAAATCTCATTTTGAACACCCGTGAGATATTTGTAATGTAATTAGAGGAAAAGTCGCATTTCAAAAGCCAAAGTCCCATTTTGAAACACCCGTGGGATATTTGATCAAATTGCCATAAATCATGTAATTATTATATTACATAACTATTTTCCATAAATTAAGTGATTAATAATGTTATTTTATTGGAATAATATTACCATATAATATCTACTTACCATATCCTATTTTGGATAAACTTTATTTAATAATATAATAATATTATTATATGCCATGTGTCAGCGTGGGAATTGAGCGAGTTCACGATTACACACACACACACACACACACACACACATATATATATATAGGGGGCATATCCAGTGAGAAGTGAGAAGTAATCTGAGCCATTGATTTCGCATAATTGCAGTAACTAAACTGCATAACTTCAGTCGTAACTCCATTAACTAAAACTCTTAACTCCAGTCACTTAACTCTACTAACTAAATTGCATAACTCCAGTACTCTAACTCCATAAAGTAAATTGTCTAATTTGAGTATCATTATTAACTCCACCAAATCCAACGAAAATTCATTAACCCTAACGTAACTCCACTAACTAAAACACGTAACTCCAACACAATTTCCTTTAATAATAAAACACGTAACTCTAATAACTCCACTACCTAAATCACGTAACTCCGACTTAACTCCATCAACTAAAACACGTAACTCCAACTTAATTTCATCAAATAAAACACATAGCCCTAATAACTCCATTACCTAAATCACGTAACTCCAAATTAACTCCATCAACTAAAACACGTAACTCCAACTTAATTTCATCAAATAAAACACGTAACCCTAATAACTACACTACCTAAATCACGTAACTCCGACTTAACTCCATCAACTAAAACACGTTCCGGTAGGAAGTTATATATTGGTAGGAAGGTAAGAAGTACTTGTATAGTATTATCAATATCTGATATTGAAACCAACAAAACTAATAACACATCTAAACAAAAGGCATTTATTCTTATAAAATGTGCTTTTAATTCAACCAAAAAACACTTTTATTCTTATAAAATGTTATTATTACAAATGCACTTCTAATTTAACAAAATACACTTATTCTTAGAAAATCCATTTCTAATTCAACAAAATGCACTTTTCTTATCAAATGCACTTCAAAATTTAACAAAATACACTTTTCTTATAAAACGCACTTCAAATTTAATAAAATGCACTTTTCTTATAAAACGCATTTCAAATTTAATAAAATGTACTTTAATTTAACAAAATGCACTTATTCGTATAGATGCACTTATAATTTAACAAAATGCACTTATTCTTATAAAATGCACATATTCTTATAAAATGCACTTCTAATTTAACAAAATGCAATTATTCTTATAAAATGAACTTTAATTTAACAAAATGCACTTAGTCTTATAAAATGCATTTCAAATTTAATAAAATGCACTTATTCTTATAAAATGCACTTCTAATTTAACAAAATGCAATTATTCTTATAAAATGAACTTCTAATTTACAAAATGCACTTTGTCGTTTTAGGTATTATAAAATGCACTTTTAATCAAACAAAATGCATTTGGACTTATAAAATGCATTTCTAATTCAACAAAAAAACACTTATTGTTATAAACGCACTTCCAATTTTACAAAACGCACTTCTAATTTAACAAAATACATTTCTAATTTAACAAGATGCACTTATTCCTATAAAATGTACTTTTAATTTAACAAAATGCACTTCAATTGAACAAGATACACTTAGTCTTATAAAATGCATTTCTAATTTAACAAAATGCACTTTTTCGTTTTGGTTTTATAAAATGCACTTTTAATTTAACAAAAAACACTTGTAATTAAACAAAATGCACTTTGTCTTTTAATTTTATACGATGCACTTCTAATCAAACAAAATGCACTTCTAATTTAACAAGATGCACTTATTCGTAAATAAAACGCACTTTAATAAAAAAAATTTAAAACAAAAAAAAAAAACAGAAAAATGAACCACATTTTTTTTTCTTTCCTCCCTCCCATACCCACCACCACCACCACCACATTATTAAAGTTACGTATTTTAGTGTGTGGAGTTATTGGAGTTATTAAAATTATCAAAGTTATTGGAGTTAAGTCGGAGTTACGTGTTTTATATTTATTGGAGTTATTATAGTTATGTGTTGTAGTTAATGGAGTTATATTAAGACACGTGTTTTAGTTATTGAAATTATTGAAGTTATCGGGGTTACGTGTTTTATAGTTATTGGAGTTATTATAGTTACGTGTTGTAGTTAATGGAGTTATATTAAAACACGTGTTTTAGTTATTGAAGTTATTAAAGTTATCGGAGTTAAGTCGGGGTTACGTGTTTCCGTTATTGGAGTTAAGTTGTAGTTACGTATTTTAGTTAATATTGTTAAGTTAGAGTTGTAAAATTATCGTAGTTATATGGTATAGTTAATGAAGTTATAGAAAAATTGAAGTTATGAGAGTTAGTGAAGCATCAAGATGTGTGGCTCAGATTACTTCTGACTTCTGACTTTAAGACTACTTCTGAACTGTTTCAATTCAATTCCTCTCTCTCTCTCTCTCTCTCTCTCTCTCTCTCTCTCTCTCTCTCTCTCTCTCTATATATATATATATATATATAGCAAATTGCTAAAGGTCTACAGTATAAACACAATTAATTTGTCTACAATGTAAAATTAAGTTAGTAGTAGTAAAATTCAGACCGGAGCAGTAAAATTAATTATAATGAAAAATTCAGGTGGTAAAATTAATTGTATTCGTAGTAAAATTATTGCTGATTGTAGACACTTTTGGGTGTCTACACTGTAGACCTCTAGCATTGTCCATATATATATATATATATATATATATATATATATATATATATATATATATATATATATAGGCCCGTGCAACGCCCGGGCTACTTATGTTTAAATGTTAAAATTATGTAAACGAATTTTTTTATCTAAAACCTAAAATCTCGTTTCAAACACCCGTTGGATATTTGTAATGCAATTAGATGGAAAGTCACATTTAGAACCTAAAGTCATGTTTCGAACACCCGTGGGATATTTGTAATGTAATTAGATGAAAACCCACCTTTAAACCTAAAATCTCATTTCGAACACCCGTTGGATATTTGTAATGCAATTAGATGGAGAGTCACATTTAAAACCTAAAGTCATGTTTCGAAATCTAAAATCTCGTTTCGAACACCCGTGGGATATTTGTTATGTAATTAGATGGAAAATTATCTTTCAAAATCTAAAATCTCATTTTGAACACCCGTGGGATATTTGTAATGTAATTAGAGGAAAAGTCACATTTCAAAAGCCAAAGTCCCATTTTGAAACACCCGTGGGATATTTGATCAAATTGTCATAAATCAAGTAATTACTATATTACATAACTATTTTCCATAAATTAAGTGATTAATAATGTTATTTTATTGGAATAATATTACCATATAATATCTACTTACCATATCCTATTTTGGATAAACTTTATTTAATAATATAATAATATTATTATATGTCACGTGTCAGCGTGGGAATTGAGCGAGTTCACGATTACACACACACACACACACACACACACACACACACACACACACACACACACACACACACATATATATATATATATATATATATATAGGGGCTCCATCCAGTGAGAAGTGATAATTTGGTGAGAAGTGAGAAGTAATCTCAGCCATTGATTTTGCGTAACTGCAGTAACTGAACTGCATAACTCCAGTCGTAACTCCACTAACTAAAACTCTTAACTCCAATCCTTTAATTCTACTAACTAAATTGTCTAACTTTAGTGAAAACACATAACTCCAACTTAATTTCTTTAAATAAAAAACGTAACTCAAATAACTCCACTACCTAAATTACGTAACTCCATTAACTAAATCGCATAAATCCAACTTAACTCCATTAACTAAATCGCATAAATCCAACTTAACTCCACTAACTAAAACACGTAACTCCAACTTAACTCCACTAACCAAAACACGTAACTCTAACTTAACTCCATAATTAAAACCCATAACTCCAATAACTCCAACTTAACTCAATCAACTAAAACTAGTAACTCCAATTTAACTCCACTAACAAAAACACGTAACTCCAACTAAACTTCACAAATTAAACACGTAAATCCAACTTAACTTCACTAATTAAACACGTAACTCCATAACTCCACCAACAAAACCTCGTAACTCCAATAACTCTAGTAACCAAAACACGTAACTCCAACTTAACTCCAATAATAAACACGTAACTCTACTAACTAAAATTGGTAACTCCAACGTAACTTCACGTAACTCCAACTTAACTCTCGTAACTTTAACATAATTCCACTAACTAAAACACGTAACTCCAACTCAACTCCATTAACTAAAACACGTAACTCCAACTTAACTACATTAACTAAAACACGTAACTCCAACTTAACTCCACTAATCAAAACACGTAACTCTAATAACTCCTTTTACTAAAATACATAACTCCAAGCAAAAAAAAAAAAAAAAAAAAAAAAAAAAAAAAAAAATGAAACTCTCAAACATAACCACCACTTTCTCTCTCCTCCCTCTCCCCTTCACCCACCACACAACCACCCACGCACCCACCACCGACAGCACCGCCCACCATATTAGCCAACGCCACCTCCACCACTGTCTTCACCGTCCTCCGGCGAGCAAAAGCCCCCTACTCCGCGACATCGCTAGCACCGTGTTCACCTCTCTCACTCGTTTCTTAGTTCTTAAACTCGTCTCTTCCCGGCGCCCTAGTCACCTTTCACTCGTTATCTCCCCTCAACGACGGCGGAAACACGAGGAAATGATGGGCATAGGGGCGGAAATGATAGAGGATGTCGTCGATGGTGTAGATCGACGGAGGAGAGCAGCGGCGGCGGCCGAATCTGAAGAAAACGCATGCGAAAATAGGGGAGAAGAATGAGGTTCGCGGCGACTCGGTGCTCGTAGAAGGCCGATGATACTGAAGATGACTCGCCGGAGTCGGCCAATTCCGTTGGTGCCGCGGTGGTGGTTGTTCGTGCATGCCGGCGGCCGCTAGATCTTGAAAAATGAGCTTGAAAGAAAGGGAGGGAGAAGACGAATTTCGCGGTGAAATGGTGCTCGGCGAACCACGTTGATGGCCGACGAAGATTCGCCGGAGATGGAGCAGTTGGCTGGTATCATCGGAGCTCGCGGTGGTGGACGTCGGTGTATGCCGACGGCGGCTTCCTGGCGGAAATGGGGAGAGGAAAGGAGAGGAGAGAGAAATTGGGGGATTAGGTTTTATTTTTTATGGGATTTAGATTGTTTTTTTATTTTATTTCCTTTCTTTTTATTTTAATCTGGACCATTGATCTAGGTTAAATGGAGGGATGAGATCACTTCTCACTTCTCACGAAATTGATACTTCTCATTTGATAGATTTCCTATATATATATATATATATATATATATATATATATATATATATATATATATATATATATATATGGTCTATCCAGTGAGAAGTAGTAATTTGGTGAGAAGTGAGAAGTGAGAAGTAATCTCAGCCATTAATTTCGTATAAATGCAGTAACTAAACTGTATAACTCCAGTCGCTTAACTCCATGAACTAAATTGATTAACTCCAGTCGTATAACTCCATTAACTATTTTGCTTAACTCTAGTAACATAACTCTATTAACTAAATTATATAACTCCAATAATATTATTAACTTCATCAACTTTAACGTAATTCCATTAATTTTAGCATAACTCCACTAAGTAAAACACGTAACTCTAACTTAACTCCATCAACTAAAGCACGTAACTCCACCTTAACTCCACCAACCAAAACACGTAACTCCAATTTAACAAATTAACCAAAACGCGTAACTCTAATGTAACTCCATTAACCAAAACGTGTAACTCTAATTTAACTTCACTAACCAAAACACGTAACTTCACCTTAACTCCATTAACTAAAACACTTAACTCCACTAACCAAAACACGTAACTCCAACTTAACTCATTAACCAAAACGCGTAACTCTAATGTAACTCCATTAACCAAAACGCGTAACTCTGATTTAACTTCACTAACCAAAACACGTAACTCCACCTTAACTCCATTAACTAAAACACATAACTCCACTAACCAAAACACGTAACTCCAACTTAACTCCACTAACTAAAACACGTAACTCCAATAACATCACTAACTAAAAGACGTAACTCCATTAACTCCACTTTAATTCCATTAATTAAAACATGTAACTCCACTAACAAATACACATAACTCCAACATAACTCCACTAACTAAAACACGTAACTCCAACTTTAATAATAAAAAAAAAAAAAATAGGAAAAAAAAAATTGAAAAATGTACCCACATTTTTTTTTCTCTCCTCCTCTTTCCACCCACCACCACCACTCACCTCCCTCCCACCACCGGCCACCTTCACCAACCACCACCCCGATCAAGCCGACCAGCACCACCATGCTCGCCGCCCTGCCTCCAGGCCATCGGTGGTGGTCCATCCCCCCGCCGACCACTTCACGTCCCCAATCGACCAATTCTCTCTCCTCAAACTCATTTTAAACCACCACGAATTTCCCCCTCACCGATGATCCGCCGCCCCTCCCTGACGTCAGCCGCCCCTTTCCTGACGTTCTCCGCCTCTCGCATGACGTTCGCCGCCCCTCCCCCGACGTTCCCCGCCCTTCCCCCAATTTTCAAAGTAGAAAAAGGAGGAAATGGGGAAGAAGGAAGGGGCCGGCGGCGTGTGGGAAAGAGGGAGGGGAGGTCGTGGTATCCCGCCGATCACGGTGGCTTGATCGTGGTCGGTGGTCGTGGTGGTCGACGACAACCTCCGGCGGGGCTGGGTGGTCTCGGTTGGGTAAGGGGGGTTGGGGAGGAGAGAGAAAATGTAAAGGGAGTGGGTATTTTTATTTTTATTTTTATTTTATTTCAGTTTTTAATTTAGGCCACTAGATCAAGGTAAGATGGAGGGTTGAGATTACTTCTCACTTCTCACGAAATTAATACTTCTCATTTGATTCCACTTGATCAAGGTAAAATTGATATATATATAGGAAATCTATCAAATGAGAAGTATTAATTTCGTGAGAAGTGAGAAGTGATCTCAGCCATCTATTTCACTTGATCTAATGGTCCATATTAAAGTTTACAATAAAAGAAAAATAAAATTAAAAATACACCAAATCTCCTCAATCCCTTACATTTTCTCTCTCCTCCCCCTTCCCTCCTATCTCTCTCCCCGCGCACCTACCTCGTGCCGCCCACCACCATCGCCGGCGTGCACCGTCGACAACCTTCGACGGCGAAGGAACCACCGGACGAATCGACTGACTACCGCGAGTCTTCGTCCGACATCAGTATCTTCCGCCGAGCACCGTTTGGCCGCGAAAACCGTCTTTTCCCTCCCTATTTTTCACGCACATTTCTCCAGAATCGGCCGCTGCCTCTAAACGCCGCCGCATATCGTCACCACGAATGGCTTCCTCTGGCGACTAGGCTTCTATTGACGCCGCATATAGTCACCGCCTCTCAGTTTTGCAGCGCTAGTGTAACAACCCTAAATTTTCGCAATGATAAATGAGGAAATATTATAGAATTGTTACTCCGCAGTTGATTATCGAGTCAACTGCTAGGCTTGAAATTCAATTAGAACTTAATAAATTCGAACAAACGAAAAGACGACAGCGGAAGACTTAGAATGTCGAGCTACAGTTCTCAAAACTGAAATTAAATTACAAAAACAAATATAATCCACGTCTAAATAATGTTTATGAAAAGTTCCCGGCATGCAAATGAATTCCTCTAGCAAGCATCCACAACATGAAGACCTGTCAACTATGCCATCGAAGAATGACATAGGCCCCAGAACACGGTAGGGAACAAACCAGAAAACAGAACGTCAGCACAGGCTGAGTAAGAAACATAAAGCAGAGAAACAAAGATACGCGCCGCGCGGCGCGTAGCTAACAAATAATAAGCACTGGATGTAATAATGAATACAGAGTACCATCGGGACACGGCAGTGCGATAGTCACGTATCGCTGACGAGACAAACGGTCTTGTCTAACATACACGGCTGGGCTCCTACCCCGCAGCCACCACAATCTCGTTCCGACGCGAGCTAGAGTACATATAAACGATTCCTAAAGACTTAAAATGTGCACACCCCTCGCTAGAGATCCAGTAGGATGCGTACCTCTAGGAGGAAAGCCTAATAGGCAGTCGGTAGCTACTCCGACCGAAACAGTACCTTGATCAGAGGTATAAACAGTGATCGGTCGGTGCCGCATCACATTCACTCTAGGTGGTAATCATATCGTTATTTTCTTTCATCCGTTTTATATTCGTTATTTGATGGTACGTTATTCGATAATACAATTTATAAATGGCCGTAGCCGGATTCAATTCTCATCAACAAGAACACAAGCGAAGTCAACAACGACAATGATAGACCACTCGGCCGAGAAGCCAAGTGGCCGAGAGGCCAAATGAGACCGGGGCCGAGAGGCCAGTTATAAAGGAAGTCGAAGGACATTGATGGGCGCATAAGACGGATTAGATACAACATGTGAAATGATTCCAATTGACAGAAACAAGTGAGCAATGAATACAAGACAGAGATATTTAAGGTTAGGAATCCAATCATTGAAATAGAACATGATATTTGCGAGGCTCAAAGGCTTGATCAACGTTCTTACCTTACAACGCCAATCCTCAATCATCCAATTATGAACTCAATCCACAATTCCCTAATCAAAAAGATGTAACCATAAGTCTTACAACTCACAACTATCACTAATATGAAACGGATCCACAAAGGGACAGTGGTAAAGAAACACGAATAACGTCTACCTTTGATATTGGATGACCACCAAATTTTAATATGTTGTATAAGGGTATGTCACAAACCTCTACTCAAACTTTCGTCCACAAACTCCAAGCGGATCAATGGGAATCAACTTCACAATGAACCACGAATAACAATTAGGGTTTACTCACGAAAACCAATGTAACTTTTGATAAAGAAGTCTAGGCCTTACCAATTTTGGATATGTTTTCAAATATATAGTTAGGAACATCCCCACAAAATATCGTCTTAAAATATCTTCTGAGTCGACGGGAATCATCATAATACCGAGGCGGCGACACAGTTTCTGGGTAGATAGATACAGCTCTACTAAAACACCTCTACAAGTATCATCCTATGGAATCTTGGCACGATCTACATCTTCCCGAGTTCTTATCAAAAGCACGGTTCTAACGCCACCAACCACGCTCCAATTAGAGATCGTATGAGAGAATTATATGTATTTTAAGTTGACACAGTGATGCTGGGAATTTTATGCGGGTGGAGGCTACGAAAAGAAGAGAGAGGGAGAGAAGGAGGCCGAATGGTTATGAAATAAAGCAAGGGTTTTCTTTATTATATGTATATATAGGTATGAGGGTAAACTCGGGTTTGGGCTTTATTCGTTGGGTGAGATGAGTGATCCATGAACCCAGCCCAAACTCAATTATAGGAACTCATTTTATCTTCCAATAATCGATTTAAAAAGTAACACCCTTATTAAATAATTACCCAAAAATACGGGGTGTTACAGCTAGAGCAAAATCAAAGATGTTTATTTCGCGATGACGGTGGATGCGGAGATTGTGGATGCGTTGGTTGGAGGACGGTGTGTGTTTTAATTAGTCAAATGATGGCTGTGTCTGAGGTGGTTCTGGTGGAGGTGAGGGCGGTGCTATGGCGACCGAAAAGGGGAATTCGGGGAGTGAGAAATGAGCGTGAGAGGGGAAATGGTGGATGAAGAGGTGGTGGAGTTGCCGCGGAGAAGGGGGCTTCTGGTCGCCGTACGACGTTGAACACGGTGGTGGAGGTGGCGCCGGATAACATGGTCGGCGGTTGTGCGGTCGCCGATTGTTGCGTGGGTGGCCGTCAGGTTGAGGAATGGGAAGGGGAAGGGGAAGAGGAGAGGGAGGAGAGAGAAAGTGGTGGCTGTGTGTTGAGAGTTTCGTTTGGATTTTTTTTTTTTTTTGGAGTTATCTATTTTAGTTAGAGTAGTTATGGAGTTACGTATTTAATTAGTGAAGTTAAGTTGGAGTTACGTGTTTAATTTGTGAAGTTTAGTTGGAGTTACGTGTTTTTGTTAGTGGAGTTAAATTGGAGTTACTAGTTTTAGTTGATTGAGTTAAGTTGGAGTTATTGGAGTTATGGGTTTTAATTATGGAGTTAAGTTGGAGTTAAGTTGGAGTTACGTGTTTTAGTTAGTGGAGTTAAGTTGGAGTTACGTGTTTTAGTTAGTGGAGTTAAGTTGGATTTATGCGATTTAGTTAATGGAGTTACGTAATTTAGGTAATGAAGTTATTTGAGTTACGTTTTTTATTTAATGAAATTAAGTTGGAGTTATGTGTTTCCACTAAAGTTAGACAATTTAGTTAGTAGAATTAACTGATTGGAGTTAAGAGTTTTAGTTAGTGGAGTTACGACTAGAGTTACGCAGTTTAGTTAGTGCAGTTATGCAAAATCAATGGTTGTGATTACTTCTCACTTCTCACCAAATTATCACTTCTCACCAAGTTATATATATATATATATATATAATTTGGTGAGAAGTGAGAAGTAATCTCAGCCATTGATTTTGCGTAACTGGAGTAACTAAACTGCATAACTCCAGTCGTAACTCCACTAACTAAAACTCTTAACTCCAGTCAGTTAACTCTACTAACTAAATTGCATAACTCCAATGAGCTAACTGCATAAAGTAAATTGTCTAACTCCAGTATTATTAGTAACTCCGCCATATTCAACAAAAACTCATTAATTCTAACGGAACTTAACTCAGACTTAACTCCATTAACTAATTTATTAACTCTAACGTAACTGCAATAACTACAACACGTAACTCTAACTCGATTTTCTTTAATAAAACACGTAACTCTAATAACTCCACTATCTAAATCACGTAACTCCGACTTAACTCCATTAACTAAATCACGTAACTCCAATTTAACTCCATCAACTAAAATACATAACTCCAACTTAATTTCATAAAATAAAAAAACGTAATTCTAATAACTCCACAACCTAAATCACGTAATTCCGACATAACTCCATTAACTAAATCACATAAGTCCAACTTAATTTTATTAAAAAAAAAAAAACGTAACTCTAATAACTCCACTACCTAAATTACGTAACTCCGACATAACTCTAATAACTAAATCACATAACTCCAACTTAGTTTCATTAAATAAAAAATGTAACTCTAACAACTTCACTACCTAAATCACGTAACTTCGACTTAACTCCATTAACTAAATCACATAATTTCAACTTAACTCCAATAACCAAAACGCTTAACTCTAACTTGCCCCTTCTATCATTTTCTCTCTCCTCTCCTCTCCCCAACCCTTCCCCCTGACAGCTACCCACGCAACCACCGACAACCTCACGCACCACCACCTTACACGGCGCCACCACCAGCACTGTGTTCACCTTCCGACGACGAGCATAAGCCCTCTACCCCGCGACACTTCTACCACCGTATCACCGCCCATTTCCCCTCTCTCATCTTCTCTCATTCGCTGAATCGGAGAAGACGGAGATCAACGGCGGCGAACAAGGACGGCGGCCAGATCTGCAATTAGAGAGAGCGAAAAGAAGGATAGAGATGATATCATTCGCGGTGGTGCGATGAGCGACGAAGAATTTCTGATAGCCGCCGAAGAATCGTCGCAGCGGGTGGAGTCGAGCGATGTTGTCGTAGCTGGCAGTGGTGGTGGACAGTGAGCCCGGTGGCGGCGACGGAGGTTATAAATGCCGGCGGCGAGATCTGGAAATTGAGAGCGAAAAGAAGGAGAGAGAAGGCGTGGCACGTCGCATGGTGAAGGCCGACGGAGGTCGAGGATGGCCGACGATGACTCGCGGTATTTAGTCGAGTTGGGCGGTGGTTCCTTCGCCGGCGAATGATGTCGACGGTGCACGCCGACGACGGTGGTGGGCGGCGGGCAGGTGCGCGGGGAGAGAGAAAAGGAGGAAAGGGGATGAGTGAGAAAATGTGAGGGATTTGGGAGTTTCAGTGTATTTTTAATTTTATTTTTTCTTTTATCATAATATTTAATATGGACCATTAGATGAAGTGAAATGGATGGCTTAGATTACTTCTCACTTCTCACGAAACTAATACTTCTCATTTGATATATATATATATATATATATATATATATATATATATATATATATATATATATATATATATATATATATATATATATATATATATATATATAATATTATATATAATTACCGGTCAGAAGTAGTCTTAAAGTCAGAAGTAATCTGAGCCACACATTTATCTTAGATGAATGGAAGAGATTAAACCAAATAAACAACCAAAAAAAAAAAAAAAGACCCACCCCCTCCCCTTTTCTCTCTCCTCCCCCAACCCCCCTCCAACCACCCGACACCGCCCCAGCCCCGCCTGGTAGCCTTCGCCGACCACTACAAAAACCTGCCCCGACCCAGCCATCGTGATCTGCGGACCACCCCGACCTCACCTCCGCCGTTCCCACAAGCCGCCGCCCCTTCCTTCTCCCCCATTTCCTCCCTTTTCCACTTCGAAAATTGGGGGAGAAGTGGCAACGAAGCTAGGAGGGGCGGCGACAACGAGGGACGGGCGGCGAACGTCGGGGGAGGGGCGACGATATTCAGGGAGGGGCAGGGGTTGGGGAAGGGAGTGAAAGAGGGGAGAGAAAATGAGGAAAAGAGGACGATTGAGGCGACGACGAGGGGAGAAGGCTGCCGACGTGGGGTCGCCGGAGTGGGGCGCGTCGATTGGTGGTGGTGGTTGTGGTTGTGGGAGGGTGGAGGAGGAGAGAGAGAATAAAATGGGGTTCATTTTTCTGATTTTTTTTTTAATTTTTATTATTATTAAAGTTACGTATTTTAGTGTGTGGAGTTATTGGAGTTATTAAAATTATCAAAGTTATTGGAGTTAAGTCGGAGTTACGTGTTTTATATTTATTGGAGTTATTATAGTTACGTGTTGTAGTTAATGGAGTTATATTAAGACACGTGTTTTAGTTATTGAAGTTATTGAAGTTATCAGGGTTACGTGTTTTATAGTTATTGGAGTTATTATAGTTACGTGTTGTAGTTAATGGAGTTATATTAAAACACGTGTTTTAGTTATTGAAGTTAAAGTTATCGGAGTTAAGTCGGGGTTACGTGTTTCCGTTATCGGAGTTAAGTTGTAGTTACGTATTTTAGTTAATATTGTTAAGTTAGAGTTGTAAAGTTATCGTAGTTATATGGTATAGTTAATGGAGTTATAGAAAAATTGAAGTTAAGAGTTAGTGGAGTATCAAGATGTGTGGCTCAGATTATTTCTGACTTCTGACTTTAAGACTACTTCTGACCTGATTCAATTCAAATTCTCTCTCTCTCTCTCTCTCTCTCTCTCTCTCTCTCTCTCTCTCTCTCTATATATATATATATATATATATATATATATACAGGCGAGATCAGGTGCGAACTCCTGCTCGCGTGAGAACTGCGCACCGCCATAGAGTGACAGACATTGTCACATAGAATGACACTTACATACAATGACACAAAATATCCATAGAATGACACCTCCATACAATGACATCGAAAAGTCTATACAATGACATGAAAATTTAGAGCTCATGTAGGAATTGAACCTACAACATTTGTGTATGTACACAAATGTTTTACCAAATGAGCTATCAAATCAACCACCACAACCACAACCACAACCAATGACACTATTCTGTGCATATAATGACAAATAGCGTCCATAGAGTGACACATCTACAATTTATACAATGACACCGTACAATAATACCGAGTGTCCATAGTGTCATTCTATAGACAAACCTATGTCATTCTATGGACAAACTTGTGTCATTCTATGCACAATCGTATCTCATATGCACAACCGTAAATCATTCTATGCACAGACGTGTCATACTACGCACAAACGTGTGTCATTCTACGCACAATCATGTGTCATTCTATGCACAAACTATGTGTCATTCTATGGACAATTGTCTGTCATTCTATGGACAACCACAACCACCACCACCACAACTAGTGACCGCCGCCGCAGCCACAAATAACAACAATCGCAAAATCAAACAAATAACAACCACCACCACCACAATGCTTTCGCCGTCCTCGTTTTACCGCAACCCCACCCGCACCCGCCACCACCACCACAACAGCAACAAAAACAACAAAAACAACAACAACAACAACAACATGTGTCATTGTATGCACAACCATGTGTCATTGTATGCACAATCATGTGTCATTGTATGGACACCCACAGCCACCGCCACCACAACCAGTGACCGCCACCACAACCAGTGACCGCCACCACCGCCTCCACAAACAACATCAACAACAACCACCGCAAAAACAACAAATAACATACATCATTTGCTAATCAAATCGATTAACCGACAAAATTACACAACAAATCAAATAAAACATCAATTTTTCCATGCAATCGAATCGATTAATCATGAAGAAATTGAAATATAAATCTCAAATTTCAATCTAACAATAATTGATGACAAAACGACGAATCATGAAGAAATCAAAATGTAAATCTCTGATTTAAATTCAAGGAGATTTCAATTGAAGCAATATATTCGAAAAATAATAGCAAACCTAAATCGAGGATACATCAAGATCGACGGCGACGACAAAATGAGAATTGACGGCAGCGGGAAGATGAGAATCGACGATGGCGGCGAGAAGCAAAACCGAAGACGGCGGCGCGCGAGAAGCAAAACTGACCGCAGCGGTGCGCGAAAAGGGAGAACGACGGCAGCGGCGAGGAGAGAGTGGTACTGAGAAGAGAGGGAGAGGAGGCGATATTTAAAAAGAGATGGAGGCGTCGATGGCAGGGGCGACGACGAGAGAGTGAGAAGCCGCGAGATTTAAAGAGAGATGGAGGCGACGTTGGCGGCGATGGAGGTGACGGTGGCGAAGATGGAGGACGGTAGCGGCGAAGAATTAGGGAGGAAATGAGGAGAGAGAAATTGAAGAGAATGGTGAGGTCGAAAAAGTGGGAATTAGAAATGAGAGGAGAGATAAACTGAGAGTGGGAGGGAGGGTTTTGTTTATTATCGCGAATGACTGAATTGCCCTTTATGACGTGTGTGATCTGCTGACCGTAGGATCTATATCATCTAACGGTCAAGATTGGGTGCGCAGTACTCACCTAAAGAGGGGTACTCTTATGATCCTCACTCTATATATATATATATATATATAGCAAATTGCTAAAGGTCTACAGTATATACACAATTAATTTGTCTACAATGTAAAATTGAGTTAGTAGTAGTAAAATTGAGACCGGAGCAGTAAAATTAATTTTACTACTTGAATTTTTCATTACGATTAATTTTACTACTCCGATTTTAATTTTACTGCTACTAACTCAATTTTACGTTGTTATAGACAAATTAATTGTGTCTACACTGTAGACCTCTAGCAATTTGCATATCTAATCTAATACTATATATTAAAACCTGAAACCAAGTGTTTCTTAGGAGGACACTTGGCACACATTAATTGGATAGCACAATGAAATTATATATTATGGTAATTATTAGGTAATTTATGGAAAAAAAAATAATTTATTGTGATAAGTTAGCTAATTATGGCAAAGCTAATTTATGGTAATAATTTGAAATATAATATGATATAACGAGTGACGGGATAGTAGAATGAAAATGAAATAGTATAATGGGTGACGCGATATGAAATAAAAATGAAATAATATAATGGGTGACGTAAAAGTGGAAAAGAAATAAAAATACGATGAGTTAGTAAAAATAAATAAATATATATATGACGAGTGACCAAAGTTGAAAGAAAAAAATACGTAAAATATCATTCATAATATTATTATAACAAAATAAACCTACTTTGTTTTTATGAAACGAATATAAACAATATAAACAGGTAGCCCGGGCGCGGGCCGGGCATGCAAACTAGTCTAATATATATATATATAAAAGAGGGATTTTTGAAGAGCCGAGAGAGAGTCCAACAAAAAATAAATACTGAGAGAGTTTAGAAAATGAGAAACACCCCCCATTTTATTATTAACAACTCAAATGGAAATCCACATAGAGAATCCTTATTTTCGTGAGACTCTTTAATAAATGTATTGCGACATAATCACTTATAACATTACTTATGTGTATCGGAAAATTTCAAAACATATATCATTAGATTTGTTTCGAAATGTATCTCAATTTGAGATCCTTTTACACATTTTTACGATATGCAAAACAATTAAGTTACTCCGTATACATTTAGTAGAGATTTGTTTTTTGAAAAAAATAAAAAAGCTTAAAGAGAGTCCAAAATAAGAGAAATGGTGAGAGTGTCCAAAGAATGAAAGATTCTCCCAACATTTATTAGCCAGACTCCATACTTTCATAAAATTGCAATTTGAAAGATATTTAAATGTGACGTGACATAATTAGTCGTAACTTTCATTTTATATATAAAAAAAATTAATACATATAACTCATTAAACCTGTTTTGAAATTTAATCTAAAATGAGTTTCATTATACATATGTTTGATAGAAATGCATTAATCAGCAGTCATGTAGCGAAAATTGCAAAAATGACTATTCCTAAACTAAACTCAACAAACAAAATATAAACACTACATCTGACTATCGAGGAAACATGTTCAACGTGGAACTTTTGTATAATAAGAATTATCATACACAATATAATATGTGTACCGTGCAACGCACTCATGAAAGATTAAAATGGAATTTAAACATCTGTTCTTTTTTTTGTATAAAAAAGGGATTTTTGAAGAGCATAGAGAGAGTCCATCATTTGAGAAATACTCAAAGAGTTTAGTGTATGGTGAAAGAGCGCAAAAGAAGAGTCAATCATTTAAGAACTAATCAAAGAGTTTAGTGTACGGTGAAAGAGCAAAATGAAGAGTCCATCATTTAAGAATTACTCAAAGAGTTTAGTGTATGGTGAAGGAGCAAAACATGAGATGATAGATTACACAGTTAATTATTAATCATTTACACTATATTATAGAAATACGGTATGATTGATCATACAATTGGTTAGTGTATCAGAAACTTTTGAAACATATATCATTTTATTTGATTTGAAATGAATTTCAATTTGAGATCCATTTATACATTTTCCGATAAGCAATGCATAATGATTACAATCGACTTTATATACTATATCTATTAAAAAAAGGTGTTTTTCAAGAGTATAGATAAAAAATGTTGTTTGTATAATTTAAACATGAACAATCTAGACAACTTTGTATTTTTTTTTTAATTAATCAAGATTTTAAAATACATGTAAGCAGCATCACAACAATTGTTATGAATTATTTTTATTGAAATGATAGCATAATTTGTTATAAAAAAAAAATTATTAAGAATGATATAATATTTGAACCGTGCAACGCACGGGCTTAAAACTAGTACTATATATTAAAACCTGAAACCAAGTCTTTCCTAGGAGGACACTTGACATTTATTAATTGGATAGAACATAAAAATAGCATTAAATACAATTATCGGTTAGGATATGGTAAGAAATTATTATAGGGTAGTATAATATTATTAGTTAATTTATGGAAAATAATCATTATGGTAATTTATTAGAACAAAGATAAGATTTTTCTCATAAAACGAGTATAAACGATATAAATACATAGGGCGGGCGTGCCACGGGCATGCAAACTAGTATATTAGATACACGTTACCGAGAACGACAAGGAGACGAGGAGTGTAATCAATCCGAACTCTTAATTAAGCAGGACTCCTAGTCTCCTATATATATACTACTAGTCCTGTCTCCCTTGTTTAACGTATAAACCATGCATATTGGCCGAATATAAAACATAATATTCTCGTCTCCCTTCTGCCTAAAGAGATTTCCGGTTTTTTTTTTTTTGGCAAAACATAGAAAGAGCGGTACGAGGCTACGAGCACTCTCTACGCTCATCAATTGGCATGTCGAAATTATTGGTTTTGCCTTCAACAACAGAGAAGATAGACAATAATGTAGAGGATGGGGTAGAGAGATTGAGTAAACTTCCGAAAGATGTACTGATTGATTGCATTCTGAGTCGGTTGGATATGAAAGAAGTCGCAAAAACATTAGGTCTAACGTCAAAGAAATTCAGGTATGCGTGGAAGTATTGCAAGAATATTGAACTCAAGCCCGAGGCCTATTCAAGAGTAGTATTACGTAGTTTTAACCGCGCCTTGCGGTCTCATCGTGCTCCGTGGATCGATAGGTTCATTATCGATATCTCAATAAGACTAGAAGACCGGTGTTTTGATCGTTGGGTTCGGTATGCCCTTTGCAAACGAGTCCAATTCCTGTACCTTAGATTCATTAAAATACAATATGGTCCTTATTGGTGGCTTAAATGTGACGAAAAAGCTGATCTTAATACTTTGGGGCTTGATCTTATAAAAAGTGTTGCAACTGGGATTACGTTTCTTAGGTCATTGCATCTGGAAGCTGTCAGCGTGAATGCAGAATGTCTGGAACACCTGTTGTCGTGTTGCCACCAGTTGGAACATGTAAGTGTGGTCTGTTCACCTACTCTATGGCGTCTCAGTGTTACATCCTCGAGTTTGAAAAGTTTACACTTGTATAGATGTTACAGATTAGAACATCTCGAGATCGATGCTAAAAAACTTGGCTTCTTCCTGTTTTATGATTGCCATCCCAAAACTGATATACTGTTTAAATGCGCACCATGTCTCGTCGAAGCTGAATTTGGGGCTGAATCTACCACTCCACCATACTCAACTTTCAGTAAACTCAGCTTCGTTGCTAACCAGCTAACCACTCTTACCATGGTTATACAGAGAATGGTCAGTGTTTGTTTCTTCGTGTTCAAGTACAAAACAAAATACACATTATGCAAAGATGCTGTGTCTGTTTCTTACTTGTTTTTGTTTCAGGTTGAGATCAGTGCAATGTCTGATCAGCATAGGTTCGTTAAGTACGCGGCGTTTACAACAACCCTATGCAATGTCAAGCATTTAACCCTCCGGTTTCATAATATTAAAACTTTGTTTATTCTATGGCGCTTTATAGAGGCATGTCCAAGATTGTACAAGTTGAAGCTGCAGGTAAACAAGCAAGCATGACCTGCTACGCTCTTGTCTTATCTTATAAGCTACCATCTTTTGACGGATTATTAATTATCATGTATGTACTGTGTTGCAGCAAGAGCAGATGGGATCGCATCAATTAGATGAAACCTATGATCAGAAGAGTATGCAGGGCCTTAGGTTTAGACGAGTGGATCCTGTCCCGGCCTTGGCAATATTGGAGATGGCTGGATTAATAGGGAGTCCAGATGATTTTCGGTTCATTTCAAATGTCATAGATGTGGCAGTGTCTTTGGAGACCATAATCTGGGATCCTAATGGCTGTTACCGGACTTACTTGCCTCCCACTAGTCCGGATCTCATACAAACTTCTAGGTACAGGGCTAGGAGCCTTAAAAAAATTGTCCCAACAAAAGTCAAGCTGATGCTTCTTTAGTAAGCTCAGATTATGTTGTTATCTGATTCATCATTGTGTTCCGACTACAACTGACAAGCAAACAGAAAGATCAGAGATGAATGCTTGTAATTGTTTCGCAAATATCCTAACTAGGTTTTTTGTACTGAACCTAGCAAACAAGACTGAATGACAATAACACTTTTAAGTATCATGTGATGCATACTTCGTGTTCCTGGAATCAGACAGCCTGGAGCCGGCATTAAGCTTCCTGTAGCTAACAGTTGGTAACAACAGCACCTTTTATCCATATGAAGCAGAAGCAATACCTAAGGCTTAAACAACTTAATGTCAGGCTACAGTCTGACCAATTCCTGACTACAGCAGATAGTAGCACATAGGTACTGATTCGATGGATGTCTTCGGGTCTAAATATATGCGGATTACTATTTATAATTTCTGGTGATCATCTGATACTAGTTCGCCTGTGTAACCATATAACGCCCGCCCAGTCCATCCAATACCACTGATTAAAGCAAAACCAATATCTGCATAAACTGCTATCAGGGTCGCAACCTGCTGGAAGACGAGAATCAGTAAATATATGCCACGGATAGAAGGGTCTTTCAATTTTCCAGACAGTGGTTGAAAGAAACGGGAAAGGACTGGAACCAGGGAAGACAGAACGGAGAGTCTATTGCACCAGAAGTTCAGAATCTTCTTACCAGTTGCGCCACCACGAATGCAGACGCTAATAGAATTCCTGGTCTCTCCAGAAATAACCAGTTCTGACTGCGGAAAACAAAAATGAGAGCCTGGCTGATGATGCTCACTTGCAGATATACAGCAGATGAGTTTTTCTCAGTGTTTGCAGATAAAGAGCTCACACCAAAATGCCTCTGAAATAGAATAAAAGGAATACACAAGAAAAAATAAAGTGTCATTTTCTTTATGACAGCATAAAGACATTTCTGCTCAGGAAAGAACAAAGAACAACTAGCCACAATGCTCATATTTCTTTCCCTTTATTCATGTTCTGATTGCTGAATGATGTGCAGAACACAAATACGAGATAGTGAAAATTCTACAAGTTTTGAAGAATGCTATGGGAATGACTGGGGATGGTGTAAATGATGCGCCAGCTTTAAAGAGACCAGATATTGGAATAGCAGTTGCAGATGCCACAGATGCTGCTAGGAGTGCAGCTGATATCGTGTTAACAGAGCCTGGCTTAAGTGTGATTGCCAGTGCCGTTCTGACCAGCCGAGCTATATTCCAAAGAATGAAAAACTATACAGTTGAGTTCTGATCCAATTATTCTTGCCTCTCTAGCATTGAAATTATACAGTTGACAACAGCACCTTTTATCCATATGAAGCAGAAGCAATACCTAAGGACTAAACAACTTAATGTCAGGCTACAGTCTTGACCAATTCCTGATTACAGCAGATAGTAACACATGGGAACTGATTTGATACATGTCTTCGAGTGTACATCTTTGCAAGTTACTATTTATAATATCTGATGTAAGACATCATTCTGTCAGCCTTGAAATTTAGGCAAAACTGGGCAGAGATCCTAAGAACCAATTTATGCTGTCAAAAAACCTCAGCTAACATCAGACATAACACTGATATTATGAACAGTACATTAATATCCATTTGTTCCTGCAATTATACACCTTAGCAATGTCTCAAAGACTAAGATATAAGCACTAGGAATGTTGCTTTGTATACAATGCTACATTATATTCTATCACATTTGAGTCCGACAAAGACAGTCTTCAATCTTTTGGTCAGTAGAACTGCTGCCTTCTCTTGGAAAACTTCAATTTTCCGGTGTCGGCCAAAGAAGGAAACTCGGTATCGTCCAGTTTGTAAGATTCAGCAACAGTTTTTTCGGCAACAGGTGGTTCAGTAGGCGGTACATTGCTTTCCTCTACAGGCTGTTTCTCCTTCAGCTGCTGTATATCCTCAACAACATTAGAAACAGTCAATTCTTCAGTGATGCACACATTTTCTTCATCTTTTTTCTGAAGCTCCAAATTAGGATGGTGATGGTCATCAGGCAGCTGCTCCATATGTTCAGCAACAGCAGAAACATTTGATGATTGAGTGACACACACACTGTCTTCACCCTGGTCGATTAGCATTGGTGTCGATTTTCCCAATAGTTCAACCAGTGACTGTTTCAGGTCATCCAGTTCGAGATAAACCTCTTCTGTCATACTTGAACTTCCAGCATCATTGAACCACATCTCCTTCAGGTCCTTCAGCGTCCATTTTAGATCTTTTACTTCTCTTATTAGCTCTGTTTCTAAAAGTGCTGCTAATGAAAAAAGAATCAATTGTGTAAAACTTCATAAGTGAAGTTTAAAGAGTGTACTGTAAACTTCTCGAACCTTTTGAATTCTTATGAATATGCCAGGTAAATGTCCCTCTTCACTAACACAGGAGAGATACAGGCCGAAGAAAATGCCAGAAAGAAAGCAGGAGTCCATGACAGAAGCATTTATCTAACAGCCCTTTCGATCATATACAGCATAACTAGCAGACAATGACTTTTTGCAGGCATGCTTCTGAAGTTCAAAACAAGGTTCCTATCAGCTCATTATATTGGAGGATATGAGATCCTGAGATATTGGGAATATCATGAGATTAGGATAATATAATCTTGTATTAGGAAAATATATTCTAGACCTTATATGTTCACATTATCATGTAACCTGTATAAGGGGGCTTCCCCCCAAATCATTAATCAAGTCAGTATTCTATGAATCCTTCCCCCTCTCTATATTCTTACACATTAGCATCCTGAAATTACTCCAATTCAATTTTTATATGCACAGTAAGACGATAATCAAATCTAGTGAACCATGGGTCAAGAATTTCAGATTTGCAATCTTGCAGCTAATCCTCGATATTCACCTGGCTTACCAACGAAAACTCAGTCCCCGAACCAATAAGATCAATCCAGTATATGATCCAAACACTCAGCAAAATCCGCTAATTTGGCTGACTACTCACTAAATTGACAAAAAAACCTTATTCAATATTATGTTCCTACGTACACAAACCCAGGCAAATCTTACATTGCTGTTTCAGCTAATCATCGAACAAATCTCGACCCTTTTTCGAGTTTCTTTACAAGTCTATACCAGGGATAGAGTATCATGTATCAATAAATTTCACAATTATATCAAAATTCAGCACAACCCATCAAATCAAAATTCATTAATATTGAAAAAAGATAACAACTTTACCTAATAACGAAGTATCATGGCTTTCCGTATCCTTGACGTTTTCTGGCTGAGTAAGAAGACTACTCCAAGATTTTACTGAGGTTCCTGCCCATGAAATAAACTAAAACTCAAGAAAGCCCAAAATTTCCGAAATTACACTTTGTTTCGGAAAGATTCACTCTGATTACCCAATTATATCAAAATTCAGCACAACCCATCAAATTCTTACTCATTAATATTGAATAAAGATAACAACTTTACAGAATAACCAAGTACCATGGCTTTCCGTATCCATGAAGTTTTCGTTTTCTGGCTGAGTACGAAGACTCCGAGAACTCATAGAAGAGGTTCCTGCCCATGAAATAAACTAAAAATCAAGCCCAAATTTCTTCTAAAATTGCGAAAGAAATTCCGAAATCACGAAGTTGCGAGAAATTTTACGAGAAGAGCCATCAAGCGAATTGTTCTCTTGTTGCACTACAGCGTCGATAGCCGACATCTCGAGTTCCAAGGCTGGGCTGAAAGAATTGAGTTTGTTGAGTTCCATGTTAATGGCGTATCTCACAAGTTTTTTGTTTACAGAAGAAAAACAGTTACTCTGTCAGTTGAGAATTCTGTTACAAGCAAGTAGTTGATAGTTGGCTAAATGCCAAAATAGAGGCCAAACTAAATTATCTTTATGC
This sequence comes from Spergularia marina, assembly GCA_963680865.1. Lineage (NCBI taxonomy): Eukaryota > Viridiplantae > Streptophyta > Magnoliopsida > Caryophyllales > Caryophyllaceae > Spergularia > Spergularia marina. Next base: position 7,030,375 of record OY804544.1, on the reverse strand, counting down.
CCTTGTGTTCAGTTTAGGGGTTTTGACCTTTTAAGCAAAATAAAATATTTTTATTTTTTTGCAAATTAGTCCCTGTCGGATTTTGCTAATAGATATCTAGAAATAAAATCGATAAGTAATTAACATTTAAATTTAATGCAAATAATGATTTTTATGGTACTCACTATCATGCATCTACTACTTATGATATAATTATAAGTCCACCATCCTCCGTGATTTAAGATAGTTTAATTAGAGAGTTTCTTCATTTTTCCTCTGCCCTTGCTCAAAAATCAAAATCCACTTTCCCATATATAATTGATCAACTATCAGTCTACCACAGTTCACAACCTCATCAATTGCCCTAAAACCCCTCCATTCTATTACATCAAAGGCGACAATAATATTACACACATCAGTCTCTCTGTGCTAATGTAAGCAGGGGTCGGATATACGCAACTTTACCCCTATTTCTAGAGCCGGCCATTCAGCATTAGGAGCCCGGGCCCGCCCTGGTCAAACCCTGGTCAACGCCCGGCACTGGCCCGGCACTACCAAGCCCGGGTTTTGTAGTGCTAGGGCAAGTGCTCGATTTTTCAAGCACTAGCCCTGGTCAAACCCGGTCAAAGCACTGGTCAAGCACTAATCAAGCACTGGTCAAACCCTGGTCAAGCACTGGTTAAAGCCCTGGTCAAGCCCTAACTCGCCCCCAGCCCGCCCTAGCCAACGGCTAGTTTAGGGTCAAAACCAAAAAACTAGCCGTTGGTTCTTCCTAACGGCAGTTTTTTTTTTTTTTTTTTTTTTTAAATTATATCCCCTACCCTTAAATTTTCTATCAATACTCACTATATCCAACTCTAATTTCCACACAATCACTCTCTCTATTCTACATTTCTTCTTCAATTACTACAATTCTACAACAACTCTCAAGTATTCAAGTTTTAAATTTACTTAAAAAAATTACTACAATTTTCAAGTATTAATTAAGTTTTCAATTTTAGTTAGAAAAAAAAATACTACAAGTATTATATTAAGTATACAATATTAGTACTTTTGTTATTGTTATTTTGATAATTATTATTAGTATTGATAATTATTGTATTTTGTATTCAATATTTTAATATTCTTATCAAAAAATAATATTAACCCGAAATGGAAAATTTAACTCCCGAGCAAAGAAGAGTGTTGAGAGAATACGAAGAATCACTTCTAGAGTTCTAGGTGATGTTAATCAAGGTAACTTAATGTTTGTAATTTATTTTTATAATTATTAGTGTTATTTTATCAATTTTTCTTTTTATTAATATAATTTTATTTGTATGTATAGGTAATATATCACATCAAGAATCATCAGCCATGCCACCACCTCGTTCTCGTCCAATAACGGATATAGATTCACAAGATGGTAAAATTCAATTTATATAGTTGCATATTTATTATTTATTCAATTCACTTAATTCTTTAATTTATTCAATTAATTTAAATTTACAACTTAATTAATATCATTATTCTTTAATTGTAAGTGGTGGTATTGTCAATCGACGTGGTGTCAAACCAAGTTTTGTTTGGGCTCATTTTGACAAAATATACACCGAAAACGACAAAAAAGGTGTAAAATGTTTCAAACTTATTTGTCGAATTTGCAAAAACAACAATGTTAATGTAGAATTGAAGTGGAAAACGGGTAGCGGAACCGACACTCAAACTCGACACCTACAAAGCGTACATGGCAACCGACCCCAAAAAACAAAGTGAAGGTGAATCAAGCCAAGGTGGTGGTCAAACACAAATCGGAGGTTATATGACCCCGACTCCCGGTGGAGGTACCCCTTTCTATTATAATAGAGATCGAATGATTGATAATATGGCTAGTTTTGTTTGTCTTGATGAATTACCTTTTAGTTTTGGTGAAAGTATTAATTATTAAGAGTTTAATAGATTATCATTACAACCCGCTTATAGAAAGGTGTCTAGGAACACTCTTAAGCGTCATACTATGACACAATATCACAAAACCAGAGGCGAGCTAATTGAATATTTTCGTTCATTTAGTGGACGTGTTTGCCTAACTAGTGATACATGGACTTCAAGTCAAGGTGAACCTTATATATGCATTACCGCTCATTGGATTGATAATGATTTTAAATTGAAAAAACGTAGTATTGCTTTTGATGTTATGGAAGAGTCGCATACCGGCTATAACATATATTCTCGTATTCATGGTACTTGTAGTGAGTTTAAATTGCTTGATAAGTTGTTTACTATTTCATTTGAAAATGCTTCGGCTAATACTAATTGTATTAGTCATATCAAGAGTAACATTTCAACTTTATTATTAGATGGTATTTTTTTACATGTTAGATGTTGTGCACATATTATTAATTTGTCCGCTCAAGAAGGAATTGCTTGTATTTCTCATATTTTAAAGCCTATTAGAAAAGTTGTTAAGTGGCTTAGAGTAACGGGCACCAAAAAGTGTAGATACAAACAATTGTGCAAAGAACATCAATTGTCATATAAGAGATTTTGTCTTGATACACCAACAAGGTGGAATTCTACCTACAAAATGTTAGGTGCTGCAATCAGGTATAAACAAATTATTAGTACTATGTATAATGAACATCGTTCTACCGATCCAAATGCACAACTTCTCGATGATGTTACTTGGGAACTTGCCGAACATATTTGTGATCTTTTGAAATCTTATTATGATGCTACAAAAAAAATTTCGCTAGTATATAAACCAAATGTTCATTTGGTGGTCTTACAATGCATTTAAATAGTTTTTGCTATGTCTAATATTGATGCTTCTATTTACGATAGTTTAAAGCAAGTTGTTTCTTTAATGCGTGAGAAATGGTTGCACTATTTTACTGAATTTCCTATTATATATGGCATTGCATGTATTCTTGATCCCGGTGTTAAATCCGCGGGATTGAAAAACATGTTAGAATTTTATTATTCAACATTAGAACAAGACTATGATGTAGAAAATTATGTGAACAAATGTGTTTCTATTCTTATTCAATTACATGATTTGTATGATAAACGTAGTGGTACTGATGCACAAGCTACTTCTTCTTCTTCTTCCATATCATCTAAATCTAAACAAAGTAGATTTGGTGATTATCATACGAAGTAGAATTATTTTTAAAAAACAAAAAAAAAAACAATTTTAGACGATACAACATCTTGTCAATGATTATTTAACACTTGTCCATGATACTACCGATGATAGTGATTTTAGCATTCTTAATTGGTGGCGTAAACATAGACACCAATATCCGATTTTAACCCAAATTGCAAAGGATGTTCTTGTAGTTCCAGCTTCGACAGTTGCTTCAGAATCCGGTTTTAGTGCAGGTAGAAGAGTATTGGATGAAAAGCGATCAAGCTTGGCTCCCGAATCCATGAAAGTATGTGTATGCAAAAAAGATTGGGATCAAGCAGTAAAAAGAAGACAAGGAATGAAGGATGATGATGATAACGACGAAGAAGATGATCCATTCATGACAAATTGACAATGAATACTACATCGGAATCGGGAGCATCAACCAACGATGAGAACGTCTAAAAATGAACCGATCAAATAATCAAACGAAGGTAAGTAAGGTAAGTGAAGAACTACGTGGGCTTTCATTCTTTCAAGATACGTAGGCATCCTAATTATAATAAGTTTATCAAATAATGATACAATTATGATAATTATGAGCAAGCCATTTTTTTTCTTTTTCGGCCGAGGTAGTGCCCGAACACTGACCCGCCCGGCACTAGCCCGATCAAAGCACTGGCACTAGCCCGGCCGCCCGGGTATGCAGTGCTAGTGTCAATGCTCGACTTCCGGGGCACTAGCCCGGCCCGTGGCCGGCTTTACCTATTTCTTGATGACACATGTTCGAAATCCGCATAGAGAAATGCATCCACCGAACGCTAGTTGTCACTTTAAAAAGTTGTTTACAGTTTTCTAGTCATTTTGCTTTATACAATCAACCCCCCCCCCCACATTCTTTAAAAAAAAAAAAAAAAAAAAAAAAAAAAACCTTAACTAGCAGTCCAGTGCCGTATGCATTCTTGCATCGGAATTGCAGAAAAGGTTACATGCATCCGAACCCCCAAATAATAAAACCCTCTTAATAATACTAACTAATCAACCACAAAAAGGTTGCATGCATCGGAATTGCGGAAAATGTAGAAGAGTGTAATGGATCATACCTTCATTATCAAATTGGTCCGAGTGATCACCAAGAAGATACCTTCTACTGGAACCTGTACTAGCCAACATATTTTCACAATTTCACACAACCACGCTAATTAAGGGCCAATTATTTCAGTGGAAATGAACTACTACAACTCCAATTAGTGTGAAATTTTATAGATGATAGGTAATACTTAAGAATGACTTGACTTGAGTTCCTTTCTTAATCAGCACTAGATATTGACCTACTGACGACACATGTGGGATAGTTTCTGCTACATGTGATTAATCTTGACTTTCATTTTTAAGGTAATATACTTCAGGTTTATCGCATTTTTAAACCGTTTTGTTAGCCCCAGCACTATGTTGGCGCACACATAACCCACCTGCAATCGTCCATTTCATATACAGTCGAATTTTCAGTCAAGTATTGAACTTTTTAGTTGCCGGTAAAATTTTACCATAATGTTTAATGTCTCTTCATTTTAACTTATTATTATTGGTTTTGCAATTTCGGACACATGCAAAACAATCTACCCTGCTCGGGTTGATTTAGTTTACCTCTGTGTTTGCTTTATTTTTGCTTCGCATTGCAGTTTGCATGTCTTGCTTTGTTGTTGGCATATCTCCAGAACAATTTAACATGAATGTCGTCTGCGCGGACATGGACAGTACAAACAGCCTCATGAGCATATAATTATAACATGATTGTGTTCTGAGTTTGAGTTACACAATTGTATAGACATCCTATTCAAAGAAGATTTGTTGCAGGTGAGTACAGTGCGCAACAAGATATGTTATCATTATTAAGCTCCAGCGAAAATGAAAGTTGGATCACAGCATTTTTTTCCCAATCTGGATAATGTTTAGCCAAATGCCACCTTCCTCTTCCTAAACAAGAAATTCTTACCTTGTCGAAACCTTTCCTTTAACCAGTTCACAAATCCGGGAGGTGGTGGTGGTAATGGCTGCCTCAAATACGAGTTGCCTGGTGAAGGAAGATGGGTGTCTCCAAAGGTTGTGGAGAGCATGTCAACAAGAAGCGGTAATTGCAGGGATATGAAAAAGAGGATAGGGAATATGGCAAGTAATGTAACAGGGACGACAATCAACTTAATGTGGTGAGATAATACCATGTGAATGGTAGCACAAAATGCAACCATCATACATGCTGCCGCGAAAGTTAGAGTCACTAAACCCATGATCATCTTTAATGGTAAGGAGACTATGAAATCTTCTTGTAGGTAGGATGCCGTGAGGATCACTGTGAACACCAAGACCGAGGTGATGGAAGAAAAGAGTGCCATTGCACCTGACATTGTGAAGACTATAAAAGCCGGAGTGCCTAAGAAAATGGGGATACCTGTGTCTTGATTGTCGCCTCCTGGTACTGTGAAAGCGGCTGTAAAGACCATGGTCGCAATGAGTGCAGCCACAACTGTACATGACTGTGCGGTGTCCCTCATCCAACTTTCTGCTTCCTTCAGTAAATGTTTGTGCTCTTTTATGAACAACTCACTTGCTGTTTTGCCATCTTTGTTTTTCCATCTAAGATCGTTTGGTCTTGTCAAGGTCTTCACAGACTGCAGGATCAGATTGAGGAAGTTATTATTTGAGGCAACAAACACAAACACTTGCGTAAACAGAAATCAGCCTTGTGCACAGACAGGTCCGATTATAAGAAAACGCACACACATTTCACAAACCAACTACCAATTTCTAGCATCAACAGTTCAGCCACAAGCAGGTTAGACACAACCACCAAACACTAGGGTTCCAGGAAACCTATCTGTAGTGCGACTGTATACCTCACACAAGCAGGTACTCAGATACATCAGCAAAACCTAGAAACCTGTTGGTTGGGCGAGCGAGCACATCACACAAAAGCAGGTGTGCAGACACACCACACACACTGAAACCTATTTGAAGCGCTTTCAACCAAATGCATGTCTAACCATTAAGTACCTTTTAATTAGATGAAAAAAAATAGAGGAACAAAAGCTGCACATAGAAAAGCAGGTCTACCTTATACCATTGCATTTCCCGCTGCATTTGAGACGCTGCCCCAAACCCAAACAAGCGACCATGAGCAGGTAACTTGGCTGCATTGTGCAAAAGTTTATTGCCCTTGTTATCCATGAACGCAGTCACCCTATCTCTATAGGGACCTAACTCGTACAGAAGACTCAAAATCTTTTCGTGGCGAAGTGAGGCAGCTAAATGAAACATAGTCTGACCATCATCCGCCCTTAAGTTCACTACAGAGGGACAAGTTCTTAAAATTTTTCTCAAAACTTCAAAGTTCCCACATTTTGCAGCTGTTAGAGCTGCAGTTTTCTTTATCTTGATGCAGCGCTTGAACTGCTTCTCATCTTTGTCCAAAGGATTGCATAGGAGATCCAACATTTCCAAAGCTTGTATGTGCATTAACTTCAAATCTCGGATGGCCCTCACTTTAAGAACTGTCATGTACAATCTGATAACACTATTAGTACAGAGAAATACTAGCATGTTTCAAAGGCAAACATGCTTTCACCATAGAAATTAAACAGTTCATCACTAGCTCGACTGCATACCCAACGCTTTTATGAGGTTCCTCCGCAGGAACAGCACTTGATGACCACGCACAATTTCTGCAATAACACATTGCTTACAATGAGACAACTGACATGTCATATGACCAGTAAACCAAGTAATTTATTATATGTTGAAATACAGTTTTATGATTCATGTTTGTGAGTATATCTTTACGAATTTGACAATTGTGTAAAATTGTATTGATAGCCATAGTCACCTTTTGCAGAATCCCCAGTGTCATGCAAGAAAGACTCATCTTCGTTATTGACTGAAATCACTGCAGGCAAGAAAAACTATGCAGGTAAGAAAAACTATTTAAGTTCAATACCTTTCTCTATTGCCAAAGTAAAATTCTGAAATAGAACAGTAACTTACAAGAATAGATCATCCGTTCAAAAAGTCCAAGATGGGTTCCAGTAGGGAATGCCTTGGGTCTTTTGGCCAAACAATTGAGAAGCGTAAATGAATTCCCGAACTCAAATAGGGCCAGCGAATCACGTTGTTTTAATGCATATAACGCTGGTCCTATCCTTCGGAAAAAAGAAAAAAAAAAAAAAAACAATAAAAGCCAAATTAGGGTATGATCAAACATTTCCATCAGAACAAGAAGAGACAGAGCTGTGTTTCCACTTCTTTCATACGTCATAGTATAACTCTTTCGACCTCTTTCTATTGCCTCTGTGTGTAAACTGCATACAAGCCGATTGAGGTGGACAAAGAGGTGAAGGTTTTTGCTTTAAAAAAAAAAAAAAAAGGGGTATCCAGACTAGACGTTCTTTGAGACCAACACCATCAATTTCAACCACATAGCTTGAATACGGGAATTTGATCGAGCAGGATTCCTAAGTTTCGACTAATTCCACTTGCCCCCAGTTTTACAACCTTTATAAAGTATGTAAACAAATAAACAAACAAACAATTTAATAAGGTGCACTCACCAATGACATCAGACGAGATGAGAGTGGAAAGGATGAAATAGGCCTGAGCAGAGCTAAAGTTGGAATCATCCCTGAAATTGGTCTGAGAAAAAAGATATAGAGCAATCTGCTTGAGACCCACCGCTCCTGCGTAGTTCACAGCCGGTATACCAAAACGGCTTATGTGGAGAGAATGTTGTAGGTCTGGTCTCTTCTCACCAAGAATCCTTAGAGCAGTAAGGTTTCCACTGGTTACAGCATAGCTCAGAGGGGTACGCCCATCGTTATCTGTTGCTTCTAAATCCGTCTTATCTATTAAGCTTACGATGGTCCATAAGACCCTCTTGTCTTCACAAAATCCTAAGGCAGCATGTAGGAACGTCCCACCATGCTCTGTGATCTTTGCTTTACGAGATCCAAGGTCGTCCCTTATAACCCTTAATGCTGTCCCCCAGTCACCAGTAAATGCTGCTACATACAAAGGCCGATACTTGATGTTGGTTTCATACTCAGTTGCTACACCATCCTCATCCTCATCCTCGTCGTCGTCCTCCTCCCCCTCCTCATCATCATCATCAGTGCCCTCTTCGTCCTCCTCATTACGCTCCTCTTCCTCCACTTGTACCTCACCTACATCTGTTGATCAGAATAGTCGGATAAACACTACTCCTCCAGGCTCCATCCCATTGTTTGCATACAATGAATAAAGAACATATAGAACAAGATAGATAAAATGTGCAAGGTCAACTGTGTGAGCAAGACAACACGACGCAATTTAAGGAAATGGGATACTACATGATAAAGTGAAAGCGTGGCAAATGGAGGCAGAGTATCAGATTTCGACTCACAAGCTCAAGATACCAAGCTAGGCACTTACACCGCATCTTAGCCCTGATTAGAGTATCGCTAGTTAATCAACAAACAAGAAGAAACTCATTCTAATCCGAAAGGCCAAATAGTCAAGCCAGCAATGCCACGACTAAACCAACTACTCTTAGATTTCAAGCTTCAGAACTTGCTAACCTAAATCGTTTATCCGATTGACTGTCAGCTCAACCAACATCAATTTATCAACTTTCCTCATAATTTTCTCCACTCCTACTGAAACTAATAAAATACAACCCCAGTTGCTTCACTCTTCTATTACCATCATGATTCATGAGCACAAAAGTCCAACTTAAACAGATTAACCTAAAACCCCCAAATTCTATTACAACTAAATTACCCCCTTGCCTCAAAATCTCCCTATGGTGATGTATAGGAAAGTCAGATATACGCAGTCTTACTCTTATGTCGAAAACATAGAGGGCAATTCCAAAATGCCCCCTGATGAAATATGATTTATGATTTAAGAATCGCATCGACCAATTGCCAATTCACACAATCACACTTCACAACATAAGAATTTGGCTTTATTGTACATTTTTACTCAACTGGGTGAAATACAGCACCACCAACCAGCAACCTTTCAATTCTAGCATCGGAATTGCGAAAAGGTTGCGTACATCCGACCCCACTACCCTCCTAGGGGCCTCTTACTGATACTACTCAATCAATCAAATCATACATGATTTACACTTATAGCATACGCATGCAAAATTAGATCACATATGAAGAAAACAAATAATTTTTTCAACCCAAACAAAAAAAGAAACACTCTATATTACTGAAATTAAGGTGTGAGTAGAGTTTGATCAATCATACCTTCACATGGTTCTGGGTGATGATCGAGAAGGTGCCTTCTACTAGACCCTTCTGTATTAGCCATCAAATTTCACACTAATTAACTTCTTATCTGCTAATTACGTTGCTAATTAAGCTTCGATGTTGTTCCTTCAGTTTTAAGTACATAGTGAACTGAATCTCGTCTCTAATCTGTAACTTATATGTGAATCTAACGTGTCCGATGCTGACAGTCGTCGTTATAAAAGAATCGTCGTTGACAGACTGATAGTAATATTAAATGACCGGAGTTCATCGTCTCTTATTTCACTAACGACTACATATTGTCGTACTCGCTCACCCAACATGTGGAGTATTTGACTTGAATCCCACAAATATATTTCGGAAAATTCACGTGGTACCCTCGAACTTTAGCTGATTACACATGGTATCCAGTTTGACAGGATTATGCACAAGGTACCCCTAAAGTTTGAATATGTACACGTGGTACCCTTGTTTTTAACGGTCAGCTAACGCCATTCGAAGGAAAAAAGAAACAGAAAAAACAAATAAACGTTTTCTCTCTCCTACCCTTTTCCCCGACCCTCGTCTTCAAACTTGTTGCCGCCGTGCCCCCTACACCCCGTGGCCTCCGACCACCAGCGAGGCGATACCTCCGCCCAAACACCATCAGGACTCCACGAAAACCAGATCCCTGAGCCCCATTCATCCACTCCCAATCAAACCCCATAAAATGCCCTTCCTCCTCCTTATTGAACCCAGAATTTTCTTCCTACCCATAGCACCAATTTGTTCAATGTGGAATCAAGATTTAGATAAAAATCAACACAAACTTCGTACAATAGCATCTAAAATTTTCCCCAAATTTAACCCTAAAAATCGCACAAATGAAACCCAGAAATTCGTACAAATTCGAAATCAAATTGAACTCACCAAATTCGCCAAAATTAACCGTTCGCAAAAATTGTTGTTACCAAATTCAGCCCAAAGAATTCGCCCAAATAAATCTAGATTCGAGCAAAATTTAATGATGAAAAATGATGAATTCATGAGATGATAAGAATATAAGACGACGATTATATTTGAGATCGATGTGAGACCAGTTATGGTACATAGTAAATGAAGATGACGGTGGGTAAGATGACGATGATTGGGAGTGATGTGATGTGATGTGAATTTGTGGATGAAAATGGAGGTGATGAAGATGATGATACGTGAACATGGTGAAAGTGATGAGAGAGAAAGTGTGGGGATTTTAATTGAGTTTGTTTTTTTTGTTTTTTTTTTCATTCTAGATTTAATCACAACCCTCCATTTTCATGCTATACATGGCTCAGATTTTACAAAGAATGAACATGACGTTAGTTTGACGGTGTTAAGTGTAATTTTGTTTTTAAGGGTACCATGTGCACATATTCAAACTTTAGGGGTACCTTGTGCAGAATCTTGTCAAATTGAGTACCATGTGTAATCAACCAAAGTTCGAGGGTACCACGAATAAAAGTACAATATATTTTACTCTCTCCGTTCGGCTTTAAATTTCGTAGGGCTAACGGACACGTTTTTTAAGGTGAGAGTACACGTTAATCAGCTAATCGAATTTCTAAAAAAATTCCATGACGAGTTAGATAAAATATTAGGGAGTACTTTCTTTTTGTTGTATTTATACTAGGGAGAGCGAAATTCAGTCCTCGGTCCGATCCAGTCGTACATTGATACCCAGCCCTAAGAAGTCCATAACCTCACATTGTCACGCTTGAATCAACCTATCCACGTTGACTATTGCGTAATCATACCTCTTATATTAGGGTTAAATTCGGCTCAATGAACGATATGAACGTAAATTCTACTCGCAGAGATAGTATGGATGTTGAAGTGTTGGCCATTATTATAGACGAGTGTTAGTTACTTGTTAGTAGTATGAGTAGTACTCTGTATAAAATAACAGAGTTCATCATGTTTCTTTCACTAACCCGTAGATGTTATCTTGCTAACCATAATGTGGTGTAGACGTATAGTTTAAGCCAGTCCGATTAGTGTTTGACTTTGTTTTAGCTTGACTAAAAGGTTAGGAATCTTAGGGTCATGTACTCATGGTTGTCTAAATGACGACGTATGAGATAAATTTGATCAATTGATCTAATTCTTCTCAATTTCCTTTTCTTGTGGAACTCGTCTAATACAAAAGTATAAAATAAAATAATATTTATGTTAGACTTTTACTCCACGGTTTACATTTATTTTGAATTCACGTAAAACCTTGGTGGAAAACCAAATGGGAATTATTAGTCGATTCTTGAAACGGATGGAGCTGAGTACATGATTTTTTCCTTAATTAGCTATGGACCTTTGTGTTATTTGACCCAAGGGCAAAAAGAAGACCTTAAGAATTAGAAGTAATATCGGGGGCCCATGTCTTCTTGGGCCCTGAAAATGCTTCATCGTCTGTGGCCCGTTCGGTAATTTATCATCTGATGCTTCTATTATCTGTAAATCCGTAATTATGTACTCCCTCCTACCCAAAGAGATTTTCCTTTTTGGGTTGGACACAACAACCAACATACACATTAAAATAACTTAAATTAATTGATAGGTAAATAATTAATTAGATTAACTCATATGTTTAACCTCTAATCCCACATTCCCACCCCTCACTTCACCACCGTTAAACTCCTATCCGCTACCGAAACCACCGTGCGACCAGCCACCACCAACCTCACGAAATCACCCCATCAGCGACAACGTAGGCTAAAATTTCCCGACGATCTCCTCCCCCCGGACCTGTCCATCACAAAACGACTCATTAAATCTCCCATCTCTCCATCCTTACTTGCCGCCGATCGATCACCAATTACTCTCGCCTGTCTTCAATTGAAAACAATATTAAACTGTCTTTTTGTGCATTTTCAAACGCGATATCTTCAATTGAAGACAGTTTAATCGCCAATCATATACTTGCTGCCCTCGAGTCCTCGAACTCCTTGAACTTCTCGCCTGTCTTTCGAACAAGCAAAGCGCAGTGCTTCGAGTCCTCGAACTCCTTCATCATCCCCACGGGAAGTCCCTCCGGCAGCACGACGTTCAACTCTTCAATATTGAAATGCATGTATGAACAGGCGTCGCTGCGGGCGAGGAGAGATATGGATGGGGTTTTGGTGAAGAGGGGCACTCCGTTGGGACCCACGTCCACGGAGCTGTTCTTCTCGTCCTCCGCCAGCAGACGGAGCCTCGCCTTGTCGCCCTCCACGTCAGCGTCAACCTCGGCGGCTGATCCGCCTCCGCCGGCATCCTCCTTGGACGACGGCTTCTTCATACTCTTTGAGGGTTTTGGGGTTTTCGCCTGGTGGGTAAATGTGGAAGTCGGTGTGGTTGGGAGTGAATGGGGATCGGGGTGGTCGGAGGATATGATCGGAGGTCTTTGAATGGAGGAGGTGGTTAGAGGAGATTGAAGATGGGTTGTGAAAGTGTAATTAGGGATCATAAGCTCCAAATCAGAAAACTAGTAAGGGCATATTAGGCCAATAAATATGCCAAATAGGGTAAGTTTAGAATGAGGAAAATCTTAGTGAATCGTCCCAAAAAGAAATACAGGAAAATGTCTTTGGGTAAGAGGGAGTATGCACTGGTTTTTATTTCTTTTCTTTTTCTCTTTTTTTTTTTCTCAAAGAGGTAAGAAATACAATCGTCTAATTATTCGACTTTTAACGTTCGAAAAAGTTGAGTAAAATTGTCAATAAAGTATGAAGTACTATCATACATACAAGTATACAACTCGCGAATACTCCACCATATGATGATTTGAAGATATGTCATTGTAAATTTGTAATCATCACAGTTCACAGCTGAGCAAAGGCTAGCACACCTGCCTCACATAATTTATGATCCAGTTCGTTCTCACTCGTTACTCTCTTCAAATTCCAGCTGGCCACGTCTAAAACTATAGTCTATAGATTACACGCATAAATTAGCGTACTCCAAAGTTGTCATATATATATGCTTGCCTTAGCTTCCAAACTATTTCACGTAATAGTTGACACGTTCTCACTTCTCACAATATCACCTACTGAATACCATGAAGCTTAAGTCAAGATAAAACAATTCAATGATAAATTATACTGCTTCTCATATTATACACCCACATGCATTAAGGGGTGAATCCGCCGGTTCCAATCACTTGGATGCATCGACTACATGATCCGGACTTTTTGGAAACATTTACTATTTAAAAGGTGTGGATATAGAAGCACGATATCCTAGAGGTTAGATTCGTCTTACCAATGACATTTAGTACCGTGTGCAAACAGTTAAATCTTGAGGGTTTTTTGTATAAATTTACAAAATATTGGATACTATACGTACAAATCAGCAAAACACGAATATACCACGTGAATAATTAATTCTAATAAAAACAACTAGCTAGCTAGCTAGAACTAGAAGGGGGCTGATAGTGTAAGCAAACAATAATTAAAATAGGTTAGTGTCCCAATCATTATTAGGGCATTCTATGGGAGTTGAATATATAGAGGCTTTACGCGTAAGATTAAATATAAAACGGCCGAGTTAATTAAGTAGGTAGAACAAGTAGTTGAACGAAAAGAAATTGCATGATCTTAGTGATACCATTTACTATTAATCTATTAATATATAAGTGTGATTCGGGTGATAATTTATGTTGTTAATAATCAATCACCAAACTTTTGTCCACCATCGCCATGCAAACCCTTCTAATGACATTGTCTGCATGCACTTTAATTTGGTCATTGCTACTATTATATTTCGGAAAGACGGCAAATAATGTAGTATGAAGTATATGAACCGACTCCATTTATAATTTCATATGGACTGTAGTATAAACTACAATGAATGATTAGTTGTAATCAAAGTAATGGAACCCCACAACCTTAATATATAGATGTCCATTAATGCTTCTACCTTTGATTAAATCATGAAATTAAGGGCTTGTTCGGTATCGTTTTCTGTTTTCGGTTTTCAGTTTTTTTTTAAACCAAAGTCCCATTTTTGAAAACAAAAAAAAAAAAGGTTTTCAGTTTTCAATTTTCATTTTCTATATGATTATTATACAAACAAACAATTAAAACCTTATTTTGTAACTTATTAAGCTAAATCTTTTACGCAAAAAAAAAAAAAAAAAAAAAAAAAAAAAAAAAAAACTGAAAATGACAGTGATACCGAACGGGCCCTAAGAAATTTGTTTATGCTGGTAGATGTCATCATCTCTATATACTTCAATTCATTCCAATATATATATATATATATATATATATATATATATATATATATATATATATATATATATATATATATGTATATATATATATATATATATATATATATATATATATATATATATATATATATATACGGAGTATATATTTGACTTTGATAAAAATATATACACTCTGTTTAAATGGTTTTGATTTAAAATAAAGATTAAACAATACTGCTTTGTGAAGGACAATACTTCTTGCGGAAATAAAACTAATGAAAATGTTTTAATTCGTTTTGTGAGTCCATGTAATTAAGTTACAACTTACAGGTATAAGTTACATCCATTTAAATTACTAAACTAATATTAGTTATTAAAAGTATGTAGTATGTGTATGTGTTAGATTTTAGAGCTTACAGAGTATTCCGTATATGGTTTTTGATCGCTCAATTCAATTTCCATATCAAAGTATATAAGTTGCATAAAAGTTGTGAAACTTTAATTTTAAAAATTATGCTATGCGTACGTAAAAATTGTGAGCTAGATCGATTTATAAAGGTTAGTGGCTGATTTGTAATGTGTAATAACTACGGAGTAATAAGCTAACTTTAGACTATCAGTGGAATGCTACTATAAAAAATAGGGATCAAATGAGATGCCTTTTTGATGCTATGACAAGGATCTGGCAACTTTTGTTATGCGATTATGCTTTGTTGTGAAGTGAAAAACACAATAGATCGATCAGGAGTGTAGTAAAATAAAATGTAGATCGTCGAAATTAGAATAAGAAAATTCTTATGGAGTACAATATGAGTATTCTTTTTGCCTCATATTTTATAAGCTAGTAATAATAACGGTGTGATCTGCTCCGTAGTTGAAAATGTACAAAAACACATAATAATCATCTTGAACTTAAGTGAACATATATAGCTAAATCTAATTCAATCATAGACAAATTTAACGAAAATAACCCAACGTTTTATGTGTCTTCTGAAAATAACTCAACCTTTTAACTTTAACGAAAATAACTCGACGTTAAACTTTGTGTTACAAATATACCCCACGGGTCACCGGAAGAAGTATCTCCGGTAGCAATGATATGTCATGATTAGCCGATAATGATGACTACTTGACTTCTGAAAAGAGAAGAAAAGGCTTGCTTTCTCTTCTTCATCTTCCACAAGGAATCACCATTCAGACGCCTTTCTCACTCCTCTCTGTATCCAGCTTTGAGCAAACCACCATGAACAGCTAGTTTTGAGTTTTCGACCAATCTTTAGTAGATCTGAGAGAAAAAGTCGCTTTGAGAAATGTCGAAATGAATGACGATTGTTTAAATCTGATTAATACCAAAATTTTGTAATCCTTCTTCACATGGGTACTTTGAGATCATTAAATTAGTATTCCTGCTCAACTGATTTTTGTTTGGTATGGATCAAATTCGTCGTCGTTACTATGCCATTGTATCCCTCCGAGTGAATTGGTAATTTCTAATTTGTATGTACTTCATAATCCTTCAGATTTCACATGAATACTTGATTTGAACGATTTGTAGGAAGAATATTGCAAGCATACAAAATACGTTCGACATGTACAAGGAAATTTCACAAGATGAGTTTTGGTCAAGAGGGGTGCTGAAGCAAAATTTTTATTTAGGGCCACCAGCCACATCATCACTCAAGCACAGGAGATTCTTATCCCGGCAACCTATGGGATATATTTTAACCACAAATCTAAACGTTGGGTTATTTTCGTTTAAGTTAGAAGGTTGGGTTATTTTCAGAAGATTAGGCAAACGTTGGGTTATTTTTGTTAAATTTGCCTATTTAAAATGGAGTTGATGTGAGAAATAAATGAGAGAATATGAGTGAATGTGGGAGTGAATGCAATAGAGCAAGTGCTCTTCTTTTTCTTTGCTTTTGGCCGGCCCTCTCTCACTCTCTCTCTTTTTTTTCTTGCTTTGTTTTGTGAGTAATGAATGTGTGTGTAGGCACTGAAAATTTGTTAATGTGCCGTAAATTAGATAAATTAATTACTTATGAGTTAATATCAAATTTTAACTCAATTTAATTAATTTTACCCCGTTAAATGAAATCCGGGTTGATTCGATTACTGATTTGGTTAATTGGATCATGATTCAGATAAAACAGACAATTGGGCCAAGTCCACATAAAGCCTAAAAATAGGCCCGCGACTACAAGCCCGCCAGAAATTAGGTCTTCACTCTATATAAATAGAGTGAGACTCATTCATTTCCAGGTTGGAAAAATCAGAGAGAAGAAAACCCCCAGAGGAATTCTCAAACTCTCAGCCACACGCAGTCAACAAGCACATCCGTGTCGCCTGCAAACCAAATCGAACACAAGTTCAAACCCCCAAACAAACAATCAAACTCGAACGTTCTAGGAGAGATTCAAGTCCCGGAGACCCTCTCAGGAACACCAACAACGCACGCGGACAACGCGCGCACCCCCCTACAGCACGTACGCTACCAGTGTAGTGTATCGTACGGCGTACCCCCTACTGCATAGTAAAATTCAGAGGATGACATTAGAGATTGTAAACACACAACTATTCTGATATCAATATAAAATATTCATTTGTTTCCTTATTTTGTCTTAGTACGATTGCGTTAACAAATTTGGTGAACCCGACGTGAAATCTCTACCTCTCATCCCTACTACGTACGTATCAATCTTACTGTAACGACAATGTCTGCTGAACAGCATACCACTCGTTCTTCCAAGAAGACCTCCAGCAGAGCGACACAGGGTTCTCAAATCGCTACTACCACGCAACCCACTGGCGTCTGCACAAGGGGGATAGCGAAGGAGGTCGCCGTCAACGCCGCCGCTGCTCGCCTACGTGCTGCAGAGGTTCCAAAACGACCGCGCAGAATCTATGTTGCCTCCATCGCTGCAGCAGCTACTGCCATCATTGCTTCTGCTTCCCCTCAACGCAAGAAGGTCAAGGAGGTAAAGCCAATTAGCACGGAGAGGACGCGAAAGCCACTCATGGTGTCTGTCATGACGGTAACACCGAAGACCGTTGAAGAGCAGCTAGCGGAATTGCAGAGTCTTCTCGACAAACTCAAACTCGAAAATGAGGAGAAGAACAAATTAATTGACGACCTCGAAAAAGATGTAGCTGCGCTTCGCGACACCAAGAAGCCTCATCTTTCCGAAAAGGAGGGTAGCAGCGATGAAGAGGACGAAGAAGATGACGAGGAGGAGTCTGAGCATGATGATATCATCAAAACCAAGGAGAGCTTCTACTCCCAAAAGCAGCTGCAGATGCTGATAGCATATGCAGTTAAGAATCAGTTTGGTGAAAGCTCTGCAAATAGCTTTCGCTACGTCAAGCCTTATACCAAGAGGATTGACAAACTGAAGATGCATTCACGCTATCAACCGTCGAAATTCCAGCAGTTCGACGGGAAGGGCAATCCAAGACAGCATATTGCGCACTTCATGGAGACATGTAATAATGCTGGAACGGGAGGCGATCGACTGGTCAAGCAGTTCGTTAGGTCCCTCAAAGGTATCGCCTTCGACTGGTATACCGACTTGGATTCTGAGTCAATCGACAGTTGGGATGAAATGCAAGATGGGTTCCTCAATAGGTTTTACAACGCTAGACGCGTTGTTAGTATGAGCGACTCACAAACACTGCGCAGTGGGATGATGAACCTATTCTCGACTACATCAGTCATTGGCGTGCGCTATGTCTTGAATGCAAGGATAAAATAAGTCAAAGTTCCGTCGTAGAGATGTGTGTTAACGGTATGCGGATGGAGCTGTTGTACAATTTAAAAGGAAACAAACCTAAGGATTTCCAAGACCTTGCAACGCGAGCTCACGACATGGAGATTACAATTGCCAATGCACGCAGGAGAGTTACCTCTTTGTCTACGTCTACAAAGGATTCGGCAGAGACTATGCCAATCACACCTCAAAGTACCTCAACTAATCCAAAATCTTCAAGCAGAAAAGCATCAAGTGTGGGTAGTTATGGGAAGGCACATCCTACTTCAAAGAGGTTTGATAAAAAGACGTATCCATTCGCAGAATCAGATCTTTCCGCAATGCTTGATCAACTCCTGAAGCACGGACTGATTGAGCTTCCTCCACCAAAGCGTCCTCACGAGGTGGGACGAACAGCTGATCCGAATTACTGTAAGTATCATCGGCTTGTCAGTCATCCCATCGAAGAATGTGATACGTTGAAAAAGCGCATCAAGCAGCTTGAAGACGAAGGGAAAATATCGTTGGACAACGACGATATGGTAGAGTCAAACTACATTACCGGAGCTACGTTGTATGACTCTACAACTCTCTCAAGAGAAATTTCACCTTTAATCTTTATATATGTTACTACTCTGGCTGATGATATAAGATATTGATTTCTTGAATTAAATTGTTTATTTTTACCCCTTTTTTTTAATTTGGTTGTGATAACCTGATTTATTTTATTGTTTATTTTTACCCCCTTTCAGTTTTGTTGTCATAGCTTATGAATATAATCATTTATTTTCCTTTAATCCTTATCATGATGTCTGTTTTTTTTAATTTTGGTTTCATGGATTGAATTGTTCATATTTCCCCTTGTAATTTGGTCGTGGTAACTTTGATTGATTTTATGAATTGAATTATTTCTTTTCACCTTTTCCGTCTATAATAATAATTATTATTATTGTGCTGATTAGGTCAATTTCTCGAATACATTTGAAAGGATGGATTACGGTTACGATTGCGAACCCGTCTCTGGTGACGGTCCTGAAGGTATTTTTTTTTTTTTTTTACTTTGGTTTGATTTGATTAAATTAGAGTCGTACTTTTTTCTGTCTATCAGGGGATATACCATTTACATCACTTTATATTAAAGAAGAGATACAACGATTGAAGCTTTCCTGGAAGCGGGTCAAGGGCGAAATCTTTGATGTTGCTTCGCTCTTGTCCCAATGTGGGGCAAGCAAATCCCTGGTTCGACCTAGGGATGGTAGCAGTGTGGGATTAGAGACTCTTCAGGATAAGTATCTTATCTTCTGTTGTCCCATCTTGCCTTTTAAGGATGAGTCTGACGTTGAAATCACATATATTGAGGAATTCTTCAACGCATACCCTAAGCTCGTTAGTGAACATGATTTTGAGATGATCTTTGTCTCCAACACTCCCAACAAGTATTATTTCGACACCTTCTTTTCGGAGTTCCCTGGCGTTACTATCTCTTTCAATAATCAGCATTCTCGCAACACCATTTGCTCCTACGTTGACAGCAGATTGGCCTGTGTGATAGTGGATCCTAGCAACAAGGTTTTGTGGGAAGACCACGGTGGTGATTATTTCTGTAAGTATGGAGCTGTCTTTTTTCCCTTTACTGATGAGAGGGTGGATGCCCTTGTGGCAATGGAGTCGTCGTTGAGGTGGAAATTGCACTATTCTCTGACTCTTGATGTAGTCAATGAACATGGACCACCTGTATCCCTTGCAGATCTGTTTTTCTGCCAACCTCATGAGAAATTCAAGAGATTAGGAGGGGGCTGCGATGAAATTTCTGTTGATGAACTTGGCAAAAAGAATTGTGTGGGTGTGTACCTTTGTGTGGATGGAGACTTCATCACGGACCTGGCTTCCATCTATCGCGAATGTGAGACCAACAATCTGGAGTTTGAGATCGTCATAGTGTGCACAGGGTTCGGCGACACACCCTCTACTGACGATATTCAAGAAATTAAAGATGCCTTTGGTGAGATTGAAAGCACGCCATTGTCTTGGTGGCTGTTCCCGTGCAGTTATGAGAGCAAATGCCGGCTCCAGAGGATGTGTACCAATGAAACTGTAGACAATCTATTCATCGTGAGGCCTGGTGGCATGTGTTGGGAGTCTAAAGAAAAATTATTATTGCGTAGTGATGGCATCAATTCGTATCCCTTCACTAGCGAGAGCATCCTTGAGCGTATGAGCTCTCTTACACTTGACTCACTTACCAAACCTCCATACAAGTGCTACAACAACCCTGATTCTAGTCTTAGCCTCTCTGATCCTGGTTCTGAATCTGTGGAGCATCTTCGAAACAAAAATGTCATTGTCTACTTTGGACATCCTAAAATTTTGAAAAAGGATTGGGTGAAACTCCTGGAAGAAGTTTATAGTGGTGATACCCCGCTGGATGCGGAACTGGTCTTTGTTCCTGTGGGTTGTGGTGATGATGATGATACTAAAGATATTCAATTTCGATCCGATGTAGTTATGCCGGCTTGCACCTTGTTGACAGGTTCGCAAGCTCGTAATGCAGCTGACCAAGCTTTAACAAAGTCTGAGGTGGAGAGTAAGGCGACTACCATGGTTGCATTTGGGAAAGATGGCCGCATCCGCTGTAGTCATGTTCAAGTCTATCTAAAGGATCCACACAAGTTGCGTGCATTATTTGATGAGTCTCCTTCGGAAGACTTCCCCAAAGGTATGTACCGTAGGGTCTGTGATCACATGCGCTATCTCTACTTTTCCACCAAAGAGTTCGATGAGATCTGGTAAGACTTGTGTCCATTCTATGTTGGGTGCTAATTAGTAATCGTTCAGTTTTATATGATGTTTGACTTTGGTTGGTGTCCCTGTAAGATATTATTATTTGGATAATTACTAGCTTTTCTGTAAGATGTTTTGATGTCATATGGCATCATGGATGGACAATTACTAGCCTTTATTTCTCTCTTTTTCTTTTACGACCCAAAGGCGATTTGCAAATCTGAAAATTTATGTGTTGTAAATCCTCCATTGCTTAAATTGTTGTGTCCTATGAAAGGACTGGGTACCAAAGCCCTGTTGCATAGGTATGATCATGTCTAATTGAGCTCTGCCTAGTGTTATTCCCATGAATTAAAAAATGTGGAGTTGTTTGGTAGCCCAAAATCATTGGAATTCAAAATTTATGGAATCACGAATTCCTGCAGACAATCGTGGATTCTTAAAAACTTACAGCTGACGATTGAAATTCAAGCAACTATAATGAAGGATATACAGATGTGACAATTAGCTTTATGCCTTCCTCTAATTTAGTACGCGTACATTGATTGCTTGCCCAACGGGATAGGCCGTTGTTTGCAATCTGAACTACGCTTAATGGAAAAGCAAGGACTGAATGAGGAATACAAGTTGTACTTTTTGTATGTCGATTGGTTGATGTTCTTTTGCTCTCCGAATCCTTCTTTATATGTATAATGCGCTTAATTAGAGTAGTTGTTTCGTCTCTGCTCCCACTTTAGTGTTCATCAAAACATTACAAGATGCTCATCAACATTTATTAATTGTACATCAGAATGCCCGATAGAAAGTTGGGGTTCGGGTTAGTGATATTCCGTCGGGTTGATTTCGGGTATGTGATGTGGATACCATCAAACCTCTCTCTACCGATGGACCATCGAAGTAGCGATGGACTGTTATTGGTTTATTTTGGGCCATAGTACCATAAATGGAACCAGAGGCCCAATGGAATACAATCCTTAATCGGACTTTGAAGTTTGAACTGAGTCCAGAAGGATATTTTGAGACAGAGAACTTGCCATAAATCAAATATTCAAGTATGTTAGGCCTCGTTCATATGCAAGGGTAGTAGAGTTAGATGTATCTAACGATAGCTATTGATAAGGGCATGATTGCTTTGATTTCTAATTTCGTAGTCCAATTCCCATCTTCTATTAGCGTCTACTCAAATTAGTAAGGTTATCGACTAGGTAGCACCGATACGGACTCGGACACGGACACAGACACGACACAGGCACCGATACGGATACGTGACACGGCACTTTGAAAATAGCGGACACGGACACGGACACGGACACGGCTAAAAATTAAAACTAATAAGTACTTTAAATGCAGATTTTGTTGGAGGAGAATCCTGATTTCAGAAGACATATATATTTACATAATGAAACAACCAGGCACATTAATCAGCACATCATATCAGTGAGTATTCATTAAGATTAGGTGAAGAACTCCTGCATAAAGCAGCGTGCATACACAAATATTGTAACATGGAAGCTTCCAACAAGCTTAAGCCATCTATTCCTGTGCCTGCTTCCTACAAATACAGGTGCAGGTAATACTAAGTGACAGTTCTTCATTTATAACATGAAACAACCTCTTAGGCGCCAGACTTTTCAATAAGCAGCAGTACACAAATATGACCCCATCAGAAACAGAATTTTGAAGATGTAATAATAAAGCTATTTGGATAGCACAAAACATTTAAGTCCAATAAGCAATTGCTAAACGGAGACCAATGAACAAAAGAGATTTTTCGTGTCGATAAGGTCTTTGCTCAAGGGACCCTGGGTAGAACTTGTAATAATGCGATATCCTTCGATCTCAAACTACATGAATCCCAAAAGAGAGATTTTCATTTTTCTTCTCCAGTGAAGATCATTAGCAATATGAAAAAACATCGAGAAGTGCTTAAACATCCATGGACCTATGGAAGTTCAACACAGTGCTTCTACACTGCTGTAGTTCCTACATGCCTATGACATCATCCTTTGATAGTAACACACAGTCACATGCCAGACATATAAGGTTCTTATAAATCATCATCCACATAAAGTTCAAATTTTCTGATCCAATGCTTTCTTCTTTTCATTTATACACTTAAGGTTGAAGAGCAATAAAAACATAAGCCAAATTGTACCTTCCACTGGATAGCAGCCCCGACAATGCAGCATTGTAAACGTGAACATCCTTGAACTCCCAAGTATTAGGCAAATTTCTCCACAAAATCATCAGTTTATCACCTAACCTAGCCTTCCCGAGAGCAGGAAACAGCATTGTACAACAAGCGATGGCTCCTGCAACCTTAGCCATTCATAAAAATATAAGCAGTTCATCATCATACCCTCCTGAATCATCAAACGCAAAACTTCTAAATCATCCTTCTCCCCTACTCTCCCTTCAAATTGCGCCAAATGCTCCCCTAATGTCGAATTCTCATCTAAACTCCTCACAATACCGACAATTTCTTCCAAAATGCCACCCTCATCAGACCTTTCATTCAAACCCACTTCAATTTTCTCCTCTATTTCCTCCCCCATCGTCCCAAACTCAATTCCAGGCTCGCTTTCTTCCACACTTTCAATACCATCAGCCAAATGCCAAACAGTTCGACGATTTCTTTGAAGAGATAACTTGGATTCTTTAGGTGGGTCTTGAGTTGAAGTCCGGGACTTGAAGAATTTGTAAATTGGGTCATCTAAACACTCCTCAATTTCCACAATTTCTTGCTCATTCGCGACAAAGGACTGCTCAAGTTCTTCCCTTTCTTCGAGAAACGGAAGGAAAATGGAAGGAGAAGAAGAAGAGGTGGAATTTGAAAATGCAGAGTTTGAACACAATGGTATAAATTTGAATCTTTTTCGCCCGCCAAAACAAAAGTAAGATTTTTGAGAGAGAATATGACAATGGTTGATGACCGGGAAACCGAAAACTGGGAAAGATTGGCAGATTGAAGTCATCCTTTACTAACACTTCACTCAATTACTACCATAAAACTTGAGCTTCACACCACTTAAACACCATCAGTGAAAACCAAAAAAAGCTCGGGATTTCGCGAAAAAAGGAAATAAAAATGATGACTGAACTTCAAAACACAAATGAAATTGTTTCATCCATTGTAGAAATTCATGCAATTCGAGGTCAAATGTATTGTAAAAGGTTAGAGTTCCATTCAGGCATTTCGTCGAACATTTGGCGGGCAAAGCTCAACACACCCGAGGACGACTAAGTCAGGAAATAAAAGCTTGATCGTGACGAATAATTCAGGCTGCTAAGTGCTAACCGTAGCACACAACGAATGTATCAATGGTGACGAGACGGAATTTGGTGTTCACAATTCAACATAATCCGATAAATGAGAATTACAATTCTATTTATACACAATTGAATCGGTTAATAGTCACTATCAAAGCATAACCACCTCTAACTATCTCTAACAACTTCCTAACTTATTTCTAACAACCTTCCAATGATCTTATTAATTTGCTAATCAATCCCTGTAACATTTCTTGAACCCAAAAAAAAAAAAAAATTAAGGTGTGAGTAGAGTTTGATCAATCAATACCTTCACATGGTTCTGGGTGATGATCAAGAAGGTGTCTTCTACTAGACCCTTCTGTATTAGCCATCAAGTTTTCACACTAATTAACTACTTATCTGCTAATTACGTTGCTAATCAAGTTTATGTCGCTCTTTAGACTTCAGTGTTCACGGGAGTAGTTGACTCAATTATATTGCTTTGGCCTTTGGACTTAATTGAACTGAAACTCGTCTCTAATCTGTAACGTATGTGTGAATCTACCGTGTCCGATGACCGATGTTGACAGTCGTCATTTAAAGTAATATAAAATGACCGGAGTTCATCGTCACTTGTTTTACCAACGAGTACATATTGTCGTACTCGCTCACCCAACATGTGGAGTAGTTCACTTCAATCCGACAAAAATATTTTACTTTCTTTTTGTTGAATTTATATAAGGGTTAGGCTGGGATCAAGGAACCATTGAACTAATCACTAAAAGATACGGAGCAGTTTGCATGATATATCACTATCTCTTCTCATTTAATTTTCGTTGATTGCAATTTTGCAATTTTCGTTAATTTAATCAAGTTTGCAGTTTTACCCAGTATTCTTTTAGTTAAACTTAGGATGACCTGTTGTCCCAAATTTTCTATTATTAAGGCAAAAAGAACGTGTTTAATTTGGTATCATCTTAGAGAATTTATGTTTGATTCAATGAAAACAATTTAATAAGTATAGCGAATTTATTTCAGTACTTTATGTTCATGTACGAATTACAATTTATGACCCGTGACCCGCTATTTTCGGGTCCCATTTTTGTGCACTGTGATTCATATTAGCCCCGACTACTTTTTAACACACTTTTTTTTTTAACTCTGACCCCACCCGTTGACCCGTATTTTGAGTTAAAACGAAACAAACCCAAAATGTGTTATTTCCTAATATATTGCGCCTATATATATTACTTCCTAAATTATCTCCAAAAATAAAATGAATTGATATGATTCAGATTATCTCGTCCAAAGTTGTTTTCGAAATTATCTCCTAAAATCTCAAATCCTTTATATATAACTTTGTTAATAAAAGTATCAAAAAAATTAGTTGTCTTGGTGGTTGAAGTGTTAAAATTGTAACAAGTTCATTTTTTATGTGCTCAAACACATGCAATAATGAGGTGGCGATGACATCGTCATCGAAGTCCTGATGACGTGGATAGTGTAATTGAAGGTTAATGGGGTGGCTAATGGTTAAATTTATATGTGATGTTGATCATTGTTATAGACGAGTGTTCATTAGTAGTACGTAGTAGTATAAAATAATTGGAGTTCATTGTGTCTTCTTTCACTAACCCGTACATGTTATCTTCCTCACCATAAATTTATAATGTGGTGTAGTTTAAGTCGATCATATTAGTGTTTGACTTTGTTTTAGTTAGACGCATAAGTTACGATAAGGCTTGTCTCAAGACTCTCAAAGTCTCAACACTATAAACTCAATACAAACTTTGATCAATTGATCTAGTTTTGTGATCCATCTTATTCTTCTTTTCTCGTTGAACTTATTTAACCCTTCTCTTTTTCTCTCCGTTTAATAATATTTATATCTTACGTTTACATTTATTTTGGACTTTCGTAAAACTTCGGTCAGAAAATAAATGGGAATAATCAGTCGATACACCAAAACGTGTTGGGATCCTCTAGAGTTGCAAATCAACTCTATTTGGTAGAGTTTGCCTAAAAAGGCATGAAGAAATTTTTTAACAATTTATTTATGACCCTCAAAATTCTTTTTATTTTATCTTATTACTTATTTTGGTAAACTCTACCAACTCTACCAAATTTAAACTCTAGATAGTTCTCACCCCACCAAAACGAAGGAGTACATGAATATGGTCCTTAGACTTTGGAACTATGGACCTTTATGTTATTTGACCCAAAGGCGATAACAAGACCTTCAGAAAATATCGGGGGCCCATGTCTTCTTGAGGCCTGAAAATGCTTCATCTAATGTGACCCGTTTT
This sequence comes from Spergularia marina, assembly GCA_963680865.1. Lineage (NCBI taxonomy): Eukaryota > Viridiplantae > Streptophyta > Magnoliopsida > Caryophyllales > Caryophyllaceae > Spergularia > Spergularia marina. The sequence continues at coordinate 7,003,715 of OY804544.1, read as the reverse complement.
GTAATTGGACATTTGATACTTCCATCATCCGTGCTTAAAAGTGAAACCTCAAGGTTACCGGGTGAAGAAACTTACTCGATTTACGTGCATGCACCCAAACCTTATGGGTACCACGTTAATTATCCTTTTTTTTTTTTTAATGAAAAAGGCTATTTGTATATGAATATACATATGCATGCAAATATATATGTATCCATTTTTTTATCGTATGTCTCACCACATTTCCATTTCTCTCTCTTCAATCTCACCACATAAATTGTCAGCGTAATTTGTAATCCGTAATTTTAATGTGTATCTTTTGGATGTTGCTGGAGGTTTCATATTTAGATATGATCACAAGTCTAATGTTAATGTAAAATACACGGTATATATTAGTGTAGAGTCAGACAAGTTGTCGATAACTCGATATACAAAGTATAAAATATCATACATACAACTCCAGTACGTACGCCGGCCACCATGTAACGATAAACGATTTGAAGATATGACATTGTAATCGTCACGAGTTCACAGCTAAGCAAAGCCTAGCACACCTGCCTCACATAATTTATGATCCAATTCGTTCTCACTCGTTATTCCCTTCAAACTCCAGCTGGTACACTTACAAAACTATAGATTACACGTAAACTATAAATCGTATACTCCTTAGTCTCCATATGCTTGCCTTAGCTTCCAAAATATTTCACGTAATAGTTGACACGTTCTCTCTTCTCACAATTTTACCTACTGAATACCATGAAGCTTAAGTCAAGAAGGAACAATGATGAATTATATATATTGCTACATACTCATTTTAATTATACACCGACATTGAGGGGTGATTCCGCCAGTTCCGATCTCTTGGGTGCATCGAGTGCATCGAACTTTTTGAAAACATTTGCCGTCCAAAAAATCTGGAAAAAGAAATACATACGTATCCTGATTTTACGAGGTTAGATTCGCCTTATCAATGACATCAACTACCAGATGATTCTGCTCAATCATGTAAATTTCTGTACTAATAATTATAACTAGCTAGCTAGAAGTCTAGAACTAGAAGGGATCGAGATAATATATACTCCCTCCTACCCGTAATGATTTCCTCCTTTTGAAAACAGTTTTTGAGTAGGCATTTTTGGAGCTACTTTTAGACTAAATAAATTGTTAACTTGTTGTAAATTAAAAATTACTACATATTCTATTCTTGCATTGCATTCTACCAACTCCACTTAATTTTAAGGTAAACGGGACTTTCATTTGATCTAGAAGTAACTCCGAACATAGCTACTCAAAAAAAGAAAACGAAAGGGAGAAATTTTAGTGGGTAGGAGGGTGTATAGCGTAAGCAAACAACTAACATAGGTTATTATTAATTAGTGTCCCAATCATTAGGCATTATATGGGAGTTGAATATATAGAGGCTTTACGCGTAAGATTATATATAAAACGGCTGAGTTAAGTAGGTAGAACAAATAGTTGAACGAAAAGAAATTGCATGATCTTATTGGTACCATTTATTATCAATAATTATAAAAATGTTAGGAGTTTATATGTAGACACATAAAAAAGTGTCTATGGTTAGTTTGTAGTAAAAAAAATCAAAGGTAAAATTTGTTCCATAATTTAGGAAATGATGGTCTATAAGGAAAGAGAGACAATCAAGGGTCCTTGATTTTGAAAATAAATCAATTTAATTTTTTTTCCATTGATAGACTCGTAACAATGTCGATTTTGCTGTTAATGTCATAAATTTACTGCAAATACGTTAAATTTACCTCACAACCATATTTTTGTACTACTTGTCATCATTAACTTACCACACTTGATTATGCTATACACTATTTTTCTATTGTCTATATATAGACTCCTAGGAATATCCAATTAATTAATATATAAGTGTGATCGGGTGATAATTTATGTTATATAACATTAATAACAATTACCAAACTTTTGTCCACCATCGCCATCATGCAAACTCTTCTAATGACATTGTATGCATGCACTTTAATTTGGTCATTGCTACTATTATAATTCGGAAAGACGGCAAATAATGTAGTATTCCGTATATGAACTGAAGTATATGAACCTACTCCATTAATAATTTCATATGGACTATAGTATAAACAACAATGAATGATTAGTTGTAATCAAAGTAATGTAACCCCCAACTTAAGATATTAGATGTCCATTAATACTTCTACCTCTTCATAAAATTACAAAAGTAAGAAATTTGTTTATGTAGGTAGATCCCTAGATGTCATCTATCATTTCTATATAGTTCGTTCCAACATATTTGACTTTGTTGAAAATACACCCGTTTAAATAATGTTTTTGATTTAAAATGAAGATTAAACAATTCTTTGCGAAAGACATTGCCTCTTGGCTTCTTGCGGAAACTAAAGTTGAATAAGCTTATGAAAATGTTTTAACACGTATAGTACGTGAGTCCATGTAAGTTAAGGCTTACAAGCGTAAGTTACATCCATCTAAATCACTAAGCTAATACGGAGTATTAGTTAAAACTAGTATGCCGTTACATTTTAGAGAAAATGCGGTTTTTGATTAACCAATTTTGATATATACATAAATTGCATAAATGTTGTGAGATTATATACTCGTACAAGTTTCGTGGTGAAATTTCAACTAAAATTTCAAAAATAATACTATGCATACGTAAAAATTTAAATTGTGAGCTAGATTTGATAAAGGTTAAGTGGCTCATTTCTAATGTGTAGTAAACTTTAGACTCTCAGTGGAATGAAATGTGGAATGCTACTAAAAAAATTAGGTGATCAAATGAGATGCCTTTTTGATGCTATGATAGGGATATGGCAACTTTTTTATGCGTTTATTATGCTTTGTTGTAAAGTGAAGAACACAATAGATCAGAAGTGTAGTAAAATAAAATGTAGATTGTCGAGATTAACTAAAGTACAGTTGGTGGTCGTTTGGTTCATGTAGGAATTTAATTCCTATAAGAAGTTACATATCCCATAAATTAATTTCATGTGTAGAATTCATGTGAATTAGTTACAAGTTGTTTGGTAGACATTGAGGAATTTGGATTTCCCATGAATTAAATTCCAACATCTTGTTTTGTTGCACCCTTCCAATTCCCTTATTTTTAATTCATAATTACTATTATATCCCTTGATTATAGTGTTTTTCTAATTATTTGGGGGCAAAAATGTAATTTTTGAACAAAGATGATGGGGGAATTCAGAATTAACAAAGGGGGACTTGGTAAGCAAATTCCACCATTATGTGGGAAATTCATTTTCCCATGGAATTTCCAATTCCCCCATTTTTTAAAATTATGGGCAACTAAACAACCCGGATAATATGTAATTCATGGGAATTTAGAAATCCTGTGTTTTAAAAGGACAACCAAACGATTGGAATAGAAAATTTTACAATATGGGTATTCTTTTTGCTTCATAATTTATAAACTAAAATAATGTGATCTAGTAATAACTGTACAAAACACGTATTCATTTGAACTTAAGTGAACATATATAGTTGAATCTAATTGAAACATAAGTTGAAATGAAGATGACCAATAAAATAAGTTTCTATATGTGGCTAAATGACACACCCAAGGGCAAAACCAATTAAATCACCGTTTCACGGGATAAACAAACCTTTATTGTACAAGATTATCTAAATTTTTGGAGGCGGCTCATAAAATTTGAAAATAATTGCAACATAGATACTGATCCTAATATATACGAGTGTGGGTGGACTGACTGACTGAGGGTTAAGGTGCGTATTCAATATTCACGTGTAAATATTTTTACATTTTCTAAAAGGCTCATTAGTTCATTTATAAAAGAGACAAACTGTTAATGCCTGGCTGGTATCTAAGCAATTCTACCAACCTAACCCAAAGAAACTTGAAAGGCGAAAAAACACGAGGAATGTGCCAAAGAAAGGAGCATAATAAGTGAAGTAAAAGGAGGTGATTATTGTGTATAGTTCAAGGAAAGTATCCTCATAAACACTCCACTAGATTTGGCTCAGAAAAGTTTGACCCATTTTGTAGCTCATTTAATGCGTGTTTATACTTGGTAATTTCCTTTCTGCCGTGTGTATACAGAGCCACATTCAATAACGTTTAAGAAAAAAAATAAGAAAATAACTTTAGAGTAATTGATCTTCAAACTATTGAGTCGACCTTACTCTCAAGTCTCGATACTATAGAGTAGAGACAAAGAGAATAATTCCAGAATAAAATAAATCTTAGTTATTCTAGGTAATTATAATGATTATTAAATTCAAGATGATTAGATGAAGAGTAAACTTATGTGTGGGTGTGTTAGCCTTTTCTGAAGAACAGTACTAATTTCCCCCAAAAAATACTCCTAAATTGTAGTAGTACTAGTTCATACCCGTGACAATGTCAATTTGTCACCTGTCCCGCGCTTAGCCCCAAACCTTACGTATTCAATGTGTTTGGATCCTATGGAGTTAAAATTTTGGTGAAGTTGGTGGAGTTTGACATAAATAGTAATAAAGTAAAATAAAGAAAATCTTTAAATACACAAGTAAAATGTCACATATCTTTTTCTTATCTCATAAGGCAAACTCCACCAACTTCACCAAATTTCAACTCCATGGAATCCAAATCCGTATTCAATGTACATCAACCGCTAGATGACAATTTCAAACACATATGTGTTCTTTATTGAGTGTAAGAATCATTTTGCCAAATGTGAAAGATATTGTCATGTTTTCTCTAATGATTTAGTACACATCCATGAGAATTAGTAAAAAAATATTGGTTGAACGTCGGAAATGAGCTTTTCGATAATATATGAATTCCAATAAAATGGTTAATCAAACGAACTTCTAACACCTACTATTATGTATGTTTTCGAATTCTCGTAGTCTTGCCTACCCACGTCTGACTAGAACTTTTCATATAATATTTGGTAAGTTTGTTTTGTTGGAAAAATGATACATATTGTCGTGTAAAATTAGGGCATGTTTGAAACTCGAAAATCAGTCCAACATGCCTTATAATCATATACATAGATGACAAATACCAATGCATTAGATAACAACGGTTCAATATTTTAGAAATGGTATACCACCAAAGGGCTTAGTGTGACGATTCAAGTCTTTCAAGTCTTGCTACTTAGTTTCTTTTCATGTAACTTAGTTATTTCTTGTAAAGTCTTTCATATCATGTTTTTAGGATTCTTGTACTTAGTTTATTTTCATGAAATCAAATGTATCTCTCTACTGCACACTTAATGTGTTTTGGCAAGTGTTGTGTAAAAGTAAATTTCCCTCTTTAGGGGAAGCTAGTTAATGAAATCAATCTTCTCCTATTTCCAACTTTACCCTTGTTGATGCTTGATATTAATGTTGTTGTTGTGATCTTTGATCTTCGTTAATATTGAATGTGTGGGTTGTGCTCAGTCCGAGACTAGCAGTCCCGAGAGTCACTCAATTCACAGTCCCGAGTTCAGGCTTGCACGAGTGGGCGATCCCCCACGAGTGCTTGTCCACATTGATAGTTGCCTGTCCGCATCGAGAGTTGCTTGCTTCCTTGTCAGGAGAACAGACGAGGGGGCGCATCACGGTCACTCCAAAATTGGGACCGTGACACTTGGCGTACGAACTGATGTTCTTTTGCAAAATATTGTTCTAACATGTATGAAGTTGAGCCTCATAAACTGAAATGTCCATATGTATAAACTATTTACTAGGCTATCTTGACTAAACTAGTGACGTCTCAATAGAGTCGAGCTCCACACCGACGATTTTTCAATATAAAGGTAATGACAACGACTTGACCACGTAAACTCGTGTAAGTTTATGTTATCCCTTGCGTATAAAAAACAAATTCCTCAAAAAGGCCTGACTACCGGGAATTCCAATGAGAAAAATAAACAAAACATTCTAAAGGTCCTGTTTGATAGAAATGTATAATTTTGATCTGATTTTATTTGAATGAATTTGATTTAATTTGATCTGAATTAGTTGCATTTAGACGAGATAACAAAAAATAGACTAGATTCTTTGATAATTTTGATTTGATTTGATTTGAATGAAACTGTTTATATTCGATTTGATTTCACTGTCTTTTAGCTCGAATTAAATCGCGCCTATATACTCCAAAAATTAATCAAAACAATGGGAGTAAGAAAAATGTAACTATCAGTGGGATGAATGAATAAGTCATTAAAAGAAAAAAAAAAAAAAGGGATTAGAAAATAATGTGGCTATCAGTGGCCTGGGATTCTTCTGGTGAATCTAGTCTATGGTGTCTGCCAGCTTTATAAAGAAGATACACAGGAAATGAGTTTTACTAAATCAATCACTGTGACTGGTAAAAATGAGCTAATTACGGATTGTTGGCAAAATCTGAGCCACTCCTCTCGCTTTTCCAAATCCTGTGGTTGAGATATTTTGCCCCTCATATACCCCCCGCTCTCTCTCCTCTCCATCTGAGCCACGACCCTTTTTTTTTTTAATTTTCTTATTTTTCACAGTATTTTTTCTATGAACTGTACTTCTTACACATCAGGAATTCTATATCAATCACCGTGATTTGTCGGTCAGAAATAATACTTCGAAAAGTGCAATTATTAAAAAAACAAAAAAAAAAAAAAAAAACACAAAGAGTAGAGAGAGAAAGAGGAGGATGATGGAGCAATGGAAGCTCCTGTTAATCTGTGTTTTATTGTGTTGTATAAGCTTCATTAATGGTGATACAGATTCAAAAGATGGTCAGTACTGAACTTAGCTCCTCTTTTTTTTTTTAACTGTTTTACTGTTATTTTTATTGGTTTCTGACATCTGGGTTGTTCTTCTTTTTGCTTTTTACTTCCTGGGTTTTTTTTTTTTTTTTTATTGTTTGTTCTTTTTGATCATTTCTGCTGATAATGTCTGCTGACAATTGCATTTTTCTGCTTTCTGTCATGTGGGTTTTGTGCAAAGATTGGAACTTTGGTATTTAAATCAGAGTTTTATGGAATTTTTTTTTTTGCTTTTTGATTAATTTTGTAGCTAATTTCTGCTGACATTGCAGTTTTTCTGCTTTCTGTTATGTTGGTTTTGTGCAAAGATTGGAACTTTGATGTTTGATTCATTTTACTTTGGTGCTATTATAGTATTATGGTGCTGACATTGCATATTAGAAAGTGTATTGTGTGGTGTTTCCAATTTTGTTTGCTTGATTAGGTGCCTTTTTTCTTCATTGCTGAGTAGCCTTCTAAATTAGTCAATACATGGAGATAATGTTAAAGTTGATTTTTTTGCATCTTTTGTGTGGTTGGGGATTGTAAGTTCATACCTTTGCATTTTACGGAATCATAAGGGCAATATTGATGGAGACGGGTTTCCAGACTTGGTCATGAGTGCCACCCCTTGGCAATTTCAGCAATTGAGTTCGTCGACATCTGCCTCATTATTGCAAGTTGGAGTTGGTGATTCCTTGGTAGTGCTTTTGAATGCAATTGTTATTAGTTGTTTATGATCTGGTATGTTGGGGTTTCCGAGTTTCTGCAAGAAAACTGGTTTTTTTCGGTGAAAGGGTGGTCAAAGAGGATGAGTATTGTTAATCATCATGTATATGCGTATTTCACTGGTTGCTTGAGAAAGAGGCTAAAAATGGGTTGAAGTTATCTTGGAACTTTAATGCCAAGCTTGCCTATAAAGGGTTGTCATCATGAAAGAAGTAGTCCACTAGTCCTACATTTGATGTGGGCGTAGATTGTTGTAGTTCTATCAATCTTATGTATGTCTTCAAGCCTTGACGATTTTGGAGCTAAGACCTGTTTTATGAAAAATTGAAAACCTCGCTGCTTTATTTGCCTTGAAGAAGGGAGAAAACAGTTCCTGCATTTCCATTACTCTTTTCTGCTCAAGCAATCGTACAGTTGTGGCGCTATTGCCTGTTGGTTCATGGCACTTGGCTATATTCCTTCGTATTTTTGACCAATCTTGCGCTAAGATTCTCCATATGTATATCATGACTCATGAGTTAAAGTTAGATAAGTTATGCAGCTAATAATTGAATGTGGTGCTAGATATATAATTCATTGATACTTCTTTGGTTTCGAGATATGGAGATTCTAAGCTAATTGTAGATAGCCATCCCTGGACATGCTTTCCTTAGAGTTACCTTTGAGCTGGGTTGTTCAGTTTGTGGCTTCTACAAATCTAGGGGTTGTTCCAAATACATCAACCACAAGGATTTTCTGTGCACTGCTACCCATATGGGTCTGTTGACTTAGTTTTGAGTTATACATACATATTGAGATCTTGAGTCAGTGTGACTTGACTGACAATTTCTGAATGTATCCACATGTGGCGTCATAGAATAGTAAATGCAATAGTAAGAGACTTGTGCCCAGCCTTTTGTGATATGACATATTCTTCACGCGTCTATCTACAGCTTCTGCTCTCAACACCATGTACACCAGCATGAATTCTCCTTCACAGCTCACTGGATGGACTGCATCTGGCGGTGATCCCTGCGGTCAGTCATGGAAAGGAATTACTTGCTCAGGCTCAAGAGTTACACAGATGTAAGCTTAAATGTTTTGTTGTGTATTTGCTTTTTAGTTCTGTGGTCACGGCCCATCTATGAATGACCTGAAGTCCTCATTCTTGCCTCCTTCAATCTTGTGGCAGAAAAATTCCAAGTCTTGGACTAACAGGATCAATAGGATTTGCGCTTCAAAACATGGATGCCCTGACTGACTTGTAATACTCTTAAACTGTCAACAGCTTGATTCTCACAACTTCTTTGTTGTCATTCTTCTTGATAAATATGTGCTAATGATTCTGTGCTAATGTTTGCAGTGACATAAGCCACAATAATTTTGGAGGCCAAGTGCCTTATAACCTTCCCCCAAATCTGTTGCGACTGTATGTTCTCTTGCATTAGCTTCTACATTTCAGTTATCTTCCTATAACTTATTTACTCTTACTACTAGTTGATCTAGCTTTCTTATAATTGTTAATTTCTTGAGTTCAATGAACGTTGGGTATTATTTGATGTGCAGAAACCTGGCTAGTTGTAATTTTAATGGAGCAGTTCCTTATTCAATTACTACTATGAAATCCTTAGAGCAGCTGTAAGTTGCTTGCTTTTGATTAAGTGTTCTTCTATAGCCTCTCCAAGAAATAATACTAAGGCTTGTTTTGTTGCTCGAGAGTAGAGACCTCAGCCAGAATCAATTCAACGGACAACTGAATGTTGATTTTTCACAGCTTTCTTCGTTATCATCAATGTGAGATCTCTTCCCATCTTTTACAAATTTTGTGTCCTATCAGAATTCTGATGCTGCTAATTATAATTCTATAGTTCTATCTCTTCAAGCGACTTGAAATTAAATCATTGCATTACTATCTGAGATCTCCCTAGGTCGTGTGACTTTCTACTGTTTCGCACGTGGTGAATGAAATGAAGTCTAGTGTTTTGCCAGACTTTCAGGCATTTCTTTTGCATACAAGTATAGCAATAATTTTGGTGGTCTATCTCTATAAAAATGAGTTTGACGATAACTCACTCAGAGTTTAATTTTTCAGGGATGTCTCTGACAACGCTCTTACAGGCAACCTCCCAGCATCCATGAGTTCATTGACCAGTTTGACTTCTTTGTTAGTGCTCTCTCCATATCACGCCTTCCCTTTTGTCTCTATATGACGATATGCTGGATTATAAATCATTTTTTGATTAAATGCTAATGTCATGCAGGAAAGTGCAGAACAACCAGTTCACAGGCCCAATTGATGTCCTTGCTGACTTACCTCTTCAGACTTTGTTAGTATTCTTTTGTCTATGATCACTAAGCAGAAACTACACTTGCCCGTAAGCGATTTCTTAATGATTGTTTCTCTTGGGTAGGAATGTTGCAAATAACCATTTCACTGGATGGATTCCGCAGCAGTTACAAAACATAAATCTGCAGTATGCATTGCTGGACACTCTATCTCCTTGGAGTTTTTATTCATACTATGCGTTCTGGGATTTGTTCAAGTCCTTAGTGTTTATGCTGCATTGTTGATACTTCACAGGAAGGGTGGAAACTCATGGAGCTCAGGTCCTTCACCTCCAGCTCCACCTGGCTCACCCAGTCACAAAAAACCTGCGAGCCACGAAAAGCCATCAAAAAGTTCTGACTCCGGTAAATCTGGTATTGGCGCTGGTGCCATTATCGGAATAATTGTGGCTATTCTTGCGGTTATAGCTATAGTGGGTTTTGTCATATTTAAGAGAAGATTACGGAGGCCAGCCACTGATGTAGAGAAGGTTGACATTAAGAAACCATTTGTCCCTGTTGCTTCAAATGATGTGCACGGTAATTCTGCTTTCTTGTGTTTCTGTTGTTGCTCTTCCATACTGTTGGTAGAAACTTGTTTGTGTAACTTCTCACATTAGATGAACTATCTGTGTGCCATCATGTCGAGAACCAGAAAATTAACACCTCTGGCTCACAATTTGCGCATGCTTTAGGAGATAAACTGAGAACTCATTTTGTCATAAACTCATAGCTAACAGTTTTGATGATTTGATCTATAAGATCCTATTTGCCACTTGTTAGTTTGCTTCTGTTCCGCTGCCTCTGTGATAGGCCATTAAAGTTTAGTGTATTTGTCAAATGAGATGTACTTTTCTAATGGATCTTACTTGATGCTGTTTCCAACGCAACTTCTGCTGTGCCCCAGTAGGTTTGTCGTTGAAGTTTAGGAAGTTTTTTTCTTCTGTATTATTTATCCCATCTATGTGGTGTGAATATTCCACTTTTGTGTGCTGCACTGTACTAGTATTCAATAATAGTGTCCTTTAGAATCTGTAACCAGTTTATAAGTTCCTGGTATACACCATACGATGCCCGTCTGTTAATGAGTTTCAGACCCTGCTACATTTCTTCAAGGTTTCTCGAATTGCTATCAACCAATCATTGCAAAAGGACAAAGCACAGCATTAAAGACAGCTTGCTGGACACACAATTCGGACTACCTAAAACTAAGCCTTACCTGATAAGTCAGTGGTTGCAATTTTTTAGTGTGATTCTTCACTATGCATTGCCATAAGAGTACTGTAGAATTGAGTGTAAACAGTGTTGCTTTCAGTTACTAATTAGCTTTGTTTGCTTTCAGTTCTCCATTTCCTGTTGACTCAAGCCTGAATTATTCAAAATGATTTAGTTGGTAATATCAAGCCTGGTTTTGCAGAATTGAAGTCCGTGCATTCCTCATCCTCAATCAACACAACCACACTTGATCCAGTTGCCACACTAAATCTTAAACCACCACCACTGGATCGTCACAAATCGTTTGATGATGAGGACTTCTCCAACGAGCCTATTGTTACCAAGGTGCCTATCCCAGTGCCTGAGAATGTCAAATCATATTCCATAGCAGATTTGCAGATGGCTACTGACAGTTTCAGTGCCAATAATCTTATTGGAGAAGGGTCTATTGGACGTGTTTATCGTGCTGAATTTGATGATGGGAAGGTATATATCTTCCACCTGCATTCATTTTACCTAGTCATATCTTGATTTTATAATTTTGTGAACTGAATTTTAGACAAATTTTCATTACGATGGATAGAATCCCTCTCAGACATTAGGTGAAATGTTAGCAACGGAAGTTTGTAAATTGTAGATGAAGGATAGGCAAGAACAAGTTAAAGGGGAAGATAAATCAATTTTTTGTTTTGCTTAGCTAAAGCGTTTTTGGCTGTATGTGATTTGGACCACCTGCAAGTTCAACATCTGACAATTTGCCAAAATAAGCTTGTATAGATTTTTGACCGTAAGAAAAAAAACTTGTATAGATCTGTGAGGAAAATCTTGTCAGGTTAAGGCCCGGATGCGAATCAAGTTTTCATTTTCTGATATTTGTCTTTCTGACAGGTACTGGCTGTGAAAAAGATTGATTCGTCTGTCCTCGCTAACCACTCGGAAGATTTCACGGAGGTTGTTGCCGGTATCTCCCAACTACATCATCCAAATGTGACTGAGCTTATTGGTTATTGCTCAGAACATGGACAGCATTTGCTAATTTACGAATTCCACCTGAATGGCTCCTTGCATGAGTTCTTACATCTTGAAGATGAATACAGTAAACCGTTGACCTGGAATGCTCGTGTCAAAATTGCTTTGGGGAGTGCACGTGCTCTTGAGTAAGTCCAGATGAAATTTTATTGTCTTACTCTTATTATAGAAGGCTAAAAGATCCCTAAGCTTCTGGCGATGTTGTTAGGTGCTAAAATTCCATGTTCTGTTTGATCAAGCAGTTGACCAAGAATGGTTCTGGTCATAGATTGGATGTAGAAATATATTTGCTAAACTCAAGTCTATCTGGTCCTAGGTTATTCACTGAGATAACTCAATCTTCATGTGTGAAATGTTGTATGTGTGAGTTGACTGTTCGTTGTTCACTATTTTAAGCTCGTTACTTATTATGTCCTTCCTGCCTATCATTACCAGGTATCTACATGAAATTTGCTCACCCTCTGTAGTGCATCAAAATTTCAAGTCAGAGAATATATTACTTGATGGAGAGCTTAATCCGCACCTTTCCGATTGTGGCCTTGCCAGTATCCTTCCAGATGCAAATCAGGTAAGTCTATGCTTGGTGATGTACTATTTTTGAAGAACGATTATGTTTGCGTAGATGCTTCTCAGTCATATTACTCAAATTTCTAGTTCTTTCAACCAACACAAGTTTCAAGTCTTCTGTGTTGATTTTTGAATTATTTGATACCAATGTTAGACATAATTATTGTGGTTGGTCTACATCATGATACACTCAAATTCAAGAGTAAGTGAGCTTCCCTACTACAAAGAACAAACTGAAAATTCATCCAGCCAACAGTTATACTTTTAAAAAGAAATTCCCAGAAATCTTGATGCCTCAGATTATCAAGGCATCAGAAGTTAATAACATTACGTTAAGGGCTGGCGTGCCTATTTTCCATGCAAAGCACTGACTCTATATATCATAAAAAGAAGACGAGAGAAATTTATTATGGCTAGAAAGAAATATGCCCTTTCAATTGCCTGTTCTGTTTTCTCCATGACGATGTTGAAAACATAGACGATGAAAATTGTAGAATCGCACAGAGCGACTGCTACTTCGCAATTTAAAGAAGTGTAGACGGTTTTGTGAGCCATTTTGCTTGAAAGTGAATTCTTTATTACTATTCTTCATAATTATTTTTTGTTTCACACATCCTAATTACTCGCAACAACTGTGCATGATAATACAATGATGTACTCATTGTCCTTTTGGTGTTCTTTGCTTGGATTTCTATGCAGACAATGAACCAAAACGCTTGTGCGCCTGAAGTTGCTGATTCTGGTCAGTATACTCTAAAAAGTGATGTGTACAGTTTTGGCGTGGTAATGCTAGAGCTTCTCACTGGACGGAAACCTTTTGATAGGTAAATTCTTTTCACAGAAGTCAATTACAGTTCTAGTAGTCCATGAATTATTTTCCAGAGATAATGTTGGAATTTGTAATGTATCCAGCTCAAGGACAAGGGCTGAACAGTCTTTAATTCGATGGGCAACACCTCAGCTCCATGACATTGACGCTTTGACTAAAATGGTTGATCCTACTTTGGAAGGCCTCTACCCTGTGAAGTCTTTGTCTCGCTTTGCCGATGTCATTGCTCTCTGCGTTCAGGTACTTCTTGCTGCTTGTTGATATTTTTTTCTTTCCACTGAATGGTTAACAAATTACATCGTTACCTGACTTGTATAAATAAAAAAGCAAGCTGATACAAGTGAAACAGAGGGGTTACTCTGTTTGATGCATGCGTGAATTTTGTTACACAATGGAACTTGAGACTTGAGAGTAAAATTTCGAGACTGATGTCACACTGAAGTCCGTAACCAGGCTTTCTCCAAAAAAATTCGAATTTGTTGCAGGATTGAAATTGAAACTCAGCTGCCTAGTCATCTAGTTTACTCTTTACACCCTTTAGTTAATTTTGGTTACTTTCATAGTGTTACTAAGTTCTTCGTCTTTGTATGAACAGCCTGAACCAGAATTCCGACCACCTATGTCAGAGGTGGTGCAAGCTCTGGTCCGCTTGGTTCAACGAGCAAACATGAGCAAGAGAACAGTCGGAAATGCTGCTCGACCCACTGAAAGCTCAGAAAATGATAGTGTCAATTGAATGATTGTATAATAATTTTGTCTTTGATCAACTGCTTTGCCGTGCAAAGTTATTTATTTCTTCTTTCGCCCTCATCATTCGTTCACTTCCACAACCCCGATATCTTTCTCCTTGACAAAAAGCTGAGCAAGCTTGAAGCTCCCCCTCCAACCACCCCCCCCCCCCATTTTCTCACATTTGTTTTCCCCTTGTAACATCACCTCTATTGTATACTCCCTCCATTCATATCCAAATGGCCCATTTTTTTTGCAGTTTTTGACAGACCGTATTTGAGCACACTTTTAGATCAAATGAAATGTCCACTTAGTGTAAAAACTATATTCTACAATTCCCCTTAAATTTATAGCAAATGAGTCATTCATTTGGTTGATATGTGGCTCACAATATGGTAAGTCAAAAACTGTAAAATCAATGGGGCATTTGGATATGAATGGAGGGAGTAATAATAACGCATTGAAGCTGTGAAAAGGGTTTATATACCTTGATGAACGACAAATGCACCCTTCTCGTGATTGTTCATGTTAGCCGAACTATCTCAAATGGCGAATTGTAGCATATTAGCCAGCAAAGAAAAGAGAAAAGGCCGAAAATCTTTCAAGATCACAAAATGATATGTCTAGAGCAGTATAACTTCGCCAATTTAATCGAAAGGGAGAAGTAGAACTGTAGAAGCTGAATACAGGAATGTAGGCGATTTGGGTGTAACTGTCGCATAAAAGATAAGAACTTTTCTAGCCGAAAATGGCTAAAAAAGGATTTTAGAATGCATCCTGTACAAAGTTGATTAATAGGGCCTGTTTGGTATCATTTTCTGTTTTCAGTTTTCTGTTTTTTTTTTAAAACCAAATCCCCATTTTTGAAAACTCGAAAAAGTGGTTTTCAGTTTTCAGTTTCATTTTCCATATAACTATAATAGAACCAAACAATTTAAAGTTAATTTTGTAACTTATTTAACTAAATTTTTTACGCTAAAAAACCAAAAACTGAAAACGGTAGTGATATCGAACTAAGTCGATTTTATATTACTTCATACTAGTACTTCATATCAAATATGATTACTATAAATTGAAAATCGGAAACCCGGCCGGCTTTTACTAGTTCCTTCCACTCTTTAAGTGATGGGACACAGTGGATTGAAAACCGAAAACGATACCAAACGACGAGCCTAGCATAAGAACAGCATGAGTGAAACTGTGACAGTCTCACATTTGAAGTGAAACAAATGAGACAAAAAATGGCGGGCGAAGAGAAGAGCAAACTAACAGAGTTTCTAAATTCAGGCATTTACAAATTCCCAAATTCAAACACAACAACAACATTCATAGACCCAGTTCGAATCCTCAACAATAACAACAATTACACTCAATTTAGGGTTTCTCCTTCTTCTTATTACTCGAGATTTTTCAATCCCAAATCTTCCATTGACAATCAACATGAACAAATTGGGGAAAATTCTAATTCTAATTCTAATTCAAATTCTGGGTTACCTGAGAAAACTTCAAAGAGAAAGCGCAATCAGAAGAAAAATAGTAAGAATAAGAATAAGAAGCAGTGTTATGATCTTAATGAGAAAGAATTACTTGCTGATCAACGTCACCAGGTACTAATTTTGTTAATTTAACTTCTAATTTAGAGTTTTGATGTTTAATTTTTGTTGTAATTGATTAAAGTTGCAATCTTTTTCAACAAGTTTTCTGGGTTTGTTTTTCTGTTTGGAGGTGATTAATTTGGGGCTTTATTTTTGGTAATATTTGTGGGTTGTTATTCTTGTATTGTGAAGTAATATTGGTCGGCCGGTGCGTTTCTCGAGGCAATTCTCATTATGTTTCGAACATAGGAGTAAGGTTTGCGTACATTCGGCCCCCTTGCCTCACTATAGGGAGGGGACTGTAATTTTGGCTGTTATTACTTGTTTAAAGGGAGATGAGAGGGGAATTGTTACTTTTGTTAACTTAATTTTTTTTGTTTTGTTTTGGGTTGTGTTTTTTGAAAGGAGATCCGACCGTTGCTAGTGAAGGCTCATGAGGAGTTATTAGGAGCAAAGGAGCTGTTGGATGTGGTGTGTGAGCTTAATTGTGAACCGGAGGGGTGGGAGTGTTGTGTGGAATCGAGTTCTAGGGGAATGGGAGAAGAAATATCGTTTGTTGAGCTTGGAAAAGTTTGGCAAGCTCCATTTTATGAAATTGCTCTTCGTTTGGACCGAGCTTGCAAGGAGAATGGAGATAATGGAGGTTAGCTCATTTGATTTTATGGGTTTAGTTGATGTTGTTTTGGTTGGTTTACTTGCTTGTGCAATGGGTGTAGCCGCGTTTGAGCTCTGCTGTCTTATAACTGTTATGCTTTACAATTGCTTTTGAGATCTGGCTGATGGATCATGTCATAGTTCTTAATTTCTGATCAACTGATGTTGTAATTGTTTGACGTTCACAATGTGCTTACAAGCTGCTAAGCACGTTACTGCACCTTCCATCTTGGACTGTTAAAGTGGCTCTTTGACATGGTTGTAAGAAACATACATACATAGCCCGCGTGTGATCTCGGCCTCAAACTAGTATATATTGTAAAGCCGTTAGCTCAACAGTTTATCAGGTACAAGTTTGAAAAATCTTACAGAATTTGTAACATTCACGGTATGATTTTAGTATTCATGTGTGTTGACATGCTATTTAATTTCGCCCTGTTTTTTCATTGAGTTGTGTACTTCCCCTGCATATAAATGGTCAGAGATCAGTGTTAGTCTCTGTAGACTTGACACTGCTGTGTCTTCGAGCTTCCAATGAGCTGAAATTTCCATCCATTTTATGGTCTGCAGACTGTCCGACTGATCAACATGAGGATCAAAGAGTACTCCCATTGTTCAGTAATTTGGTCTCGAACGAAGCTAATGTTGATGTGGTAGCTGATTTTATGACCAGTGAATACATTTTACCAAAAGAGAGCTGTTTCTACATGGTAAGCTATTTATCTCTGCTTAGATATGTCTTCCTATTTTGAAATGATACCATACGTATGTTATTGGTTTGTCATCTCATGGGGCACCATGCTTAAGCCTTTTATTTATTTGTAGGTTGCTTACTCATACTTTTCTTTCTCTTTTTAACATGTCAAAGTCTGATCTGGAACGGATACACAACTTGATTCCTGGTATGGGCATGAGGAGATTTCTTCACTGCATAAAGCTTCATCATACATGTAGCTTACAATTGAAGTGTTTTTTTATTGTGGGGGTGCATCCTCATGTCGGTGTTTGAGCAGGGCTCATGTGCCTTTCCATATGCTGCCACATGTCCTATTTCTTCTTCCCTCTTCTTCTTATCTAATCCATCTCTTCTCCCTAAAATATCACCCTTCTCCTAATTCAACTAACAACCGAGATGTCTTCTCTTTTATCTACTTTAGCACGTAATTTTCAGATAAATGTTATGTGGGATATCCTTGCTTGGGATGTGTTGTTTCTGTGCTGTGTCTTCTTCTTTTGCACCATCCTTAGCTAGGGTTATGCTGTTAGAAGAGCGGTGACATTGGATATGAAACTAAAATATCTTAGGTATTCAAATTGCAAGCTAACTTAATTAGGTTTTCTTGGTGCTTGGATTGATTGAAGACATAATATTGACTAGAATGGATGAAATTATATTGAGATCCTCTAGAGTTGGAAGACAACTTTTCCACGTAGAATTTCCTTGAAACGTCAAGAAAAGTTTGGACTTAAAAAACAATGGTTTTCTTGAAAATCAACCATCGACAGTAAACTTTACAAACTTCATTGAAAATCAACTTTACAGGATCGTAGCTCGAGAGTAATTGATATTTGGGTTGTTTCTTGAATGAAGTGAGATATCAGACATGAGTGTGCAGTGAGGAAGAGGAAGAGAAGACATAAACAGGAGAAAAACAAATGGGCAGAGGGAGGCAGGACCTCTGTGATTGAGACCCCAACAGCAGAGGATCCGCTCCCCTAAACCGTAGATATGTTGTCATAGGCACCAGCTCTGAACTTTCATCTGCCATCATAATCTGCAAGCATGTTATTGGAGTTGAAAATAGTTTTCATGCTTTAGCTATCCTCTTTATGCTTTTTAATGTTTTTGTGTTCTTCTCTTATATGTATTGATCTGTTATTTCAGAGTGAAATATGTATATTGTCTGCCTGTATGTGTTAACATTCTGATCTTGCCTCCATTTTCTTTCTTTTTGGTCGTCATTGCAGCTAATGCGGATCATGGATTTAATTTTATTGTACTTGATCCCCCATGGGAAAACAGAAGTGCCTCTCAGAAGTCAGCGTACGTGTGTTTTCTTTCCTTGAACATGGTTTTTGTTATTCCTTTTTGTCCCCTGTTGGAGAAATGCTGTGAAGAGATGTGGTTTCCTGTATCAGTAATTTGTCATGGCGATCAATAATTTGACAAAGCTAATTTTTGAGAATGACATACTGCCTCGCGAATCTTATCAGCAACCAATCTAATGTTATATCAGCCAAGATATGAAGCCATGCACTGCGGGAAAATTGGAAAGCTCTAGTGTTCTGATGTTATACTTCAATTTTATTTGGAGTTCATTCCCAAAATTACAATTACAAAGTATATCTTATTTCATCTTGTTGTATTCGTTAATTTCATAAATTTTCAATGCT
Organism: Spergularia marina; assembly: GCA_963680865.1. Taxonomy (NCBI): domain Eukaryota; kingdom Viridiplantae; phylum Streptophyta; class Magnoliopsida; order Caryophyllales; family Caryophyllaceae; genus Spergularia; species Spergularia marina. Next base: position 6,984,945 of record OY804544.1, on the reverse strand, counting down.
TATCAGCTTCTTGATGCTTGTAGGTATCCTACTTTACCAAACCGGTACTTCTTATCCATTCCTATCAGGCAACTTACCCGTAGAGGCGGAGCCCTTGTAGCCTTGTGGGTAACAAACAGAGAGAAATTGCGGAAGTTTGTTGAGAATGAACTATTTCCAGCTTGGGGAGTTACATATAGTGCTACATTATACTGGTTGAAGGTATATGCTCTGATTATCCACATGGCGTTCCATCACCTTAAAATACCTCTTTGTTCTTAATTGCTTACACTATGATGTTCCCATAACGGGTCAGGCAGTATATACGTCTGATATTAAATGTTTGATGTTCTATTGATATTCTATTTGACGTTTGATATTGCAGGTTAAAGCTGATTGTTCATTGATATGTGATTTGGACCTCTTTCATCATAGACCATATGAGTGCCTTCTCCTTGGCTACAGTGGCAAAGAAGTACTTCTTTTTATCATTCACCGTTGATGCTTGATTTATTTTCACTTTTACCCTGTTCTGAGGGAATTCTTTACAGGATATTGATTCTAAGATGTCAACAAAGGTTTTGAAAGGCGATCAAGTGATGATTACTGTTCCAGGCGACTACTCAAGAAAGCCGGCAGTGAGAGGTATACCAATCTTCACTCTTTCATTACCCAAAAAAAGTGCCAGTGTTATTCCTTTCGTTGTCTTCCCGGATTTATTTATCGATAATAATTAAGGGTCTGTTTGGTATCGTTTTCAGTTTTCAATTTTCAGTTTTTTTAAAAACCAAAGTCCCGTTTTTGAAAACCAGAAAAAGTGGTTTTCAGTTTTCAGTTGTCAGTTTTCATTTTCTATATGACTATTATAGTACCAAACAATTTAAAGTAAATTTTGTAGCTTATTTGAATAATTTTGTTACTCAAAAAAACCAAAAACTGAAAACGACAGTGATACCGAACAGGCCCTAACTTGCAAAGGTCATGGGTTTCTTGTTTTTTATGGGTGTGTTAGATTTGCTGCTGGAGTATGTTCCTGGACCAAAGCCTGCTCGATGCATCGAGCTCTTCGCTAGAGAGATGTTGGCTGGATGGACATCTTGGGGCAATGAACCCCTTCACTTTCAAGAAATAAGATATTTCTCTCAACAAACTGGAAAATGTACAAAGTAAACAAATCACGAATCTTTTCAGGAAGCATTCGCATCCACTGTTAAGTCAGACTTTGAATAGCATCACAGGCATTCACAGCAAGGCTTTTGATTAGACCAGATCCATTCTTGATCAGATCTCTGGAAGGTGGCATGGCATCTGCATCGACAGCTACTGTCTCCATAAGATTGGAATTCCTCGCTAACTCAAGCCAGACCACATAGAAGCAGAGGAATTGCAATGCTCCATCAGGCTGTTTGAACCAGGCAGTGACGTGATGGCTTTCTATCAAAATTCAGCAACCGTCAAATATCATGAATCAAGTTCTGAAGAAAAGATTGTACTATTTTTCGCCATTATCTCACACTACCATGTATCTGAAAATAGATACACTCATACTAAGCTAGCATATGTATGTGCTCAGACTGTGTACCATAGCGTTGACGCAATGTGGTCACTCTGGTAAGGTGGATACAGTTATGTTTGCGTATAGTGAATGGAGTAAACCAACTTCTGTTCCAACTAATGGATGATATGAAGCAATTAAGTATTCTATTTTCGACTTCAGCAGCTTATATCTCAGGTTCAATAACAATCACCATGATTCCACAACTTTCAAACATCTTTCAACAATCAATCTCCTGTGCACAATTTCTTCACCGTTGCAGATATACCCAAAAATACTCACATTTAGCCTAAACAGGGAACTCGGTTTAGAGTATGAAACTGTACATTTTCCAGGATACTCAACTGTCATATTGGACATCAGATCACATTCTGAAGAACTACAATTAGTTTACAACTTCCGTCCTGCTAACAGGTTCTGGCATTCAGTGCCAGACCCAGATTTCACATGAATGGTCATAATGTGCCAGATCGGAGATTTGTTGAAGATCTTGCATTGATTAACCTAGTTAACCATGAAACAGAGCAAATTGCTGCTGTAAGTATATACATCACGCTTCGCCAGGTTACCCTTTGAGCTGCAAGTCTTTATCAGTTATAGCCCATGTACTTGGGAGTTGCACTGAACTTCTGGTACCCTTTGATGACTTTGTTGACTGCCTCTAGGAAATCCTTTTCCGTAACAGTCTTCCTCCGAGCTCGAATTGCATACATACCAGCTTCAGTACACACACTCCTTATATCAGCACCTGTGTAAGAGTAGTTACGCCAAAAATTAGCAGAATTCCTTAATAAATCAATGCAATCTAAACCCACTTTCACCACGAACCCTGATTATTTTTTCTCGGTTTTTCAGTGTGTAAATATCCAAGTATTCATGTTTTTATATGAGCAAGAAACAGACATGATGTTGAGGAAGGACAAGGGAAATCTGACCTGTGCAGTTGGGACAAAGGCGAGCCAAGAGTTCAAACCGAATATCTCTGTCACAGTTCATTGTCCCTGCATGGATTTGGAAAATCTCTGTCCTCCCCGCCAGATCAGGCAGGCCAAACTCCACTTTCCGGTCCAATCGCCCAGGACGCGAGAGGGCTGGGTCAAGTGTATCAGGTCTGCAATGAACCAACAGAAGCATGATCCTTTTAGGCTTTTACCTTAAGCTTAAAACCATGACTAATGGCTGAATGCTATTTGTTACAAGCATATCTTACCTGTTTGTGGCCATGAGAACCTTAACGTTGCCCCGAGCGTCAAAACCATCAAGCTGATTCACAATTTCAAGCATAGTGCGCTGTACCTCATTGTCTCTACCCTTACCATCATCAAAACGGGCACCTCCTATGGCATCAACTTCGTCAAAGAACAGTATACAGGCCTTCTTGGACTTTGCCATCTGTAAACATAATGTATTTCACGATATTGTTGTAAAAGAAAAAGAATGCACTGAAAGTACCACAGCAGTACAAAATGACCTTACCTGAAAGATTTCACGAACCATTCGAGCCCCTTCACCAATATACTTCTTGACAAGCTCACTTCCAATAACACGGATGAAACACGCATCTGTCCTATTAGCGACAGCTCTGGCTACAAGTGTTTTCCCTGTACCAGGAGGACCATAGCACAGCACACCCTTAGGAGGGTCAATTCCTAGCTTTACAAATTTCTCTGGGTGAAGCATGGGTAGTTCAACAACCTACAGCAGTAAAATAACGAAAAGATTACTATAAAAAGCCACACACTATTATAATCTACTCGTTATTGGGAAACTAGATTTATTCAAATATCATGGCATATGACAAGTTTATGGGAAAAAAAGACTCACTTCTCGCATTTTCTGAATCTGTTCTTTGCACCCACCAACATCATTATATGTCACGTCTGGTTTTTCCTCAACTATCATCATGGTCACAGTGGGATCAATTCTTGGCGGTAGGGGCATCTCTATCTTGTATGTGAATCTATCAATCCTGTACTCAAGCATATGTCAGTATCAAAACATACATATATGAAACGGCAATAATAAGGGATGTTGCATATGATGTAAATACACAGAAAGACAGGAATTCAGCTAATAGCTACCACGTACAAGCGGTCGCATTAATGGTTCCTTCAGTACATGCATAAGGACTGTATTATCTTAAGTTCTGAAACTCAGCTAGTAGTTACTAAGTACCAGTTGATTTTCAGATAACAAGAGGGGAATCTTGATCTGGTAATTAATCTGTGAGGAATGTAAACAGTGGAAAGCCCGAGAGACGAACATGAAGTGAGAATTATTTCAGGTTTGGCAAGAAGGATAATCCACGATGACAATAGAGTTATAGAGGGTGGGGGGAAGTGAGCAGTGGTAAATAATCAGCCTATTTACAATAACAAACACAAGCAAAGGAGGACATCGAAAATTGGCATCAATAAACTTGATTAAACTTGAAATTAACATATACTGTATTCATTAGTAAAAATTGGACACAGTGTAAAACTCTCCCAAAGCACGCCTAAGGTTTGTGGTATGAGTGGCTAGCTAATTACACAAGTAAATGATGGCTAATTTTCATAGTTGAGCAGTACAAAAGAATGGTGCAAGTGACCTACCCGACACGCATGCCTTCTTCAATATCAGTGGGAGAAACTCTATCACCTAGGCCAACTACGAGCTGCAATTGTTGAGCACACAAGTTAGACAGAAGTTTTAGTCCCACGCACATAGATCACGTTGAGCATATTTACATGGACATGCTGAAACTAAATAATACAGAGCCTGAACTTCTAAAAGAAATGTTCAGCTTTCAAGTAAAACTAATTTGTGGTACTCTAAACCTCAGATATGCAAGCTTTCTCAATGTTCACAATTCAAAAACAGAAGACCTGCTCCCAACTCCTTACCTTTTGAGCATAACTGCTAAATTCATAAGTGCGATCTAAGGGGGTAAGGAGGACGTGTTTCTCTACACATGATACATCCAGCATTGAAGAAGATAAGCAGGAAAAGGAAGAAAAATGTGTGCACTTATATAGAAAAGGGAAAAAGCGGCTTAAAAACCTTTACACCATTGTTATACTTGATCACATATTTGGCATCTTCTGTGTGTGGATTGATTATTTGGGTGCACCTTGCAACCTGCAGTAATCCCCCAAAGTGTTGAGAATTCAAGGGAAACATGAAATAAGAAATACAGAATAGGATCACATAAACACACATGACACACCTGAAGAGTTTTTTCTCTTAAGAGCATTGAGATATCAGCCCGAAGATCCCATTGGCTAGGAACTGCTAATCCAGTATCAGATTCTTTGATTCCTGTTGTGTTGATGTTAGAAAAAAGAAGCGGAAATTAAAGGAATGAAAGAATACAATGATGAGCATGTCACTGTATCCCTCTACAAAATGAACATACTTGAGTTTAGACATTTCAACCCTTGTGATACTGATATGCATATGATGCAATTCTTTTGAGCAAAGCAAGACACAAATCAAATTTCAGGCATGAATTTGGTTATCGAAGATCATTCAACAATTTGCTCTCCGACACTCTAGTCTAACTAATCTTGTTAAGTTCTCCTTGCTTTATCTATGATATGCTACCGTTCTCAAAAAAAAAAAAAAAAAAAAAGATATTCAACACCAAATCTTTTCAATATAGCTTTTCTAAGGGCTTAAATCCTTGCAAGAAGAGGCTCAAACAAAGAATCAGAAATAATAACAAGTATAGCATATTTTGTCCTAACCTAATACTTATCACTGCAAAGCCTATAAACCCAAAGGAAATTTTAAGCCAGGAATGACTAATATATCAGAACAAAGATCCGCAGACATACCACACATATCATTGATATTCTTGGCCATTTCTTTAATTTCCTTCTCTACTTCCCCAATTTCAGCCGAGTAAGGTCCCAAGCCCTGCATATATGAGCAATAAACCTTGGTGAAGCAAAAATATAATAGAAATACTTTAGAATAATGTGTCCAGATTTAACAGTTGAAATAGAATGGAATTGCTAAGCTAGCACCATATCATTCTATCCTGCTCCAGGCCAGTGTGAGTGGGATGCTGATAGACTCGGGCAGTACAGGGTACAGTAGCATTAATGATTCAATGAAAGAGTGATCAAGCATTCACCATTCAGATAACAGACTCCTTTAAGTTATAATCATCCCAACAACAACAGTCAATATAGAAATTGAGAAAATGAAGTCAGCTTCCTGACATTTATACTATTTTCTTCAGATAATTCATGTTAATTAGCCAACCCCCATTGCTGGTTGTATTACATTTTTACAGTCCAAAACTCCGACTTACAATAATGAACCTATCAAGAGAACTTGGAAACGCGTGAGATCCACAAAACTCATCAAAGGCGGCTGGAAATGAGGCCTCAATTTGATCAAAATTCGACAACAGGAGAGCTTTACAGTAACTCAAACCCAAAGTTTCACGCATCACACACCAATCCTTACCTTCTACGAAGTACCTTAGTAACAAACTATATGAACGCTGAACACACTACTACTTTCCTTGATAAAACTCGGCCACAAAATCCTTAAGACTCGTCTCATACCCAATATCGCTGGCCTACGTTTCCACAACAAGCTTACTGTGACGCGAATCCACCACAACACTAGCAAAACCTCAGCTAAACAGATAAATCTAACACACATTCCAACAAAGCAAGAATTTCTACAATACTAATTCTACTACCAAGTACCAACTACCAGGTCCTGCTTAATTAATAACAGTTAACACCGTAAATAGAACGACGAAATCTCCGCGAAACGACAACATCATCGCAGAAAGCAAGCTCCAATTTGCGACATCCAAAGCGACAGCATTATCGCAAATCCTCATCTTCCGCCTAAATTTCGCGCCAAATCCTCCATTAACGTCCAAGAATTTCCAAATGCAGAAATTACTCTAACTCTTAATTACTCTAATCAATCAGAAAATCTAGTAAATATCTCAAAATTCCACAAAAATTTAAGCAAGAACAACATTCGATGTCAAATTTTACCGAATTAACAACAATCAAGCTATAAATTGAACATACGTTTGCTAATTTGTTGCGTAAAACATAAGTAAATTCCAGCGAAACACATTGCAATCAGAAAACCTAGGGTTTAAAATTAGTACTAAAATCAAAGATTAACTAATTAAGTACGTAATAACGAAAATGAGGTAAAAAGTTGGCGGGAAAAGTTGATTGAGCATACGTAGTTTTTGAGGAGGGCAATGTCGTCTTCGTCGAGAGGTGGAGGATGATCTTTTTTGTCCAGAAGCTCATCTTCGTGTTCAATCGCCATTGTTGAGGACTCTTTGCAAAGAACTGGATTTTCTCTCTCCTGACTCTTGAGTGAGTGCGTGTTTCTTTAGCTTGTTATGTACGTTTCAAGTTTGTGACGCAAGTTTGTTGAAGGAAATGAGATGAAGCGACAATTCGGACTTACATATATACGGGTGAATCCACCTCAGAAAATTTCGGGAGTCTCATTTAATAATACAAGAAAATGCTACTCGGTATTTTTTTCTTCGGATAATTCACGTGGTGACCTTGGATTTTGCAAGATTGCACGTGGTGATCCGAATTTTAACATTCAGCACATGGTAACCCTGAACTATGCATTTTGTGCACATGGTGACCCTATATTTTAACGTTGTTAGAACTCCGTTAAGTTTTCCCATAGCTAAGTTTCTCCCGTGGAAATAAAGTAAAGTGTACGTATCTAGAATCTAATCAAATGACAAATATATAGTGTGATCGGTAATAATTGAATCACATATTTAAGGTGAAAGGGTTTCATGAAAAATATTTGTAATCAAATACGGTCTCACCTAGTGTGGATGTCCTGCTCTTTCTTAATATTATTTCAATTTGTTGTAAGCTAGGTAGCACCGATACGGACTCGAACACGGACACGGACACCGACACCGATACGGATACGTGACACGGCACTTTGAAATTTAGCGGACACGGACACGGCAAAAAACCAAAAATAATAAGTATTTTTATTGCATATTTTTTCAAATACGCGAACTGTGCATGGATAGGTAGAGGTGAGGTTGGTGCAGCCGGGTGCAGCTGAAGCGGTAACGGTGGGGTCTCTATCGGACGTCGGTTAGAGGAGGTCTTCTAAGGCGGCGTCAATCGAATGTGGAAGAGCCGTTCGGAGCCGGAAGATGGGAAACAGAAGGAGATAGAGAAGTAAGACTTATAGTTGAGCTACTGGTTAGTGTATTTAAAATAGGAGATAAAAAAAATAGGTTTTAAAAAAAAAAAACTTGTCAAAACGACGTAGTTTTGTGTCGTGTCAGGTGTCTGGTCTGTGTCTGGTCGGTGTCCGATTCGTGTCCAATTAAAAAAACCGTGCCTGTTTCCTAAAATTAAATAAAAAAACCGGACACGGTTTTCGGGCGTGTCGGACACGTGTCGTACCGTGTCTCATCCGTGTCTGTGTCCGACACCGTGTCGGACACAGACACGGGCACTGGACAGGCGTGTCCGTGCTACCTAGGTTGTAAGTAGCCAAATTTGGAGAGATTTTGTTTAGAGCCATTTTGGCTTCTTTGTTGTCAATGGTCAAATGTTGTCAAAACTTTTTCATAAACGTTATGTGAGTGGGTCCGTCATGGATATGATATACTGGTCCCAAAGTGTCTGGAGTGCGTTATGTCCCTTTAGCACACGACACTTATTACGGCTAGTTTTTTTTTTTGCCGATCTGAGGCATCCATTGTGGAGTAATATATTAGCTCTCACTTTTTTTGCAAAAGTGCAAAACACATAATATGACCCCTCTCTCCCACAGAAATTTAAACCGTACTGTTTTTGTACCACATGCCTTAAATAATAATCTGGAATATTTTTTTTTATAATAGGTGTGGTCTGACAAAATTCTAGTTTTAATAAGTGTGGTTCGACCAAAAGCCCTAAATAATAATATGGAATTTTTTAACGGGAAGCTCACCCAATCTTCCATGGCACCACCCCACGACCCACTGCCTCAACCACTCCGTAAGTTCCGACCATAACCCGACCTTAGCAAAACGTCAATTAAGTAGTGTTAACTAAGAGATAAAGACGACAAGTAATGCAACAGTCGGCGGCGATGATCGGAAAACGGTGGCAAATTTTTTCTCTCGAGATGGAGCGTCTTGGGCCACGATTTCTTCGTATTGTCTTTATTGTGGCATTAGATCGGGAAGGCAACAGCCAGCTTCGATGGCAGTGATCGGATGCATCGAGAAGCACAGCCGCCTCCATCGGCGATGATCGGCTGTAGGTGGTGTCTCTGGGCTGCCGGAGGTTGTTGCAACTTAACCTCGGTGATATCGAATGGTGGATATGATCCAACCATACATGAATGATTGAATGAGATGGAGAATTTCACAACAGAACTTTGTTTTTGGAAACGACTAAAATTGGTTTGAGAAAACTAGCAGTTTTTTCATGAAATATAGGGGACTTTGTTTTTATCAACAGATTTTACCGAACACGTTAACCAGAAACCACAATGACGCCGAACATCACCTAAGAGATGCAACTGCTGCTGCAATGCTGAGTGATTTGTCAAGACAAGGAGTTTAATTTGAAGTTTACAGGCGATTTCTGGGTTAGAAAAGGCCAGAATAATCCGAGTCCAAAACGCGAATTGAAGGTAAATTTCACTAGCTCAACGTACGGAACCATGGTTGGTAGTCCATTGTCCTGCACATGCAAACGATATAAGAGCCCTCATGGGTCTCGTATTAGTAGTACTTAGGCTGAGACTGAAAAGCACCTGTAATGCTTAACAATGTCGTTGATTGATTGATTCTCTGAAGAATCGCTCAGAAATATATGAATAGAAATTCTAAATTCAAAATCTATTTAATCGACAACCATATAAAAGTAGAAAACACGATATGGTTGATGTTATATAATAAGAAAACCCTGCAGCCAGACGTTGCAGCCAAACCATCTCAAGGAGTCCAATAAAAGAGTTTTCTACTTGCATCCTTCAGACGGATTTCCGAACATCTAATCTAAGCAGATTTACTTTTGGTCCTAAATAGATACGGCAGATTACCCTAAAGTACTACCCGAAAATAGCATCACTAACATTTCCCAGTCGGCAAAATATGACAGCTCCAGATTCAGCAGGTAAGAGATCCATGAAAGCCTCGTCAACAAAAAGAAATCCTCCAGCTATCTAGGCATTCTCAGCAACAGCCTGGTCGATTTCTTCAATATGTTCACGAAGTACCTTCCACTACAAAAACCACAGAAAAGATCAGAACAGAAGATGTTTATCATGATATCATCCAATGGAAAACAACAAAATATCATTTTTCGAAGTTGATGATAATTACAAACTAGGCCTTAGCTACCCCATACCTGATCCATAGTGAGTGAAATACCTGCAATGAGCAAGCATTATGATCAGTGAGTATTCAAAGTTGAATGGAACAGAATTTCCAAGTTGTATCTAGTTCCAGATCTGTCAATAATTCAATATTATTAATCCCAATGACTACAGCAAGTTTCGAGTTAAGACTAGCCGTCTAAGTCTAGCAAGTTAAGGAGCTCATCAGCATGAACTACAGAGAGTAGTACACCAAATACAGTTAAAAAGACAAAAGTTCCACAAACATTGAATATTTAGTCTAAGACACGAACAAAGGCATAAAAGGATGTTAAACAAAATAGAATCAAACGTTCACTAGTGTAGTACCAATCACTCATTAAATTACGACATGCCAATGCTCTGTGCAATACCATCTTCCATACTGACATGCTAAGTTACACACGCTATGATACTAACATTGTCTGCTTACTACGCCACGGTCAAATTTTAGCTCAGGTCTCAGGATACCAAATGGGCAAAATAGGCCTCCCAAAACAAATCATACAAAGATATTACGATACGAGCAGAATAGACATATATTATCTCACAGCCATGGATTCACATTCTGCTTGACAAATTATCACAAGTAAATCTTTCACAGGACTAAAAATACATCAGCTGAGCAATACATTTTCAAACTGTGCACAACCTAAACAAACTAAACTTCCCTAAGACCATAACGCACTTACAGATACAAAACCAAGATCAAGGGAGAAAAAAGGTGTAAGAAGGGAAATTGTAAGATGGTCAGCTTATCACCCACTCACGTATTATCAACTAGCGATTATCTAACACAAAAAGGTCCCAACTCCCAGCCAATTAAATTACACAGCAACAAAAAAGTAATCCCCTGTCAAACTTGCCAAAAACCAGTCAAGTTCCAATTGACCAACTTGCCAAAAGTTCAATGCCAATCTACTCTTTTTGAAGTCAACTAAAAACATAGAAGAGTAAGTATGTGCACATAAAACCACAATATCCTTGAACAGTGATTAAGTGGCACCAATCCACCATAGACGCAAATAACAGTGCAAGATCGCCTGTTTAATAGGTCCTTGAGTCACTTAAACTACACCAACGACATAGCAAACGTCACCAACTGATTATCAGATAAAATTATGTGACACGATTAACATTCTACATTCCTCAGAATAATGAATCAAAACATAGAGAAGGCACAATCACCACCAAAAGCCTCGGAATAAACCAGAGAATGTTACTCTACAGGAGCCACGATTTAAAAACTAACCTAATTACCACCACAGCTCGCATATCCATCCACTACCTAACAGTTCATCCGCTAGGACAGCCAATACGCAACTCCGTACCAAACAAAGCATAAACCCTAACAAGATCCAGATAGAAACACCAGACAGCGCATAGACGAGAAAAAAGAAAATCGAAACACACAATCTCCGAAAATGTAAATTAAACCTGGCAGAAACGTGAACGATAACCAGAAGCACACCACACACACTTAAAAACTCGAAACATGTTTACGCCTTCAACAAAAACCCTAATTCACAGTTAATGAATTCGCGACTAATCAAACAAGATATAAACCCTAACTAATCAAACCAATAGCCAAATCAATTCGACATTTCGCACAATTACAAATACAAAATTAACAAAAAAAAAAAAAAAAGAATTGCGAACCTTTCTTGCCAGGTAATTGTTTGCCGTCTTTAGCGTAATATTCACGGATGTCAACAACAACTTTCCCCTGCCATGTCCTCACTGAAACTCTCCTATTTCTTGATATCTAGGGTTTCCGATACGTCCAATCACAAAATCAGTAAAAATAACCTAATTCACTTCAACACGGTAAAAATTCACAGGTTAAATTAAAGAAAGAGAGTAAAAAAAAGGAACCTCGCAGACGACGATGTTGCCGTCATCGTCGGTGTCGACTTTGGCGGTCTTCTTGGGAGGAGAGTCGCCGCCGCCACCTTCGCCACCGCCGTCGGAGGCGTAAGAGTCGCCGGCGTCCTTTCGCTTACCTTTGGCTGACATTTTTGTGGAGGAGAAGAGAGAGAATTTGAGAGAGATTTGAGAGAGAAGTTGTAACTCTTGTAAGTGTAGTGGCGCGGTTGGAGTTGTATTGTGGGTGGGATTTCCGAATTGGAGCAATTATTTTGATTTTGAAAAGCCTAAAAAATGACATATTTTTTGATTGCCGCCTTTTCAATTGCTTGGAATTTGGATGGACTTACTATCCCTCTCTATACTCTGGGGATTGGTAATGTACTCATTACGGTGGCAAATGGGTCGTCGGGTCAGATTATAGCGGGTTGGTTCATATTTGGTCGGGTCATATCAGGTCAGATGATCTTCGGGTCGGTTTCGGGTCGATTCTGTCGATAAAATTTTGTGTCGGATCAGGTCAGTTTCTAATCGGGTCACAATCGGTTTTAGTTACCGATGGTCATTTATGGACGTTAGTTCAATTTTTGGCATTACCAGTGGGGTCATTGTCGGGTAACAGAAGGTCGGATTGGTTATGGGTCGGGTCATGATCGGGTGGTGTCGGGTCGGGTTATCATCGGGTCGGGTCTTGTCGGGTTTGGTTGATCACAACTTCAGGTCTTACCGGGTTAAATTTTGTTACCACCGTTCGTCGCAACACAACCCAATAAGATGGGTAGTCACCCCTTATGTAACACTACGGAATATGGAAAGTGGATTATAGAGTTGGTTTGTCCCACATTGGAAAATTAAGTCTCATATGATCAGTTTATAATAGATTCCTACCATCATACTACCAACAAGGTCTTCACCTTTTAGAGCCCGGAGAGAATATATGGGCCTAATAGGTGACTATCCATCTTATTGGGTTGTGTTGCGACGTATGATGGATCGGGCTGTTACAGATGGTATCAGAGCAACCCTGCGACCGCGTGCTGGGTGCTGGGGCGAGGCCCAGACTAGCCGTCTAGCGGGGGAGATCTTGGACCTGTGTTAATGTTGGTATGGTTTGGTCGAGGCGCACCGGGGACGTTGCGTTTTTTAAGTGGGGGAGTTTGTAACACTACGGAATATGGAAAGTGGATTATGGAGTTGGTTTGTCCCACATTGAAAAATTAAGGCTCATATGATCAGTTTATAATAGATTGCTACCATCATACTACCAACAAGGCCTTCACCTTTTAGAGCCCGGAGAGGATATATGGGCCTAATAGGTGACTACCCATCTTATTGGGTTGTGTTGCGACGTATAATGGATCGGGCTGTTACACCTTAGACCCGAATATCCTCTCGTGGACTCTAAAAGGTGAAAGCCTTGTTTTTCCCAATGTGGGACAAACCAACTCAATAAACCACTTTCTATATTCCGTAGTGTTACAAACTCCCCCACTTAAAAGAACGCGACGTCCCCTGCGCGCCTCAACCATTCCATACCAACATCAACACAGGTCCAAGATCTCCCCCGCTAGACGGCTGACTTGGGCCTAACCCCAGCACTCAGCACGCGGTCGCAGGGTTGCTCTGATACCATCTGTAATAGACCGAACCACCGTTCGTCGCAACACAACCCAATAAGATGGGTAGTCACCCCTTAGGCCCGAATATCCTCTCGTGGGCTCTAAAAGGTGAAGACTTTGTTAGTAGTAAGATGGTAGGAATCTATTATAAACTGATCATATGAGCTTTATTTTCCCAATGTGGGACAAACCAACTCAATAAACCACTTTCTATATTCCGTAGTGTTACAAATTTTGTGTCAACGGACCGGATCGGGTCGGGTTTTTCACTATGTACTCATGTGTTCTACGGTCCATCTAGAATAAGTAGTACTCCCTCCATCCATATCCAAATATCATGGTTCGAAACGTGTCTGCATTTATTTGCATGATTGCTAAACGCAACTTTTTTTTACTAATGTAACCTGGTAAAATACCCAATATGTCCCCACTTTTCCCAAAATAACACAAATACCTTAAACCTTATTTTATTATACATTTATACCCCAAAATAGCATGGCATTAGCAATAGAATAACATTTTCATAATATAATTTAAAAATCAAAATTAACTATCTCCTCAACCATCCCCACCGGAGGCACTTCCACCACCGCCCAACCACCACTGCCAGTTACCCTCGACTACCATCACAACCACATTTGACACTACCACGAGGTGCGCCTCGCTGCTGCGACCACCAAAACCACCACCATCTACGACCCCTCTCCCTTCTCCTCCTCGCTTTTCTCTTTTCTTCCTTAGCCTTTTCTCCTCGGAAATCAATCTCCCCCTTCTAGATCTGATCTCCTCGCGCATCCTCACCTCTCTGCCCATCCTCTGCCGCTTACCCCTCTCTACTCGACCAACACAACGCCTCGTCGTGTGGTTGGAAGTTCGAGTATGGAGGAACAAACGAGAAAATCGTGGACGAGGGGGAGATGTGGTGGAGATATCCGGGCATTCGGTGGTCGTGAGAGTGATACGCAGTTGTTGGTTATGTCAGGGGCGGTTGTAATGGTAGTCGGGAATGGCCGGTGGTGTCTGGGCTATGGTGGAGGTGGGGTCGGTTGTGAAGGCTGGGGGAAGAGGAGGTAGGAAAATTTGTGGGAAACCACCTCCAACTTTCACCATTTTTTGGAAAACCACCTTACTAAAATAAATTTGTGGAGAACCACCAAATATAATCAAAATCAAATGGTAGAACCACCTCCTTACCCAAACCACTCTCTCACCACCTCTAACGACGACTAGCCACCACCATTCTTGCCGATACTGCCACCACCCACCACCGACAAGGCCACGCCAACCACCACATTCCCCCGGCTCCATGTCCTCCACCATTCACGACCATTTTCTCTCTCCCTCCATCCTCTCTTTCCTCTCGGTTTCCGGCCACTACAAGCATGGTAACTGGCGATCGACGACCATGTTGGGGGTGTCGAGTGTAGCTAAGGTGGTGGTTGGTGTTGACGGGTGGTGATGCGTGGTGGTTAGAGGTGTTTGGTGGGTGATTTGGGTAAGGAGGTCGTTCTACCCCTTAGTTTTGTTTATATTAGGTGGTTCTCCACAAAAAAAAATTTAATAAGGTGGTTCCCCAAAAAATGGTGAAAGTTGAAGATAGTTCCCCACAAATTTTCCAAATATTTTTTATTTTTTTTGTATTAGAAAAATTGTTAATTAGTTTATAATTTAATTCTAATTTATATGACAGGTTACCGTCACCATTTAACGAAAAGAAGTTAACACCGTGAAATTGTTCGAACCATGTAGTAGTTTGAAAAGTTAGGGGTACCACGCGCATTATGACATTACTCGGGGGGAATCACATGAATTTGCCGGAAAAAAATAGAGCGTCTTACTTCGTTTGCCATGGCTTAATCATCTCCTCAAGTTTCCTTTACCGCTTTCCGTTATTCATCTTGGGGATATTGAAATTTTTTTGACATTGATCTAGTTTTTATGTTTCGTTTAAATATGTAAAAAGAATTAAAATGAAACGTAAAAAATAGGTTACGCTAGTAATTTTTAGTAGGGGAGGAGATATCATTAAGGGTAGTATTGGAAGAAAATTGAAAAAAATAGGTTACGCTACTATTTTTTAGGTTACGTTTAGCAGTCCCCATTTATTTAGACGTAGCTCCGTTCCAAGTGTAATTCAAAACGGCGCAGTAGGTGACCCATACTAGCCCAAAGCCCATAACAAAAAAAATAGTGCAAAAGGCGGGAAAATCCGAGTGAAAATTAAAAAAAAAGCCTTTACATTTTAAAAGCCGTTTTCAGAAACCCCCAAATTTCGCCAACTTTTACCTCCAAAACCCTAGAAATCCTACTCAGGCAATCTCCGATGGCCGGAAACCGTCCGATTAGGGCGTTAAACGTAGCGGAGAAGCCATCAGTGGCAAAGGCAGTCTCCGGAATTCTCTCCGGGAACCGTGCGAGGGTGAGGGAAGGTAGGTCAAGGTACAATAAAATATTCGAATTTGAGTATTCAGTTCGTGGTCAGCCATGCCATATGCTCTTCACCTCCGTCACCGGTCACTTGATGGAACTCGAGTTCGAGGACCGGTATCGAAAATGGCATTCTTGTGATCCTGCTGAGCTTTATCAAGCTCCTGTTCACAAATTTGTACCTCAAGTAAGATACTTTGTTCCCCAATTGAGTCCTATTTTGTTAATTGTTTGTTGTGGGATTGTCGATGTTTGCGATATTTAGGCGCAAATGTCGAATGAGGCGGTTATTTTGTATCGTAGGGAAATGGTTTGTGTTAATTATGGTTTCTTGTGTTAGTAATGTGAATTGATGTATCCGTTGTGGTTAATTCATCGCTGTTTGGTTTGTAATCGTCGAGTTGATGGCATTTGGGATTTCGAGGTTGGATATCTTATGAACAGATGGGATGTAGCATAAGGTGACTTATAGTAATTGGAACTGGATTAATAACAACATCTTTAACCACAGTGCCTTAAAGGCTCCCACCATAAGGTGGGGTAAGGGGGGGTCGGATGCACGCAAGCCTTACCCCTATTGAAACATAGACAGGCTGCGCACGGATGACCCAAAGTGACAATTGCTTCAAGACTGACTGCTACTTCACAAGATAAGAAGCACAGAGAGTTTTATGAGCCATTTTGCTTTATTCCATTGTATCCCAATAACCAAAGAATAAGTAGTCTTTGGCTCCATTGGAAATGGAAACTTGGATTAATGAGAATTAGAAATAGGGTTAGGGTTTCATCCGATGAAGAGGTCGATGATCGAAGATGTGTGAAAGCGGGAGTGTGAGGAGAGTGACTTTTTGTGTGGCTATGAGGCATTGTGGTGATGCTGATGCCACAACTCGAAGTTGGTTGAGGAAATATCTATTAAAACTCGAAGTTGGTTGAGGAAAAATCACTTCTTTTTAAAAAGTGTTGACTGAGAGCACAGCGAAATGATTGATTCATCTCCCTTGCCAATGTCTGTAGTTCCATTTGCGGCTTTCCTAGTGATCTTTTGTTTGGGTGTACAAAATGAGGGAAACTTGGTGCTCGAATTGACGTCTTTCCTCGTCCAGTGAACTTAGACTGAGACAAGTGGGATTTATATGTCTTCTTGTAGGGTCTAAATTTACCTTTTGATGTTTTTTATGTTTCCTGTATCTCCTGTAAGTTGATCAGCTGATGATCTGCCAAAACAATTGACGTGTTTTGCCAAATATTTTTCTTTCTGATTTTTCGTTAGGGTTAGTGTATCTTTTTACCATCCTCTCAAGTTATATTATACTCTTAGGAGCGTGCAAGGCTGCAATATGTTTATTTAATAGAGTTCTTGGCTAAATTTCGATTCAGGACAAGCTAGATATCAAGCGAACATTGCAGCAGGAAATTGGGAGCTGCCAGTGGCTCATTTTGTGGCTTGATTGTGATAGAGAAGGTGAAAATATTGCATTCGAGGTGGTTGACGTCTGCAGTGAAGTAAATCGCAACTTGAATATATTTAGGGCTCGTTTTTCTGCATTGATTGAGAGGTTTGAAAGTAGTCTCTTTGGTTCTTGGACATTGTAATTCTCTGGGGTTTAAGTTTACTAATTGTTATCTTGGGAGTTGCCAGGGCTATCCATGAGGCAATGCAGAATCTCGCTCGTCCAAATAAATTGTTTGCTGATGCTGTTGATGCTAGGCAGGTAATCTCGTGAAGCACATTCTTTGACCTTGATTGTGCATCTAAGGCAACCTCAAATGTTATCTTGTAGGTATGCTAATCTTAATTTAAGTGTGGAAAGGAAAGTAACCTGAAAACATGTTTTGCTAGCAGACCTTTTTTCCACGCAATATGTTTGTTAGTGTTGAGATTCAAGAAAAGTTGTGCTGATTTCATTTGTTAAACTGATCAGTAGACTTGTGAGTGAAATGAATTATTAAAGGTACTACAGAGGGTTAAGAAGATAAACTACATTAATTTTAGACCATATAGAGCTGGGTATCTATTCACTAGACAATAGTAGACTAGTGATACTTTTGGTACATATGCCGTATTTTAAAGATAATAGATGTACTTCTATCGGGTTAAGTTTTTCTCTCTTACTATGACTGTGGCAAGTTAGGATCCTGTGAAATTGAGATGCAAACTGCATTTCACCATGCATCAAAACTGCAAGACACTCCTAAAGATCATTACTCAGCTTCAGTGTTTTGACATTTTATGCATCACCTTCCTATAAAGCCAGTTTTACATGCCACTTAAGATTTTTGATGCTTCTTTAGGAGATAGATCTACGTATTGGTGCTTCTTTCACAAGGTTCCAGACTATGCTTCTCAGAGATGCTTTCGACTTAAGTTTTGTTGGTGAGGATAGGAATCTTGTTCTGAGTTATGGACCGTGTCAGGTATTGCCTTTTACTCCCTATTTGCTATGCTATGCTAGTTTCAGCTACTTTTTAGCGTCATGTGTACATGTTCTTTTCCCACACCTTTTGCTTTATTCAAACTGTTATTGACTAGGCACTTCTCTGGTCCTGTACAGTTTCCAACCCTTGGCTTTATTGTGGAAAGGTATTGGGAAACACAAGCACATGAACCAGAGGAGTTTTGGACAATCAATTGTTCTCATATCTCAGAGGAAGGAAATGCAAACTTCAATTGGATGTAAGATATGTCAGCACCATTTTAGTTCAATTTGCCATGACTCAGTTATATTATAGCCGTTAGTAATCCCACTTGATGATTTTTCACAGGCGTGGCAATATGTTTGACTATACCTGTGCAGTTGCAATTTATGAAATGTGTGTAGAGGAACCAACTGCTAACGTGAGTATAATGATATTCACTGATAGTTTAGTACAGGTTGATGTTATAGCCTGCTGAAACTATTGAACAGTGACCTGAATTGATTACGAACTGGTGAAACCAGGTTACCGCGGTCAGGAAACAGGAAAAGCGGAAGAATCCTCCATGTCCATTAAGTACGCTTGAGCTTGAAAAGCGTGCGTCCCGGTACTTTAGGATGAGTGCGGAGAGGACAATGAAGGTAAGATCTGGACTGTTACTGCGGTACTGCCTTGCTAAATTACTCTTTACAATATCCCTTTAAAACTTATAGCAAACTATTCTAATAATGGGAAGGTAGTTTTACATCTGCAAAGTACATCTATCTTATTGCGTTATCTTTCAATTCCTGGTCTACAATCTGTTAATGGTCAAATTGGGAATCAAGAAGTTGTTTTAGCCTGCACTCAGCTATAGTATTGTGCTATGCTGCGCTTAATTCCTATATGATAAAGTCATGACATCTTTATAAGAATGCATAGAAATCCTCATGATTGACATATCAAGGAGATTTGTTTTTTTTTTTGATGATGCGAGAGTGTGGACCAGGACTAGTTCCTTCTCATGTACTTATTTCCTGGAAAGTATTTGTTTGCCTACTCCATATCCATTTTTCCTAACTAGCGAACCTCTGAGGTCAAGGTGGTCAACAAAGTAGCGAACCTCTTGATAGGTCCTACTCTGTAGAGCGAGGAGGCGGATACGAGACCTAGGTGTATTCTAGCTACCATTGGGTCTAGCTTCTCACACTATGGTACTAAAACACTAGCAGGAACACAACTGGAAGTATATAGTGGGAACACAAGGGGTAGCAGGGAGCTAGACAACCTGAAAATCAAGCAACGGTTGGATAAAAGATGTCCTAATTAGGGCTAAGTGGTCTATGTTTCACTTTGGCTAGATGACTTATCGTCCACTTGTTATTTTTCGCACTAGTCCGTTTTGTTTACGTATATATTTACTTGCGTATCTCAGACGAGAAAGAAGTACAATGTGTTGTATGATTAAGATTAGATGCTGGATTCAAAGTTCTTTGTAATTATTTCCTTTAGAGCTAAAATTTGTTATGTTTCTCAGGTGGCCGAGGAACTCTACCAGTCTGGTTTCATTAGTTATCCTCGAACTGAAACAGACATTTTCACAGACTTGACTGAACTGCCTGTTGGTAACTCTGCTTTGTCTTTCATCAAAGTTGTCATTTATTTCCCCTGGTGCTGTGCTGCTGACATCCATTCATGCAGTATTTCAAATGTGTAATGAAGTACAAATGATTAAGCCCTCTAAATTTCCAGGCAAAAGTGCAAGAACAACAAGGTCATCCCGTGTGGGGCCAATATGCTCAGCGATTACTGGATCCTGGAGCAGCTCTGTGGAGAAATCCAGGAAATGGGGGCCATAATGACAATGCTCATCCACCTATTCATCCAACAAAATTTTCTGCTGGAGAGGCTGGGTGGAGCCAGGACCACCATGTTAGTCTGCAATTATTATTCTTATAAAAATGGCTAATGTATCACGCAAAATTTGTTTTCTTTATTCCCTCCAATGTGTCGGTGTGAAATATACTATATATCCTGAAGGATACTAAGAGGCATTATTTATTTGTGAATCTTGCTGAGTGTTTTCGAATGCTCATTGCAGAAAGTATATGAATTGGTTGTTCGTCATTTCCTGGCATGCGTCTCCCAACCAGCTGTAGGTGCTGAAACTATTGTAGAAATAGATATTGCCGGTGAACTCTTTTCTGCCTCTGGGAGAATGATAATATCTGTAAGTTATATATTCCTTCATTGCTACTGAAACCGTGTAGTCATTTAGGTATACAAGTTCTCTATTCTGCAAGTTCTCTGTATCTTGGGACATGTGTGTTTTCTTTAGTACGAGATTGATTTGGCTGTACCTCTAGATACTTTGTACTAGTGTGAGCAAACTGTGGTTGCTTTTTCATATACAAGCATCATCCCTCTGCTTTTATTTCAAAAGTTTGGTCCAGAAGTTTGAAGATTTCACACCCTATAGCCTTAACAAATGAATATCACTTTCAACTATTAGGGCTGCACATTGAAGACTTAGCTAAATAAATCGGAACAAATTAGGAGTTCGCCTGAGCTATGCTAACAAATGTCATAGATGTATCTTTTCCAGAAACCACTTGGCTTTTGCTTAATTTGCCCACTCAGGTTATAAATTTGAGTTGCTTAGAACTCCCTCTGTTTTAATGTGTTCTTTATGTATTCCTTTTTGTGCCATTTTGTCTATTTTTTTTTTATTTTTTTTTTCATTTCCTTATTTGAAGTTTTTTGTGTGTTTGAAATAACTCCCAATTCCTCCCATGTGGGACTACACTCTCTTTCCTCTATTAAATCTTGCCATAGTAAACATAAAGAATTAAGCGAAACGGAGGGAGTATATGTTATTGGGAAATGCTTTTGTTGCTCTCCTTAAGAGGGAAGAGATGACCATATCATTCCTCTCTGTGTATATGTTTCATGTGTGGCACAACTTCTTGCGCATTGTATTTT
Source organism: Spergularia marina (assembly GCA_963680865.1). Classification (NCBI taxonomy): domain Eukaryota; kingdom Viridiplantae; phylum Streptophyta; class Magnoliopsida; order Caryophyllales; family Caryophyllaceae; genus Spergularia; species Spergularia marina. The sequence continues at coordinate 6,963,744 of OY804544.1, read as the reverse complement.
CTTCTCAATTCAGTTTCATCAAGTACGTAGACATTATTAACTTGCTCTTTTTGTCTTGCAGAAAAACTATCTGGATGTTTATAGGTATGAAACTTGGGCAGGGTCTACGATCCCAACCTACTTTTCTGGACAACAGGTTTGCTTTCATTCTCACTTCACAAGGTCCTACCTATTTTCACTCGCGATTTAAGGAGAGTCATCTGTCTGCCAATCGCTTGACATGATGCAGAGTATGCTTTTTACTGTGTACTATGAGAACCCTGTAGTTTGACAATTATTATCGCAGTTCACTCCAACTACATTGAGCCTCGACTCTGGAGTTACCAGGCCCCCACCGCTCTTAAGTGAAGCTGATCTGCTGAGTTGCATGGACAAAGTAAGGAAAATTCAAAAAATTATCAATGTCGTGTGAGATACTTAACTGCCAGACTTAAATGATATAAGATGTCTTGATACAATCGTACAGGCAGGAATCGGAACTGATGCGACCATGCATGATCATATCAAGAAGCTTCTTGATCGTTTCTATGCTACTAAAGATGCAAATACTCGATTTTCACCCACTAATCTTGTAAGTCCTAGGCCTTACAACTGAGTTCCTATTCACGACCTCATTGTACAAAATTTCTGTTTTTTCCAGCGACATCAGATGATCTTCTTTCATTTGAATATCTAGACAATGCAAACAATTTGGTTCTCTTTCTTGTTTTTATTGGATCTTAGTGACCTTTTTTAGCTGATTCTGTTTTCAAGTGCATATTGCATATTCGTGGGAATTTCATTGTGTGCTTTTTAATTTTGCCACTGAAATGTAAATCCTTATCATTGTGTGCTGTTTGATTTCAGGGGGAAGCATTAGTTATGGGATACGATGATATGGGGTAGGTCATCGCTACTCCTCCCCTCAATCTCTAGTGTGTTACGTTATGTGTGCGACCTAGTCTAATCATCTGTTTAGAACATAGATGTTGCTTACTTAAGCTAAATAAAGCTGGAAATTTTACTCCCCTGCTTAAATCTATGGATGTTTGGTTGAAGCTTATTTGATTTCTCAGCTTTTTCACATGACTAAAATTACCTCCAATGACATGTTACGTAATTCATGATTTCCTATTCTCAAGTCGGTTTGTTTCCATGTCCTCTTGTCATCATGGAAAATGAAAGAACACAAATAAGTTGAAGGAAAAAAAACAAATTCTATGGCCTGCACTATGTCACCTAAGTATTGATCATGAAACAAATCAACAATTGTTGATAAAAATAATGTGGTGGCTGAGTTGCATATGCTATACTGGAAAAGATAAGTCGAGGAATGAGGATATGAAACAATCAGGAAAAAAGTAGGGGGTCACATTCATTGAAGATAAGATTAGGAAAAACACCTACGGACTACAGTTGTTTAGCCATGGGAGACCAAGTGGTGCACTGATTAGGACTTGGGAGCCTTGAAAAATGGAAAGGAAAATTGTCAAGAATCCAAAGAAACACTATCATGAAACAACCGAAGTTAACATGGGGGGAATCTAAAATAAAGTTGCACCCAAAGAGGAGATGGCATGCTGTAAAGATGGAAAGGAGAATAAAAAAAGATGAGTTCCCGTTTCATATTTTTCTCCGCAATTCTCCCAAGGGAACCATGGTGTTATCTTCTTAGAAGCTTTGATGAGTTGCTCGTTAATAGTTTTCATGCTTTAAAATTTGTTTTGCGTAAGCGCTGATGCCAATCCTCAACTTTTACTGTCTGAAACAGCAGTCGCATACTCGCATGTATACTTGTTTATTTCCTTTACCTCTTGACATGATTATTCTGAATTTCTTTTCTTTGTGCATTCATTTCTAGATATGAGCTCTGGAAACCATACCTAAGATCCAAAATGGAGGATGATATGAAGGCTGTTAGCTTAGGGACTAAGAGAAAAACTGATGTGCTGGCGTCTGGTTTACGGGATATGAAGGCTTGTTTCCTGGATGTAAGTCACTGAATCATAGCCCATCTAACATCCCATATATTCTTCGAGCATGTATTTTAGTGTTCTGCGTCTCATGAAGCAAGACAGATCTCTAATCATTTAGTTGTGAACATTTTAAACTTGAGCCACTTCATCAAGTATTTTGCAGGCTAGGCAGAGTAAAGTTAAACTCTTTGAAGCTATGGAAGTCTTCTTTGACAGGTGTGTCATCAGTTAATATCGTGCTGAACAACTGAACATCATTTTGTGCTCACTCGTATGGTTCTTTCTTATATAGAACTAATAGAACTGGTGGTGAGGAGCAGAATACTCTTGGAGTGGTTCGCCGCTGTGGTCTCTGCCAGCAGGCTGATATGGTTCTGAAGCGGAAGCCGGTGAGACATTCATTATATATCAAAGTTTCTTCTTTACCAAGGGCCTGTATAGTTCACCTTAAGTTATCTTGTTCTTTTCTTTTTCATTTTTTGGATAGCAAAATAAAAGGCAGTATTAACGAATAAAAAAAATATAAGGATTCAGGATAAAACATCTTCATAAGCGAGCTATCTACAAATTGCTCCGATTTTGTTATACATTTGAAATAAGCTCCCTGAAATTCCGCTGCTTCTGCCCATAAAGGCTAATATATTACTCTTTCCAAAGGAAATCAACTTAAATTTTCTTATTTTCACAAAATTTTAAGATAAGTTCAGTTATGTTCTGCAAAATGCTCATGAACTATTGATTTAAGCTGGGAACATACATGGTCTTGTTAGATAACGAAAATTTAAATGAATAAGATAATTCGCTCGATTCTGATGAACTAAACAGTCCGAATTCACTATGTAATTTACTCCCAATATATATTATCTGTGATCCCCTTCAATAGGTGAAGATAGTTGTTGTACTTTTTATGAGTGCCTGAGTTAATTTTGAGGCAAACGGCATAGTCTTCAAGTTGACTTGAAATTTTAGTGGGAATAAAAATATGTGACTCGACTGTGTTGGAATTCATTTTCTACAGGATGGAAACTTCATGGCTGGATGCTTGGGTTATCCACAGGTCGGTAAATATTGTGCTGTAATCTTTGCAACTATTTCATTGGTTACACTGAGCGTAAAATTCCTGATCAAACTATATGTCTATTACTCATTTGTGATTGGTTCATGGCAAAAGTCTCTCTAACTGTTAATTGTTATCATTTTACTTGCCTGGTTCACTTGAACTACAAACTTTTTGCATAGAACTTATATGTGTGGCTCCCAATTGAAGTTGTTTGCCTTCATATCGTTCCATAGATTGAAGCTTCTTAGTTTTCCATTGTTGTATTCTTGTTACAGTTTTGTTTTAATGATTCTGTTAGACTGTGAGTCTTGTTACTGATAAGTTCTGCCTGGGTACCATACTTGTCCCTCATGAATATTTTAGGCCAATACTAATTAGTGTTCGTTGCAAATGCAGTGTAGGAATGTCGTGTGGCTACCTGGGTCTATTTCTGAAGCAGCTGTAACCTCTAATACGTGCAACTCGTGTTTGCCAGGTTCACTGTGTTATATTTCTTAACTCTCTGATTATTAAAAAAAAAAAAAATCTCTATGCAGGATTACTGACTGAATTGCATTTTAGGCCCAGTTTTCTTGATTCAGTTCAAGTTTCGCCGGTCGGAAATACCTCCAAATTACAACGTTGACCATCTAGGTAATGCTTAATGCCTATAGTTGTTTGCAGTTTGATTTTTCTGGTTTTTGTCAACCATCACCTGCTGATTGTTCTAGTGTATAACATTTCTGTACTTCTCACCATTAGCGATGTTATTGATATTTGGTCTGTTATGTTATCCATGTTACACGTTTGTGAGCTTCAAGGATAAAGCTATGCTTCCACCATCCTCTTTCAAGGAAAAGTATTATGCAATTCCCTCTTTAGGTTTCATATGAGGTGTGTTTTTGAGATATCTGACCTGGGAAGCCTTCTTGGATTTTGTTCATCTTTGGTCTATTATAAAATTGGTACATTACGTAGGTCTCTCAATTGTTGCAATTTAAGCAATAGCTGAGGAATCGATTGGTTAATAAGTAAAAACTAAAGCTTAGAGCAGTATCGTAAACTTACTAGTATCATGAAAAGAGTCTACCCTCTCTTTCATCAAAAGTGAAGTGATTCTAATTAGTATACATTTAAGGTTTTTTTTATTTATATAAAGTAGACTATGTACATCGCTATAAGTTTCAATATTTAACGGTTGTAGTATTCACTCAGGCTGCATTGGCGGATGTGATGATACGCTCAAGCAGCTAATTGAGATATGTGGAACAGGATCTCGCAATATCTCTGGGATGCCAGGTATTACGCATTGCTGTTTTGTTGTCACTTTACGTATTGATGGTTTGAGGCATGGCGCTGTGTAAGAGGTTTAAAGGCCGCGGAACGAACACAGTATCAGCTTTAAGGTGCCAGTCTTTGCCCACCAATGAGGCTGGGAAGGGTGAAGCACATTTAGCTGTCATACTATTAATTTTGAATGACTTGACTGTGATCAATGTGTAGAACCTACCATGTAACAAAGGTTTTATAGGCTTTATAACCAAGTGTTGCTCGATACTCCATTATACTTTGTTATATACCTTTAGAATGTACTCTGGGTATATCAGTTAAATGGCATGATTAGCTATTAAAGTCTATGTATAGTAATGTTCCTCGGCCTAGTTTAGTGGAGTATTTGATATATGTTTACAAGTTTTGGACAATGCTATTGCTGCTACTCCTGGAGGATCGCTGGGTGATGCATTGTGCATCACCAAACATTTCACCTACTCTTGTATGCAGCTTGCATTGGTCATGTGTTTGGAATGTTTATGTAATATAGTTAAGAAACCTTAGTTAAGAGACTCTCAACGGTATATGTCCCAGAGATCCATTGTTTATGCTTTATTTACTGGCAAAAGTTGTCACATCAGACTAGAGTCTAAACTTTGATCTAAGAGAATTTAGAGACTTGGTGGTCTATCATCTAAGTGAGCTATGAAATTGGTAGATAGTTTTGACAAATCTTTTGCTTTCCATATCCTTCGTGTTTTATTTTAACCATTACCATTTTCTAATGTTTAGCTGCAGCTCGAGGCCGAACTTCAGCAACCTCTTCTGCAAGCACCCCAGCGAGCAATGTAAGGCACACTGTCTGTGCCCACTGCAGACAGACAGGGCATAGTTCAAGTAATTGCCCTTCTCAAGGTTCAACATCTGGACGTGCAAGGTCTCAGGGAGCCAATAACCAAAATGGTATGCTGTTATCTGCTTTTTTATCCCTGTATCTTTGTGGCTTGTGCTGTAAAGCTGAATTCGGCATTCTCTTAGTGTCTTACATCATTTTTCAAATAAGTTCTGTGATGTTTTGGAAGTTTCCAGCATCTTTTATAGTGTTACACCATGGCTTTCTGGAAAGGATGTGAAAGAAGTGTATCCGTGTAAACACTGGCATGTAGTAATCTAGGACCTTAGTTGAAACCATTGAGCTTGTTCACATTAGAGTATGTGGGTGAAAAATAATCGCCGTGGAGGTCTAGCATCATCACTGGTTCGGTGCATGTGGATATGGTCACTGCTCTCTAACTAGTTATGCTACAGTTGCAGGGACTTCATCTGTAACCTGTACTTCTTGTGGAGAACCTTGCGTATTGCGGACAGCAAATACGGCAAACAATAGGGGCCGAAACTTCTATTCATGTCGACCCGAGTGCAGATTCTTTGCGTATGTAATCCTTGACTTGTTTCTTAGATCTACACATATTCACAAACAATTTTGTTTCGCGGCTCAGGAGTTGGTTGAAAAGTATATATATGTCTCAGCTTTTTTATTTTCTTCGTCAGTGAGGAAGTGCCGTCTATTTTAACAGGCATAGGTTGCAGAAACTTGCAAAATCTGGTTATGAGTAATAGTAACTTCAGATCAGAAATTGGCAAAATCACCTATCCTGTTCTATTCATTGTTCCTATTTTCTTATGATCAGGTGGGAGGATATGGTCAACAGTGGTACTGGACAACAGAACGCTTCACATGCCAGTGGTAGAGGCTCAAATGCTAATTCTAGGGGAAGAAGTAGCCGTGCCAGGGGCCGTGGTGGTCGTGGACGTGGTACTACTACGGGAAATTTTGTTTCAGCAACAGGTGAACCTACCAGAGCTTGCTTCAATTGTGGTGATCCAACCCACTTTGCAAATGCTTGTCCAAACCGTCACAATTAAGGTTTTTCTTGTATCTGATGAAATCACTCTCTACAAACTGAAATTTAGCTCGTCTCTAAGATTATTATTCCAGCGACATGATCTAGGACTGTCATTCCTTTGTGTCCCTCACTGACTCATCGCAACATGGTTTTGCATTTTATCCTTGGTTGAACAATAAGTTCAGTTCAATATCTCGAGAGAGATTGCACATACGGTTATCATAGTCATGTGATTCGACATTTGGGACACTAAACACCTACGAGGGAACAGTATTTTGTAGTGTAGCGAACATTATTGGAGACATTTTCACATGAAAATTGAGAAAGCAAGAGGAAACAAGAGTTAAGTGTCAAATTGGTCCCCGAACTTTGCAAATGGGGTGAAATTAGGGACCCATAACTTTTGTTGTAAAAATTAGGGACTCTGTTGTGTGGCACATGACATGAGGGGTCTGAACTTCCCTGTAAAAATTAGCCCCTTGTATTTCTCTCTCCTATCTACCCTTTCCTCCACCATGGCACCATTGAATATATCACCACTCTCTCTAAATCCTATTTTTTATATTCAATTATGGATTTCTCTAAAAGTGCCCCGTGCACTCTATAACAATAATTAATATTATTGTTTTCAAGAAAATCATTATTAGTTCCATTAATATTTTCTATTTTCCATTAAAGTAAAGCACTATTCTAAGAAAAATCATTCGGTTTTTTACCCATTACTTTAGACCGCGATTTTTAACCCCCCGTAGACAGAGATTGGATCCCCTAGAGTTGAAAATAAACTCTATATGGTAGAGTTTACTTAATAAGGTAAGAATTAATTATTTTGTATTTTCTTTGTGCATTTCAAGATCCTCTTTTTTTTGTCTTATTACTAGTTTTAGCAAACTCTACCAACTCCACCAAAAAATAACTCTAGGGGATCCTCACCCCCGTAGACAGCGGTTTTGAATAAAATTGAAAAAAAAGAAGCTCGCTTTCCTTAAACTCTTGTCCGCCTCTCCGTCTTTGTTACGCTTACACAGAGTTGATGCTTTTTTGTTGCTGATTGCTTGTTCCTCATTTCCATTCATCCACGATCAGCAGATATGATCCTACTGAAGGTATGATCTCTCTCTCTTTCACTCACTCTCTCTCCTCTAATTTAATTTAAATTAAGATTTCGATTCCATTTTCATGTATTAGATGTGATTATGTTCGTTTTTAGATACTTCTTGTTTGAATTTCTTGTTTTTTTTTTTTTTTTTGGGGTTTATCAATTAGTTAGGGTTTGTGAAATTGGTTTTTGTTTTAGATTCGTTAACAACAATTATTGTTAATTTTTTGCGAAATTGAATGGGTAATCTATGCTTTTTGTTGTTTAATTTTTTCTGATTTGGGCAAAAGCTGGGAATTACAACCTTGGGTTTTGGCCAAAATAACCATTTTAAGGACATCTATAAAAGTTGCTAAATGTTTTCAAAACTTCACTGTCAAGTGTCAACTTATGGGACTGCCTTTGACAGATATATATGAGGGGTCAGTTCCTGCGTTGGGGGAGTTGTGTTGATGAAGCCTTTCTGGCCCACGTCATGCGTATGCGACTATGCGTTGAGGCTAGAGCTTCTCTTGGCCGACTCACGGAACCTACCATAGCTTTCTTTCTCTGATATTTTGCCAATACATATAATATCATCTGTAGGGATTTCTACAAGAAGTTTAGGTGTTTTTCTTTCAGACCAATTTTCGGCCCAAAACCTAGAATTATATAGCCTTCGATTTTGCCAATAGTGACCATTTTAGCCACTTCTTCAAAAGTAGTCAAACTGTCTCAAATCTTTACTATCAACATATGGGAATGCCACCTGAAAACTGGATACAAAGTGGTCACTTTTTCCCTTCCGGCACACCTCACCCGTTGAGACTATCGTGCGTTTCATGATGATTTTAGGAACTTACCATAGGTTTTTGACCGTAATATTTTATCAAAATCCATTAATATAACTCCTACGGACTCCCACAAAATTATGAGCCTAATTTTGCTCCAAGGCATTTTCGACCAAAGCCATGAATAATAACCTTCGATTTTGGCCAATTTTGATCATTTTGGATACTTTCTTGAAAGTTGTCTAATGCTCCCAAAATTTTAGCATGAACAACTGTGAGTACCTTAGATGGATAGGAGTGGTTATTTCCCACTTTTGGGCGCTCGTTGAGACTAGCGTGTTACTTTGCCGATTTGGGGAAACCTATCATCAATTTTTCGGTCTAATATTCTGCCGAAACTTATAATATTGGCCTTAGGTATTCCACAAAAGATTTTTGCTTTTGACTTTTTGTTCCAAAGCCATTTTGCGCAAAAGACCGTGAATTATAGGACGTGATTTTGGCAAATTTTGGCCATTTTGGTCCCTGTTTGAAAGTAGTCAAATTATCTCAAAACTTTACGATCAACATCTTGCAGTGCCCTTGATGGATGAGTGGTCGATTCCCCATGTTTGGGGAGTTCTTGAAGCCTTTCCGGCACACATTACCTGTTATGGCTGGCTTGCATATACTTTGGCTGATATCTGGAACCTCCGTAGGTTTTTTTGCCAAAACCCATAATAGTACACTTAAGACTCTCACTAAAAATTGAGTCGTTCTTGTTTCAGGGCCGTATTGGGCCAAGACCATGAATTATAGCTTTTAGTTTTTGCACTTTTCTCAAAGTAGCCAAACGTTTTCGAAAATGTACCATATGCATGCTTGGAGTGCCTTAATGAACAAGAGAGCAGTTCCCCACGTTTGGAGAGTTCTTTAAGCCTTTTAAGCACACGTCACCCGTTGAGGCTAGCATGCATTTTTGGCCGATGTTGGGAATCTACCATAGGTTTTTTTCCCTAAAATTTATGTAAAACTCATCATACTACCGTTAGGGGCTCCCACATAAAATTTGAGTCGTGTTTGGTCCAGTTCCGTTTTTGGTCAAACTTGTGGGTTATACTTCAATTTTGGCCTAGTTTGCCCTAGATAATTGAAAGTAGCCAAAAGTTCTCAAAAATTTAGCACGGACACCTTTGGTGGCCCTTAATGGATACAAGGTGCAGTTCTTCCCGTTTAAGGCATTATCTAAGCCCCTTTCGGACAAGTCACCTATTGAGGCTTGTGTTTGTTTTTTGTCGATTTTGGGAACCATGGTTTTTTCGCTTTTAAATATCTTTAGCTATGTAACTTTGTGAGAAACATAGAAGTTCTAAATATCTTGTTACCTCATGTCATATTTTTTTATTTCTCCAGATGGTTAGTTTCTGATTGTGAAGAAGCGCATAAGAAGGTTCATATTATGGCTACTGAGCAAAAGGCAGAAGGGAGCGAACAGATCAATGGTGGTGATCCAGCTACTAATTTTGCTGGGAGGATAGAAGCAAAGTACCGTGAGCTCAAAGAGAATGCAGAAACATACCCTTATGTATGGGCATCATATGCTGTTGTCTATGGTGGTTTTGGCCTTTGGACTTTATACAGATGGAGGAAGCTCCGCAATACTGAGACCAGAGTCCTAGCGCTTCAAGAGCGTCTATGTCAACTTGCTCAAGCCGAGGAATCTGCTAGTGCTAATCTAACAGCAGCTGCTTCTTCAGATAGTGCATCTACTGCCGCGCGTGTTACTAAACCATCTAAATAGTCACTATGTTTGATCATTCGCTGTCTAAAGAGCGCATTGGTGTTGGATTCCATGAGAGTTTACCGTACACCTTGAAATCGAAAGGAGCGTATGCATTGCTTTATCTAACATGAGGATCAAATCCATGAATCTATACATTTAAAGAAACCACACATGGTTAAGGGGATTGCGAAAGTTTTGGTTCGTCTGATAGTAGTGATGGCCTTCAGGATGTCCATGAGTTAGCGGTGTATGCTGGCACTGCCATTGTTTTCTATATGGAAACACTCGTTTGTTTATTACGTTTTGTTGATCCAAGTCAAGTAATGAAACACGAAAGTGCGTCTCATGACTCCATTTTCGAAGCACGCAAATCATAACTTGAATGAAGATCGAAAATGATATTCCGGCTAGAAGGGTACTTCTTGGATAATCATATATTATGATGTTTAATTCGAACTGAATGAAAAAAAATGTCTTCCTCATAATTATTGGAGACTTGGAGTATATCTTACTCAGGAGCGTTTTTATCAATACGAAATTCATCTATCTATAAATACCGTTCCATATGAAAATTTGTATGCGTCTCAATATCTAATATCAGTCAAGAATGTTAATGTTAGTAGATGTTATAAAGATCAGATTACCAGTTGATTGCCTTGTTGTGTACTTAATATTATGATTAACGAATCACTTTGTTGGGGGTGTATAAATTTGATTCAAATTGTTTGGAACTTGAAAGAAAAATCTAACATCAGCTTGTTAATAAGTTATTTTTGTGGTGGCTTCCAATTACGAATCGCAATCACGCACGTCTTCATCGTAATTAATTAGTAAGGGTTAAAACAAGGGTTATTAATAACTCGTCTCCCATTGAATGATTGATAATCTAGGTCAGCGGACTCTAGAACATTTTGAATTTTTAAACATCATGATCATATCCGAAGGGATCAATAGTCTAGTTAATGGACAAAAGTTAGCATTTTTTGGCCCTGGGAAAATTGGAGGTCATGGTTTAGAGTAGACTAGTCGAGAAACATGCGACGTGAACTATACCCTACATTTATAGACAATTATTAAATTATGAGAATGACTATTGACACTCCATCCGTATTTTCGGCACTTCTACTAACAATAATATATTAATATAACTCAAAGGAAATTCATATAGTGGGAGTGCTGGAAGACTATTGTGAAGTGCCAATAGTCGTTCCCTTCAATTATTTGTTCTAGCGGCTTTCTATTTCTGTTAGAGATTCAGATCGGTCGGTACCATGAAACTAGTTCATGGGGAGAAACATAACGCAGCGGAATTATCAGACACGGTTCATGTTTTGTGTTTCTCATTGATTTCATCAATAATACAATCTAGTACTATATATTAAAACCTGGAACCAAGTCTAACCTGGAAGGACACTTGACATTCAATAATTGGATAGCACTAAATAATTTCATAATATGAAAATTATTAGCTAATTTATGGAAAATAATATAATTTATGGTGATTATGGTGGTAAACTAATTTATGGAAAGTAATAGTGTTGCTAATAATATTATAACAAAGATAAACGGACAATTTGATAAAATATATATAACAATATAAATATAAAGCCCGGGCGCAGATCGGGCATGCAAACTAGTCCTATCTATACTAGCTACAATCACCGTCTTAACCTATAAGTAATACAACTTTCCTAAATACAACCTACCATAATGTACTTTGTACATATTCACAATATCTACGATATTCACGATATATACGATATTACAATAACTTCGTATATGGTAATATATTCTGACCATATTACTCCATAACATCTCTCGATATTATCTCGTAATATCATCACCTTCCGTATTTCCTATTAATTTCGTAAATTACTTGACCTTTTTGGATGTTATGACACTACCAAATACCAATAAACATAATCTTTTTTTTTTTTTTTTTGTAAGATTGTGACTTTTATTCATCCACAAAGGGAATAAAAGAGAAAAAAAAAACCTTACAAAAGAACACCGCTAAAGAAAACAAACAACCCGGGATCGAGCCCTCTTAAGAGTTCAAACTATCGACTATTTCGACATTATCACAAATTTTCAACCACGCATATAATCTAATGCTAACAACGTCTTTTATTTGTTTCATAATCCACTCATTGCTGTGTTCAATTCCTCCAAAAAGACGAGCATTTCTCTCCATCCAAATCATATAAACCGTGGTTATCAGGCTACAAGTCATCCATTTGCACTTCCAATGCTTTCTGTGTTTCTTCTGAGCAAGCCATCTAACTTCCCCTCTTAGAGTCCTCGGTTGTCTATGAATTTTCAGCCATCTAAGGACCTCACTCCAAATCTCAGCAGTATAGGAACAATCAAAGAACAAGTGTTGGTGATTTTCAGCTTTCTTCTTGCATAACTCACACCTATTCACCAGCATCATTCCCCTAGCATAGATATTATCAACTGTTGCTAGGGAATTTTGCATAGCTAAAGCAGAGATGAAGCTATGCTTAGGAAGATTTATATTATCCCAGATCACCTTAGCCCATCTGTTCTCAGGGTAATGCCTTCTAAATTGCTCATACCCTGCTGCAGTTTGATACTTGCCATTCTTCTGCCATTTTTGAATTAATGCAGCAGCATTCTCTTCATCAACTGCAAAAGTAAGCATCTCATCTCTAACTGTCAAGATATCTCTCCACGTTTCAGAGTCATTGACCTTTCTCTGAATCTACCAAATGCTTTGACTTCTAAGTTGATAAGCTTTAATCCAACAATTCCAGACACCTGAACTATCAGTATGAAGCTGCCAAATCCATTTTGCAAGCATGGCTTTGTTCCAGGCCAGAACCTCCTTGATGTTTAGGCCACCTTATTTCTTAGGAGAGCAGATCCCATCCCAGCTTTTGTAGACCATTTTCCTCTTGCCTTCTTCTATATTCCAGAGGAAATCTTTACACAACTTTCTGATTTGCTTGATAATACTCTTTGGTAACAACAAACTAGCACACCAGAAGTTTTCAATGCCAAAAATTACTGAATTTATGAGTTGCACCTTACCAGCATATGAGAGCATGATAGAGGACCAGTGATTCAAAGAGTGCTGGATTTTTGCAATCAAAGAACTAAACATTGCATTCTTCAATTTCGCAGAGTGAAGAGGAATCCCAAGGTACCTAAAGGGGAATGAGCCTTCAATATACCCTGAAATGTCCAGCATCTGCCTTTTAATCTCTTGTCTAACTCCTCCAAAGTAAACTTCTGTTTTCGTCTAGTTAGCTTCCAACCCAGACACTTTAGCAAAAAGGCTCAGACAGTTTACAACTCCAATAAACATAATCTTATATGACCTTCAACCTGTTATCATTTTGTAGAAAGAAGGGAAAAAAATTCATTAGGAAGATTTTCACGAATATATTATATATATTTTATTTTATTAATAGCCGTGATTTTGAGCTCTTATTAGGCCATCCACATAGGACGCTGATGTCAAATGAAAGCTTCCACAAATAGCACTCACATGCTTACGTAAGACACACGCACACTCAAGCAAGACACACGCACGCAATAGACACTATAATTATGGTACTAAAATATTGTGTCATATTAAAATTGCCAAAAATTAGGAAAGAAAACATTTTAAATTTATTTACTCCCTAGAACATACTATAAAATATATACGAGTATATATATTGGAAACCGTCTAATTTATACTTGATTCCGAAAATATTATACGGAAATAAAATAAAAATTTAGTCAACATTCAAAACGGAAATATTATTTCCATATACAAAAAAAAAAACGAAAATCTCTCCATAAAAAGAAAAGTTTTATGTATGTTCAATAAAATTATAATATAATCTTAAAGAATCTTTTTGATAGGTAAATCATAAACTTACGTAAAAAAATAATATTTCAACAGAACTTGGATGACCAAATCACTAATGCCAATGTTTCGTAAACACTACCATCCCTAAATAAACGTCCATACCCTATACTTTTTGATAACAATTAATAATATATATAATGAATTGCCATAAAATGGAAACAACAATTATCATAAACGCCTCATCATGAACGAATTTGAGAATGGACTAGATTATTCTGGCCTTTTTTTATCTTGATGAATTGATTTCTGGATTGTTTGATTTCGACTTCTTTTTCTTTCTTGATGAATTGGTGTCTTTCAAGTGTATGTGTATGTGATCTATTTTGTTGATTTGCGAAGAAATGTGCCAATTAGATATTCTCGAACAACTTTTATATTGTAAGTACCCCATGACGATTATACTATTCAATTATATCTTTTATCATAAAAAAAAAAGTGTATAGATCGATTAGTTTTTGAAATTTTAAACTTATTCGTATTTACCCATCCCGTTATTGCCTAACTAACCAATTAGAGGTTCCCGTTAATATGATTCATCAATCATAAAAAAAAAACGGTTCATGAGATAAAAAAGAGGGTCCATGTCCCTGTAAGTGGGTCATAATATGCGAGTTCATAACTCAAAGAGAACTACATGTCAAACAACATGTTCATTATATTATTTTTGGGCTTAATTTCATCTTAGTTTGTCTTAAATAAATGTCAAATTTGAGAGGTATAAAAATGAATACGAAATAGAGGGTACGAGTCATTTATAACGGTTTCGGCCATAAAATCAGGATTAATGTAGTTAATTAAACTAGGTTAATGGATTTATTGAACATGAAGCATGTTTCCATATTTATAAACTTTAGCACGGGTTTTTGGAACTACTATTGCCATATTTTTTGTGCCACTAAACTCCTTTAGTTCCACGAGTTAAATAACCTTAATAATACAAACTAAAGGTATTTAACACTTTGTCAGTTCAGTAATTGTTGCTATTAAAATGTGTATTATATATCGAAGACAACGATTTTTATTTTTACTACTAAATGTTATATCCCCTACAGGTTAATTGACCTAAATTTAAATTACTAAGAGTTTTCTCTAAACGAAAGCAATATATAGAGATATATTAAAAAAAAAAAAAAGTAGCAATTGAGACAAAACAAAAATGGGTCAGAGTATAAATAAACAATGCAAGTATAATCCAAATGAAACATAATTTTTTAATAATGTATACACAATTTTTTAGGAAGTACTCTACACTCATACAAGTAAAAAATATATTTCTTGGTTATGCAAGTTATAATAGGGGAAGTAGTATAAAAAAATAGAGGAAGAAGTATAAATAAATATTTATTTTTTTATATAAGTTAAAGTTTATACTTTCTCTGTTCAAGTAAATTGTTGGACTGTCGTTTACGCACCAAATCCAAGGGGAGAAAATTCTAAAACCACTCTTCGACACATGCGCAATTGGACTTTCATGGAAACAATATAGTAATTTAACAAGCACAAATCACGTAGGGTTGAACAACATTCAAAATACCTATAAAAAAAATTAATGTAAATCACTTAACTTCTAAACTGGGGTTATGATTAAGAGCATCTTTATTGGTGAGACTCAAGTTGAGACTCAACTCTCAAATACAAAATATTTCCAAAATTATGTTGTCTTGAATTTTGCGACTCACTTTGAGTTCCTATACTTCATTAGCAAGACTTTAAAATGGGTCTTTATAGTTAAATTTATATGTAATTATTTAAAAATCTATTTTTGGCAAAAGTAGGGTCTCATTGACAATGAGACGGTCTCTCTATTCTCCAGTGGAAAAAAACGCTCTCTCTCCTCTTTGAGAGTAATCTTAAGACCCCCAATGGAGATGGTCTAATAGGTTAGGATATGGATTTAAAAAAAAAATCAGATTGGATTAATACCACAATCGAATGACTCTAATTTTTTATTATTATTTTATATTTACTATTTTATAAAAGATAAACAGGTAGATAAAGTAAAATGTGGTCGGGTAGAGAAAGATTTTATTAAAATTACTTAATAGGTCGTACAAGTAGAATACAAAAGGGAAAGAATTTTACACGTAATTACTACACAAAAATAAGTATAAGGATGAAGGTAATGATTTAATATTCAATACAAACTTATTATCATTGTACATGTGAATATATGATTTTACTTACTTCAATTTATTTAGGACAGAATATTCGTATAAAAAAAAAAGATATATCCATAACTACAACAATCCCTTTATAAGCTTTAGCACTGGTGTAATAAACTATTATATATTGTCTTATTCGTATTTACTAATGTTCTACCACCTAAGGGTTAAGTGACTAGAATTTAATTACTCAGGAACTTCTCCAAGATAAAAGCAATATATGAAGAGCTATTTAAAAAAAAAGTGGCAATTGAGGGGGAAAAAAAACTAATGGGTCACACCGTGCACGGTCCAAACCTGGGAAATTGAGCAAGTCTAAAGATTCGGTGGGAGTATTGAAAAAAGTGAAATTATATAAAAAGGACTCTACTCACATACATGTAAGAATATATTTTTTTTCTAAGTTAAGCAAGTTATTAACAATTGAAATAAGCACCTTGAAATAGTGTTTTAACTTTGAGATTTGAGTCAAACATAATTCAGTTGCCTTAATTATGGGTAATCACTATTTATATAATATATAATTGCGTGGTCTACCATACTACTACAGGAAAAAGGTTCGAGATAAAAATACACCAAAATTGGGTGCTCTACCAAATAATTAGAAATTCTGATAAAGTAATATGCAAATAAAAACAGATCATTTGTTGTAGGTTAAGATAAAAATACACCAAAATTGCAAAATATGTTTGAAGATTAAAAGAAAGCAAAGAAAAAAAATGATATGACACCAATTGTTTTACGCCAATTTTTTTTATTTAATTCGATATGTTTATGACATTTGATGATGGACCCACCTGTTTCTCTAAAAAAAAAACATTCCAACATTTGGTGCAATTCAGTTATCTAAACCGAATATCAGTTTGTGACAGATCTCTTCGTTGCTTATATTATTGCTCAGTCAACACGGTTGATTTGTCCACTGCACGTCCCGTATATTCATGTGTGTCAAAACACTTCAACCTATTCTAAACTCTAACTGTCACCATTGTTGTAAATTTGATATACTTATAGTATTAATAACTTTTTATATAAATAATTTCAAATGAAAACCAGTTCCAATAAAATGATGTTATAACACCCCGTGCAAGTTTTGCATGGGTAAGAGAACTAGTATATACTAATATAGGCAAACATTTAGACAATTTATAGGTCATCCACATCATAGCTGAATTCACCGCTGATGTCAGCGCCACCTCATCACCTGCCACATAACAATTCTAAAAAATTGATGCTATGAAGTCTTGAACCTGTGACCTCAGAGTTATAATGTAACACTTCAACCACTAAGGCAATTGATATTTTGTTGATTCTTTTATTAGCCAATTATATATGAAGGATATTAAGTCCTAATATTTCATTTAAATTTAAAAACAAATATTTCGTCCAATAATTATAGTACTATATATTTTACAGTAAGCTATTTGGAAACAACATTTGATCATTTCTTCAATTTTGACAACAATTTCAGTATATAGTAAGGATATATTCCATTAATGTCAAATTACAGAATAATCATTTCTTATGTGGAACAAGGAATTAGAGATTATGTTACGTTTATGATGAAGGTAGTCTATATCTATATAATAATATTAATAGGTTAACATAAGAAGTTCACTAATCCTACGTGTCGCAGTGAGGAGTATTTAGATCAATTTTTAGTTCTGAAAAAGTCATGGAAGCATCATAAGTACATGAAAATTTCTTTATAAATATGAAATATATACATCATTAATATAACAGTGAATTATACGACTGGTGGAATTCGAAAGTGACCTTTCATCTTACTTTTGACATGAGTTTTATTTATTTATGTTTACTTTTAATTATGGATAAATTGAAGGTCATTAATTTAATATAATATTAAACATGGTGACTCTTGGCTATTGGTTTGCCAATTGTCGGTTACATGTTATTAGAATTAGTATATATACCTTGGTTGTTTACTTGATTTTGATGGCAAAAACATGCATTGCACAATAGTTTTTTAGAGCGAGAAACATAGTGAGGGGAAGAAAGATATTTATACAATTGTAGAAATAGTGTTCTTATAGAGTTTGTATTTGTACTACAATCAAAGTATTTATTGGTAACATTTAGATTGTAAATATCAAATGTTTATATTCTAAAAACGCTATTATAGTGAAATGTGATCGTTTTGGTCACTTCTTATTTTGTTTGTAGTTGATTAGCTACCTTATACAACAAATTCGATGGATGTTATTAATTTTATTTATTGTTGTTGTTACTTTTCAATATTGTTTGATTTTCTTTGAAAATTAAATAATTCAATGCTAACAACAAATGATTAAGTTAACATATCTTAAATAAAAAAAAAAATTACAATTTCCCCCATCTCTTCTATTTTACCCTGTTAACCACTTTGATTAATTAACTAACTACGAAGACTTCTATTGTATTGGTTTGATCAAATATCTCATAGAATGTGTGGATTTAATTAAGACAAAAGAAAATAATTTGGGATCACATGCTCAGATGACGTTTTTTGGAGTAAGATGATGAGTTGTGGGAACTGCATGTGTTGGTGAGAGTTTTGTGGGAAATTGGTTGCTATGAATCTATGAGGGAAAGTGGAGTGGAGACACAAAAATAAGTACAGAGGAGAAAATAATCATTGGGGAATGAGATAATTGGTGGCTTTGTCCGACGCGTCGAGTAACAAAGAGTACATCGGTGGCTGTGCAGTATGGGGAGAGAGGAGAGGTAGTAAAGGCAGTGAGAATATATGTGATTTCTATATATTAAGAGGACAAAAAATTCATTTGAGGGAAGTAGATATTGGACACTAAAGAATGAAAATCAGACTTCCAAACCGAAAGGGTATGATAAAGACTGTATGTCCTACAAAAGAAAGCAGGCTTGGAAACATAATTTCAAGTAGGGGCAAGTACGTACAATTGGTTTATGATAACTTATATGCGTGTGTTATCATCCTAGATTACCAAATATGGGGTGCTCTTTTTCTTTGGAAAATAAGTGTTAAATAACTTGGTTGATTTAAGAATCAAAGAATAATATCACACAATGAACGACTCACCATATATGAAATCATTTTAATTCGATTATCTCTATATTAGTTAATGGAGGATAATAAAATAGACTTATATTTGATAATGAGCATCCTCTGTCTTATTTTGTTATTCACCCCATGTATCTCTCCAATCAGAAATTTGAAATTCACATTAAAAGTTTAATAAATTCAATTTCTTTTTAAGATAAATGATTTTTAGTTAAATCTGACTAGAGAGGTGCAGGGAGTTAGACACATGAATAATAGGCAAAGGATATTTACTCCTCAATTTGGACCTTTAGATTGTTTATATATAGGAAATTGGTTGACAACATTTATATTAAAAGAGATATGATTGTTACTTTTCTACTGTTTTAAAGAAAGTTTGTCATGGATAATCAATTAATCACCCTAAGATATTGATAATGAACACAATAGTTACGCACAAATTGTATTATAATTGACGGTGACTTTCGTCGCCATGTTCAAAAAATTTCATTCGTTTTTCTTTAATTTTGGAGTAAAAAAATCTTAATTTAGCGGGATACATATTATATTATTTTTGCCCTCAGACGCTAATCACTCATAATTTTTTGTAGTCCCGTGTATTCTGGCAAAGACTAGTTATACATGATTGTTATGTAAAGCGGTGGGTGTAATCAAACTAGTACATATGTGCATTAAAATAAGAATATGGGCGGGTAGCTAAGCCCAAAGGTAAGACGCTGACAATGAGCTCCGCGGGTGATAGCAACAAAAATGTTCCGCGGGTGAGTTAACTAGGACCGTTATATGTTAGCAAATTTTAAAATAATACGGATTACACTGTATAACTGCACGTACAAAACCGATAAAGTAAGAAAATGCTTAATTGCTAAAAATTGAAAGAAGGAAAAAATATACTGTTAACTTCATACTTCGTCCGTCCCACTTCATCAAACACTCATGGGTATATGTAGTGAATAAGAAACTATGTGAATATTATTGTCTATTATGTGCTTTATATAGCAAATTCACCCAGTGGGACCAAAAAGAGGATTCCACCAAGCAAGCTAAGGTAGATGGTTTACTTCGTAGGTCATATGAAAACGAAAATTCGGACTTATACGAATAAATTAAATCGGAGCTTAAATCGATCATCATTAAGTTGTCACTCTTGAATACCACGTTATATACTCCCTCCATTCAAGTCCACTCTTCCTAATACTATTCGGCACGCAGTTTAAGGCTCGGTTTTTTATATGATAGAGATTACGTAAAATTCCAAAAATTTTAGGCAAACAAGATTAAATGTCAATAGTGATTTTTACAAAATTTTAGAATTTTACGTAATCTCAAACATAGTTAGAATCGCACCTTAAATTGCGTGCCGAAAAGTAATAGGAAGAGTGGATTTGAATGGAGGGAGTATATGTTTACATGGAATACTCCTGTATCTAAAAATGAATATAACGAAGGGAGTACCTACATCAAAATCATTGATCGATCTCAATGTTCATCGATTACAATTGACGGCATTCATATCCAACAACTAACTCAATAAATAAACAACAGGCTACAGTCCCCACTCCCCACTCCCACACTCGAATCACTCCCCACTCCCACACTCATTCGAGTCATGTCTAATGATTGTACGGATGAAGTTCAACCTCTAATCGAATACGGAGTATATAATAATTTATAAAAATGAACCTAAAACTAACTAGCATATACTCCATCCGATCCAGATTAAATTTCTCGCTCTCTTTTGCGCACTTCAAAATAAAACGGAGTAAATAATTCTTAATGATTCATTTAGCAAATAAATTTAAAAGCTAATCATCACCAATATCTTTATCTTGCCTCCCTAATTATTCAGTCGACAAAAAACGTAATATTCTGGGAATGAGGAAAACAAAGTCGAAACCATAAAAAAGAGGATGAGAAGTTTAATCTGAACCGGAGGGAGTAGAGTTTAGGTAGTAATGTTTACATTGAAATTCATGAATCGACGTAAAATATTTTACTAAATCAGATACTTTTTAAGTTGTTTTAATTTTACCGAATCTGGTATAACTCCTCTAAAATAATATTAAATTAAACATGATGAATTTACAATGAAATAGGGCGTCCTGTGCAATTTTGCACGGGTTAACGACTAGTATAAGCTATAATTGATTATGATATTAATAATGATACAACGACGTACACCTAACTAGTACGACGTACGCCTAATTTAGTATCACTAAATTGTGTCTGTTCTAACTAACCAATTAGATCTAAGATACTAGACAAGGGGGTTGGGCTGGGAACATCGGAGTGTATATATATATTATTAATAGCCGTGATTTTGGACTTTTTTCAGGCTATCCACATAAGACGCTGATGTCAAATGAACATTTCCGTAAATACCACTCACATGGTCTTAGAGGGCACACGCCATCATACAAAAGGCACACGCATGCAATGTATACTAAAATCGGCAAGAATATATACCTTAAAATCAGAAAGGAAAAATCTACACCAATAATTATAATTATCCTAAATTACGGAAAAAAATTATATTCTTAACATCCTAATTTTATTCGTAAGTAGTATTAACTAGAATATTAAAATACATTAAAAAGGAAATAATTAATTTAAAATCAATATAAACGAAATTATAGCTATGTATTTTTCAGCCAAAATATATACTACTTGCTTAATTCTCCCATAAATAAAGCTTGATATTTAGTAATATCCTAAATTTTAGGAAAGAAGTACAAATAAATTTAAAATGTTATACACGTACCTTACATTAAATGGAAAAAAAAAAAAAATTATATTTAGAACAAGATAAATGTATACAATCTCGGCCAATATGAAAGTCATGGATCTTAATTTTCGCTCTTTGTTTCGACTCTATTTTTTTGTTGTATGACATTGCAGGTACGCATGAAAATATGAAGTGATAATATATGTAACCAAAGGTTAGTTAATTTCTTTTCGTAAAATTCAATTGTTAAAAGGAATCAGTATAGCTCCACCTTTCAATTTGCATCTTACATGTATTCGTTCGTTGTGCTCATTTTGCAGCCATGCATAGGCCAACTCTTTGAACGATTCTTAAAAAAAATCAAATGATTGTGAATTTTCTTTTGCTTTGATTAATATTGTACATATCTAAACAGCTGAATCTTAGGTATAGTTTTTGAGCAGGCATAGAAAGTACAATCTTTCAGGTTATGATTGAAGCTATTTCTACCAGATTAGGATTCAAGCATAAAGAGGTTATTCTCCCAGTTGATGGCAAAATCCATTAAATTCTCTCACTTGGATCTCTTCTATTCGATCTAAATGAACTCATTGATAAAATATTCTACCTCCGTTTTCGTTTTTCTGAGATGACGACGGGCTGTTTTGAAGCCCTCTTTATAGTTGATTGTTAAAATATTGCCAATGGCTTTGATATTGTACTAAATAATTTTATGTATCAGCTACAATTGTATCCGGCCTTCATGTCACAAGAGAACCAAGCGGCAACGAGCAAGCAAAGGACGGCCTAAACAATGACAAAGGCTGCCTTAGTCAAAATGATACTCCGTATATGGAGAATTTGATTAATCATATGAGTATGATCACACAAGCTGCTTGCGATCATTGATTTTTTTTTTTTTTATATTACACAACTGTTGTAACATAATATCACGTATGATCTCATGATTGCACGAGTTTTTTTACTTCTGTTTTTGTTAGTTCCAGCGGTGATGCTCTTATTACCTCTACTCTTCTCTCTCGGTTTTATACCCAGTCTCATAATGTTGATATGTAAAAAACTTTTTCGATCATTCAGTCATTTACAGGATCATCAGCATGGGTTCGCCTCTTTTTAATTTTTTTTGATAAAATTAACCACATTGATGTGATTGTCAAATCAGTGAAAAACAAAAATATCAATTAAGTATCTACGTGACGTTACATCCCGTCATGAATCATTATACTAATCGCAATTTGTTCATGATCAGCTTTTTGGACTTTATTTTTGTCTTTATTACAGGTCAAATTGGGTTAATTGATCGAGTAAGGTATGTCCAAAAAAAATTCGTATCAAACGGGTTCTGGTTATGACAAGAAATGGCGGGTTAATAATACAATAAATAACGGGTTCGTGGTCCAAAAATTATCGGGGAATAGACCCAAAAGTCGAGTCAAGGGTTACATTAAGAGGGTTCATTAAGTACCTAAACTTCCGATGGGTCTAACGTCTTATCTCCTATATTGGTGCTATTGTGCTGATTAATATAACAGTCCGTGCATTTTTGCACGGGTATTAAATTATTTGGTTTAATATGGGTCATTCCCTCACTTGACATAAAAACAAAATTATGACTTAATAATAGCGAATCACGGGTCATAACAAACATATATTTTGAATGCACATCTACTAATTTAAGTTCTTATTTAATAATTTTAATTCACATTGCCGACATTCAAATGATGAAAATAAATAATATAAACAAGAGTCATCATTAATGTATCGATAAAAGGTAGTGCATTTTTGCTCGGAGAAACATTTACGGGACAAAAACTAGTATTTTATTAATAGCCGTGATTTTGGGCTCTTTTCAGGCTATCCACATAAGACGCTGATGTCAAATGAACATTTCCGTAAATATCACTCACATGGTCTTAGAAGGCACACGCCATCATACAAAAGGCACACGCATGCAATGTATACAGTTATAAGGGTACTAATATATTTTGTTACCTTATTTAAAATAATAATGCAGCTATTACCACTAAAATTGGCAAAAATATACCTAAAAATTAAATACGGCAATCATGCAAAAATTTGGTCATACTAATAAATTAATAATCGTATAAAATTGTGCATGGTAATTTAGGCAACATATATAATCATATTCTGATTCTCTAAACTATTAATCCAATTTAGGTAGCCAAATCTCATTTCAAAAACAAATTCACTCAAATCACTCAATTTCCCCTATCATTCCCCTAAATTCGGAAACAAAACAAATCAGTATAACATAATATATGCAGCCATACACGTAAATTTGGCAAGAATATATTTTATTATACCGAAATGTGACATGAAAATAGCATTAGTCCGTATATTTCCTAAAATCAAATTACGTGATCATATTCCTTATACTCCCTCCATTTCTTTTGATTCTTTACGTTTCCCTTATTTGACAATTTCTTTTGGTTCTTTACGTTTCTATTTCAGAACATATTTTGTAACATCAAGTTCCATACATACTCTTACTAACTCTACTAACCTATTTGATAATTGGGTCACTTAGCTAGACTAATCCTAAAAATTAATCATTAATCTTTCCCTATTTCTATAATCAAACAACCCAATTTTATACCACCCACCCAACCCAAATTGGATTCCCCACTCCATCCACTCTCATTCATTTACCCCCCCTCCCACATCTGTGTTCTTCTTCCTTCTTATTTTTCTATTATGAAATCCACATGTGTGTTCACTTCTTCCTTTCTCCATAATTTTTCTCAAACGATTCAATCTGTTGAACAAAGCTAATATTTACTTTTGATGGTGCGAAGGGTTTTCCAACACGTTTACTTTTGACACAGAATTGGAAGTTCGTCAACTCTCACAGTGAAATTTTACGAACATAAAGAGCTAATATTTAATTAGAAAGTAAAACTAATAAGTATAATATTCTAAGTCAATGAGTTTTGTCAAGTGTGACTACCAAGTATATATGTTGGTCAATATGGGTCACGACTCGAGTAAATAAAAAGAGAACGATGTTAATTTAAACAAAGTTTTGTGCAACTAATAGAATCCTATTCTTTTCAAATAGCAAAGACCTAATACTGGATTGAACAACTTTTTTTATACTTACAAAAAAAAATTAATGTAAATGACTTAACCTCTAGGGTCAGGCTAATATTAGGGTATGGATTTTAAAATTTTAGATTAGATTAAGGCCCTGTGCGATTGAACACAATTTTTCTGATTTGATTTGATTTGATTTGATTAGAAATGATCTCATTTGATTTGATTTGAATAAACTTGATTTGATTTGATCTCAACTGAATTTATTGATAAATTAACTGCATTTAGACGAATTAATAACTAGAAGTGAACTAGATTCATTGAATGTTATTTGGATAATTCTGATTTGATTTGATTTAATTTGAATGAAACTGATTTGATTTGATTTGATTTGATTTGATTTGAATAAATCTGATATGATTTGAAAATACTATTTAATAAGTTGAATCGCACCGGACCCAATATTACAATCTAATGACTCTAATTTTTTATTATCAAATTTACTATTTTGTAAAGATAAGAGGTCAGAAAGTAAAATATTGTCAGGTGGAGAAAGATTTTATTAACATTATTCAATAGCAGCGTGCAATTAGTATACAAAAAGGAATAAAAAATTATACATTCAATTTACACGTATACATAATCATAAGTACAAGGATGAAAAAATTGATTTAATATTATGTAAACTTATTATCATTGTGAATATATAAACTTTATAAGCTTCAGCACGGGTGTATGAAACTACAATTGTCTTAATTGTATATATTAATGTCCTACCACCTACGTGTTAAGTGATCAAATTTTAAATTATTAATGAATTTCTCCAAAATGAAGGCAACATATAAATATTTATTTGAAATAAAAAAGTCACAATTAAGATAGAAAAATGGGTCAGAGCATAAACAATGCCAGCCATAAAAGTGATAAGAAAATATATTAAACAAAGAAAATTAAATAGGAAATACCCTTCACATATACATGTAAGGACATTTACTTTTCGAAGTTACCTAAGTTATTTACAATTGAAATAAACACCTCGAAATAGTGTTTTTAACTTTAAGATTTGAGTTTCACATGATTCAGTTGGCTTAATTACGGCTAATGATAAATGGCAACAAATGTTTTTATGGGATTCAGATCCCCTGGAGTTATTTTTCCCTGGAGTTGGTAGAGTTTACTATTAATGGAAAATATAAATGAAAATGTGTTTTTAAACACAATGAATACATTTACATGGTAGAGTTAATTTTCCATTTTGAGTAAACTCTACCATGTAGAGTTATTTTTCAACTCCAGGGGATCTTAATCCGTTTTTATGACATATATTTATTTAATTCGATATGATCACGACATTTGATGATGTTACACGGGGGTTCTCTAAAAAAAGTCCAACATTTGGTGCAGTTATTGAACTGAATCTTCAACTATGACATCTCTTTATTGGTTATATTATCGCCCGGTCAACACGATTGATTTGTCCACTGTATATCCTGTATATTTCAGTGTGTCAAACAGTCAAACCTATTCTAAACTCTAACTGTCCCTATTGCTGTAAAGTTAACGTAACAACATCTTATACATATAGTATTAGTAAGTACGTATATGAATAGTACAAAATTAACAACCAATTACAATAAAATTGTGTTATAACACCCCGTGCAATTTTTGCACGGGTAAAAGAACTAGTGAAGTATTATGTGTCCTCATTTCGCCACCTAATTAATTAGCTGCTTAATTGGTTTGCTTCACAATAAATATGCTTGATCTCTCAATGGAGTAAATTGCAAACAACATACTACCTTATAATTATCAAATAAAATTATAAGATATGTGACCATTCGAATTAGAACTCTACTAGATCCAAACACATTCGAATTACAAAAAATATACAAGTATAGAAATATTTAATTGTTTGGAGGATTACGGAGAGTGAAAAAAAAAATAGAAACAATGGATATGGGAACCAATGACAATTGTGGGCAGTGTTTGGTGAAAAGAAAAGGAAATGTTGAGAGATTGTTTTAGTGAAAAATAATAGTAGAAGCTAGTGTTTTGTGTTGGAATATAGGGTATAACAATGACTTTCAAGGAAATTAAAACAGTGACAAAACTGTGCCGTGATATTAAACACTGCCTTGAAAGGTAATACGTCCCGACTATGGTGGTAATCGCTACTTGGCCGATTCACTCCCCAAGGTTAACACAACAACTTCTAATCGGTACCACTTACGATCAAAAGTTTAGATAATGCATATTTTACAATTACCCAGGAATGTCAGAGAAGAGTATTTTTTGTATATCTCTAAAAGAGCAAAATCGTCCCCCTTAAAAAGGGAAGAGGAAGACGATTTGATCACCAGAAACTGAAGGTAATCAATCATAATTAAGGGATAATAATTCTCGAAATAATTGTTGATTGAAAGAAATTAAACGCGGAAATTAAATCAGCAATAATAAAGGAAAAACGGTCGAAAAAAGAAACAGATCAATTCCAAATCGGCCAAAAACAAAAAACGAACTGGGTCCAAAAAATAGAACTCAGCACAGGTGAAGGGCCCAAATTTAAATGCCCAAGCCCAAGTCCACACCCACACCCACACCCGGACCAGGCGGGCGGAGCGCGCGCGCGTGTGGGCTTCGGCCCAAACATCCAAGATCCATAGTGTGCACTCAGCTTGCCAGCTCAATAGGTAAAGGAAGAGGGTTGTATATAAACCAAGAAATTGGCTTATAAACAACCGATGTGGGACAACGAGAAAAATAGAGCTTTGCCCAGAAAACTCTAATGGCAGCAGGCTTTGACAACCATTATCCCAACAATCCCCCACTAATGGCAGACAAAGACAGAACAAACTCCTGGGTAAAGGAAAGGAAATACTTAAGCATCAATATCTTTCGATTTGAATTGACACATTAGTGAAATGAGGCAACAACTTACTTCCTAGTGAGTGAATTACTCTTGAACTTACTAGAGTTCGGTTGAGACCCTCACAACACATATTTACCTTTATAAACATGCATTCTCTGCGATACAAGCGCGTTATCTGGCCATGCGCACACCTTGGGTCTCATGAGTGCTCTAGAGAAACAGCCCAGTCTCTCATAGAAGGCGGCCACACCTTCACACTCACATAGGTGGTCCATCAAGTGTTTCTGTGTAACACCACCCCGCAGGAATATGGAACCATTAAGAGCATAAGCTCAACCTCACAACATAGATCCATCAAGTGCGTCTCAATAGCACCACCATAAAGGCTATGGACTATATATGCACTACCGCGTGCCACAGGGATGAGAAGTGTAGTGCGTGTTAAGGATCATCTGGCTTCGTTTGACCACAAAAGGGTATCCACCACACTAACCTCAACTCATGGGCCTTAGCCCCATCCCCCTCAACGACTACTCTCCTTGGCAACCCCTTGGTAAAAGGGTCTGCAAGATTTCTCTCGGATTTTACATAATCCAAGGAAATCACTCCATTTTTCAGAAGTTGTATGACTACTCCGTGCCTTATCCGTATGTGTCTCTTCTTCCCATTATACACACTATTCTTAGCAACACCAATGGCCGCTTGAGAATCACAATGAAGAGACACGGGGACAGCCTGTCCCCCCTCCCCCAACAACGGCACGTCTGCTAACAAGTTTCTCAACCACTCAGCCTCTTGCCCTGCCAACTCGAGGGCAATGAACTCGGACTCCATGGTGGAACGTGCTATACAAGTCTATTTTGAAGACTTCCATGAGATAGCACCACCTCCAAGTGTAAACACATACCCACTAGTCGAACTGATCTCATTGTTACCTGAAACCCAATTAGCATCACAAAACCCCTCCAGTACACCAGGATGTTTAGTATAATGCAAACACCAATTAACGGTTCCTTTCAGGTACCTCAGCAGTCGACGAAAAGCAACCCAATGCTCACTACTAGGGTTATGTGTATAACGACTTAGCCTACTCACCACATAGGCTATGTCAGGCCGAGTGCAATTCATGAGAAACATCACACTACCTATGATCTTAGCATATTCATCTTGAGAAACACTCTCTTCTAAGTTTTTCGTCAAATGAACACTAGGATCGTAAGGAGTTTTAGCAGAAGCTACGTCAAACGAGTCAAATCTCCTAAGCACCTTTTTTACATAATGAGACTGACTTAGAGAAATGCCGGAAGAGTTTCTCTTAACTCTCACCCCTAGAATCACACCAGCTTCCCCTAAATCTTTCATCTCAAATTTAGATGACAAGAACCGTTTAGTATCATTCACAATCTCTAAATTGTTCCCAAATATCAACATGTCATCCACATAAAGACATATGATAACACAATCTGACCCTCTCACCTTAGAGTAAACGCAAGAATCAGAGTTATTGACGACATAACCGTCAGAAACCAAAGTGCTATCAAATTTCTCATACCATTGCTTAGGATCCTGTTTAAGACCATACAAGGACTTTCTAAGTCTACAAATCTTGTGCTCCTGACCAGGAACCACAAACCCCTTGGGTTAGGACATATAATTTTCTCATCTAAATCTCCATTCAAAAAAGCAGTCTTAACATCCATCTGATGTATAACTAAGCTGTGAATGGCCGCAAGTGCAAGGAGAGTCCTAATGGTCGCTATTTTGGTCGCAGGAGAGTAGGTATCAAAGTAGTCAAGGCCTTCCTTCTGGGTGAACCCTCTAATCACAAGTCTAGCCTTAAACCTCTCGATTGTTCCATCAAGTCTCAAATTTTTCTTAAAGATCCATTTACTGGTGATAGGTCTCGAACCCACAGGTAAATCAGTCAGCTCCCAAGTTGAATTTGACACTATGGAGTCCAACTCACTCTTGATGGCCTCTCTCCAAAAACTAGCATCCACAAACCTCATGGCTTCACTAAAAGTTTTCGGATCATCTTCTATCATGAAAGAAGAAATAAGTTCATAACTAAGCGAATCAACACATCTACTCTAAGACGGATAAGTAGTCACAAAACCAGGGCCAAATTTTTTTGCAATTCTAAGCCTCTTGCCTCTTCTAGGTTCATCTACAATAGAAGAACTACTAGCACGTATATCAACAACAGGAGTACTACTAACATCATCAATAGGAGTACTACTAGCATGCAAAACAACAGGATTAATAGAAGAAGAAGGCATAGAATTGACTAAACGCACATCAGACACATTAGAAGACGAAGATGCTACATCACCTTTTTTCAAAGGAAAAACATGCTCAAAGAATTCTGCATCTCTATACTCACAAATAGTTCTATCACTTAGAGACATGAATCTATATGCAGCATGCGCATAACCAATAAAAACAGCATCAAAGGTCTTTGGTCCGATGTTCGTCCTCTTATGACTAGACAACCCAACTTTGGCTAGACACCCCCACACTCTCATGAAACTCAAGTTAGGAGGAAAACCCTTCCACATCTCATAGGGTGTCTTGTCTAACTTCTTATGAGGCACACGGTCAAGGACATAACAAGCCAAAAGTACCGCCTCCCCCCACATCTCTCTAGGTAACCCCGAACTTAAGAGCATAGCGTTCATCATATCTTTCATCATATCTTACGCTCAGCAACTCCATTTTGTTGGGGCACATAAGGGGCACTAAGGTCGTGTATTATTCCAAATTTCTCACACTGGTCATTTAAGGAATTGTTCTCATACTCCCTTCCTCTATCTGACCTAACCCGTTTAATTTTCCTATCAAGCTGGTTTTCAACCAAGGTTTTATATTTGAAAAACGCTTCTCCTGCCTCTCCTTTGGTTTTAAGAAAGTAAACTTTGGTGAACCTCGAATAGTCATCTACAAAGGTTATGTACCATAATTTCCCCCCTCTACTCGGAGTTTGGTGAAAATCAGCTAGGCCCGTATGAATAAGTTCAAGAAGTTGGGTGTCTCTATGAACCACGGGTTTGCAAGGTTTCTTTGTGAATTTGGCTTCTACACAAATTGGACACTTAGGTAATTCATTAGGGCCAAAATCGGGAATTAGGGATGCGTTCCTAAGTCGTTTGATTGATGCAATGTTCACATGACCTAGTCTACCATGCCAAACATCTAAAGACTCAGCAATATAAGCAGAACCAGAAACATTCTCATTAACGGAATCAGAAACAATATTAAGAACAAACAAACCTCCACTGAGGTACCCCTTCCCTACAAATTCCCCAC
This sequence comes from Spergularia marina, assembly GCA_963680865.1. Classification (NCBI taxonomy): domain Eukaryota; kingdom Viridiplantae; phylum Streptophyta; class Magnoliopsida; order Caryophyllales; family Caryophyllaceae; genus Spergularia; species Spergularia marina. The sequence goes on along the minus strand of OY804544.1, from coordinate 6,932,901 downwards.
CCCTAGTCAATACAACCTTGTTAACCTCAAACACAACTTTCAAACCAGTTTTGTTCTGCAAGGCACCAGACACTAGGTTGCGACGGAGGGTAGGAACATACAACACATTGCTAAGGGAAAGGGATTTTCCTAAACTAAGTTTAAGCAAGACCTTTCCTTTACCAAGAACACCATCAGAAGAAGAGTTACCCATGTAGACGCATTCACCATCAGCAACGTCTTCAAAGTCCTGGAATAACTCCTTGTTAGCGCAGAAGTGCCTCGTGGCGCTAGTATCAAGAATCTAGTCGGTTGAATTAACCACCATATTAGCCTCCACAACCACAGCAGCAATGACCTCATCGGCTTCAGCAAGATTCGCTTGATTCCCTCCGGACTTCTGAACCGTCTTGAATGACCCTTGGCGTTGAGGACACTGATAGGCTTTATGACCAGGTTTGCCGCAGACATAGCACAACAAATTAGCCTTCTGGATCTTGGACTCGGGATTGGTATATTTCGCTTGCTTCTTGTTCTTTTTTCCTTTGCTTTTAAACCTGTTTTTCATTGAAGGACCAGCAGATTCAACAAGGTTAGCATTCAAATCATTAAGAGATAAATTCTCAAATTTATCTTTGAGGCGATTAGCCTCTTCAGTCTTCATATGGCTTATGAGCTCCTGGAGAGTCATGTCCCTTTTCTTGTGCTTGAGACGATTGCGGTAGTCACTCAAAGAGATTGGAAATTTCTCCAGAAGAACATTGGCTTGAAGAATCTCACACATTTGCATGCCTTCGGCGATGATGTCCATGTATAGATTCTCATACTCGTGCACCTGATCTATGACAGGCTTGTCATCAACTAGCTTGAAGGCGAGCCACTTGCCGACCACATACTTCTTCTTTCCAGCATCATCAGCACCATACTTCTTCCCCAAAGACTCCCAAATCTCATAGACAGACAACTGTTTGGAATACAAATCAAACAGAGGGCCAACCATGAAATTCTGAATATGGAAACGAGCCTTCTTGTTGTGACTCTCATATCTCTTAATCTCGTCCTCATTCGTTCTGAGAACAGCAGCAGACGGTGGGGTGGCCTGGACATCGCCAGCAGTAGCGACGATGGGTTTGGGCACCAGCTTGGTGAGAACATAATCGATCTCAAGTTGTTCGAGGAACATCTGTATCTTCAGGGACCATCGCTTGTAATTTGTTCCGTTAAACAACTCAAGTTTCGTGATGTCAAGGAGTGTTTTGCTCGACAAAGACGAAGAAGCCATTGTTTAAGGTATTAGCTTTCAAATTGTTGGAATATAGGGTATAACAATGACTTTCAAGGAAATTAAAACAGTGACAAAACTGTGCCGTGGTATTAACCACTGCCTTGAACGTTAATACGACCAGACTATGGTGGTAATCGCTACTTGGCCGATTCACTCCCCAAGGTTAACACAACAACTTCTAATCGGTACCACTCACGATCAAAAGTTTAGAGAATGCATATTTTACAATTACCCAGGAATGTCAGATAAGAGTATTTTTTGTGTATCTCTGAAAGAGCAAAATCGTTCCCCTTAAAAAGGGAAGAGGAAGACGATTTGATCACCAGAAACTGAAGGTAATCAATCATAATTAAGGGATAATAATTCTTGAAATAATTGCTGATTGAAAGAAATTAAACGCGGAAATTAATTCAGCAATAATAAAGGAAAAACGGTCGAGAAAAGAAACGGATCAATTCCAAAACGGCCAAAAACAAAAAAACGAATTGGGTCCAAAAAATAGAACTCAGCATAGGTGAAGGGCCCAAATTTAAATGCCCAAGCCCACACCCACGCCCCGACCCGGGGTGGGCGGGCAGAGCGCGCGTGTGGGCTTCGGCCCAAACATCCAAGATCCATAGTGTGCACTCAGCTTGCTAGCTCAATAGGTAAAGGAAGAGGGTTGTATATAAGCCAAGAAATTGGCTTATACACAACCGATGTGGGACAACAAGAAAAATAGAGCTTTGCCCAGAAAACTCTAATGGTAGCAGGCTTTGACAGCCATTATCCCAACATTTTGTAAGGAAAAAGAAGTACAAATTATAAGCGATGTTTTGCTCGAAAATTTAGAAAAGGCAGTGCTTTGTAAGAAGAAAACTGTTCAAAGTAGAATTTCGTTGGAAAATTTATAGGCGAAATCATATTAACCATTTTGTGATAAATTATACCATGGACCCGTGAGCACAAGGACTATAGTTCTGCCACTCACAATAAAGGAGTGAGACCATAAAATAAAAAATGTAAATCATTTTTAAGTGTCGTGCCTACTCTTTTATTGTGAGAATGATCAGCATACTTCTAGTACTGCCGCGAGCATGGTATAAGCATTGTGAGTTAGTAGTTCAGCTCATATCAACTATCATCAATTCAAATTTGCTAATTTTTAAGTTTATTTATCGACGTTTCATCTACTAGCTACAATTAGTTTATCATTTCAGATACAATCCAACTAAATTAAGTTAAATTCAGCGTATTTCACTTACCATTTCATCTACTAACTACAATTAGTTTATCATTTCAGATACAATCTTAATGATTCGACAATTTATATCTATGGTAAAAATATAGCTGGACGTTTTTTGCATTAGAATTTGCAATCTATTAGGTTTGTTTAGATACTGTACACATGCAATCTCATATTTTCATATATGCCATATATGCCTTTTCATTGCAATTAATAAAAAATGCCACATGTTAAAATATTATTGGTTGTGTAAGCGTAGAGGAGTTATACAAGGTGTAAACAATGATTTCTCCGACAATATGGTCATGGAAATTTTAACTACTCCGGCTATATATTAAATGATTTAGTAATAAAAGCATGATCAATGATCTTAACTAAATACTCATCCATTTGTTTTGGGCAATACTCATCGATTTTTAATGACGTACCCAATGCCTTGTTAATATTGTGAAAAATAGGGGTGGAAAAAGTAATTCATCCTCAAAAATACGGAGTTTGTATAATTTGTCTTCGTCAGTATCTTGTCGAACTATTCTCCATCATCTTCTATTTATAGAAACCTCAATTTCCCCTCACAAATATTGTACACAAAACTAAAAATCTAAGAGAAGTTAGGACTAAGCTTCTAAGAGTTAAAACACTACAAACCAATAAAAATGGAAATTTCCTCCCTTGTATTTGCTTACATTTCTCAAACCTTAAAAAACCAAGTGTCAAATATAATTTATTCTTTGATTTTCATGGGCCTCTTCGCAACTATTTTATCATTTTTTAAGTCTAATCGAAAGGCTATATACCTCCTAGATTTTGCTTGCTGCAAGCCCCCTTTGCACTTGCAGTTCCCATGCTCAAGATTTGTTGAACACGCTAACATCGTCTTCACGAACAAGCCACATGTAGCCCAATTTTATGCCCAGATCCTAGAGAGATCCGGGCTCGGGGATGAAACTGGGGTTCCTCCTGCACTGCACCTTATCCCACCCCAGCCCACTTTAAAGTTGGCCCGTGAAGAGGCCCAACTTGTCATGTTCTCAGCCCTCGATGAGCTATTCAAAAAGACTGGGCTTGAGCCCAAAGATATTAGCATAGTCACAAATTGCAGCTTGTTCTGCCCTTCCCCTTCTATCTCATCTATGATGGTGAACAAGTACAAAATGAGGGACACTATCAAGACTTTTAGCCTCTCCGGAATGGGTTGTAGTGCAAGCGCGATATCAGTTAGCTTAGCTAGTAACGTCCTCCAAGTTCAACCTAACTCATATGCAATCGTAGTTAGTGCAGAGATAACCACTCCAAATGCCTATATGGGCTCGGACCGATCCATGCTCATTTCCAATTGTCTATTCCGTTTAGGAGGTAGCGCGATCTTGTTAACTAATAAACGAGCCGAAAGAAGTCGGGCTAAATATAAGCTCCTTCATATTGTCCGAACTCACAATGGGTCAAATGATAAGGCTCACCATTGTATGTCCCAAAAGGAAGACTCAGAGGGCTTACTTGGTGTCTCACTTCCTAAAGATTTACTTGACATAGCAAGTGATGCGCTAAAGTCCAACATCACATTACTTTGGCCGCTAGTCATACCCGTATCCGAAAAGCTTAGGTTTGGGCTTAGTTTGGTGGCCCAAAAAATATACGTACCGAACTTTAATAAAGTGTTTGATCATTTTGCGATCCATACAGGTGGGCCGGCGTTGATAAATGGGCTAGAAAAGATCCTTGGATTACCGGCCCATCAAGTTGAACCTTCTAACATGTCCTTGCATAGATTTGGCAACACGTCCTCAGCCTCAATATGGTATGTGTTAAGTTACATGGAAGCTAAAAATAGAATGAAAAAGGGAGACAAAATTTGGCAATTAACATTTGGAAGTGGGTTTAAATGTAATAGTATTGTTTGGCGATGTAATCGCAATATTGATGTGAAAGTTGACGGGTATGGACCTTGGAAAGATTGTATTAATAGATATCCCGTTAGCATTACCAATGTCCCCGAGTCAGAGTAAACATATAAGAGCATAAGCGGTGAATTGTAATGGTGCATATTGTCTCGAGTTATTCAATGATATGGTTAAGTTCTTATATATTTGGGTTCGTAAAATATGAGGTGGTGTGGAAATGCATATCTAGAGTAGCTTGCTTTTGTTGTATACGTGGCAATAGTGAAGCCATTGTTCTTTGTTCTTTTAAAACATTATATACGGAGATGTTTTTTTTTTAGTAATGTAACTTGTGTACTAGACTCATTTTTATGCAAACCACCCTCTCACCAGTTGTAACCACACGTTACACCGCTCCCCTCCTCTCTTCAATTTTTTCCTTTGTTGTTTCACCTCATTTTTCTCTCTGCGACTTTCAATGATGGCCGTCTCGGAGTCTAATATGACGTACTCGGAGTCTAACATGATGTACTCGTTGTTGGCTTGACCCGTCCTTAGCGTAGTGGTAGTGGCGCGGTGAATGGTGGTGGTCGATGCTTGAGAGTGGTAGTGGGGAGTGGAGGGCAGGAGAGAATATTGGACATAGGTAGTTCCTTCTTTTGTGATATTAAGTGGTTTTCTAAATAAACAAATTGAAGATGGTTCGCCAAAAAAGTTGCCCAAAGGTAGTTCCCCACAAAGTTTCTTATCATCTTTACTAAGAAAAAACCTTGATCAAGTTTGCTCCTTTGTTTTGAGACAAATTTGACAAAAAATTATCGATATCTTTACATCTTGCAATACAAATCGCTATTGATGTGCAATGATGAAGGAAGAAAAAACATGTATGGACTTTAGATGTGCAAATTTTTGTATAAACACCTAGCAGTGATTTAGCTTGGTGGGTTGTGTTGTCATCGGCTCATATTATTGAAGTAAATTTTCCAACAGCTTATGTCTGGCGTGGGTAACGTAGCCTCTCGAAGCTACGCGACTTGGATAGTCAATAATAAACAAAAACAATTTGTCTCTAAATTAATGTAAAAATATTTAGAACATTAGAGTAATTTAGGACATTTGGCAACCAAAACTCTCTCCTACATGTCATCCTAAAACTACATTGATTGTATTTAACCATTGGAGATGCTCTTAGGATTTTAGCAAAATAATATAGGTACACTAATAGGTTTGATCACGTTAATTTTATGTTTTGATGAATACTATAATTGTAGACAACATATAATCAATTACTATGAATTCCTCGCTTAAGATTACTCAACAACATTACAAACTTTTTTCTTCGGTATATATCTCAACTCTCAATACCAACCAATCAACCATGGTGAACATTAATGCTTAGCTAATTCCATCCGTCTAACTAAGAAATTCTTTGCTCCTGCATGAGGCGCTTTCACTGGTCGAAAGGAGCGAGACTCAATATCTTGTGCTAAACAGCATGGACGTATAGAGGTGTATGATTCACACTTACCTTTTAGCTATTGGGACTTTGGGGAGGATGGAGCACATCATGCTACTTATGGTCCATGGACCATGCTATAGCTTACCGTTATACTATTACTAGTAGTCATTACCAAATTGAAGTCTCGTTCCCCCCTCTAGTTTTTCATGAGTACCAAAACCTTCTTTTGTTGATGCACAAAAGTACAGAATCCCAAAATTTTACAAGAAAAACATTGAACATTACAAATCCTGTCAACCTATTTCAAGTTTTCAACTGTTGGTAGTAGATGTAGTTTTGTCTGAAGCATCTGTATATATGGCTATACACCGTATACAGCCATGGTTTGATCAAAAATTGCAAATTATGCAGCATTCTTATATTCACATACTGGCATAGCTTTACACCATTGGGTGTCTTTTGGGTAGCGCTGGCAAACCCTTCTGATCAGACCCGATTCATAGACCCAAAAACCTGACCCTATAAGAACTCATGAGGACACATGCACACATTGTCTAAGGGGAGTAAAGAAACCTCTTTAAACAGAGAAGAAACCAATATGGGAAACCCAAATGAACGATTGGATTGAAAAATCTGCTCGACCAGGAAGTTCCTTCAACATCAACACTGACTCTTCAGATCTGCGTAGAGACATACATAAAGGTGAAATATCCAGCTGACCAGCTGAACGTCGGGCATAACAAACTTTTACTAGTACCACTCCGTCCCAATTTAAACTTCCCATGGAATTTAAAATCCTCTCACATAATACTATTCCATGTGAAGTTTAATATGGGACGGAGTGGTATATAACAAATGTCAACATTATAGGTTAACTACGGAATTACCATGAACTTGAGTAAATTATCATGAGACTGTCTCATGGGAAACCGACTGAAGTAATGACAGAGTAACTTCGGTCGCACATAGGCAACCGCCCCACCATCGATGTGTGATGTACTGATGTAGGTGGGTACTGGGTACCAACAGTAGTTGGAAGCTGATCCCACGCAAGACTCAGAAATAAGACGGAGAATAAAAGAGAACAGAACAATATCATGTCAACTATAGTTTCAACTCTCTTCCACACTACGATTTGTGCACCAACATGCTCTTGCTTTAGGGAGAGAAGGCCTAAACATGCTAGTGCAGTCATCATTAACATTCCAGATATGAAAATCCTACTTATGAAAAACAAGCTGCAGCCCCAGGCCCCAACTCAAGTATAATATTACACTGAAAATAAAAATTATTCAATATCTTTTTGCATATTGTTAAATTAAACCAAAAAAATAATTTTGGGAATAAGGCTTGGTTGTTGTTGTTAAATTAAACCAAAAAAATTTCACTCCACGTTTAAGTACAACACCTATATCGCACAAGTGCACATCTATCTGGAGCAATTAAGGCTTTCATATTGCATGCACATCATTTCACTAAAGCAACCATGTGTGCACAGCATAAAGAAACAAGCACATACAGTCAAGTTATTGTAGGCATGTTCTCTTGTGATAGGCATTAGCACAATCAAACAATTTCTTGGATTACAACTTGAAGATGAAACAATGACAGAAAATATATATATCAGTCTATCTCTAGTATTGAAGACAAATTAGCAAACACCAAGTTTTGAGATAAGGACGTTACCTTAAAATACCCAAATGTCAAAATGTCCGAGTGGAAGAGGACAGACTTGAAATCAGCCCATGCAAGTCTGAAGCCTGCTTTTGAGGCAAATCATTTAACTGGTTCCTTGAACTTTCTAGCCGAGAACCAGATCAAGATACACAAGTTTTATCCTCCTACATCTTTGGCACCTATAAAAAAACATAATTGTTGCTGTATTATCAGAAATACACAGAATCACATGTTTATTTAGTGAACTTCATCCAATTCCATTCCCATTCCCGAAGGAGTCAAAGACTCGCTATAAATTAGTCGACCCTATTCTTGGTACGATTATTATTATAGGTCACCCACAAACAGCCTCAGGAGTAAAGCACTAAGGCTGCCTCATGCAATACTCGGCTGAGACACTGGGCTATATACGGTCATCAGTTGCATTGTAGGAATACCACCATCATTACATCGAATGAGAAAACCAGCATCTTCTGCACCCATATAGTGAACCACTATTCCCAGTTCTCACACCCTCTCCTGAAGCAATACATTCTATAAATATTTATTTTGAGGGTTTTCTTTTTTTGTGCGGATGGGAGTGACTGCGAATAGTCATTCCCATATACTAATATAATAGTATCCTTTCACAAAATTTATTGGTTTACTAAAAGCACTCCAGGGGTATCAACGAATTCAAGCAGCCTCAAATCTCCAGCCTGAAGAATGTTGAGAGCACTCTTTGGCTCATAATTTGATCAGAAACGGAAAAGGAAAAAAAGGTTAACTAACTTTATTATTAAGAGTATAAAACGTAAGGGCAAGGAAATAAAATGTACTTAGAAATTAATTACTTGGTGGTGTTCATGACATATTCAAACCATAGAGTCAGTTCACATTATCTAATCAGATCCCGTGGGAGCACTAGTTGCAAGTTGCTACCAAGTACCAACGATCATGGAAAGGTCTAAAAAAAGGACCTTCACTGAGAAAGATACTGTATCCAGCTCAAGAAATTCTACCTCCCTTTCAAAGTTCTACGGGCAAAACTGGTCCACTTTACTGATCGGGCTCTAGTGAGCAGAGCAAGTCAGTACCTTTTCTTTATCAAAATGAAGGACATGATTCCCATCTTGGCATCTTTACTTGATGGTTGAGGAAAACATCTCTTTCCAGTGAGGTTTGAGCCCCGTCTCTATATAGCCATCAAAATCAGACAAGGGAAGAGGAGGAAAGCTAACTACAGATAGCAAATTATTGGGCAGCGGCTTTGCATTAATCTCATAAAAGTCGATACTCGATATTTCCAAGTGGTTTAAGTCGAGAGACTTGAATACTGCAGAATACAGACGCGTAGGTACAAACATTTATCCATTTTCTGATTTAGGAAAATCAGCTCACCGGACTTAATATTTGTTTCCTCCCCTCTCCACCATATAGTGTAAACAGAGTCAACCACATATTGGTGTTTAAAGTGTCTTAATGGTTCAGGAAATAATATAACCGCCAACAGTGACAAATTCCATTATTGTAATATGTTATATTGTTATTGAACAAGTGCTTATGAAAAGCTTATACTATTTGTCCCATACAACAATGCGAACTGGACATATTATGTTTATAAACCTTGGTTTCAAGTCACATGTCAACTAGCCATCACCTCTTGTATGGCTGAAGGTGGCAATGCTCAAACTCGGACCCAAATGATATGGATTTCTCATCACGTTTCTTTTTCAATACTCTCCAAGTTCGTAGAGTATTGGCTTTGGATAAAGCATCTTAAATGTAACCTTTTGTGGGAGAAACCACCTCTCAATCATCTGATCAAAATATTCAACCGCTTCTCTCCATTTCTCTTTATCAATTAAACCATGAACCAACACAGTATACGAATCCAAACCTGGTCCAACCCCAGCTTCTCTAAAATCATTCCACATCTCCTGAACAACCTCCATCCTATTCATCTTCACAATTATCTGCACCAAAATGTAGTATGCAAGCTAGGAACACACAAACACTCCTTCAGAACACCATTAGGAGCTCCTGTAGAAATTTGGACCCTTTTTGTTCCAGGAATATATTAGGCCTAAGAATGTGCTTATAATTCGTTTTGGCCAACTTTTTGATTTTTTTAAAGTGGCCAAATGTTCACAGAACTTTACCATGGACAACCTTAAAGTATCCATGCTGGATATGAGGGTGGCTGCTCTGTTAGGGAAGTTTTTTAAGACCTCTCAGCGCATATCACCTATTGAGGCTAACGTGTGTTTTTGTCCGATAATGGGACTTACCATAGGTTTTGGGCTCTAATATTTCACTAAAACCAATAACATAGCCATACGGGCTTCCAAGAAAATTTAAGCCTATTTTGTTCAAGAGCTATTTTAGACCAAAAAAAGTGGCTTTTGTACTTCAGTTTTGGCTAAATTTGACCACTTTTTAGAAAGTAGCCAAATCTTCTTAAAACTTTACCATAGCCAGATTTGGAGTTCCCTTGTTGGATATGAGGGTCGGTCACTCTCTTAGTGAAGTTCTCTAAGCCTTTTCGGCACACGCCAGTCCTTTGAGGTTAGTGTGGGTTTTCTGCTGATATTGGGACCTATCAAAGGTTTCTGCCTCTAATATTTTGCTAAAACCCATAATATTACTTGTAGGTGCTTCCACGAAAATTTGAATCATTGTCGTTCCGGGGCCATTTTGGGCCAAAAACAGTGGATTATATACTTCAATGTTGCTAGTTTTGACCTTTTTTTTTTACAATAGCCAAATGTTCTCGAAACTTCACTCTGAACGGACATGGAGTACCCCTGTTGGAAATGACGGTTGGCTCCTCTGTTAGGGAAGTTCTTAAACCCTTGCGGCACACGTCACTCTTTGAAGCTAGTGTACGATTTTTGTGGCGTTTAGGACCTACCATTGGTTTTTTGCTCTAAAATTTTGCTAATATCCATAATATAACACATATGGGCTTCCACAAAAATTTCAACCGCTTTGCTTCCACGCTATTTCAGGCCACAAACCGAAAATTATACATTTCGTTTTTGCCAAGTTTAACCATTTTTGTTAAAGTTCCCAAATGTTCCCAAAAGTTTACCAGCACAGCCTTAGAGTACCCATGTGTTTATGTGAGGGTTGGCACACGTCACTCAAGTTAACGTACGTTTATGGCCTATTTTGGACCCACCATATAGCTCTAATATTTTGCTAAAGCCCATAATATAACCCCCGGGGGTTTCCACAAAAAATTGAGCCACTTTTGTTCTAAGACCATATTCCACCCAAAACATGGATTATACACTTTAGACTTTGGCAATTTCGACCAATGCTTTTTGAATGAGCCAAATTTCTCAAACCTTTACCATGAACAGTGATGTAAACCATATTGGATATAAGTTGGGTTTTTATCTTTTAAGGAAGTCCTCGAATCCTCGTTAGCAAACATTACGCATAGAGGCTAGCGTGCGCTTTTTGCCCGTTTTCGGTACCTCTTTCGGCTTATTGGCTACCTTTTTCTAAGTATTTAGCCCTTCTTTTACTTTAAAGTTATTTCAAGATACATGGGGCTTTTTCCAGTCCTCCCAAGAGCCGAGAGCCGGGGGGCATGGGAGTTGTGCCACGACATTGGGACTTAGTTTAAAAAGCGTGCCTGAGGCGCGCCTAGGCGCAGCTGCCATCGCCTCAGAAGCTTGAGGCGCACAAGTGTGCATGAGGCGCACCTAGGCGCAGGCCTTGAGGCGCACTGAGGCGCACAAGTGTGCAATTTCCAATTTCTTTCTCTTGTAACCTTATTTATACACTTCCCTTTGCTCCTTAATCCCTTGTTTATGCTTATTTACCCATTGTCCCTCTTTAAATCCCTTATATAATTTTGTTCGCTAAATGAGTGCGCCTCGTGTGCATGAGGCGTGCGCCTTCGCTTCGCGCCTCATCGTAACGGCCCCCTAGCGCCTCCTTAAACTAAACAGTGGGAGGAGGAAGGGAAAAACAGGATTTCCCAAAGAAATTCGAGTCGTACAATGATGCGGGGATATAGCAAGCAAGTAGCAAGATTCTCCGAAACTCACTCGAATAGAGAGAGGTTAAGCTCACTCACAGGTAAGGGCTACCTTTCGGAGGTTGCCATCGCTCAATCCATTATAGTAAATTTGACGGCTAGATTTCCCTTTGTAGGTCATTAGCCCTTATCTCTCATCACCCGATAAGGTTCGCGCATCTATCATAGATGTGTGTGGATTACTTCATGTTTAACCAATTTTGACCACATTTTCAATTTTCAAAGTAGCTAAATGTTTTCAAAATTTAACCACGGGTTTTCCACATAGATTTAAGCCTTGTTGTGCCAAAAAACTGTGGATTACAGCCTTCCTTTGTTCTCCAATTTTGGCCTCTTTAGCCACTTTTTCCAAAGTATCTAAATGTTTTCAAAACATTACCATGGATGACTTTGGGAGTGCCCATGATGAATTAGAGGGTTGGTTCTCCTGTTTTGGGGTCATTTATAAGCCTCTCTGAACCACAAATCGATTAGTAATAATTATATTATAAAATTTTCATTTGCCCCCGTTAAGGTGTTGCTTTGTGATCAATAGGTTGCAGGTTCAAGTCCCGGGAGCAGCCTCCTGTCCAAAAATAACAAGAAAAGGCTAGCCCCTATACACCCTTGTAGTGGGACCCTTCCCTGAATCCTTGCCTTCCGGGGACACCAATGTGCACCACGCTGCCCTATCATTTTTATTTGCCATTCAATGATATAGTAACAAGTGTTGACCCGTACTTAGTTGTCTTCATTGGTCAGCTCAGGTTATCTGATCAGCAGTAGTTCCTAAATATCATGGAAAATTCTGAAAGATACTTCAACTCAAAAAGACATTGTATCCAACCAAGATGTTCTTCCCCTTCAAGGTTCAATGCGGAAAACTGGTACATGTAATTAGGCATTGAGTGAGCAGGGAAGCTCAGAGCCTGCTCTTAGTCAATAGAAAAGACATGGTAACTTGGTAAGTGGTAACCATCTATTCGTGTTGGATTAGGGGAATGTCTTAACGTCAGTCAAGCCATCAGATATAGGCAAGGTGGAAAGGAAGCTCGAGACAGCAAATTATAGAGAAGTACCTTGGCATTAGTTTTATAAATGCAGAGATATCCAATAGGTTAAGTTCTCTAGACTTGAATGCTCTCGGGTTACACATTAAGACCGAGAATCAGCTAACTGGTTTCTTTGTTTCCTCCCATTACCACTCAAGAATCAACTTTCTATGGTCGAGATTACTATAAATGTCAGCAGTAACAGCTTGAATTACGGCAATATGATCCAATCCTCAACAGAAGCACATATAAATAGTCTCATATGATGAACTTGAAATGCAAAGCTTATGTTAATTAGGTAAAGAAAACATACTTTGGTTCCAAAGCACATATCAACTGCCCATATCACCTCTTGTAAGGCTGAAGGTGGTAATTCTCAAACTCGGACCCAAACGAAATGGACTCCTCATCAAGTTTCTTCTTCAATCTTCTCCAAGTTCGTAGTTTATTAGCTTGTATTAATCCTCGGTAAAGCGTCTCAAACGTAACCTTTTGTGGGAGAAACCCCCTTTCAATCATCTGCACAAAATATTCACACGCTTCTCTCCATTTCTCTTTGTCAATCAAACCATGAACCAACACAGTATATGAATCCAAATCCGGTCCAACCCCAGTTTCCCTCATATCATTCCATATCTCCTCAACAACCTCCATCCTATTCATCTTCACAAACATCTGCACCAAAATGTTGTAAGTATGCAAGCTAGGTACACACAAACCCTCCTTCCTCATCCTCCTATACAACTCCAACGCCTTCTCCCCGTCCTTCCTCCCTCTCAACTCCTTAAAGAAACAATTATACGTGACAGAAGTCGGTGTAACCCCGCTCTGCACCATCTCATCAAGTATCCTCTCGGCCTCCTCCAACTTCCCACACGAGCTAAGACACTTAACAACCGAAGTATACGTAGCTACACTAGGACAAATCCCCTTCAATTTCATCATCTCCAACCTATCCAAACACAATTCCGGCTTATGAGCCCGACTACAAACGTGCAACACAATCGAGTAACTAGTCACATCCGGCTCAATCCCTCTCTTACGCATTTCATCAAACACCTTATCTGCAGCCCTAATCACCCCCTCAAATCTCTCCTCCGGGTGCAAACTCGATTTTCGACATATCCCATCAAGCAACACATTGTAACAAACCACATTCGTCTCGATTACACTCTCCTCCATCTCCCTCAACAACCGCTCCGCCATATCAACCCGCCTAATCTTACACCACCCGGCCATCATAACAGTGTAACCCTTCACACCCAACTCAACCCCCATTTTTTTCCACTTGTTAAACAAATCCATCCCAACTCTAACATGCCCATATTTACACAGCGTATCCATCACGTAAACATAATCACCAACACTCGGTTCAACATCTGTAAATCCCGACATATCCTCAAACACCCGAATCGCCTGCCGGGTCAACCCGGCAGCAATTTGTCGGCGAATTAATATCAAAAAGGTGGAATTTTGGGGTTTAAGGTTTTCGGACGACATGGATAAAATAAGCTGCCAGGCAACATCAAACTGTCGGACTTTGCCGAGAATGTCGACGAGGATGTTGTATGCAGCGGCGTCGACGGCGGGGGCGGAGTGAGGGGTGGAAAGCGTGTAGGTGAAGAAAGAAAGGGCGAGTTTGGAGAGGTGGGAGAGGCGGAGGAGGGTTTGGTGGAGGAGAGATGAAGAGGAGAGAGAGATTCCGTGGAGTTGGAGAGAAGATTCCATGGCGTGGTATGGGTTGTGGTGTGATATTAACATGTTTGCGATCATGTCTGCTTCGGGATTTGGTTCGTGGGTTGGTAACTCAGATTTGGTTGAAGATGATGATGATGATGAGAATGGTGAGGAAAATGGGGGTTTTGGGAGAGTTTGGACGAGTGTTTTCAAGTGTGTTCTTGAAGTTTTTTGGAATGTCGCCATTGTTGTGTAAATTTTCCAGTTCTTCACTTCTACAGTCGGGTTAAACTGGTCAGTAGTGGAGTATATGAGACGGTTTTTGTCACACGAGACAAAACTAAATTCACATGGTCGATGATCTATCACAAAACTCGTTGGGACCGAGATTATTAATCTAGGTGGAATTTATTAGTGGTCAGTTACAGCAATTAATATACAAATCCTTCAATTTAATGTTCATATAAAAAAGTGTTTACTTCACGTTTAGTGTCACTCAAAAGTAGGGTTAGAACAAAATTCGATCCAAATCATGAGGTTTGGTTTTACTAAAAATGAGATGGGTTTCAATGTTCACTCAAATGGAAATGAAGGGATGTTGCATCAGTTTGGCAGGAAGTAAACTCATTTAATTATATTCATCTACAATAGATGACTAGCAATTCAACTAATCAAAGTGCATATCTAAACAACAAAATGAGAAATTTATTCATTTCTTCAACATTTTCGTTCTTCATAATTGTTTATATGAATATTGATCTAGTAATGTGAATCCGGTCATAGTTTGGGGGATATGAAATGAAGACCATACGTTGATTCATAGAAATTAACACTATTTACCCACACATGAATGAATAAAGACAATTGTTTGGGATGGAAACTGGAGATCAATAAACACATTTTCACATACTTCAGTTCCAGAAACACAGGGCATCAAGCAAATGCACCATGTACTGATCAATTTGCCGTCGGATTCGCCAATCCGAAAAAAAAAAAAGAGCAAAAGATGGTAAGAGCATCAAGTATCTTGGTTGGAAGTTACAACTTACGATCAACTTAGCATGCAACTGCCAATCCAAAATAATTACACGGCCTTCATCAAATTTCTATACACGCAATGAGCTCTGCATCTTGTCAGCAATGTCATCCAGTTCAATGACCTCATTACTCTTCTCAGGTGTTGCTAAATTTTCAAGCTCCACAGCGAATTCTTTCATTTGTTTTCGAAGTTTCTCACCCTTGTCTGGTAGTTTCGAAACAGTGGACTGCACAGATTCATAGAGGCCATAAGGGGACAATATTTATAGGCATATCAAGCCCGTTTTATTAGACATTCTACAATTTTAATGATCAAAACAAGATAGAAATCGTCTGTACGACCAGGAGTGTATGCCACAATAACGATTCAGTGATAAAGCAGGTCATATTACGACTTGACAGTTGACACAGCTAATGCAAGGCACAAAACCTTCTACATCAACCCCTAGCTGTTCTGACTTAGCATAGGCAGAAGACTACAGTCAGGTCACAAAATTAGCCACTAGTAAGACTCAACAAGAGTTGTTGCATTAAAAGACATGTACTGCTCCCTTTCAATCAGAAAGAACAAAAAAAAAAAAAAAAAAAAAAAAAAAAAAAAAAAAAACATGTACTGCTCGACAAAAAGAGACAATCTTGAACACAATGAACCAGGTAATAAGAGATCGGAAGTGATCTGCTCTATGCACATAAAGCTCTGTATTTCATAGTGTAACCTTATATGTTCATAAACAGAATCATACCTTGTTTGATAAAAGCTGAGAGAGTCGCCTGATTCTATCTTTAATTTCTGATTCAGACATGCAATCAGGACTCTTTGGAGAAGAATTCACTCTATGGACGCTCACATCCTTTGGCTTAAATGCATATTGAGAGCTGAAAGATAAAGAAAAGGAGTAAAGAGTAAGGATTGGAGTGCTACGCGAGGCAAAATATATGATTTGTAAAAGACCATACCCATCCACCGGACGTTCTGTTGAGGAACCACCATGTCCATAATGCCTATTAGACGTAGCTGCCATTCTCCTAATGAAAGATGTGAAAAAAGTTATTGTATGTGATAATTGACATGGCAAGAGAACTGCAGTTCATATAGAATCTACAATCACACAAGGGAAAGGATACTACAAATGCACCATGGACAAACCAAATTCTCAAGTAACTGCGATATAAGCATCCACAAGTATGGTGCCAAGTACTTGACTGAAAATTGCAGCCATTAAGGCTGTAACTTCAGCTTCCAAAGGTAATAGTCACATACCTAATTTCCTCTTCTTCTGCTGGAATAGGTGGTGTTGGATCTGACTTGGAATAAAGCAAACTGTGATGACTAACACCTCCAATGCCAAAAGACTCCAAGAGTTTAATATGGTCTTTCAGATAGTCACTCCTGTTACCAATAAGAACAATATCATTAACAACATAAGCTGCAGAAGAACGAACTCTTAAACTGGACTGCATAGAAAAGTTAGCCCTCATTAGAACTGTAAGGTTATACATTGAGATCTGGTCACCATGCTCTGCATGCAACTGCAGCTGAGTGGGAGAAACGTCGAAACCATCCTTCGGAAGACTGAAAAGTTCTTTCAGATCCTACATAAGGTTGCAAGGAAAGAAAAGAAGTCAGGTCATATACAATGGCCTCAAAGCCAAGAGTACACAGAATATAAACCTGCTGAGTGAAATAGCGTGTTTGCTCTTTGTGCTCCGTGGCTGTTTTGAATAAGCCGCCTTTGAACACCTATTTGCAGTTTCAGATGTGAACTCGTCAACGAAGGAGTATGTGTGCATGACAGTAAAGTGTAAAGTATGGATCATCGGGTTATTATAGAGGGATTAGAAGGCATATGACTAATACATGACTATTAGACGGTAAAACTAGCAAATTCAGTGAATTGGTATTTTCTAACAAAAAACCAAAATGTAGATAAAAACAGAAATGAAGGAATACAAAATCCAAGTAAAAAAAACCAACCTGCATTCTATACATCTTTTCTTCAATTGTGCCACAAGTAATCAACCTGTATACAATCACATCTTTTTTCTGGCCAATTCGATAAGCACGATCAACACTTTGGCTATCTGTACTGTTATGAACCAACAAAACATATCTCAGTGTATATTAAAGTAAGTAGGAGTCAAAATACTTTCCGGATTCCGAGGCTCAATCTTTTGTAATTACACGACAGCTTTAGCACAGAATTACAGTTTGAAAATGAATTTCCTACCAATTAAGACACTACATCCCAGGAGACAAATTATATATAGAGATTTGACAGCAAGAACAGAATCCCTTTTTTTAGTGGCATATCAATGAATCTTAGCGGTGCATCTTTATGCCTTTACCCATATCAGAAAATTTTCTCTCCTTGAGAAAAAGATACAAACAAAGGATGGTCACCTGAGGCCATCAGTCTATACAAGATGGTGAAATTAATTAGTGGCCTCGTGACTATATAATCATCATTCTCATCATGGAGGTAGAGAAGTGTTTCAAATCAGTTAACTTATTTCTAGATGCAGGTTTCACATTCCAGAGGAAACTCCTATTCACATTCTTCAATCTCCTTTTTTGGTACTTCTTATCTTTTTTTATCTATTTCAAAGCCTAAGCATGGATACATCATTGGCAGCTAGTCACAAAACATTTGATATAAGCATTAACTCATAACACTTTTAGAAAATATGAACCCAGATCATAAAATGTTCAGATAGAAACCTTGGATTCCATGCAGGATCAACAACAATTACACGATCAGCCTTTGTGAGGGTTAAACCAAGACCCCCGACTTGAGAGGTCAATAGGAAAATAGGAGCTCCATAACCTTCTTGGAATTCCTGATTAGTAAGAAGAGAGAGGCTTAAGTAAATGTTTAAGTTAATATAACTAGTCTAAAAGTTTGAATAAGACAGAGCACTAACATTTACAATCTTCACTCTGTCTTGAGCTTTGGTCGTTCCGTCAATGCGAAGGAACTCAAATCTATGTGTCACAAGAGATTCCTGTGATAAAACAAGAAGTGGTTCCACAATGAAGACAACACATTAGGGGAAAAAACAGATGTTATGAAATAAATGGGCAATGTTTTAAGGTTCACTTAAGATATCATAAAAAAGTAATTCCAGGATACATAAATTTTAACATAATTCAAGTTGCCACATTTATAAAGTAGAAAGTAATGCAAGGCTTACGAAAGAAAAGGGTGGACTAAACAGTGAGAATAGATCAAACAAGATAACTAACCTGAATAAGATTAAGCATTTTCCGAGTCTGAGAAAATATAAGAACATTATGCCCCTCAGGAATTAACTTCTCCTGCAATAGTTTAATTGAATATATTAGATATGACAGACTACAAAAAATGATTGCAAATTATGATGGTCGTACATCACTAAGACACTAACCAACAAAGATATTATAAACGAGATCTTGCATGAGACATTGGCATGTTTCTCTTGAAAATCATCTTCAGCAGTCAAATCAGCAGCATGAGTTGCCAATTTTTCTGCTAGACCACGGTCTTCCTGATTTAGCATAGAGTCCATGCCCTCCAAGACATCTTCTGCTGCTCGTTTAGTCAAGAGATAGGGATGATCACATATCTTTTTCAGAATCTGTATTAAAAGAAGATCTATATTAGACTGGTAAGAAACAACGGTATTTACAGGATGAAGCATTCATGCCTTCCAAACTCGAACGTTTCTGATTTTTCAGACTTTTCAAGATACTGACAGTAACCAAAATGTGACTTAACTCCAAGAAAAAAAAAAAAAAAAAAAAACCTAAGAAAGCCTCATGCAACAATCATAACAACACTTCTTTTGGTCCCAACTACCATAGAAAAAAAACTTGATTTGCCATACAAAAACACATAAGTAAAGATGGGCTAGTAAGTGTGGGCAACATGATTTTGCAAGATTGGTGTAAGGCACAACCCAATAGGGTGCAAAAACAAAAACAAAAAACCATTTCCTTTAATAGAAAAAGCAGTGGAAAGATTCAACCACTGGTATGTTGCTCTTTTTTCCTTCATGAAACTTCTTACTGATGAAGGTGGAGGGGACATGTTAAGTATTACAGCATAAGTTCACAATATTGTCATGAAATCTGATGTGTGTAAGCATCTATAAAGCTGAAATTACTGACAAATCTGCCTACTCCAAAAATTAGAAACCGTGGACAAGAAACACTTGCCTCGTTCATAAGTTACTAAACAAACTGTACCACAAATGGTGGACAAACTAAACCCCCAAGTTGAGCCAAAGAACATAACAAACTTGCTAAGTAATTGCTAGATAATTTTCCTTGGAAATTTGAAAGAGAATCAGCAAAAGGAACTAAGGGGAAGGAGCCGCATAAGAAAATACCGTGATTGCAGCCAAAGGAGAGCCATCAAAAGCAGAGAGGACAATTTCACTCTTCAGAAAAGCTTCATAAAGATGACGCTGCACAAATTATAGGAGTAAGGTAACATGAAAAACACTAAACAAAAAAAAAAAAAGTCCTCAACAAAACCCTTGTACAGAAACACTACTTGGCTGCTCGTCAATTGTAGCCACACTATCATCTCATTCTTCTGGGACAGCTTTGCACTTTCGGTGGGTCCATCTCCACTGAACACTTCACTTTTCATGCGTCGAAGAAAATATGGCTGGATGCGTTCCCTAAGCTCCTGCGAGGACGTGATACAAGACCCTTTATGTCAAATGCATGAAAACACTTCATGTTAAGACAGATCCGCACCAAAAAAAACATCCTTAAGTAGGGGTTAGTAGATTTATAATCTTCTCTCTCTCGAATGGATGCAAAAACAAATTACCTAAGAGATTAAAAGTTGTAGGCTATTTCTCCTAGTTGTTCAATTTATAATAGATAATGAAATAAACGTTACAGTTAAGCATTTTAGCAGAAAGTTGAAGTTTCCAAAAACTGGGGGAAAGATGGAGACAGAGAACAACAGATCAATTACACAAACAAACACTTACATTGCTGTCAAGAACTAAGAAAACAAATATATACAGGAGGAAAGGCAAACAACCCAGTTGCTGACAAGAATACAACTAATCTTCTATTCCATGAATAAATAGAACTTTAATGACCTCATAAAGAATGGCAAGATGAACACGAAAGGCAATTTAAATGCTGAAGTTTAGTGTTCTCCACCATCATATTTTACTGATAGTTGTTAGGAATGGTAAGGACTAGAAGCACGCAAAATTAGCCATCACCTTTGCCACCACTGAACCAATGCGCTTATCCCTCTCAGATGCTTTTTTGTCATTGCCACGGAGAATGGGATTCTCGTATTTTTCTTTGAACCTGGATATACCAACATTTTAGATCATTGTACAGAATAATCCTCCTTCAGAAGGTACTTGAGCAGGGTGGGACATACCATTGCTTGTCGCCCAATAAATCAGGGCAACAAAAGTTGAAAAGTGCCCAAAGCTCCTGATTAGTCCAAAGAACAAGCATAGATGATTTCATGTCAAAGTTTGGCTTCTCACAAGTGTATTCATTTTATGAACTTGTCAAAAGCTGGACGATATTACCTTTAAGTTGTTCTGAATGGGTGTGCCACTGATGATAATACGATGAGTGCATGGAATTTCGAGCAAACTCTTGGCTCTTTGAGTACTAGGATTCTTAATGAGATGACCCTAAGATAGCAAACATAAAATAGCAACAAGACTATAAGCAAAAATTCAAAATAATTTTTTGGACTAATGATACAGCCTAGTTTTTATGTCTCACCAGTATACGTGAACATAAGAATTTCAAATACAAACAACGACACCTTGACAACGACAACATCATGATTCATGACAACAAAAGCATTACTTCAGTACCACAAAAGCTCTCAACTACGGCAGGGTAAAGAGACTACAGATAATACATACATTAGTTCTATGGATCATGCAAAAACTAGATATGGATATGGTCAGCATTGCCAAGCTGGATAGAGGTGCTGCTGTGGTGGAACTAATGACTGAGAAAGATAAAGAGCTGGTGCATGACACTCGAAGTATCCGAGAATGACATGCCATTAGGAGCAGGGGAAATGGTGCACTGCAGAGCAGCCAATTCTTAGCTACCAAGGATCCACAAATTATCTGTATTTTGTCCTTTTCCTAAGCTGTCAATATACAGCTCATTTCTGTACTAGGATTAGCCATTGCATGGGAGGTACACATAGTAGGTAAATGTGAGGGACGATCGTCTCTTGCATTATAATCTCTAAATTTTCTCATCTATTCCACCGTCAATCCCTCTTGAATTGTTACTCAGTCTATCTTATTCTTAAAGTTATTACCATATTCATTTTTTTATTGGTCAAAGGTAGGGCATTTCCCATTTTTATAGGAACTTTTGCATTTAAAATTGAGCAAAGGCTAAAATTTTCACTGGATACATTCAGGTAAAAGCAGGAGGCACCATCCAGCCATTGAATCTTTTAATTTCGGAAAGAAAGATTACAAAGAACACTGGCAGTGAAAATTTCAAAAGGGAATCAGCATACTAGATACTCCGTTTTTAATAACCTCAGGAAGATATGAGGTAACCAATCACAGCCACAGGTGACAGACAAAGAGACGGCTTAAGTTTTTCACAATGGCGTAAATATACAAAAGAAAAATGCTTTTATGGTTATTCAGCTGGTCAAACTTCCATTGTAAAGGAAAGAAACGGCATAAAAGAATCAAAAGTAAAGAGAAGAAAACCATTTAGACTTTTCACACCATAGAGCCACTTATAGATCTTCACATTTCTCTAGCGGAAAGCAAGGAAACACAATATGACAATATCCTAACTGTTGCGAAATATATAATAAATACATGTGATAATATTGAAAACTTACTACACACCTCATCGAGTATCATATAGTCCCAAAGAGAGGCATCATCATCTTCATCGTAGAAGCCACTTCCACATAATTGTTTGGCATTGTTTCTTACAATATCATAAGTTGTCAACAGAATACCTTTATCCTGCAAAGACAAACATGATATACTTATATGCCAGAAATATAAATGGTTCAAAAGACCTAAACTAATCCAGGCTAGACGTTATCGTAATTGCTCAACAAACACATAATTGCAGAAGAGATTTCCCACGACACGTAATCTAATTAAGAGATATCTAAAAATACATACTCCCTCCTACCCACAAAGATCTCCCCCTTTCGAAAACAGTTTTTGAGTAGGCATGTTTGGAGCTACTTTTAGACCAAATGAATCGTCCACTTGTAAAAATTAGTTTATATTCTATTTTGCGTTGCATTCTACCAACTCCACTTGATTTTAAGGTAAACGGGCTTTCATTTGGTTTAGAAGTAGCTCCGAATATAGCTACTCAAAAACTGAAAACGAAAGGGGAAAATCTTGGTGGGTAGGAGAGTGTATACAACTAATGGCTACCTACAACCTCAGTGGCTCATACTTTAGAAACAGAATCTGATAAGATGAAAAATGCAGAGGAGAGTTCTTCTCTAGAACTGATCAAGGCAAAAAGCATCAACACATATCAATCTATATTAAGTCCAATCAACAGTAAATTCAAACCTGAAGCACGTACTGGAGCTCATACTGTCGCAACTTTGTACATGTCCCAAAATATCTGCACAAAGGTTGATGTAAGCAAAATTAAAAAAAAGAGAAAAAAGGATGTACTTTGTCCGAAATTTATCACATGATGAATAAAGCTCACTCTTTTATCAGCTTTGAGAGACCGACGACGGACAACTCTTTGATCCAATGAGGGATGAGTGTCTTAGGAGCCACAATCATTACCCTTTTTATCAAACGTGAACTGAACATGCCAGCTAGATAACCAGCAATCTAAAACACAGGGGAAAGGGTTAAAAATTTAAAATCAAGGTGGTACCAAACTACCAACCTTGGAAAGCTGACAACTCTGAGCATGAATATGTAAACAATTAATTACCTGCATGGTTTTCCCTAAACCCATATCGTCTCCCAAAATTCCACCTTTTCCTTGACAGTGAAGAGACCACAGCCACCTCAAGCCTTCACGTTGATGAGGGTAAAGC
Organism: Spergularia marina; assembly: GCA_963680865.1. Classification (NCBI taxonomy): domain Eukaryota; kingdom Viridiplantae; phylum Streptophyta; class Magnoliopsida; order Caryophyllales; family Caryophyllaceae; genus Spergularia; species Spergularia marina. The sequence goes on along the minus strand of OY804544.1, from coordinate 6,909,566 downwards.
ATCTTGGCTAATTTAGAAGGTAGCTTGTAACTTGATCTCAGATCATTCAGAACAATCGATTGATCGTCCTTCAAAACAACCTCACCAGCATCATCATCATCGTCCACAACATCGACTCCACGTGAGCCAGCGTAGCCCTTGTTTGTTTTATCAACCTGCTGCCGATCGGCTCTCTTCCAACCAATACTTCCCACCTCCAGACATTCATCCTCCTCACTTTCATCCTTGACCTTATGAACAGATTTTCTATGAGGAACAGCAGATTTATCAGTGACTTTCCTACTTACGCTCCTTGGTTCCTTTCGACTGATATAATTACTTGCCTCTGGTACCTCAGGATTATCTTCATCATTTTCACATAGAAAGTCATAAGCAGATTTTCTATAAGAAGCAGCAGGCTTCTCATTAACTTTTCTACTTATGCTCCTTGGTTCTTTTCCTGTGACGCAATAAGGCTTGGTCACCTGAGCAAAGTTATCGCCATGCGGTTCACTCAACTTATCAGCCTTTACTCCCTTGCCCTGGCCCAGATCATCCACACGTGAAGAACTTAAATGCTCAGAAAATTTAGTGAGGGAAGACCCCTCACTATCATATTCAAATTCTGCCAATTTTACTTTCTTTTGAGCCAATCCTTTGTCCTTCACTACCTTAGGAAACTCATCATTCAAACGAGCAGCCTTTAGGTCAACTGGCCTATTGCTTTTCTTCTTTTCTATAGACAGAAAGTCAAGCCTAGAACTCAAATCATCCAATATATCCCGAATCTCATTTCCCCCACAACCCACATCCTTCCCTGGAGGCGGTGAACTGAAATCAGATACATCGTAAAAGTGATGACTTTCTACTTTATCCTGTTCAACATCAGGATCATCACTTTGGGTTGACACTTTGCAGAGGCGTCTTCTCCCTTCGATTTTCACCTTTTCCCTCTTAAGTCTTTCTGTCAATTAAAAGTTTATGAACACATGTATGCAGACAACAACAAGAAACACACTTCAGCTGCATCAGCTTTCCTCTTAGTCTTTTGACACGCCTCCTCTTTCTCATTTTCAACTTACTTCACACTTACCAAACAGACTCTAGAACTAATAACATCATCTTAAGATTCTTAACTTACTGTTAGTTTACTCAACTTTAAACCTAATATAAAGCTTGGTCATGGATAATTTATGATATGGTATTTGCACACATCAAATCTAATTCCCACTTTCACATTTTCTGCTCAATGTACATGTTACACATACACTAAAATGTTACATATTATCAATGGAAAAAAGTATTTTAATTAGTGTCAAGATAATGCAAAACATAGTTTGTAAAGATGTATGATGCCATAAAGTGAAAATCTATGCAAATTGAGAGAGAATATTACCAGTAGGAGAATCGAAATTAGCAATTGCAGAGAAGTTAGGCATACTATCATCAACCTCATCATCTTCTTGTACAGAATCTACCAGATTCTCCTTAATGGCATCTGAATTTTAAACAAAAAATAAATAAAAACATTAAAACTAATGTCTTCTACCTCAAAGGCAGTTCGTCTGCCAAAGTGGTGTGAAACTGTGAATTAATCAACACAATGAGAGTTTCCTTTCTCATAAACAACTCCCTTGCCTTTCTTTACACAAAACAAACAAACTCATACCCTAATATTAAATTTACTTCCTTCTGACAACATCGTCAATTTCAGCTAGGTAAGTCAATCCACCGTCTAATAAACCACTATGATGATATAAAATAACAATTGATTCGTAAACTACGAGAGAATTACCAGAATGAGAATCAAAATCAGCATCTGCAGAAGAGTAGTGAATACTCTCATCATTTGTGTCATCTTCCTCCACAGAACCTCGCAAATCCTCCTTCAACAACTCTGTAACATTTGCAAACAATCACTATTGTTCCCAAAACAAACAAAAAAAACGGCATTGACCTTAAACATTACAGGTGTACACAAGTTAATCAGCGCGGGGAATGAGGGGGTGGGGGAGTATCATTCATCTTCATATATTTTACATTGACTTCGCCTTCTCTAGCACATTCCAACAGCTTCATTAACACAAAAGAAACAAACTTAAGTTCCCTAGACCTAATGCCTAACAACAACAACCAAGCCGTATTCCCAAAATGATTTGGGGTCAGCTGACATGAATCGTCATCTATAACCGTCATATGCATGCTATAAACTCAAATACTAAACAATTATCGTAACTAAATACACGATCTTCAGCTCCTTTAATCAAACATCATCCCATTCCTTCTCAATTACACTTACAATTGCAAACGATTTTCTCCCTATAATTGACTAAAATCTTTCAATTACACTTAAATTCAAGTCAATCCAAAACCTAGCACACAAATAATTCAAGCAAAGTAATTACCCCGAGGCGAGTCGAAATCCGCAATTGCAGAAAAGTTAGGGATACTCTCATCTACAGAATCTCTCATACTCCTCTTAGACAACCTAGTAGCATCTGCAATTGATCAACACACGCATCAATCCTTCTTTTACACGCTACCGTTCACCTAAAATCGAAAACACAAATTGCGCAACTAAAGGAGAGAAAGAGAGAGAAAATGACCGGCAGAAGAAGAATCGAGGTCGCCGGAAAACCTAGAAATTCCGGCACCGACATCGTCATTGACGGCGTCGTTTTGAGGAGGTGAAATATCTAGGTTAAACCTAGGTTGTTGATCATCATCTTCACCTGTAAACAAGCAAGCAAATATAAATATTAAATTAATAATTAAAATTTTGAATTTGCATGAAAATGGAGAAATGAAATGAAGGAGAGAGAGAGAGAGTACGATGGAAGCGTGTTGAAGAAGATGAAGGAGGAGGAGGCGGTGGGCGTTTAGAGTGAGTGGCGGAAAGGAGGCGGATGCGGTCGTTGAGAGAGAGAGGTTTCTTCTTCGTGTTCGACACCGCCGTTTCGTCCATTTTTTGGTTGAGGTTTTTTTCCCGCTTTTGAGATTTTTGGGGGTTTTTTGAATTTTGAGTAGACAAACAAACAGTCGACTTTCCGGTGGTTGCGTTGGTGGTGGTCTGTTGCAAACGTTATATGGGTATGGTATATATAGGTGGCCGTGTGTCTCTGTGTGGTGAAAAAATGCCTTGATTCCCGCAATTTTGGTCATTTTCGTGGTTTTGATACGAAATAGTGTGTTTTTCGATTAAAAATGTGTAAAATTGAGCTTATTTGATTTGCGGGAGATTTATTTATTATACTTTTGATAAATATGGATTCATTGATTGTGAGTAGCTCGTATTTGAGTAGCTCGTACGTGATCTCCGCTGTGATTGGATAATAGTATAGTGACATTATTTTAACTAGCTTATGGTGAGACAAGAATATTCTAAAAGGTGATTCAAAACATCGGTCTATTAAAAAAATTTGAAGTCAGAATGTAACACGACGAGAACCATGGTTATAGCCAACTTCTTCGACTGGTACCCTCCAAGTCATAATTAGATGTCCACTAGTATCCGCCACTCCAAGATCGCCACTCCGCCAAACTCGCGTTCACCTCCAACACGCGATTCCTTGAATGCGATTGACACTCATGCCTTACTACAACAAAGATCACCTACCGAGGGGGGATTGCAAACATTGGCGACAAACATACACTCACAGGTTATGGAAGTAATGTTCAGAGGTGTTGCAAAGATTGTGTTTAAAGTTGTGACTTGTGACGATTAAGTGTATCGTTTTAGATGTTTTAATCTTTCGAATTGTCCTAACATGAGCTATGACAAGAGTCACAAGACCATACAGTAACAAGTAAACAACGATGAATCAGTAAAAGGGTAAAAAAAAAAAAAATCAAAACCTTATGTAAACAAAAATCTTTTGTACATCATCTAGCTAGAGAAGGGACAATACACATCCTTTTGGTTCTTTAGGTTGCTAAATTGTTCTACCACTGTACTGAAGCTCCAATCTCCATTCGTATAGTAGAAGCAAACATGAAACATCGCTTCCTTCCCTGCTTTGACTTAAAATCTGGCCGAGTATGGCAATCAAAGTTAAATCCAGGAAGCACGCAGCTAGGAGATTTGGTTGCGCCTTTTGTTGTCGCAGGATGCACCCATGCAACCTTACATTAGGTCCCAAGTTTACATTGACAATCTCAAGCCATTGAAAATCTCAGAGGCGTTTCACTCTCGTTGGAATGCCTTGATGGCGATGATGATGATGAAGAAGACGATGACGATGACCGAGTCAAAGCTTCAGAGGTGCCCTGATGTACGTTTGTGTCCGTATCATCAACTTCGCCCATTATCACTACGCCTCCAAAGTGAACCCGCTTTGGACTTACCAACTCTCTGTTTCCATTTCCATTCGCGACCCCATTCTCAGTATTACCATTGCCACCACTACTGTCACCGGCTACACCATTCATAGCAACGTAAGAAGCAGAACGAGCAACAACAGGAGTAAGTTGAGTAACAGGAACAACAACGTGGTTGTTACTGACCAGATCAGCAGATTCACCCCGCGCATCAGGAACATTTTTATCATCTTCATCATCAGGGTAACTAGAGCCAAAACACATCATCCTAAAGCCACAATTACGAGAAATGACCCGATAAAGGATCATAAGAAACCAAAAGAACCAAGGCATGAAAACCAGAGAAACACCGATGACTGCATACCAAGATGTAGCAGAGGAAGTAGACTGGGTCACATACAGCAGCAAGAAGACAGCACCTGATATTGTAAATACAAAGAGCAGAAAGGAGATGCACGATATGTAACACCCTCCAATCTTCGGGTTCTCTGGTGTCGACATTGGTATCCTTCCAACACCCAAACTCTCAAAGATCTAAGACCTTACCTCAGATTACTGAGAAATGCAACGAAATTTCTGGGTTGTTCTTCGCTTCATCTCACCACCTTCATGCTATGAAAAAAGAGCGAAAAACGGATTGTGTAATAAAAAGGGTTGGCACCACGACGAAGACAGAAGCTGATTTAGAAGATCAGCAAAACAATGAATGACGCAGCTGTTGACTTATGACCAAGTAAAATCAGCAGATTCTAGCATTCATGTGGGCGTCGTGGTTTAGCAGTTTCTGGTTTAACAGTATTTTTAATAGGTATCAGAAACTCACAAGTACCCAACAGCGCCCATCAGCCAAGTACTTAGTAAGGAACATTTGTGGGGCCCCGGTGGCCTTATTAGGGCCCAACAAAGAACAAATAATTAAATAGAACAAAATGTAAGGAACCAGATTAGTACTATAAGTCTATAACAGTAGAATGATGCAGTCATATCAGCATGAAAAATTGACATCTTGATAAATTACAATGTTATTGACACAGAAGAAGCAGATCTACCCTCCAGTGGCTACGGCGCTCTACATAAAGGACAGACCTAATGACGTGATGCCGTGCAAGGTAAAAACGGGTAAATGTACGACTGAACTAGTTTGTTTCACTTTTGATTTAGATACATCACCTTCTTTTACTGCCTTGACTTCTCGGATACTTCCGACTGGTGCTGTACATACTTTGATGCCCGCTAGTAACGGTTGAGATGAAGACTCAAAACGTGTCTGTTAGAATCACCGGATATGAGCAGTCTTATGCGCTGATCAGCTAGTGTTTCTTGAGATTTATAACCAAATAAATCCCTTACTAATTAGTTCTTGTGGGCTTAAAAGCGCAGGGTAATCCTCGTAACAAGACCTTCCACGGTAACAGGGGACTTCCAAGGTCTCTTTCGTTGTTAGAATTCACAGCAATTGTATTCCATATGATGTTACAGTTCCGGTAGTTTGTATACACACACTAAGAGCTGAGTGCTTCTGCCATCGGAGAGCCGGCCACTTCTTTCTCCGACTCGACCATAATAGACGACATCAGTTCATGCCTCTTCTGTTCTTGGGCTTTCCTCCGATTTGTTTCCAGAATGATCAGAAGAGCAGTAATGTCAGCCGGGCTCACCCCACCAACTCTGGTAGCCTGACCAATGGTCTGTGGCCTTATCTGAAAGGAAGTGCAGCTAATTTTAGAAATTTAATTATTTTTTATCTACAAAGGTTTTATTTGAGAACCTCAGGTCAGAAGTTACAGAAGCACAACATGACAAACTCAATCTCCAATTTTTAAGTATGATAGACTTTCGACCATAATGCTAGCCTAGTCGATATTCAGCGTTCTAGTTGACATACTGAACCAAACCAGCCTACAGAAAAGGGTTACTCATGGATGAAGACTTAAGACTATGGATCCAAAACAAAAGTTCTGAAATCCAGAGGCTGGTGGATACTGCAAACACTGCAGTAAAAGATTAAGTATTTCAGCTCGCAAACAGTGAGACATTAAACTAGAATATAAACACAGGTTAGAGAAAGCTCGAGAAAATCAGGCGGGATTTAGACATTGCAGGATTGCAAATATATATAAGAACAACCACAGAATATGAGAATCCGACAATGAATTTTACGAGATAGCTAAAGAGAAAAGTATTTTAAAAAAATGGTCACTATGGGATGCTGCAAATTTTATCAGCAATTAACATACCTTGGAGAGTTTTTCACGTGCCTCCAGAGATAAAGTGGTCATTGAGTAATAATCTAGATCTTCTGGTAGTGGTTTATGTTGTTTATGAACCATCTACAATTGGAGGAAACATGAGGGATATTGAAGAAAATATTTTATTAAGGCACTCACATAACAGTACATCCAAGATACTTACCTGCTGTAGTTGCTGCTGTTGTCGAATAATAAACCCCTCGTACTTGATATCTATTTCTACACAATCTTTCTCAATTCTTGATAAGCGACCATTCCCCAAACCATGTTTGTCTAGAAGCTTGTACTCAATATGTGGTTTTTTAAGAAGACTTTCCAGTGTTGAGGAGTTTTTTACTGGTTGACCAGATAGCAAGGAGACCTCAGCTGCAAAATCACCATCTGAAACTACTCCAGAACAAGAGAATCAGAATGCACACTCAAAAATCAAGATTCATAAAATCAATCAAACAAGACAAAAAAGAGGAAAAGTACTTTTAAGAACAGATAACAGAGGGGCGTATCTCCTCGTATGAAAAGAGAAACAAAGCAGCCACCAATAGTATGAACAGATGAGGAATATCAGTTTGAATAACCATGTCATTCTAAAACAACAACTCTTTCATTTTGTATCTCCTGACTGGGAGTGCCGAAGAGAAAAGAAGTACTACCGTGGTTTGTAAGTTTTCACAATAATCAAGACGAGAAATAAAATGAGAAAAAAGAACATCTGTCACGTTCAATGAGAGACACCGCCTACGAGGTGCAGATGACAACAAAATAAGACATGACCCACAATAGAAGCAGCGGAACTCTTATGTATTGTAAAAAATTTATGCAAGAGTTTAAATTAATTCCTCTGGCCGAAGAGTTCCTTCATTCAAAGAACAACCAAATGGGAAGATAATAGAAGGAATAGTTACTAAACCTGATATCCTCACAGTTTTTAATCGTTTCTTCTCTTCTGCAATCTTCAATTGCTTGTCCTCGTATAATTTCCAACGTCTATCATCAATCAAACCAATTTCACGACCAAGAGGTGTGAGACGGCTGTCAGCGTTGTCGGAACGGAGAAGCATGCGATGTTCTGACCGGCTGACAAAGAGAAAATTTCAGTTAGGCAAATAAAACATGCCCCCCCCCCTTTGTTTGCTATTACAAAGCCCTAATCTCTCAGATTCAAATACCTTGTTAACATTCGATAAGGTTCTCGAAGGTCTTTTGTAACCAAATCATCAATCAAAGTGCCTACATAGCTGCTTTCTCTCTCCAAAACAATAAGAGGTTTACCATCAGCATGCCGGGCAGCATTAATTCCAGAGATGATCCCCTGCAAAAAAAAAAAAAAAAAAAAAAGGAAACAAGATGCAGATCAATTTCTGATAGTCTTAATTCTCAAAACCCCTTGCAAATATAATTTTGCAAGAAAAACAAATGGGCAGGCTTAATGTGAGGCACTGATGCCCACTTTCTGTTTCATCTTTAGAGCATTTGTATTAAAGCAGTTCTTGAAAAGAGGACTAAAGAAACAAGAAAGCAAACCTGTGATGCAGCTTCCTCATAGCCAGTAGTCCCATTTATCTGACCAGAAAAGAAAAGCCCTTGAATCTTTTTGGTCATTAAAGACCTGGAGCACTGATGAGCAGGCAAGTAATCATATTCAACAGCATAAGCAGGCCTCAGCATAGTACAGTTTTCAAGTCCAGGTAATGTTCTCAGCATTGGTAACTGCAATCTCTCAGGTAAACCAGTAGAAAATCCCTGAGAAGTAGACAAACATACTTTTTAGAGGAAATTTTAAAGACTAATGTAATGATAGCCCCAGGATTAAACTCTCAGCGAAAAAGAACAAGAATTAAGTTTTCAAACGAAACCAGCAATTGACATTAGATCAACCAGGAACAAACTAAGCTACAAAGATGTTTGACCATTTTTAATGCAAAAACACAAGAACTTAGCTACAACATACCTGGACATATAGTTCAGGTACAGTTCGGCCCTCTGGTTCAAGGAAAATCTGATGAGACTCTTTGTCTTGAAACCTAACGACCTGAGGCAACAAGCAATGAAATCTATGAACAACGTACATAAAGTAAAGAAAAGCTTCTGTTGAATAAAGAAACGCAATACGGAAGACACAGAGCAGAATACATGCAGAATAAGCCATATAAAATAACCTATTGATCTCTGCACTGGGGACAGGGAAGAGCCGTGGGTAGATAATAAACTGCGAACTTACTTTATCCTCAATTGATGGACAATATCTAGGTCCTTTTGCCTCGACCCACCCTCCATAAGTTGGAGTTTCATGCAAGTTTTCCCTAATTAGATCATGGGTGATCTTTGTAGTCCGTGTTAGATAGCAGCACATCTGTTCCCTTGGAATATGATACTCGGGATCAAATGTGAACCAGCCGACCTGCTCAACATTTCAGGATCAGTTGAAAGTATTGAGACTATCAAGAGGTACTTCCTGACAATTTCATCTTTATATTTTTCAACAAACATTAAGGTTGGTCAAAACTTTCTAGCAAAATTTGAACTATGAACGTACACATAAAATTAAATGACTGGACCTCTTCATCACCAGGCTGAGGTTCCAATTTGGAGAAGTCCACAGTACGTATGTCTACACGTGCTGGAGTCCCTGTTTTTAGCCTATCAGTTTCGAAGCCTAGATGTTGAAGATTTTCAGTGAGCCCATGAGAGGCCGACTCGCCAGCTCGTCCAGCGGCCATAGACGTTCGGCCAACCCAAATTTTGCCACTCATGAACGTACCAGTTGTGAGAACAACTGAAGGTGCAAAGAAGTTCATTCCAAAGAAAGTGCGAACACCTTCAACAATATCGTTCTTCCCAAGAATGATATCTATCACCATAGCCTCCCTAATTGAAAGATTGTTTGTGCTGACAATGTAAAAGAAAGGAATCCTTTAGCAAATTAATATCACATATATACATGACGCACAAAAGCACAGAAGCTATGCCTATAAAATACATAATTTACTGAATACCATTGACCAAAGAACCAAACAAAAAATCTCTTGCCGTTCTCAATAAAATACTCTTATGAGCCCCTCTTTTTTGTTCATATTGGCTTACAGGATTGGGGGAGGGTGGGGGAAAGAGCTAATCATGGACCCGTAAATAAATAGTTACCTAGGACAGCATAAACACTTATTCTTAATCTAAACCAGTTCTACTTCGCAAAAAAAAAAAAAAAAAAAAAAAAAAAAAAAAAAAAAAAAAAGGAAGAAGAAGTTATCATATGCTTGGAAAATACAAGCATCTAGTTCACGGCCTTACTTTTCAACTACATTCTTCATCTCCATAGCATATTCCCTCTTATCAGTTTGAGCACGCAACGCTCGTACAGCAGGGCCTCTTGATGTATTCAAAACCCGCTTTTGCAGGTAGCACCTAAAAGAAAATCACAAAAAGAAAAAGGAAGATGACAAATAGCTTACACATTTAACAGAATGACATCAGCATAAGCCAGAACCCAGAATCACATTTTCTAGATTATGATCCGAAGCATGACTGACAGTTGCCTACTCCCTTCTTCAGTAGAATAACACTTAAAAAGCTTTTCCTTTTCCTTTTGCAGCATAAAACAGAAATCCAACCAGCACCATACTCATTCTTAATATAAATCCAACAACAAAGTACTTTAGTGTCCACAGCTTCTCGAAAATAACAACATGATGCTGCTAAGTGTGACTGCTTTCGCAACAAATTTTGCTTTTGTATTTACAAAAGGGTTGTAGTCATAAAGTTGAATAGATATCATATGTCCACATGGGTAGGCTTCTCTTACTCCCTCCATTTCTTTAAATCCTCTACAGTATTTGAATTATGTGAGGGGGATAATATAAAGAAATGAAATATCCAAGCACACAAGCAAGGAAGTCAGGTGGTGGTCCATCGTCGCAGTTTAGAAATGGAGGGAGACTAGTAACTTCAGCTTCCATGGATTCATAACTTGAACCGATGTCTTAAACAAAGAGCACCCTCCTCAAAAGCACTATCAGATTCCCAATTTACACTAAAAAGCACCCATTATCAAGTTCCCCAGATAGTCTTTACACATACAGTAGAATTATTGATTTGCATAAGCAAAACTCAAAAAGCGAAAAAATGGCCGTGTCGAAGTAAGCTGCTGTATGATATTTTTCTTTAAACAAATGGCACATACTATCTCATCAATTTAAGAAGCTCAGCAAGGAGAATTACCTATCAGTTATTTTTCCCATCTCACCACCAAGTGCATCCACTTCATGCACAAGTTGTGATTTTGCAGGGCCACCAACTGCAGGATTGCAAGGCTGCAACCAGACTTTTAGTAGACAAAATTGCGGACTACATAAAAGTAGAAACTATCTCTTCTGGTCTAAAAAATGTTTCCCACTAAGTACTTCAAGACTAACACATTGTGAGTCACACAAAAAATATGCTGCAGGCCCGGCTGGGGACTGGGGTGAGGTTGGAGATGGGAAGCAGACATATGAAAAATGAACAGAGACCAAATACCTGGCAGCAAACTAAGGTTTACGATGAGTCACTAACCTACTAAAAAAAATGCAATAACATAAGAAAAAGGCAGCCACACTATTATATAGCGAATGATAAAAGAACACCAAACAGGATCACCTAGCCCTCAGCTCAATGGCCCAAAGATACCATTACGGCATTACGATTAATAACACAATAGTAGGATAAAACACACTCAAGAGACATTCTTGATCATTATAAAATGTCTACTCCAACGTCATAAGACAGAAGGGAAGCCACATGCATAAACAATGATGCCTTGAAGAAGGGCTTTTACTTTGGGGATGTTCCGTGTGACCGTGTTAGAGGTAGTTGAGTTTTGTTTGGGCAAGAGTGGAGAGAAACTATTATCTAAATGACTAAACAAATGTACCTGCCATGCAATTCTGTCAATGTTGAGGGAGAGAAGAAGAGTTTTCGCCCCCAAACGAGCAGAAGCAAGCGCAGCTTCACATCCAGCATGCCCTCCTCCAACCACAATCACATCATATATTTCATCACCTAATCCAGGAGGATCACTCCATTCTAAAAGTTCAGAACATCAATTCACAAAAATCGATCAGTCAATCTACAATACACATTACATGACATTGCGAAAAGCCGAAAAGATACATCACTTGCACAATCCAACAGACATGCACTGAACAATCAACTTCATTTCCCAATTATGATTATCCTAGAATTCTTTCAACTACTCTTCAGAACACCGAGGATCAAGGTTGGCCTGATGGTTAGGAAACGAACCTGTCTGGGGGTTGTCTGGGTTCGAATCCTCATACCCCCCACCCCCACAGCAATAACTGCTCCTATGTACCCAAAAAAAAAAAAAATTACGAAATACCCTAATTAACAATACCCATAAAACCAACTTGGCAATTACTCAACATAAACATCAATTTCAAAAAATGCACACAAACTGTTTGTAATAATGCCTCAATGAAAACCTAAGAAGAAAGAGTGAAAAAGAGCTCACCGCGAGTGGCAGACGCCGAGACAGAGAATCTTCTAGGAGAAGTTAAAGAGTAGAGAGAGCGAGAGTGAAGTGTGGTGGGATTGGAGCGGAAAGAGAGATGGCGAGGTTTGAGGAGAAATGGAGAGAGAAACGGGGAGAAAAGTGAAGCTGCGATAGGCAAGTGGCGGGAAAATCGAGTGAGGTTAACTATCATTGCCGCCATTTTTGGAGAGATTGTTGAAATTTGGAGGTTTTTCTGAGTGTTTGGCAGTTATTTTGCCATGGCTGTAAGCGTGACAAGGAAGATAAGCCAGAGTCTGGAAATGTGTTCTATGTTTCGATTGTTGGGGATGTAAAAACTGGCTTTGTCGAGCGAGTGGTGATTTTGCATATCGGCATCTAGTAGAACCGGATTGATCGGTCATGTTCATGTATACATGAAACAATATTCCGTATTGTATTAGAGCTAAATACATGGTTAAATAATGGTTTAATAATTTTAGGCGTTTGATTAATTGGTAATATCACTTGTCATCGTTAATCGTGTTGAGATATTCAATTTAGGGATGGTGTTAGAGAACATTTGGCGGAAAAGAGGGGATATGTGGTATTAGTCTTTTAACTCCGACGACTTCAAGAAAAGGAGTTTCTTTAACCAACAAGTTTCAAAGGAAATGTCCATTCATGCTTGCGACAAGTCTTAGCTATGTTGACTGTTATATGAGTATAGGCAGCATTTGAACAACGAGTTGACTTGTTAAGGAGAAACTGCAAATGGAGCATTGTATATGTTGACTGTTATATGAGTATAGGCATTCGAACAACGAGTTGACTCGTTAAGGAGAAACTGCAAATGGAGCATTGGAGAGTGTCAAACATTATAGACCAAATGAAAAACTCGTTTGACTTAAAATCAAGTGAAACTTGTAGAATGCATGGCAGAATAAAAGATATGTTAATTTTTACACCAAGTAAATATTTCATTTGATCTATGTGTGGTTCCCAATATGGCTAGTCAAAAACTGTAAAACAAAGGGGAAGATCATTCAGAACAGGCTGGAGTACTATTATTCAAAGGTAACTTACTAATAAGTGGATTTGTATGATGAGTAACTTTTTTTCGAATAGACATGTCTAAAGTCTAATCGTAGGCAAAGTCTCATATGAAACGGTCTCACGATAATTTATTGTGAACGGATTTAGTTGTTTAAAAAGTGAACCGTTTAACATTCCTTGTAATCATTATATTGCTTTTAGTTATCTTCTTAGTTTACGAATGAACCACATAAGTTTGATTTAAAAGGGTCACAAAATATAAAATTAGGCATAATTTATGACATAACTCATTTACTCATTTTATATGAGCATTCTAATCTTACATTAAATTAAAACAATCACTAAATTAAGTAGAATGGTTACTACAATTGTAAAAAAGATCACTATTTAAATAAAGTAAGATGGTCTTACAATAAGTCAGTGTGAGACCGTCTCACAAGACTTTTTAAACTCAAGTGATTTTTTACTCATACGACTTGAAAAATTTATCTCAATTATACCACTCCGTCCCAAATTAAACTTGCCATGGAACTTGAAATCCTCTCACATAATATTATTCCATGAGAAGTTTAATTTGGTACGGAATGGTAATATTTACTTCATCTTAAACATCTTACCTAAATTTGTGCCAAAATTCGTAAAAAAGTATGGTGCTCTAACAAAAATAAGTCTGGTTCATTTCTTAAACACCTCATTTGTATTTTGTCAAAAAAAATTTAAATATCACAAACATACAATGATTTTGGATACTTTCATAAAAGTAATTGTTTTCTAAAATAACATTTGGATACATGAGAAAAATTAACGATTAAAATAGGTTTAGAGACCGTGAAAAAACATATTCCCTCCTACCCAAAGTTATTTTCCTGTATTCCTCTTTGGGACGATTCACTATGATTTTCCTGTTTCGAAACTTACCCGATATGGCAAATTTTTTGGACGTTTTTACCCTTACTAATTTTTCTGATTTTTCCCTAATATTTTATTAACCCACTAACCTTTCCCTCCATCCATTAACAACTCCCTCCAAAATCTAATTGCTCCCACTCAAATCCAACCCAATAACAAAACTCAACCCAATTCAAACCCCATTTAATTTCTACCCCAACCCAAACCCAATCCCCCAATTTTTTTTTCTGATCATAAAAATCCCTACCTACCTCCCTCTCTCTCTTCGTCTCCCTCTTCATTTCTGATGAACTCTACAAACCCTAACTCCCTTTCTCTCTCTTCGTCTCCCTCTCACTCCTCATTTCTCTGATGAACTCAAAAACCCTAACTCCCTCTCTCTCTCTCTTCGTTTCCCTCTCACTCTTCCTCTTCTTCACTCACAAGATCTTCAATTCTCTCTTCTCTCTCCTCACAAATCTGATCTTATGGCTTGATTCGACATTTCTCTCTTTAGATCTCATCCTCTCTTCGTCTTCTCACTATGATTTGATCCGTAGATCTGACTTTCTCTTCTCTTATTCCTCCCCCTTTTTATCATAAAAAATGGGGGATTCGTCGTGGCCTTATCAATTTTGGTCATTTGTTCCCGAAACGCAACTGGAAGAAGAAGAAGAGGCGGACATCTGCGATGGACGATTGTTTGTCGGTACTTCTGACATTTCTGCCCTTGTCGACGACGAGTACTTCGATCGAGTTGGTGGGTTGATCATCCCAGACTCTGAGGATGACACAGAGTCTATTGATACGAAGAAAAGGCGTAGAGAATCCGATGCAAAATGGGATTTAAGGGTTGAGATGTCGAAAGCCCGATGTAAATTTGATCGTGAGTTGATTGAAGAGAAAGCTCGGTGGGAACGAGAGCATATTGCAATGATCATGAGACATATGGGTTGTGGTATAATCTAAACCCTTTTTTATTTAATTTTTTTTGCTTGAATATGTGATTGGGGTAATTGCATGTGCTTAGATCTGTTTATTTTGTGATTTTTGGGCGCAATTAACCTTGATTCATTTTTTGTTTTGGTTGAATCTGTGATTGGGGTAATTGCATGTGGTTTGATCTGCTTTTTTTTTTTGTGATTTTTGGGCGTAATTAACCGTGAATCATTTTATTTTTGCTTAAATCTGTGTTTGTGATCATTACCTGTGCTTCGATCTGTTTTTTTTTTTTTCCTGATTTTTTGGCCTAATTAACCTTGATTCATTTTTTTTTTTTTTTTGCTTGATTCTGTGTTTGTGATCATTGCATGTGCTTTGATCTGTTTTTTTTTTTTTGTGATTTTTTGGCGTAAATAAGCTTGATTCATTTTTTTTTGGTTGAATCTGTGTTTGGGGTAGTTAATGTGCTTAGATCTGTTTTATTTTTGTCATTTTGGGGCGTAATTAACCTTGAATCATTTTATTTTTGCTTAAATCTGTGTTTGTGATCATTGCATGTGCTTCTCTCTGTTTTTTTGTTCTGATTTTTTGGCGTAAATAACCTTGACTGAATTTTTTTTTTCTTTGATTCTGTGTTTGGGGTAATTAATCAGGTTTGATATGCTTTTATTTTGTGAATTTTGGGCTAATTAACCTTGATTCATTTTTTTTTGGTTGAATCTGTGATTGGAGTAATTTTTATTGTGTAAACCTCTGTTTTTTGTGATTTTTGGTCGTACTTAGCTTTGATTTCTGTTGTGGGTTGGTTTTGATTGCTGATTTTTGTTGTTTTTTGGGGGTAATTTTTATTGGTTGGTTCTGTCATTGGGGTAATGCATGTTGCGTAAATTAATTCTCTGTTTTTTTTTGTGAGTGATGGAGTAATTAGCCTTCATTTCTGTTGTGGCCAGCTTTTGATTGCTGATTTCTGTTGTTTTTTGGGCGTAATTTTTAGGGATATTTTCTGTGGTGACCCTGTAGTATCCGAATTTTTCTGTGGTGACCCTATAGTTTCCGACCTTTCCATGGTGACCCTGAGGTTTGTATTTTCGTGAAATCCGTAACTGCAGGGCGAACGTCGTTTTTTGCCGTTTGCCTCCGTTTTCCTACCGTTCCCCTTCCACTCTAAATACAATACTCAACACCCACATCCTATTTATTCAACCTTTCCTACCATAAACCTCACCTACCAATATTTTCTTTCTCCTGACATTTTATTTGAGCTTCAACCAACAATGGCGTCTTTATCATCATCATACCCTTCATACCCAGAATGGATTACTAACCACCTTTCAACATCCATTACCTACCTACAAACCAAAGCTTCCAAATTCAACAACAACAAACAACCAAGACTACAACAACGATATAACAATGACGATGCCAACAACAAAGATATCAACAACATCAACGACAACAATATCAACAACACCATCAACAAAACCAAAGAGAACAACAATAACAGCAAACCTATCGACAAACAACAATACAACACAACCCAATGTACCAAAGTCACAACAAATTCATCTAAAATTGAATAAACAAGCTGGATAGGCAAACAAGCACACAATAATCAGTAAGTCCCTTCATCAATCTCCCGTCAAAAAAAAAAAAAAAAAAAAATCTCATATCTTCCATTTTTTTTCCTAAGTTGCGTTTGAGGTGATAATTTCGGATCCTGCTACTCACTAACCGAAGCTCACTTACCCCCCCTCCCCTCCAAGAAAAAACAACAACTTCATTCGAAATTCAAAATTAAAATCTAAAAAAAACGCCAAAACTCATGCAAAGTGATCAAGATCTTACCTTTAGGGTTTATTTGTGGTGATTATTCCCAGATTCCCTTCGAATCGTGCTAGATTACCCCTCAACTTCTTCAAATCTCAGATTTGTTTTTTTTTTTTTTTTCTCTTAATTCTGAGTCTGACGCTTCATATTCAATGCTCAACCAGAAAATGTCTTTTTTAGGTGGGTAAGAAGTATTAGAGTGATTAAGTTTGTAATAATAGATTAGGTTGGTGTATATGATTAGGTGGGGGTATTTAGTATTGTATTTAGAGTGGAAGGGGAACGGTAGGAAAACGGAGGCAAACGGCAAAAAACGACGTTAGCCCAGCAGTTACGGATTTCGCGAAAATACAAACCTCGGGGTCACCATGGAAAGGTCGGAAACTATAGGGTCACCACAGAAAAAGTCGGATACTACAGGGTCACCACAGAAAATATCCCTAATTTTTATTGCTGGGTTCTGTCATTGTGGCCACCTCTTTGCGTAAATCTCTGTTTTTTGTGATTTTTAGGCGCAATTGACCTTGATTCATTTTTATACTATTGATTTGTAGATGGAGGGAGTATGGTTTAATTAAGTTCTAGAGTGTAACTAGCAAGTCAGTGATGATTTTTGAGACTTGCATTGTAGTTGTTACATTATTTTGACCACATTTGCTACATTTACGAATTGATTGAAGCCATTTTGAAACTAGCCAACTACATGTGTAAATGGAGGCACTTTAGATGCCAACTGACACATGGTATGGAGGCTTGTGTTTGATAAGGCTCTTAATTCGTAAATGTAGCAACAACTCTATGAGGAGTGTTATTTACATCTGAGAGTTGTTTGATTTTTTGGCTTAATTTAAATGCTTCAAATGATGATGATGATACTAAAAACATAAACACATTGCGTTTGATATTAAACATAAAGGACTTGGGTTTATATTACATTCAAAATGTTTACAAAATACATGTGTGATTTAAGTGTTTACGACCTAAACTTGAGCATTCAAAATGGTTTAGTACTTAGTTTATGAATGAAACACAATCACACACTACATGAACATTTAAGTCGTCATTGCATTTGGAAAATCAATACCAAGATCTCCCATGATTTCCCCCAAATTGTTTGCTTTTCCGACATTGATCAAAGTTTGAATGCATTCTTTCACAACATCCTCACTTACGGTCAAATTCCTAGTGAGTAATCCTTGCCTTTGTAGTACGGCCTTCTTTAGATGTGGTAGTGAGTAGTCATTGTGGCCACCTCTTTTCATGACCTCAGTCATGACACCTTGCAAACTTAGCCACACATTGTCTAATGTAGCCGGATCAAGGTCTTTAAAAGCTTGTTTGACATTCTTGATCAACTCGGGTATTGAATTGAGTTAAAGAAACCCAAGTCCAATATGTTTAAATCTGGGCTTTGTGCTGGTTGTTGATTCAATGTGATATTAAATCCGTCTGATGTTGCATGAGCCACAAAATCTTGATCGTCACCTCTTATGTGTGGAGGTGCATTGTCTTGTTGAATGTGAATGTCTTTGCTTGCCCATGATGGCCATTTGGCTTTGATAGCTGGAATAACTTTGTTGATAAGCATTATTTTTGTCACGATTTTGTTGATATTCTCAATGGGTTTTGAGACTATAGTACCTGCTGGCCTATGTATTATTGAGTTTCTGATTGCTGGTCCTTTAATAACAAATGGCCAAATGCCAATTTTACCATCGAAAATGCACTCACCATCCGGTGCGTACCTCGGTCTTGCTACTGCTGCCATAAACATAACCTTAGGGATATACCTCTTGCTTTGTGTGCTTCTAACTGGTTCTTCTTCCCCCGGTGTGAGTATCATCCTTTGTTTGATCTTAGTCATCCAAAACCATTTCTCATCAATATGTACATCATTATCTTGTGATCGAAACTTGATTGCATTTAGTAGTCGATCAAATAACACTCTAGACATGATAAAGTTGAGACGAAGGAACTTGTGGTCGCTTGATAACGATGGCTTAATAGCATTAGTATGCCACCTCAATTCTCCCTTTGCAATCCATCTTTGACATGTAGAATAACTTATATCAATTGCAAATGATAGTCGCTTGATTGTGCATCTTTTCAATTGTGGAAGCGACTCGATAACTTGCATCGGTATAAGTACCTTATTTCTGCCTTTTTTGCCTTTGATTAAGCTATTCACATTGATTGGAAGACCCAAAGCTTTGTTTTGCTTGTTACGCCTTTGGAGATTTCCAATTGTTTTTGTTGTGACGTCAAATTTTGCTGCAATCTCCTTAATTTTGCCATGATGGGGTTTCCCATTTTTGGAGTTCTCTAATAAAAAGCAATGTATTTCAAGTCTTTGAGCATTGGTGAGATTCTTTTTGGCAGGCATACTTTACTTTTCCTTGTGATTCCCTAATGAAACTCTAGGTAGCACGGACACTTCCATGATCTAGCGTGTCCGTGTCGGACACCGACACCGACACGACACCTGACAATAGGTGTCCGAAACTCTTGAATCGGTGTCCATTATTATATTGATATTTTGCTTATTGGGAAACTCTAAGACACCTCCAAGACACTTCTATACACTTCAAGAATTTAAAATTAATAGAAGATTGATAATAAAGGTGTGAGTTGAAGAGTATTTATCATCAAAAATGAATTATGCTATCGATGTTTCTTTGAATATCGTAATATATATAATTCTTAATCTAAGTTTTATAATATATTCAATATTAATATAATATTAAAGTAATATTTCAATTAGTAATATACTTTTTCAAACATAAAATATGTATTTTATATAATTTAAATTATGTGTGTCCGTGTCCTACAATTTTCGGACTGCCGTTTCCCGTGTCCGTTTCCATGTCCGTTTCGGTGCTACCTAGATGAAACTTGTGCTACTAACCTTGTGATTCGATTGAATGCTAATAAGATAGGATGGAAGCCACATCTAGAAGAAGAAGAAGAAGAAGAAGCAGCAGCAGCAGCAAACAAGCAGCAGCAGGCTTGCCCCAGCAGCAGCGTCAGACCCCTAGCAACAGCAGAACCCCCAACAGCTTACTTTCACCACGCAGCACACCCCACCACGAGCAGACCAGAATCTGTCCAAAATCGAGCTGAAGCAGCAGCACTGTTAGCATCAGCAGCGGCACCGAGCACGGAATCGAAAACTAATCCTAGTTTTTTTTTTCTGTTTTTCTTTTGAATTCTCCTTTCCTCAGAATTCTGAGATATTTTGTGTGAGATTTGTGAATTAGGATTGTATAAGGATTGGTTTATGGAGATCCACAATTAGTGGGTTCCAATCTTATCAATGAAATCAGATGTATTTTGGGGGGAGTTTCAAATTCTTAAAAACTCCCTCCAAATCTCCCACTTGCATTTTTGAAACTTCCCTCCAATTGTCCAACTTAATCATCCGCCAGAAATTTTGGTGGGAGGATTAGAGGGGTCTAAATTTTAATTAAACACCCTTACCCTACCAATAATTCCACTATCACATTTCTTTAATATTTGTTGTTGGTTGTTGTTGGTTGTTGTGTCCTACCCAAAGAGGAAAATCTCTTTGGGTAGGAGGGAGTATCTAGTAACATGTTTAAACATAAACGGTGGGAGTAAAATTAGTTGCATCAGGATCCCATCGTCCATAGTCCTTCCAAAATGACAGGAAATTAGTAGAACATTCAAGTAGCCTTCATTCAACAACTAATACATTCAAGTAGCCTTGAGATCATTGATCTCAGCTCCAACCATTTGTCTGGTGATCTCTCAGCATTCTTTTCATTAAAAGGTAGTTTCCCTCCCACCATCCAGGTTATAGACATATCAAACAATCAGCTCAGAGACAGGATCGACCCCTCCTGGTTCGATGTAGCATCAAATCTGACGGCTTTTAATGCAAGCAACAATGACTTTACTGGTCAGATTCCTGCATCTATTTGCACCAGTTGCCGTCAGCTCAAAACACTTGATTTCTCCAACAACATATTTAATGGTCAGATTCCTTCTGGCTTAGATAGATGCTCCAAACTCGAGGTATTTCGAGCAGGTCTAAATTATCTGTCAGGATCACTCCCTGCGGATATTTATAAACTGCAGTCTTTAGTTGAGTTATCAGTTCCTGCAAACAACTTATCTGGATCCTTAGAAGATGGTATACTTGGCCTTACCAAGCTCAGGATCCTAGCATTATACTCCAATAATTTATTTGGTACAATCCCTCGAGACATCGGAAAACTCTCTAAACTAGAACAACTGAGCCTCCATAACAACAATCTCAGCGGCTTCATACCACCATCTTTGATGAACTGCACAAATTTAGTTAAACTTGTTTTGAGGGCCAATGTCCTGCAAGGTAACATCTCTACACTTGATTTCTCGAGATTGTTTAGGCTTCAAATCCTCGACCTAGGAAACAACAATTTCACGAGGAACATACCAGAGAGCATATTCTTCTGCAAGTCACTAACTGCAATTAGAGTAGCCACCAACAGGTTAACAGGAAGACTTTCAGCCAAGGTAGAGTCACTACAATCTCTATCTTTCCTTTCGCTTTCTAACAATAGCTTCACAAATATCTCAGAGGCCATCAAAAATTGTGCGGCCTGTAAGAGCCTCAGCACCCTAACACTCTCCAAGAACTTCTACAAAGAAGTTTTGCCTGTTGAAAGGAGCTTCGTAAGGCCTGATGAGTTCAAGAGCCTGCGGGCTCTTGCACTGGGAGGATGTAATTTCAAGGGTCAAATACCAGAATGGCTTGTTCAGATCAAGAGCTTGGAGGCTCTAGACTTGTCATTTAATCAAATTACAGGTATGATTCCTGATTGGTTTGACACTCTGCCGAACCTCTTCTACTTGGACTTGTCCATGAATTTACTTTCGGGACAGCTGCCATTGAATCTCAGCAGGCTTCCAGCACTGGTATCAGATAGGATCATGGACAATCAAAATTATCTTCAGATCCCTGTCTTTGTCTCCCCTCAGAATTCAAGTAGAAACGACTACAACCAGCTTGCAGACTTACCCCCAGCAATGTACCTTGGGGGTAACCTTCTCACAGAAGGTATCCCACCAGAGTTTAGTCAACTTCATAATCTTCATGTGCTGGTGCTCAGTCAAAATCACTTCTCAGGCAGCATTCCACCAGAACTCTCAAAACTCACAAATCTCGAAATGTTGGATCTCTCTCAGAATAATTTGACAGGAGTAATACCAGTTTTGTTACGAAACCTGAACTTTTTATCAGAGTTCAATGTTTCCTACAACAATCTAGAGGGACTGATACCAACAGGAGGCCAGTTCAACACGTTCACAGAATCTAGCTATGTTGGGAACCCAGGTTTATGTGGTCAGGTTTTGCAGGATGCTTGTTACCTCCAATCAGATCCAGCAACACGACATCAGGATACTGTCACTGACAAAGTAGAAGATAATCCTTTTCTACATGGATTTGTAATTGGTATCTCAAGCATCTTTCCAATTGTTATTGTAATTCGAATACTACCCCAGTATAGGCTCCTCTACAGAAACAGGAGGTGAAAGGACACCGACAACTCGACACTCAAGTTCAACTACTCCAGATGTTAGATAAGTTGTCCTGGGACATAGATATCCATATTCATCATGTTAGGCATATAGAACTCTGTAATATGAAGTGACATGTGTCGTACTATGTAATGTAGTAGTAGTTGAGCTAGTTCTGAGAAACAAGGATATGAAACTCAGACTTACAGAGGGGTGACTCAGCTACACCAAACAAACTGAGGCTGAAAGGGAAATGCTTTGAACTGCCAAACAGTTGAATTTGTAAATGAAATTTTTGTATCCAGACAGAACATAAAGTGAACTTAAATGCTTAATTCCCAAATGGAGCAAATTGAAGTTATCTGATACGAATTTGTTAGATCCGATTTGATATCCCAGGATCCAAACTAAACGTCTTTTAAGTTGAAAATAACATGACCTTCAATGTTACATGAGAGCATATATCTTTTTCGCCAAAAAAAAAAAAAGGGAATATATATCTGTGTTTTTCCTTCACTCTAAGTCTCTAGCTACTTCAACAGTCAACCTTCCTCAGCGGGAAATGTAACAACTACGTCAACCCTAAACCTTTTCTGAAAAGCAAAAGCAAGTGGTCAATCGGTCAATTATTCTCAGCTATGACTTCCAATATCTTAAAAACAAATTAAAAGCAAAACTCACATTCATCTTACCAAAAAAAGAAAGTTCCCAAAGCCATGCCTGTAGAGTTCCAAACCTCATTTTGTAACAGCAGCAACCATATTCACTTCATCTTACTGTTATATTTTTCCACATTCACTTACCAGCAAGCTTGCCATGTTCGTGATCAACACGCTCTTCTCGACCTTGCTGCTTCTTTCTCTTCTTCCCCGCTACTGAACTGGACTACCGACTCTGAATGCTGTTCCTCATGGGAGGGGATTGGTTGTGACGATACTGGTCGCGTCACCCGTTTATGGCTACCATCTCGGGGATTAAATGGCAACATATCCTCCTCACTTGGCCGTATTACAAGTCTTTCTCAACTCAATCTTTCTCAAAATTCTATTGGGTTCCTTCCAGATGACATTTTTACTTCATTGAATAGTCTTGAGATCATTGACTTGAGCTCCAACTATTTATACTGCAATGTCACAGAATATTTTCCCTCGAATTTTAGTTTCCCTGCTACCATACAGGTAGTAGATCTTTCAAGCAATAACTTCCATGGAGAAATTGAGCCTGCCTGGTTCAGTCTCGCGTCACAATTATCAAGTTTCAATGCCAGCAACAATTATTTACATGGCCACATTCCTTCATCCATTTGCATGAGATGTCCTGAGCTTAAGAAACTTGATTTCACCAACGCAGAATTTAGCGGGCAGATTCCTGCTGGCCTAGGTAGATGCTCGAAACTCCAAGTGTTTTGGGCAGGTTACAATCATCTTTCAGGGAAACTTCCTGATGACATTTACAGCCTGAAGTTTCTGGTTGAGTTATCTGTTCCAGAAAATAATATAAACGGAACCATAGGGGAGGAAATGACTGGCCTCGCCAACCTCAGGATCATCGACTTATCCTCCAACAGTTTTTCTGGCACAATCCCTCGGGATATTGGGAAGCTCTCTAACTTGAAGCAGCTTCAACTTCACATAAACAATCTCAGCGGTATTATACCACCATCCTTGATGAACTGCACAAATATAGAGAAGCTTATATTGCGTGGCAATGCCTTTCAAGGTAACATCTCTATGCTTGATTTCACGAAGCTTGTCCGTCTCCATACACTGGACCTTGGAGAGAATAACTTTGCAGGAAACATACCTGAAAGCATCTTCTCATGCAAGTCATTAACCGCAATTAGATTAACAAGCAACAAGCTAACAGGACAAATATCCCCCAAAATACTGTCACTGACCTCTTTGTCATTCCTTGCTCTTGCAAACAATAACTTCACCAATGTCTCAGAAGCAATCAAAATATTGGCAAGTTGCAAAAACCTAGCCACCCTTACTTTGTCAGGGAACTTTAACCATGAACTATTACCCACTGAGAAGGGCTTCATAGCGGCAGAAGGATTCAGAAACCTGAAGCTTCTCGCATTGGGAGGATGTAACTTCAGGGGCAATATTCCTGAGTGGCTTGCTAGCATAAAGAATCTTCAGGTTCTGGACTTGTCATACAATAAAATCACGGGCACAGTTCCAGAATGGTTCGGGACTCTGCCAAGCTTCTTCTACTTGGACTTGTCTATGAATGACCTTACAGGCAGACTGCCGGTGATGATATCATATACGGCTGCCAGTAAGTTGAATCCAATTTATCTTGAGCTTCCGGTCTTTGGGGACCCTTATCAGACAAGCTATCAGCAATACGGTGAGCTTACTGCAACTCCAGCTCTACTCCTCAAGAGAAACCAGCTTACAGGTGAAATCCCTGTTTGGATAAGCCAGTTACAGAATCTATATGCGCTGGATCTAAGTGAAAACCAACTGTCTGGAAGCATTCCACCAGAATTAAGCAATCTAACAAGTTTACAAGTGTTGGACCTGTCTCAGAACAAGTTGACTGGACAAATTCCAGCAAAGTTGCAGACCCTGAAATTGTTAACTGTGTTCAATGTGTCGTACAACAATCTCGAGGGACCTATTCCTACAGATTATATGTCTGATATGTTCACAAAATACAATTATATTGGAAACCCAGGGTTGTGTGGTGAAATCCTCCAGATATCTTGTTCTCAACACTTAGGTTCTGGAATACGAAGTACGGAGCCTGCCATCACCGGAAGTCAATACAAGAAGCTTTTCCTAGACGGATTCACGATAGGAGTTGGAACATTCTTTATAGCTGTTCTTGCGATTCAAGCATTCCGCCTCCAGAAGATCCTCTATCACAGAAAACGGAAATAGATACAATCAAGGTACGATCTCATTGCAATGGTGAATCACAAATGTATCATGTCATTCATATTCAGGCTTTCAAAAGAGTAATTTCTAAGATTTGAAGTGCCAGATAATTGGTTTTAGCATTAGACGCCATCTGAAACACCAACACATTTCTCGAACTTTCAGGATGAGCTAAATGAGACAGGAATATGATCGCAGGTATATATCATGTTTCGAAATGTACTACAGCCTAGTTGTACAATCTTCCTGAGTACAGCAGCAATTCTTGCAAGACATATGGCCCGGTTAGGTTGAATCGTACTCAATACAATGTTTGCATTAGGACAATTGATGCTCCTTACCAAGATCAGTAATGTGAAACTCTAATACCAATCTTGATGAACTGACCATGCTCATTAACTGCATGTACATATGCGTGAACTGATGCAGATCACTGAATAAAATTTCGAAAAGCAGAGACAATCACATGTAGAATCTCTGGCAAGGTGCAGTTCCGGGATTTAGGTAATAAAAACTGAAGTTCTTAGGCACCCCCTGGTCCTGCACAGCTAATTTTACAGAAGTCCCTGGAGCACTTCATCTGTCAGAACCCGGAAGATTCATACAGTTGCTGATAAGCACATAAGACTACCTCCAGCAACCAAGCAGTCAAAATCATTCGTAAAATCAGTGTTCAGCTTCACTACACAAACAACTACTCTTCCAGCCTTTCCCCTCTCTAAGGGAACTTTCACCTCAGAAACAAGGTTTCTCTGCTGCAATAGTTTTGACTGAGGAAACTGATTTATCTCTTCAAGTCCAAAGACTAAAAGAGAGTTCAGCATTCAACCACCAAGGGTTGTTAGCCACCAGAGCAGAGCAAATCGGATTATAGTTGGAACAGGTAATTACTTTTACAATATTTCAACATAATGTCCACGAGGACTACGAGAATACCCGAAGGTATCATTAATCAATTGAACGAATAAAACAGCTGATACAAGATGTCATCAACAATTGGGTGGATACAGGCCAAACACCAGCTCTCAAGTATTGATCAAGTTAATGGTTCGAAGGGAAAACGTAACTAAAAAACATTGGCAAGCTATTGCTATTCCCTCAAAACATACACACAGAGTCAGAGAAGAAAGCAACAGTATATTGTCATTTTAACAAAGATTCATTTGATTTTCTGCAAGAAGAAAGTAGTTGGAATAATGTTCAGCCTTGGATTGGATACTAGAATTGACGGAAAAAAAAAAAAACGAAAAAAAGATAGCCAAAGACTTGTAATATATCAATTGAGATCGTAGTTAAATTATTCTCTGATAAAACTTCTATTTTGACTTCAGTGGAGGAGACAAAAAGAGATTTCATCTATGCAGCTAATTCTAGATAAGAAACTTCTAGCTACGACTTTTGGTACTTGAGAATCTCCTGCGGATTCAATTCAAAGGTCTTGCATATATCAATTAGGATGGATTTGGCAAGCCCAGTATCAGTATTACCACGACGGATGAGTTCTTCTAGTTCCTTAGATGGCCGCAACACCTATTAAGAGTTCAGAAAGAAGGAAAATAGAAGGAATACAGACAATTAGAACGAAAGATAGAAAACGCTCAGTTTTTGGTTATATACTGGTAAATATCTTCACCAAACAGGATAACTATCTTCAATAACGAGCAGTTATAGTCTTTGGGTAGCACCACTAGATCTTCAACAAGGTTGAAATTCTCGTATTCTCTAATTTTAAATGGCCTTCGAACAACTCTCTCACAGTCCCACGCCTCTAATGAAAGTTTACAATACTTACAGTTCTACTATATTTCATCTTACCGTTTAAAGTCAGGCCAAAAGAATAGGTATTCTGTTAAAAAAAGTACTTTAGAACGTTTCACTAGTAGAGTGGAATGATACAATCTTGGTATATGGTTTGCTCCATCAATTGAAAAACAGCTCAGGTGCGGAAAAAGAAGATTTGAAACCTCAAAAAAATATATTGTAATGCAGACTTTCTGATCTGGCCTGAAAAGAGGGAAACCCAACTAATTACGAAAGACTACTCCATTTGTTCCAAACACGTATAGTCAGCTCTCAGCTGTCATAGGATCTTTAATATTGTATACCTAATCACAGAAGGGAATTTTATGTGGCAGTCATCACAGCTAATTAGCAGACTTTATTTTTCGCAAAGAGTATAATTATGGTTCCTTACCCATGGTAACACTGTTAATTCCTGATTTCCGTGTTGGGATATATCCTTGTCCTCTGCAGTATCTTTCTTGATATCAACCCCAGGTTCTGAACCATCTGAGACAAGGTGGAGAAGCTTTTCGCTGCCCTGGAAAAGTACAAACAATATATCTCTTTCGTTCAATGCATTAAACAGGGAGAAAGGAACAGGCAATGATGTCTGTGAGTCTCTCTGAGGTAGTCGCTCACAAATGGTTTTTATGTTGTACAAAATATTTGTCCTTATTTACTTTGTACAACTCAATTAAGATACTTATCTCAATTGCAGAATAGCCTGAACTCATATTTGTTGCAAAAATAAAACATTACAATCCGTTGCAGAAACTTGAATTTTTTAGACAGCTACAGAACAAACATAGAAATCAGTTTTAACAATCAAACATGCTATCCAATGACATATAGAGTCCAGAGAGAAGCCAATGAATTTAACCACTAAGTCATGTCCTCCCAATGGAGCCAAAGACTACTTATTCTTTGGTTTTTGGGATATAATGGAATAAAGCAAAATAGCTCATAAAACTGTCTCTGCTTCTTATTTTGTGAAGTAACAGTCAGTCGGTGCGATTCTCGACGCAATTTTCAATTTGGGTCATCCGTGCGCAGCCTCTCTATGTTTCAATAGGGGTAAGGCTTGCGTGCATCCGACCCCCCCTTACCTCGCCTTATGGTTGGAGTCTTTAAGGCATTGGGGTTAAAGATGTTGTTGATTTCCTTCACTAGAATTCATTCCCTTGTCACAATTCTCTGTTAGATGATCAAGCCAACTGGAAAGTCAACAGTTCTACTGCTCCTCCCGCCTCCAATCAGGCTTGAGCACTCTGCATTAACCTCATTCTAAGTTCTAGTATGACATCATACATCAAACATTGAAGTTACAGCCACCTGTGTTCTTTCACATTTTTTAGGGTTTGATAGAACTGTAGCTAGTCCGCTAGTCGTAGCTATGCCGCCTATTCTCTCAAAATTATTCATGTGAAACCTAATTTCAATCAGCATGACAACAGAGACTGATGGCAACATGTGATCCACGTATTCAAGTAAATGTAAGAAAATTTAAAAAGGCTGAGAAGGAAGTGCAATAGATAATTATGTGCAGACCTGCAAGGCACGCCAATGAGAGTATGTACGATAAAGCAGCCAGAAGAATGGGATATTAGGAAGAGGCAGGACCTACCATTAAACAAGTGACATAAAGATCATAAAAGAATGCAAAAAATCCTCAACAACAATTCACAGGTGTAGATATATACCATAAAGACAGTCGATACAGGAAGCAATGCTGCAGAGCCATACAAATACTTATTGTGGATGATCGCACCACTGTGAAGCACCATACCAAGGTCTTTAATTAGGAAAACTAATTTTAAGGGAGATAAAAGTCTACATCATAAAGATAAAAGAGTTTATCAAGACTTGAATGCCATAGTTATATCAAAACTAGCAACAAAAAGGAGGCCGAGAAGAGGAAGGCTGAACCAAGAACCCCACACGTGGAGATAAGAGACAAGGAAGCATCAAATAGAGACATGTACCTCATAGCAATATGACGTAATCTCCGGCGAACAAGCCTTGCGTTCAAACTGCAGCATAAATAAAAAAACATTATGTTGGAAATCCTGAATTTAACATATCTTTGAATTTGGGATTCGCGGTATCTTGTACTTTAAGATTGTCATTCCCTTAAGAGATACTAACCAAGCCTTCTCATAGCAGCAGAGAGTACAATTATTACACCATGCAAAAATGTAGGGTTGGTTTTTATTATTGTTATCACACTCTTAGAGGAATGTGTCATGTGGGAATATCTGAAACTATTGTTTAAATCAAAGAGCAATGAGAATACCTTGTTGGATATGTAACTTCAAGTCCAGTGACATCCTTAGATATAGACTTCAGGAAGATCTCCGATGGCTTGACACGAGCAAGCAACCACACACCCACACTGCATACAAGTTTTAGCTCAGATTAGTGAGATATTTGAAGTAGCCCTAAAAATAACCACAGTTAAGAGAAAAATTTACATCAAAAGTACCCATGAATCTTGTTCTTGAGAGATCCTTCGGGTGCTTTCTGAAGACCCGCCCAAGCCGTATTCATCTAATCAATCACGAAGATAAATTCTGCACAAATTAGAAGTAGCTAATTTGGCAATCAACTCTGAAATAATCATAGTTTAGAGTTCATATCATGTTCAAAATTAAAGCAACTTATTGGGACCAAAATTAACTAAAACTAACGATATGCGGATAAGCATTGTACTATATATCAATATCTTCACATTGATGCAGGGTTGTACTAACTCTAGTCACTCACCTAATTCTTCTTTGGCTAGTTGGACTTGTGCATCACAGCATCATAACAATCAAGCTATAATGAGAAGCTCCAAACTTCTTTATTATTATGAGCATTATCAGCTCCAACTACAAAGGCCTCATGTCCTCATTCACAAGTTATAAAAGAAGTACCCCTTATGATCTTTAAGCCCACAATTCACTCATTCCAGCTTTCAACAGAGACTACAACACAGGGAAGGTGGGGGGGAGGAGGGAGGTTGGGGCTAAGACAAAACGCAAATGTCACAATTTGCACCTTTTTTCAGTATACTCGAAAACACTCAAATGTTACATTCTAAGCCTTTTGTATACCTAGTTATACAGCAGCAAGTCTAGAGCGTGTTGGCTTCTTGGTTAAGGATGAAGTAATGAGTACAATAGTTTCAACGTTCAACCCACCCCCACCCCCCTACAAACCCATCAAATATACTCGCATTCCGCGCCCTTATAACCCCATCCCCAATCATCAAATGTCACAATTTGCAGCTTTTCCTGTAAACTCGAAACACTCAAATGTTTCATTTTAGGCCTACTCTATAGCCCCATACCCACTATATGCATCAAATGTACTCGCATTTGCGCACCCATATAACCCCTCCCCTCCCCCAATAGTATACTACAGAAGCAACAAATTTGCATCAAACATAACTACGATTAAACAATGCACTGAGATAACAATGAATACCCCATTTTTCGCCCGCAAATACTTCCAATGTTCAAACACCCCCCTCCTACACACACCTCATATGCATCAAATGTACTACAGAAGCAACAAATTTGCATAAAAAATAACTACGATCAAACAATGCACTGAGAAAACAATGAGCTTAATTGCAATACGCCAATTTTTCGCTCGCAAATAAAAACATTATAAACAGATAATCAACAAGAAAAAAATACAAAACCAAATAAAAAATACGAGTAAATATTCAAAGAAATAGAGATAAAGAGAGAGACTTTATTCGAGACGAAATCGACGAGGAGCTCGGCATTGGCGGTAACAGGCTTAGAATCGGAGGAAAGAGACTTCCATAAACCCTTCAATGTCGCCGGAGTTGTTGAGCTTGATGAAGAAGATTGAGCTGAATTTGGTAAAACTTGATCAATACATCTGCTGAAACACCATGTTCTTCCCTTCACTGGAAACACAACCAATCTTGCCCTCATAATGATGAACCCTAGAAATTTTTATTGATTTGGGGATTAGGGTTTTAGGGGTGTATAAAGTATAAACCCTAGAAAAAAAAATTATGAAAATGGGGATTTTAAAAATTTTGATCGCTGACTAATAAGTGGAGAAGTAATGGAAGAGGAGAGAGAAAACGGCGGGAGAGCGGGGGGTTTGTCATGTGCTTTACTTGCTTCTAATTCAAGTTCTAACAAACGAGTTAAGTTTTAGATCGACTCAATCAAAGTTCGGTTTTGTCAAAATTAGTCACGAACTTTAGTATGGTCATATTGTGTTTTTAGTCTACTAGATCAAAGTCAGTATTTCAATTTTATTAGATTGGATTTATGTTTTATTGGTATTGGTAAAATAATTCACGATTGTGTAGAAATGATTTAGTTAACGATTTAGGGTTAAGGTAGTCAAGGTTGTGGACTTGTGGTCATCATTTGGAGTAGTCGGAGTTCTATTTTGTTCAAGGACGGAAACTGTAAGCGAAGGTGGAGCCTAATCTCTTAGAGTTCGATCTAACTCATCCCGACTTGCTATACTCGAGGCTGACTCATCCTATGGATACACGAATAGACGCGTTCAAGCAAGAATTTTTGGGAGATGAATGATACATTAATCCTTTTCAATGTTCAGAATTTGATTTGAGTTCCTTGATGGTAATTGCCAATCTCAGGGAATAGAGGTTTGTAGTTGTGCCTACAGCCTCTAGGTAAGAAACAGGCTTCCTCCCCCCCCACCCCCAAAAAAAAAAAGAAAAAAAAAAAAAAACTCAACCACAGTTGCTCCAAACTTATGCAGTACAAAATTGAGAGAACACAGATCGAACTTCATTGAACAACACATGAAACCTATTTAGACTCCTACTTGAGATTGGCACATCAATACAGATCGTGTCTTTGCCAATGAGCACAAATTCACAACACGGCAATGAGCCGATGAACAAATTGAATCAATGAATTAAGAGATCACAAAAACACACTCACCAGTCACCACCTTACATTTCAGTAACTCGTAAAGGCCAACAATCATACATACTACCAACTATTGAACATTTGGGAAGACCAGCTTCCAAACTGCATACGAGATTCATTCATCCTCTGCTATGAAGTTTGGTTGCTCACCCTGGCAAATGTATTCATCACAAACTGATGCTGATGCCCAGCCCCTTCTTAACCGAATTATATCTTCAGTGAAGGTAGATCCTGATGACCCGATGAATACACTAGACATCGCGCATATTGTTTTATCCAGCATGGCTTCCACCTTCACAATGCAAGGCATCAAGAATCAGAACCACTAGGGAAAGTTACGCTTCTGTGGTGAATGCATGAAAATTGGAACACAAAAGAAACACATAATAACTGAATTATACTAGTCATATATGAGGATAACACAAAGAAAACGGAACACTAATTTGACCTGTAATACTATGGGAAGCGGTATTGTTCACGGTAGTTCAAAACAAGTCTCGACATGGAACTTGCTGTAAATGATGGGAGTTATCCACTTTGTTCTCGGCTTTTAGTGCCGTCTTGGATTTGGGTCATTTATTTGGCCAAATGAGTATATGATCGACACGAGAAAGCTTGGACACAGAATTCTGAAGCATCAAACAAATGAGTATATGATCGACACGAGAAAGCTTGGACACGAGGCTTAGCAATCAATGCACAGAGTATGCCGACGGAATACACAGGCCTCTAGCAGGTAAGTCTTAAAAACAATAAGAACCACCATTCATTAAAAAAAAATAAAAAAAAAATAAAAAAAGACCTACACTACACCCCATGAATTAAAGAAGTTTTGAATGTTCAATTAGCAGGCAAACAAAAGCAGTAAGAAAATAATTTTCAGTGAAGTATGTCACCTGGGGATCCCCGCCAAGACCATGTCTATACAGCAGAGCATCCCATTTCTCAGCTGAATTCCGCGCTGGTCGCTGAACAAGTGGTACAGTCTTTCCATCAACAACGACTAGCGACTGAAGTAATCCTGTTTCACTATCTGCAGCATCCGTGGAAAGATAGATCACCGGTGTGTTGGCTCTTTGAACAACCCTTGCAATGCAGCTTGCAGCTTGAGGAACAGAGAAAAAGCAGCTTGGATTTTTGGCATTACTGAGAATCCATGAAGACAAAATTAGAGGTTTTCTAGTGGAATTGAAATATGCATTGCCTCGTTAAACAAGACAAGCTAATTACCCACTATAATGGAATAAATTACCAGCAGATAAAAACAGTTTTGTTTTACAGAGACAACACACATAAAACAAGACATATTGAAGTGTATATACCACAAAAATCTACAACGGTGAAAATCACAATCGTCAAGTCGTCAACTAATGAAAAAAAAAAAAAAAAAAGCTAATGAACTTACATATATCAGTTCCGTCATCTGCTTTCAGTGAGTCAAACACCCTTGCACCACAAAAATTCCATTTAACTACCATGGACTTACACAGGTCAATCAAACACTAATATGCTACGTGGAATATATTATCTCGAAGATGTTAAGATCCAACTTGCCATCAATTTACCACTCTTTACGACAATCAAACAGATGAAGACCAGCCTCTATTGTTCAAAGGTGAGCAGGTGACACACTATGCGGCCTCTCTTTATTTTATATATAAGGTACTAGGCGAATAGATGGGCTGAGAAATCACATACACCACTTATTTGTTCAGACAAAAACAGTGTTCGACCGTCATACAACCAGCATCTAAGCATAAGCAGAAACACAGCAACATACATCTAGGTACTTCTCTGAGAGAATGTATGATACACAGCAAAATAAAATTGCCAGAAATTACGGCCTCTAAGCAAAGATTTAAATTATACAGCAGCTTTCTTTTAAAGACAAAACTTGAGATAACTTCAACATGAAAAGAACAATAGGCTTTGATATTTTCAAAAAAAAAAAAAAAAAAAAAAAAAAAAAAAAAAAACACAATTGGCAAGGAGCAAAATAAATGGATCAAGATAGTGAAAATCAACGGACCAGATATAAAGTGATAACAAAAAAAAAATCATGCGTTGACTAGAAATAAACTACAGAGGACCAGGGTAACGAACATACCAAAATTTTAACCAGCCATGCCTTCGGAAATGAAGGGCTACGTAGTTCTTGCCCAAAAAAGTTTGAACAAAACGCTGGGCGGTGAGCATTATTAGACGACTGGGTTCAACCAAAGTTCTGCACTTGTGAGCAATAGGACCTCCAGGCTGCATCACCCAATCCTTCTCGACATCAGCAAAAAAGACGTCTCCAATAGCAATAACCGCATCAGAAGACGAAAACGTGCTCCTGACGTCCTCAATTGTCCTTTTCTTTGGTTTCTTCACATCTTCCCCCCAAGGTGACTGAAGCTTAGGCAAGGACAAACCTAGAGATTTCAACTTCTTGAGATGATCATCATCAACATAACAATCCTTAAAGTAGCATATGAACTTATCAATGCGCATTTCCTTCTTCTTAGCCTCAGCAAACTCTTCAAACGTTACAACCACATTCTTTCCCAAACACTTGTTGATATGGTCAATATCTAATACCTTATTAAACTCATAATCAACCTTATGGCTCGGGATAACCAAAACCCTACCCAAAACAGCAGCAAAGAACATATGCTTCTCTAGGCAAATCAAGTGGTTCGACATTTGGCCCGATAAACAAATGGCAAACAAGTACTTATCCGAGCTCGGATTCCACTCAATGGTTCTCCTCTCTGCCAACTTCTGGTCCACTTTGCCACACATATCAAACCCACCCTCCATAAAATCATCATTTCCAACTCCCAACTCTGAAACATTCCCATTCTTATGGGTTGACAATAAAACCTTCTGAATTTCCTTATTCAACATCATCCCATCATAAACCTTAGCTTTCAATTCCTCGAAAACCGATTTCTCGACAGGCATTCCACTCAAATTCAAGTACCCAAAAGTGCTATTATCATCATTACTACTATTACTACTATTCAATGTAGTAGTATTTGATCCAACTGCTAATGAAGCTTGCAATGTACGATTCAACAAAGAAATTAACCCTAATTGCTGGTCTTTCAAAAGATACAACGCCCTTAATTCAGCTTCCCTCATTTGATCAGGAGGGGAATTAATCAATCTAACATCCCACACACTTGAATTATGCAATCCTAACGAAAAATAAAGCAAAACTAACAATGGTATTAAGATCACCAAAAAAAGATACCTCTTCTTCTTGAAGCTACCGAGATCCGGCCTAAAACGACGCCGCAGAGACGCCCCGAAACCCTCATCATCAATGTGAAAAGGGGCATAAGAGTGAGAATTCGAGGTTGTTTTCGCGGTGTTATTTTGGTGGATCAAGTTTCTGCGATCCTCATTCTCATCATCTGAAGAAGTATTCTCTCTTCCAACCTCCTTCATCATCACGCTAACTCAAATACTCGATCAATGCAGTAAATTCTGGTGAAATTTCACCGAATTCTGGGTAAGTAATGCATACCCAGTTGATAAATTGAATAAAGATTCGAACTTTGTATCTGGGTATCTGAGAATTGGGATTATAATTGAACTAATAGTGCAAAATCAGTGAGTTTTGGGGAAAAAATGCATACCCAGATGAGAAAATTGGACAAAGTTTCGAACTTTATTTCTGGGTATCTGGGAATTGAGATAATAATAATTGAATTAATAGTGCAAAATCAGTGAATTTTGGGGAAATAATGCATACCCAGATGAGAAAATTGGACAAAGTTTGGATTATGATTGAAAGTAATGTGGGATTTGAGAATTTTGGTGGAAAATTATTAAAAGAGTGATCTTTACGATTATTATCAGTTGGTAGTGTGTGTTGAGTGTAAGTAGAAGAGTG
This sequence comes from Spergularia marina, assembly GCA_963680865.1. NCBI lineage: Eukaryota > Viridiplantae > Streptophyta > Magnoliopsida > Caryophyllales > Caryophyllaceae > Spergularia > Spergularia marina. The sequence continues at coordinate 6,873,816 of OY804544.1, read as the reverse complement.
AAGAGGATTGATCAGAACGATGCGGTGGTTAAGCTTGGCTTCGCTTGAGACGAGAAACTAAGGAGGTGTAATGATGAAGCTTCAATGGGTTCGTCGGTGGAAGGAAGACGTCTGTTGACACTCGACTGACTTGACAAGATCACAAGTAGTTTACGTCATTATTAGACTCACTAAACTAATTATGGAGTAGTATGTAGTTTTGGTTTTGGAAACTGATAAATGAAAACCATTTTTTATGGTTTTAAAAAACGGGACTTTGGTTTAAAAAAAAAAAACTGAAAACTGAAAACGACACCAAACAGGTCCTTATTACTTGTGCAAAAGAGAATCGGGTGGACGGAGGGATTTAAGTCTCATAAAAGGCGGTCTCTCAATAATTTATTGAGAGACTAGTATACAGTGTTATAAAGTGCCTCTTTTTACATTGTTTGTAACTATGGTAATACTTTTAATGATCGTATTAATCAACAATTATAAATCACATTATCTTAGAGGATACCATCATATAAATTTATCTAAAATTTATAAAGTAATCCATTTGCAAATCTTAGATTAAGTATTAAAGTCCTAACTAAAACGAGCACCAAAAGTAGTATAACGGTCACTAGTTATACAAATGGGGTCACGACGAAAATAAGTCTATCAATAAATTATTGAGAGACGGTCACTCATAAGACCTACTGTTATTTTCAATTTTATCTTAACTTGGAAATTAAATCCCTCGTCAATTTTAACTTTTCGTAAATTTGCAGTTTTATAGCATTTATTTTGGGATTTTTCTTATTTATCCAATATATCAATAAAAATTGTTTATCCAATATATGATAAGTTGGAATATTCTGATCTACCGCGTGTTAAATCTACCCCATATGATGATATGGTATGACATATATGATACCATTACTAACCCTAAGTACTAGCACTAATATATTTCCCCCAAATATCAAATCACCCAACTCATTAATTTACCCAAACCAAATCAATTTTAACCCACTGTCACCCACTGTATCTTTAACATTCATCTAGTTTGGTTATTTGTTGATCAACTTAGAAATGTGGGCCTTTTGTTATGTGTGAATAATTGAACGTCTGGGTTCTTTGATTTGGGGAAGATTTCTTTCATTCGATTATGAAGAAGTAGGAAGGAGATAAAGAAATGAAGGCCACTTGTTCCTTCGTATTAGAGTGAAAATTAGACAACAATCAGAGATTATAAAGGTTTGTATTGTTATTACTTTTACTAATTTGATTGTCAATTGCATGATTCATGAGGAATGGTTGAGACTTATATGCTATCATAAATGTTTTTATATGCTATTTTATAAAGGAAAATTTATGGGAATCACTCTCAACTTTCACCATTTTTTGGGGAACCACCTTATTAATTTTTTTTGTGGAAAACCACCAAATATAAACAAAACCAAGGGGTGGAACCACCCCCTTACCCAAACCACCCACCCAACACCTCTAACCACCACCCGTCAACACCAACCACCACCTTAGCTACCCTCGACACCCCCAACATGGTCGTCGATCGCCGGTTACCATGCTTGTAGCGGTCGGAAACCGAGAAGAAAGAGAGGATGGAGGGAGAGAGAAAACGGTCGTGGAGGGTGGAGGACATGGAGCCGGGGGAATGTGGTGGTCGGCGTGGCCTTGTCGGCGGTGGGTGGTGGCAGTGGCGGCAAGAATGGTGGTGGCTAGTGGTCGTTAGAGGTGGTGAGAGGGTGGTTTGGGTAAGGAGGTGGTTCTACCATTTGATTTTGTTTATATTTGGTGGTTCTCCACAATTTATTTTAATAAGGCGGTTTCCCAAAAAATGTTGAAAGTTAGAGGTGGTTTCCCACAAATTTTCCTTTTGTAAATTTGGCTTATCTTTATCGGAAACATATTTGTTTTTCAAATAAGTTAATTATCAAGGACTCTCCTGGTTGATGGGCTCATAGGAAATTATTCCAATTCCAACATATTCTAAAATCTAAATTATTATTATTACTCCAGTAAGGAAATTTTCTTGAGTGAGAGAAGCGGGCCGACTTACCAATTACCATGCCCCTATAGAAATCGGTTTACTACATTGAAATTCACTATATAACAGCTGCCCGTTTTCCCCAACTTACGCTATCTAGAGTTGGGTTGTACAAGATTGAGTAAATGGGATATAGTGCTGTTGCCATTTCTTAAATGCTCGCCTGTCTTGGAAACATTGGCTTTTCCCGAGGTTACTTCTTTTTTGCTTTGCTCGAGTATCGTACATACATCGCATGATATTCTCCAAGAGTAAACTACAAAGTTAGGGCCTCCGAAAATGTAGCTTTAAGGACTTCAAGTTCAAAGTTATTCCACATATTCCATTTCTCCGTTACACACTTACAATCATTAGTCTATTGTCTAACTTGGCATATGGGGCGTTCAAATGAGTGTTGGATCTTATACTTTCGGATTTTGTCAATTTAGGGTCATTACTTTTCCAAGTCTCGTTTGAGTACCAATCTATATCATTTTGGACCATTATGGTTTGCGTCGTGGGCAAATGAAAAGCTTTGTGTTGGCAAACCAGGAGATCGAAATTGATCCAACTTCACATGTTATGACTTGAGATATGTGAAACCTCAAAATGACCCCAAAAAGACTCAAATTCCCAACACGAAACTTTCTCTAATCATCCACTACCCAAAACAACTCAATTTGTATTGACCCAAAGTCAAATCAATCTTTAATGACCCCCAAGGCCTCAACTCTTGGATAGCACAAAATAATATGGACCCTAACGTGAACTCCCCAGATCTGAACCCTGATTTGACACAATCTAAATCGAGCAGACCTGAAGTCATTTTGACTGGTCAAGTTTGTCGGGTTAGACTTTAAGTGTTTAAGTGAAATTGGATGGAAAATGTGTGTTTAGATCCTTAACGTTAATTTACTTTTAGGTCCTTATGCTACATTTCAGAGTAGTCCAAGTTCTAACTTTGTAGACTATTCTATATACGCATGTAACTGTAGTTTTTATTGTTGTCTTATATTCTCCAGGGATTATTCTATAGTTGTCCTGGTATCCCTTGCAAGGAAATTGTTTTACTCTTATTTTTTAAGTTGCAACTTATGTAACCTCCGTTTTTATTGTTGTCTTATACTCCTTAGGGGTTATTCTATCAGCGTCCCCGCAAATCAAAAAGTAGGGATGCTAAGTTGGTACATCAGTTATGCAGTACTCATACTCACAAAACGTTCAGCAGCTCTAATGTCAAAAGTATTGAGATTTTGAATTACTGGGTTTCCGAACGGAATTTCTCATCAAAATTGTAACATCTGTAGAGGAATTGGTTGTACGTTTAAGTGGTGGAAGTAAAGAAAATCCGGAGTTGCTTGAGAGCACATTGAAAAGGCTGCCAAGGGCCTCAACCGCTTGTTCAACTCAAGTTCGATGATGAATAATGTTCTTTTATTTTCCCATTAGGACACATCAAATGCTGGTATGTAATTTGTGTTTATTATCCGTTGTATGATGGTAGGAAAAACTTGTAATTGGAACAAGGTGGAACTTAGTGTCAGAGTTCTTGAATTTGCATATTTACATCAATATACCTCTCCGCCGCCTCTATCCACCGCTCTCTGCTCGTCTCCGGCGTACAATATTTTCCTCATTTGTGGCGCATCTATAATTAAGGTATGATTTGTTGAATTTAACAACAAATTCCTCGATTTTTAGGGTTTGATTTGATTAAATTGATTATTTTAAATTTCTAATGAATTTTTGTTATAAGTTGATGCTGATATGTTTGTTTTGGATTGAATTTAGGGTTTACGGCGGCATTTTAGAAATCGGAGCAAATACGGCGGCGATTCGACTTGCGAGCAACTACGGCGACCAAATCTGGCGGCGATGTGGCGGTGCTTTCGAAGTTTCGCCAGATTTTATCGCCAGCTCTCCGGCGATATTAACGGCGACGAAATCCGGTAAATATCTCCGACAATCTATTCATTTTCTTTCAAAATTCAGATTTAAGTTTTGTTGTGGCAGATTTATCGACGACATTCATTTTCGTTTAACTGTGTAATTATTCGTCGATTAGATTTGTTCGGAAATGTCACCGGTCTCGATCCACGCTGCCGCCGTGCTTCTCATATTGCAATTTTCGTTTGATTTAGTTTGATTCAATCTGTTGGTGTGTGATTTTATTTGATATTTTGTGTGATTCGATTTGGTATGGTGTGTGATTTAATCTTCCTAGTGTGTGATTCAATTTGTTAGTGTGTGATTGTATTAGTTATCGTCTGTGATTCAATCTGCTAGTATGTAATTGTATTTGGCACCGCATCGTGTGTGATTGTATTTGATTGATTTTGTTTGTGAATGACTGAATTCTGATGGGTTAATCAGGTTTATGGTGACATTGCTTTGCATATAGTCGTAATCGTTTGGTGGTTGCTGGGAAGTTGAGTGTTGTCTTTTTTTCCCTGGTACAGTACACTTTTAGCCCCGGTTCCTGTCATTTGGCAGTTTCTGGTTTGATTCAAGTTTAGTCTTTTTTCTGGTGGTTGCAATAGTTTGTTGATCGAGTCACACTCGGCAGTCTTTGGAGATATATCTGTCACGATGGAATCGACCATAGTTCCATTGTTATTCAAATGATATGATGTCAATTGCATTTCTGTTTGATTCTAGCTGTTGTGTGGATAAAATTGATCATAGTTCCATATGATGAGTGATATGCTCAAGCTTTAGTTCGTCATGTAGACTTTGTCAATCCGAGGTTTTGTGTTTGGACTTTAGAGTTTTTTGCCGCTTCTCTGTTCAAATTATTGCTTGCTTGTTACCGATTCAGCCTAACTTGTTGAATGAGTGAAGTAGAGGATTTTAGCGTTTGTATTTACTTGGCGTGATGCAATTAGTTAGTGTGATATTGACGAAATCAGTGTGATTCCATTAGTTGTTGATGTGTGATTCTGAAACTATGGTGTTATTCTATTCGTAGTTGATGTGATACTGATAATATTGAGTGTTATTCTGTTTGTAATTGATGTGATTCTATTAGTAAGCTGGCATGATTCTTGCTGGTAGTCTTAGAGTTGGTAGTTACATGCTTTTTAGTAGCTAGAATAATTTGGCAATTAGTGATTATACTTTCGTTATTTTTAAACAGGTTTGTTTCAAATTTTGAAGCATAGAGTAATTCATAGAAACGAGTAGTAATGGATATCTGGTTTTACTTTTCCCGATGATGGGATTTGAGATGGTATCGAAGTAAGCTTAAGTGAATTGTAGTAAGTAGGAACAACTACACTTCTCAATTAGCTCTTTGATTTTTATGATTTTACTGCAAACTTTGGCCTAAACATGTTTCTTATTTTCTGTCAGAGAAACGGATTGATCTTACTATTTTTTTAGTTGATTTTGTGTGAATCGTTGGTGATTTTTTTTATTTACGGCAAACTTTGAGCTGATTTCGGTCTTCGCCTGATTTAGGGCGAACTTCAAGTTAATTTGGGGGAGTCTCTAATATAGTAATATGTTGTGTGCATGCTACAAGAATGCTGACTTGTTCTTAGATCATGTTATGATATTGTCTTATAAATGCTAGTATGCTACTGTCATCCGCTCATTTTTAGATGTTTAAATGGATTGACCTTTTGCTGTGGAAATTGGTGTTACTTTGCCCCTGAGTCTGCGTTTGTCTATTATGTTGCTATTATATAGTCTTCTAGCTCAACTGGTAGAGCGCCTGTCTAATAGACGGAGGGTGTAGGTTCGAATCCTACGTAGACTAGATGTTTAGTTGAGGTTTGAATGTGTAAACTTGATAGATTTGGACCCTGATAGCGAGAATTTCTGCAACATAGGAATCGTATGATCATATGAAGTGATGTAGTTATATAGATACTTGGAGGAACTTAACACCCTTTTTAGTGCATGTTGCACATACAAATCAAAACTCAATGTCACTGCTATCAACTCAATGTCGCTGAGTAGTAATAACTTACTAACAATGACATGACACGAGTACTTGACACCTACACCACACCCAGACCCCATGTCGGCTATGAAATATGTCAGAAATCTATGTCACTCGTCCACTACCACCAAGCAAAGGCACAAGCTAGTTTAGAGTTTTCAAAGTCGAAGAAATCGATACTCTGACCAAGATAGGATCGCAACAACCTGATCAGCCCAAGAACCTGAAATTTTTGAAGCATAAGACGAACAAGCAAAGTTCAGTACATACACACCGAGATATTTCTGCAGATTTGAAATGATGACCAGTCCCTGAAGGTCTTGTTCTTGTCATTGTTTAATGTCGCAAGGGACACAAACTAACCACCGAAAGTTGTCTTAAAACTGGAAGGGCAGAGAGAAACTTACTTCCTCAAAATAAGGTCGCCAAGCAAGTGTAGCAGTCTCCCACTCTCTATTTGTTTACCATAACTTACACGAGAAATCCCTCAAAAGCAACGCACGAACCACCTTAATCCATAAGCACGCAATAACCAAAAAATTCGCTGTTAGTTTAAGGCCGATGTGGGAATTGAACCCACACCTTGTGCATCGCACACGCTCTACCCCTTTGAGCTAATCGGCATTGTGACAAGAAATAGTACATTACGAACTATCCAAAAAAGATATGACAGGTGCGTCAAGCAGAAGGCTAAGAAAGGGCTGCCAGCCCATGTTTCCTGCACACCAACGCATTCAAAAAATATCACACACACTAACCAATAGATTTATACACCCGAGAGCTAATAGAATCTCACACACAAACTAATAGAATCACACACACAAACTAATAGAATCACACACACTAATCTATCGAATCATACACATGAAATAATAGAATCACACGCGTCAGCTAATAGAATCACACAATAACAATATAGTTGAAGACGCACTAACTAATAGAATCACTCTTACTTACCAATGGAATCACACGCAAGAAAATAAAATTACACCCACTCACGAATAGAGTCACACACAATAACGAATAGAATCACACAAATCACACACATTAACGAATAGAATCACACACACTCACGAATAGAATCACACACACTCACGAATAGAATCACACACACCTAACTCACGGAATACACACCAACAATGAACCCACTGTGATTCTAAACGTGACACCAGGCCTCAATCACACAAGTTGAGTAGACATGTCAGTACTTCAAATCATATGAACAATAAAAGAAAGCAGCCTTACATGGTGTCACCTCTTAATCTACTAGAGAATTGAAACTATGATTCTAGACATCAAAGAACTAATAGAATCACACCAAAGAATCACATGCTTTAAAACATAGAGTACATAGAGTGTACTGAATCACACACACGAACTAATACAATCATTATAATGGAATCACACTCGATATCATTCACGGGTATACGTTGGGGTTCACCTGTTTATACAATGTTATGCACTATTGCCTGCAGACTCCCAACAGACCTGGACAGCAAGGTAACACCCTCAATGCCCCTGTATCCAATCCTGTCGTGTCGCTTGGCATTCGCGTTACCTAAAGTACAAATACAATTCCTCAATCAATCAATACAAATATAAACCCGCTTGCCAATCTAAGAGTAGAGGAGTACAGTGTATGTCAAGTTTCCAATCCAGCAAATAATCAATACATAATACTCTCCTTTGACTCAACATTCTGAAACCTAGCAGGAAGTTGTTGCACTGTATCCTAGCAAGTTATACCAGGCATAACTTTATGGCCTATGGGAAAAGTGGATTGATGCAAAAAGTGGTAATTTAGAATTACAATCACAATCCCGTATAAATTTTTACCCAATTAAATCATAGGGTAATAAAGCACCAAAAATCTAATAGAATTTTGTACGACATGAACAAACAATCAAAGAACATGAAACCCTAGATCCGGAAATAATTAAATCAATTGACCAAAAAAAACCAACCTTTGTTATCGATTTGTAAGTGTGAATCCATTATAATGGTTCAATGGTATGATACTTTAAAACATAGAGTACATAGAGTGTACTAACCGATGTGATTCCATAGACTAACCTTTGTGATTCTAGTCTAACCAATGTGATTCAATTTTTTTTACAGTGTGATTCAATATTCTATATAATCATACACACTATCGAATAACACACGATAACAAATTGAATCACACAGTATAAACAATTGAATCACACACCATAAACAATTGAATCACACACACCATTATAAATAATACTCCCTATATACAAAGATTAAATACATGACGTCTGAACCATATATACATGATACAATGTATATACGAAGTATATATAATAAAAATGCAGAGGCAGCAGGTGAAAATGGCACATTATGAAATGGCAGATTATGAAAAATACGTGAAAATAATATGCCATTTCCAAAAAAGACACACGATTGTGATTCAAAAAAACAACGAATTTGTGTGATTCAATAGACAAAATAATGTGATTGAAAATTCCATTCTAAAATCAAAATCGAAGGAAGAGTTTGTGTGATTCAATAGTCAAAACAGTGTGATTACAAATTCCATTATAAAATTGAAATCAGACAGAAATTAAAAAAGGATCGAATTTGGGAATTTGCAAAAAAATGGATGAAATTTTTGATATGTTCTTCGTTTAATCAGTATAAAACTCTAGTGTTCATACTCAATCAACAAAAACAACCAAAAAATGCAGCCAATTCGAAAAAATGTTAATCGAATCCACTAAAAGATTGTTCAAAATTACCCTGTTCATCGTTTTTTTGATGATGCATAGCAAATCGAAGCCTTCATTCCTTGCAACTGCTACAAATTCTTGATTAATTTAGGTTATAATGGAACCTATTATTTTAGGGTTTGATTTGGGGATTTCGTATAGAAGAGAGAGGAAAAGCAGGGAAGAAGAGAGGAGAATTTTTAGAGAGAGAAATGTGTTTGAGAAAATGATGTAGGTCTCGCTTACTCCTGACTCTATTTTTTCTGTGCGTGTCTTTGGCCGCATCTGAGCCCTTCGTTTCCTTTAGATCCTACGGTCCAGATGAGGACTCATGGACTCACCAGAGTAGGCGGACTCATCTGAACCCGCCTGTATATATATATATATATATATATATATATATTATATAATTACCGGTACATTTCGCAGTTTTTTAGACCGTCCACATCAGCGACACGTCATAGCTGACGTCAACACTTCGTAATTTAGGCAGTAAAATCTACCGAAAAAACAATAGTTTCCGTAAATAAATAAATCTACCGGATTTACAATTCTATTAAATCTAACTATAAACAGAAAGAATAAATACAGGCATAAAATAAAAATTGCATTCATACGTAACTTTCCAAATACCTTCTTAAATTGTCTCAACTACAATATGAAAATATTTCAAACAGAGGAAACCATATCTCAACAATTATAGCCGATAAATAAGAAAGAATTTACGTGATTGCCTAAATTCTTAAACAATTTCATACAATAGGTTTATGAACAATATCTCTTCCCTTATATGAAATTGCGGTTGTATTTTTAGGGAAGTATAATTTATCATTTCCTAAATTGACGTCAATATATTTTGCGGAAATGTTCTCCACCAACCTTCCATAATCCAATTGCCTTTCTTCTTGCACAGACGTATAAAACATGGTTTACATACGATTTCCTGTTTTTGGTCATTTATATTATTTCAAAGGGTTTTTATTTTTGCTTTGATCAGCCAAATTATGATCTAGATAATCTTAAAACTTTAGCATTCTATACTGACATTTGAGAGTGTTTGGTATTATGCAGGTTTTGATCTGGTGATGATTAAGGGGACTTATGATCTACCTTCATTGGCAACTTTGCATAATCAATTCACTGCCAATTAGTATAAAGGTTCGTCTTACAATTTGTAAGTTTTTAACTTAATCTAATGTCTAAAATCAACCCGCTCTGATGAAATTTCGATTGTATATCCTAACATTTTGTATTGCATAAACATTTTCACTAGGATCTCACTGGTTATCGTTTGTGAAATTATCATCATCGATTTTGTTTTCTTCACTTTTCGGATGATTCATCATGAAAATAATTATCACTGAGTCCGTAACGATAATCAATGCATAATTTGTATGAATGGATAACGATAGTCGCATGCACTTAACATTGAGGTTTTGTCGACTCCAAGCCGCGCCAAAATCGATCAGTCAAGGAGATGATAATGATTGGTATTTGGCTCAATTAGCGTATAATCACTTAAGATTTGCTCATTTTCCATTTGCATGGCATTATGTATGATGCTGTTAGAATAAAGAAATTACCCTATATGATGCTTACCTGGTTATTGTACAGAGATGGCATACGGAGAGTGGTCTCATTCACCCTATTATTTAGAACATTATTGAATTCATTTGATAATAATGATGGTTGCGTTCTACAGATTTAGTAATGGTGAAGTACTTTAAGATCAACGATACGCTAACATTAACAAACATGATTGCAGCCGTATGTCACGGACATTTGACCAACATAGTGAACGTTGGTGATAGATGGCGGTCGGCCAGGGCTTCAGCTGGAATGAATTATAGGTCGCTTTTGACGATTTATGGCCTGGTGATGGCGACGAATAATAGATAGGGCGGGTTTTCGATAATTTCGAAATCCTTTGAAACTAGAATGATTAATGATTTATGACTTATGAATAAGCTAGCCTAATGTTTACGAAAGAATTTGAAAAAGTATATTGGTTGACAAAATCCTTCCATGACGGCAAGACATATCATTTAATTTAACCAAAAAAATGTTTGTCAAATACAATATGGGTGCTTTTTTTAAGTAAAAGAATGATTTAATAAAAAAGAGAACTAAAAAGTGCAATTTTACTGGTTATGATCATTTTTCTTTTGATGATCATTTTTACGGGCACTCTTCAAACGATTTGATCGCAAAGTTGATTTTAACTTCAATTTTAAGGTGACCATTATCATTTCCAATTGAGATACGTATGACAATGCGATAAAGTAAAATACTCCATAAAATACTTCTAAGTTATACCGATGTAGCCATATTAAAAGTGGGCATGTGAGATTAAAGGATGATGACACTCTGCTTTGCAATGGTGAAAGCTGGACGCAGAGATTTTGCCTTGGAGTCAAATTTGTGAGAATAAATATATCTACAAATATATGAAAAATCACGGTGACAAAATAGGTAATTTTGCACAGGTGAACAAAACAAAGTTATTGTGAATATCATATAATAATAAATGTAATTTTGCACAGGTCAACAACTATAGTTAGCATTATACGGGTGAACAAATATCGTTAATATTACACGAGTGAACTAGGTGGATCTGGTAAGATATGGGTTGCATAAATAGGTAATACGAGATCCTATCGACTTGGGTCAACATATGGGTAAAAAAACACGTCTGGCGCCACTTTACTCTGTGTAACAAAATTTCAATCATACTGATAATTGTCAAAGTTTAAAAATTAACCAATCATAAGATTATAAATAGTTTCTTATTTATTTATTAGATGATATATTTAGATACATTTTTAGGTTAAACCATTTTAAATTTTTCTTAGTGAATGGTCAAGTCGGATCTACAGCTCGGATCAGGTTTGACCCAAAAATATGCGTGTCGAAACGGGTTCAGGTCAATATGGGATACAAGTCATAAAAAATATGTTTAATGATCTGAAATGGGTTGGATCCCGTCAGTTACCATAAGATTTCAGCTTTTGACAAGTCTAACATCGTGACTTCCGATTTTTAAAAACCTTTTCTACACATCTATTGATCCGACCAATAAAATACGGTTATGATCTAAGATTGGGGTATAAAAAAGACTTTTTATAAGTATATATAACAACCCGTGTAATTTTACTGGTTAAGTTAAGTATATGGTCCGAGTTACAAAAAAAAAAAAAGAGATTCAATCTTAGATTCGGCGGGCCAGTTAGGCCGGGTCAAGTTATCGAATTTATTAATCCTCTGATTCTCTATTCATCCTCCATTTTCCTTATATATCACTCCACTCTGCTTACTTTACAAAAACTTTATTATTCCACTGCAAATAGCCGAATCCTGTCAAGTGGTAATTTTGCTCAAGTGGTAATTTCGATCACTACGACAAATTAATATCCGTGCCACAACAATTTAAATGATCATCAGAATCTGGTCAAGTGGTAATTTCGATCACTCTCAACCAAAGCTTCCTTTCTAAGGAGTGATGTTTATAATAATTACGGTATCAACCTATGAATTAGTTCGACGACTGATAACAACAACTGTATACAAAATTATATTTGTCGTAATGTAACTTTTTGGTACAATGGTTTTTACACGGGTGAATACTTATGAGTGACTTTCTTTCCAGATACATATCGTTTTATTTTCAAGCTTAACTTAAGGTTACTTAGATCGACAAACCCACATTTACGTATGTACGTATCAAAACGATCATGGGAGTTTTTTCATGATTGAATTTCAATAGTTCAATGTTTAAATTAAACATTTTTACCCTACTCTTAATGAGATATGAACACGCTTCAAAATTGTACACCTCGCATTTATTAGTCTACGTACACAAAGTGTAACGCCACTTTACTTGAAAGATGAATTATCATAGGGTATAATAACAAACTGTTTTAATTATTAAACATTACTTTGTATACTTATTGTGTACGTGCATTCTTCTAAATCTTTTGTAGAACTTCAGTTTTATCTTAATTGCGGGCTAACTTGAGACCATGGTTGAGGTCAAGTTTGTCTAAAAAATTGTGTAACAAACAGGTTCGGGTCAAGATGGATCAGACACCAGAATTAGCGGGTTCATGATCCAAAAATATCGGGCACCTGACCCAAAAGGCGGGTCAAGGGTTACAAAAAAAATATTGGTTAGGTAGGGTTTGTCCCAAAAACATGGTGGCTTGGTTAAATAAGTAAGGGCACGGGTCATTAAACGGGTCCATGATCCAAGGTAAGCGGGTCGGTTCGATGTGGTTCAATTATTGGAATAATTGGACTTTTCAAAGTCGCGTGTCAAGTGTCCTAATTCTTTCAGACCCTAATATATGGGAAAAGCTTATAATCAAAATCTGCATTTGAAAAATTATACAATATTGCATACGTTTGAGTTATTACCAATGTCATTTAACAGCCCGCGCAATTTTGCACGGGTAATTAAACTAGTTTATACTACTAATAGCCAACGTAATGGCCCCTTCTAAGATACTCCACATCAGACATGATGTCACCGATGATATCATCAATGACATGGCAAATATTTTGATTTTAAATCTATTAAATAAAATGCATGAGTAATTGTAGTTTAAGAAAAAAAAAATATAGAATATAAATTAGGCCTATACATTAGCGGAGAAGTAAAATCCAACTATTGATCTTGCCCATAATTAAACCTATTTTTAAGCAAAATTTGAAGGAAATAAAGAAACAAAATTTGATTATCATTTTATTCCTATAATTTAGCTAATAGCTAATAAACAAAATCGGTTGTGCTTAATTACTGTTATGTTAAAAAAAAATATATTATTATGTTCAAGAGATGATGTCATCTATCTAATCTAATACTATATATTAAAACCTGAAACCAAGTCTTTCCTAGAAGGACACTTGACATTCATTAATTGGATTGCACTAAGTAATTACATAATATGGAAATTATTAGACAATTTATAGAAAATAATATAATTTATGGTGATTATGGTGGTAAGCTAATTTATGGAAAATAATAGTGTTGCTAATAATATTATAACAAAGATAAACGGACAATTTTATAAAATGAGTATAACAATATACATACACAGCCCGGGCGCGGGCCGGGCATGCAAACTAGTCTCTCCTAATTTAATGGGTAAAATTTAAAGAAAACATACAATAAATATATCCCATTGGGACCTTTAAAAAGAAATTTGAATAATCATCAAAAGTTCATTCCATTATTATAGTCGATATATAGGAAATAATTTGTTAATAAATCTGTGCACTAAATTTTTCAATGGCCTTTATACTTCAAAAGTCAAAGTTTAGTCATGGGTCTTGCTTTTTCAATTGCACAGATATGGGAAAGTCATCCATTAATACGTTACACCCTTTTTCCTCTAATGGCGACATAGCTCGATCCTCTTTATTACCTCAATTACTTTGAAACATCTTTTATAGGAATTCTGACTCGGCGACTCCTATAATTTAAGCTATAATGCTACGGGTATATCGCTACTACATTTTTTTACGCGAATCACTACAAGAATTTCAAAATGGAGACAATGCTAAAATAAAAAAACCAAGAAAAATAGCCACCTCAACATATAGGATATAAAAACAAAAGAAGATCCAAACAAATTTCTAATAATTCTTTCAAAATATGCATATCTAAACAGGCGCGAGTTAGTATATATGGGTCATCGGTCTTAAAGAAAACGGGTTCACAACCCAAAAATGGCAATTAACTTGATACTTTCAAATTTTAAATTTAAATTATCACAAGACTCAAGTCAGGTTTGACCAAAAACATAAGAATTACAATGGGTGCTACTCAATATACATTATGCATACAGGTCATAAAACGCGTTTATGACTTAGGAAACGATCTGATCAGTACGAGTTACATATTAAGCTATGTTAAACAAGTAGCCTACTGTCACTTTATGATGATAATTTAGAAAAGATGGTACATTGCCATAAATAAAAAAACAGGTTAATAACACGAAAGAGCGGGTCCATGAGCCAGTAATTATTTCTTCGTAAAAGAAAATGACCCAATAAAAATATATTGGTCCAAAATTGCATAGGTTGCAATCTTTATTAGTTCAAAATTGTATTCTTAGTTCTTACACATGTTGGTTTCATTTGTTTCTTAACTCAATTACGGGTTCACGGGTCAGGCAAAATTGACCCAAAGATATGTGTGTCAAAATGATTTAGATTAGTATGAGTTATTGCAGGTTCATGATCGAAAAGTAGCGGGTCACCGGCCTTAAGAAGTGATTTAATGACTTATAATTTTTTTGTCATGTCTAACATTGTGTCTTTTTCTTTTTAAGTACATCCATTTTTTTAATACATTATTGTAATAATCATAAAAATTATATATAAACGAGCCAATATCAACTTTATATAGCAGCCCGTGCAATTTTGCACGGGTACATAAACTATATTCTTTCATTGTTCTGTAGTACATTTCTTCGTTCAATTCAATTTGACACGAGTTTTTGCATAGCGATTTGTTGATCAGTTACTTTGTTATGATCATTGTTGAATATGAATCAATATATGTATGTTTGTTGAATTGTGATCTAATATAATTGTGTGATTAATTAATGTTGACCTCCATTGACAGTGTCGTACAATTACTCATCATGTGTAGATTGGATTCGGTTGGACAAGGAGACAAGTAGACAAAGCAAGCGCGGACCTATTGTTAAATAAAGATTGAGAAACAAATCGTCGCTGTTTTAAAAAGTCATGCGCACTGGAGAAGCTTTCTCCTCAAGCTAGTCCGTACGTGGAGCTTGCGCCATGGCAGGGAAAGGAAAGCCAGGTCGCCCTAAAAAACTAAAGATACAACAAGATGCAGGAGAACAAGAGGAAGAGATTGATGGTAATATTGAGGAAAGTAATAAGGAATCGGAAGAGAAAACTAAAACCCAGCTGGAGAAGTCACTAAACTCGCCGGTAAGAACTTCTGACTCGGTTATTTCTGGTACTAATTCGTCGGAAAATATTCAGACTAAGACCCAGGCTAGCTTAAACTTGGACTGTGAAACTAATTTCCCAAAGATTGGGGAAAAAGTTGGGGAAAATTCTGGGCATAAGGTGGGAAATCAGTCAGGTAACAATAGAAAGAAGGGAGATAAAATCCCACAAAAGAAGGCATGGTCAAATGTGGTAGGCAAACCCCAGGCAGGAATGAGTCTTTTTTCTGTGAAAAGAGCTCAACCTCAGAGGATGTGACAATTGATAGTGATGATGTGGTGGAGGAGCTCGAGCTCTGGAAGCACACGCTGGTAGGTCACGTAATTGGAGCTAAGGCAGAGCTAAAACAGATGCAGCAGATGGTTAGTAAACATCGGGAAGGGAAATGCATGGTAAAATACTATCGGAAGGGCCGATTTGCGTTTAAGTTTATCTCACAAGAGGATATGGAGGTCGTTCTTCGAGGGGGGCCCTGGTTAATTGCAGGAAAGACGCTGATTCTCAAGCAATGGTCTCCTACGATTGCTCAAGAACTGGATAGATTGACAATTCCAATCTGGGTGCTATTCCCAGATTGGATCCTTACCTGTGGTCTGTCGCAGCTCTTAGCAAGATAGCAAGTAAGGTGGGGAAGCATCTTTTTGCTGATCAAACTACGACTCTGAAGAGGAGATTATCTTTTGGTAGGGTAATGATTGAAGTAGATATCTCCAAAGATCTACCAAATTCAATTACCATAAACACACCCTATGGAGAGCAAATAGAGCAGCGAGTGGAATATGAGTGGGTGCCTTATTTCTGCCAAGGATGCAAGAAAATGGGGCACACAGTCTCATCCTGCAAGCATGCTAAGCTAAGAGCTGTTGAGGCTAAGAAGATCTATAGAAAGGTAGAGGAGAAAGTTGTGGATGCAAAGGAAGTAGAAACTAAGATTACAATGTAGGAGCAGGAGCAAGAAAATAAGATAGTGAAGAGTCAGGAAAGTGAACAACAGCAAATAATAGAGGCAGAGTTTCAGAAGGAGGCAGACTCGCCTTCTCCCCCGCATGAAATAGTTGATGAGTTGGGATTTAAAACATTGGCGAGGAAAAGCAAGAAGCAGGTAAGAATCAATAATCCAGCTGGTTTGGTTACAAATAGATTTGCAAATCTATTTGTGGGAGGAGCCAGTGCAGGTGTCAGGGAAGAAATGGCAGTGAGTAGGGAGGTTATGGTAGGAGTTGGGGAAGGGGTCCCCCCAAATCCTCCTAACTTCAAATGATTATCCTCTCATGGAATGTTAGAGGCTTGAATCAAACCCTCAAACAACAGGAGGTTAGAGACCTTTTGTTGAAGAATAAAGTAGCTATAACAGGGCTTATAGAGACAAGGGTGAAAGAAAAGAATGCTAATAAATTGATTAAAGGTGTATTTAGAAGGTATGCTCATGTGAACAACTACAGCAACCATTATAATGGGAGAATCTGGATTCTTTGGGATCCGCAGTTGGTCAAGTTTGAGGTCACTCATGTTGGTGAACAGATGATTCAGGGTAATGTCATTGATTTGTTAAAGCATATTAACTTCTGTCTAATAGTAGTGTATGCAAAGAATGACAGTATAGGGAGACAGGATTTATGGGACAACTTGGAACTTAATAAACCAAGTATCCCATGGATAGTAATGGGGACTTTAATGTAGTCAAGGATAGTAGTGAAAGAATAGGGAAGAGCCCTCCTAATGTGCAAGACATGGTGGAGTTCAATGACTGTCTCAATGGGTGTGGTCTAGAGGATATTAGAGGACAAGGACAACTTTATACCTGGACAAATAAGCAAGATGGGGAGAGCAGGTTATGGGAGAAGTTGGACAGGGCACTAGTGAATGGAGACTGGCTCAATGCTTTTCCAGCATCCTTTGCAGAGTTCTTGACTCCAGGGATTTCAGACCACTCTCCAATTAAAGTGGTCATAGGAACCCTGGAGAAGATTACTAAGGCTTTTAAATACCTAAATTCTTGGTCTGAGCACCCTCATTTTAGGAAAGTGGTGGAAGAAGCTTGGAAAAGTAAAGAGCAAGGCACTCAAATTCATAAGTTATTTGCTAAGCTGAAGAAAGTCAAGCATGCTTTAGGAGCATTGAACAGTGTTTATTTCTCTAATTTGCCGGAGAGAGTCAAAAGCTGCAAATGTAAGTTGGAGGGTATTCAGAGGGATTTGAAAGACAATCTTATGGATGATAACCTTCTGAATTTGGAGGAGGAGACTATAGAGGAATATTGCAACCTGAAAAGAGCTGAATTGAGCATGTTGCAGCAGAGGGCAAAAATTGAAGGCATCAGGCTAAATGACTGTAATTCTAAATACTTTTATGCAAGAATAGCAGTCAGGAAAAATCAGAGCATGGTTGGAAAGATCTTAGACAAAGATGGAAAGGAATATACTGATCAGGAGGGGATTAAAAGGGCATTCATTGAGTACTACACAGGTCTTTTGGGAGAGGAAAAGCCTGTCCGGAAGCTTGATCCTGAATTTATCTTAAAGGGCAGGAGGATTTCTGAATACTGGAAGAATTTCCTAGTTAGTACTGTTAAAAGGGAGGAAATTAAGAAAGCTTTGTTTGAGATTCACCCTGACAAAAGCCCTGGACAAGACGGGTTTTCAGCAGGGTTTTTTCAAAAATCTTGGGAGACAGTGGGAGATGAGCTATGTGGAGCAGTAGAGGAGTTTTTCAGGAAAAGTAAGCTCCCTAAACAAGCCAATGCAACAATTATAGCTCTAATCCCGAAGAAGGAAAATGCCTCATCTGTCATAGACTATAGGCCAATTTCTTGCTGTACAACTTTCTATAAGATTGTTAGTAAGATATTGGCAAGTAGGATGAAGGAGGTGTTGCCTGAGCTTATAGGAAAAGAGCAAATTGCTTTTGTGAAAAGCAGAAGCATTTTTGAGAATATAATGGTTTCTCATGGTCTGATTAAAGGATATAAAAGGAAAAATATATCACCAAGATGTCTCATCAAGGTTGATATAAAGAAAGCTTTTGATTCCTTAAGCTAGAAATTCATTGAAGATATGTTGATTGCAATGGATTTTCCAGTCCAATTTGTCAGCTGGATTATGGGTTGCATTAACTCCTCTTGGTTTAGCCTAAAGATCAATGGAGAAGCAAAGGGATTCTTTAAGGGGAAAAGTGGAGTAAGACAAGGAGATCCCCTATCTCCTTATCTTTTTGTGTTGAGTATGGAGGTATTGTCAAAGAAGCTCAGGGAAATTCCAAAAGAGCCTCAGTTCTCCTACCATCCCAAATGTTCGAGGGTGAAATTAACTCACATGATATTTGCTGACGATCTTATGATCTTTACTAGAGCAGACAATCCCTTTATTCAGGCTGCAACTAAGTGCCTAGAAGAATTTGCTCAGGTTTCAAGACTAATAGCAAATCCGGCAAAGATAGAAATTTATTTTGGTGGGGTGTCGAATACTGTTAAGGAGCAGATAATGAGGTGCACAGGGTATACTGAGGGATCATTTCCTTTTAGATACCTTGGACTTCCTCTAAACCCAAGTAAATTAGTCGCTGATATGTACTCCTCAATGGTTAGCAAGATCAAAAGCAGTATCAGCAATTGGTCGCAGAACATGTTGCCCTACGCAGGGAAAGTTGAGCTAATAAACTCTGTGATATTTGGTATAGGAAATTTCTGGAGCTTAGGATTTCTCTTGCCAAAACATGTAGCTCAAAAGATGGACAAGAACTGTAGAAAATTTTTGTGGAGCATTGAAGATGGAAGGAGGAAGTTATCCTTTAAGAGTTGGAGAAGGATGTGCAATCCCAAAACAGAAGGAGGACTGGGAATCAAAGAAATTCTTGTTTGGAACAAAGCTGTGATGGCTAAATGGTTGTGGAAAGTTGAAGCAAAGAAGCAAGGATTATGGTTTGAATGGATTCAAGCTTATAAGCTTAAAAGTAGCTCCATATGGGAAACCACCATGAAGGAGAGTGATTTTGAGAGCTGGAAAGGAATCCTGAAAGTCAGAGATGAAATTTTGAGTAGGAAAGGCACCAAAGAGGAAGCAGGAAAGGAGTTAGCTTCCTTGATTAAAGGTGGAAAATTCATGGTAGGGGAAGCATACAACTTTTTCAGAGTCCAAGGAAGAAATAAAAGATGGAGAAAGATCGTCTGGAATAACATCAACATCCCAAGACACAGACTTATTTCAAACTTGGCAATCCAAAAAGGGCTTCCAACAATAGACAATTTGAGCAAGAGGGGGATTATGCTAGTGAACAGATGCTACCTGTGCAAGAGTAACTTGGAAAGCACTGATCATCTGTTTTTTGGATGTATCTTTGCCAAAAAGATATGGCAGGCTATGCTGGACTGGATAGGTATTAGAAGGGATGGATGGAGTCTAGCGAGGGAACTAAGATGGGGTGCAGGTAGGAAAATGAGAAGACATTGGCACTTCGATTGGTATCGTGTTTGCATTACTGCGACAGTGTATAATGTCTGGTGGGAGAGGAATGCCAGGGCATTTGGAGGGGTTAAGCAAACGGAGGATCAGGTTATTCAGAGAATTAGGAAGTTAGTTAGTTTAAGGCTAATAGCAAACTCTAAAGAATGTTTAGTGAATGAAATAGTGGAAGAATTAAATCGTATGTAAAATCAGTAGTGGATACTCTTTTTGTAAATCTCGTCTTTTTTCCCGTCTAAGGATGAATAAAGACTAATCTTTTACCAAAAAAAAAAAAAAGATTGAGAAACAACATGAATCATTCTTTTGATGGACTAGGTAAGCATATCTTTTCTGATGGGTAGAAGGAGGAGCGGTCGTTTCGATATACATAGTATATAACAAGACTTTGATTATTCATATATACTCCTATTTCCAGTCTTTCTCATTGTATTTCCTATAGAAAGACCATTTCAAATAATTATTAAACTATTATTACATTGATCGCATGCTCATTTGCAAGACAAACGATTTTGAATATTTGCTAAAATTATTGCGTTTCTTTTTTCCAGTTTTGACGAGAACAACGAATGGATCGAGCAAAGCTTCTTCTACGCCAGACCTTTGCGTCATGTTTTTATTTCCTCGAAATTAATTGCAGATAATGGTGGGATCAAACATTCAGATCGTGTTTCCAGGCTTATCGAGATAATGCAAATTTATGGTTTTAGGCTGATGTTTTGAATTAAAAAGTTAAAGATTTGATTTTATCTTAAGAAAATGGACTTCAAAGTCGTTTCTGTATCTCCATTAGCAATCTCCATCATCCCCGGAATGTCTCCTTACAGTTATTGTTCATAATGCATATTTGTTGGAAAATTTCATTAGTCGTTTGACCATGTTTTACGGTTTGGAAGAAAGTTTTGGGTCAAAACATTTTATGTCAAGTTGTTGTTAATGTGGCTTTACATATAGGCTGAGGTTGACTAGAATTTGTTTCAACGACTTTGCACTTGAGCACGTACTAATTGTACCGTATAAAAAAAAGTCGTGCATCATTCTTTACGGAGGAACAAAAGCGAAAAAATATGGAACAGTACAATAGACAACCATTCCGGTAATACGGAATATTTTAACTAGTCAAACACTGGATAAATCGAATAATTCTCAAATTGAAAATTATACCATCCATTTTTTAAGGAAAACATACAAGTTACGAAATCCTTTGCAATACGGGCTACATTAATCAACCTATAACCTAGATATTGTGTGCTCAGCATTACATGTAATTGTCTGACGATCGCAAAATTTAATTTTCATGTGGTCATTTTTATAATTATCTATTTTACATCTAATTTGTAAAGTTCTCCATTCATTTTTTTTTCTTTTTGTAGGTAAAAAAATCATTTTCTAAGTTTTTTTTGGGCGAAAGTAACAATTTGCCCTCAAGACTTTAACTCAATTGTTCAAGTTACCACCTTAATTTTCAATGATGGCAATTTGCCCCCTTAACTTTCAATGATGTGCAAGGCCCAACGATAACAGGGTCCCAACCCAGATAATGGATTACGGGCCATAAATGCAGGTTCATGGCCCAAAAATCAAAATATCTTTTACATGTTTAAGGTCATGTCTCCTAAATTTTTATGGTACAATACCAATTTTCACTCTTAAATTATGTAGACATTGCCTATATAGAAATTATATCTTATTATGACAGCCCGTGAAATTTTTGTAGGGCTTAATCTAACTTTGTCTTATTTATGGGTCTAATCGGTAAACCAGTCGGGTCAAGTTAGACAAATAACGGGGTAAAATTGAATATGGCACTATAGAGGTCATGTACAGGTCGGGATGTCTTTATTTAAACACCCCATTTAAAAAAAAAAAAAACTTACTAAATGGGGTAAGTTTTAACCACACATCAACACTCTACCATCCACTTTAATCCAAGTGAAAAATACAATGGGGTGTTTAAAGGATGATGGGGGGAGTATATGCTAGCATAAATTCATCAACTAATAATATCTTTTCTATATTTAAATTTAGAAAATAAAACAAAAACTGCACAAATGTAGCTACTAAATTATATTCACACGCTTATAAAAAAAAAATTGAATCATATTTTATTTACAAAAAAAAAAAAAAAAAAAAAACTATGAAATAAACCATTTAAAATGGATTTTGTCTCTAAACTAATATAATATCAAATATTTTAATTATTTTATCAAATTACACAGCATCTTCCATTGCCAACCACAAGGGATCCGAAAATCAAATACATCATATCTTTATCCCACGACATTAGCTAACATTTACCTTATATATCAATAAATGAAAATTGTGGAAAATGGAAAAAACTAAATTGCAAAATTGAACGGAAGATTTCCAAAAAAAAGAAAAATAGTCCCTACTTGATTCCAAGAACGACTGAATAAATTTCATAGCAAACAAGTCAGTAACTCTTATATATTATCATTGTATTAATGACATATTCTTCTAAATCAAAACGATTTTTTGAAATAATGCTAAAATAAATGTGCATCCATTAATGAGTCATTGTCGTAGTATACAAATGACTCATCGCCTACATTATAAATGAGTAGTATAAAAATTAGTCATCCTTTCTTTGTTTAAATTGTAGTATACAACTGAATCATCACTTATATTATATAACACGCCGTGCAAAAATTGCACGGGTGCATAAACTAGTTCACCTCTAATAAGACCACATATGTACTTTACAGGTTCTAGGTTCCACTCAAGAAATTATCAGACAGATACTCATCAATGTTTCTTTCACCTCTGAGCAATAGTGTACCACTCCGTCCAAAATAAAACTTCCCATGGAATAGTATTATGTGACAGGATTCCAAATTCTAAGGAAATTTAATTTGGGACAAAGTGGTATTCATCATCACTATCAGGCTCGTGGCAATACACGTATGACTATGTATGTATCTGTCATAGTGATAACGTTCCATTTCAGACCACCTCTTCTCGGGGAAATCATCCTTCAAACTAACCCCAAAACATTTGGATTTTATCAACCTTGCAAATTTTCTGGCCTCTGCATCAGTCCAGCAATTAGCATCCAATGGAAGGCCTGCTACACACTCCTCCACAGTAAAATTGACCAACTCCTGTACACCAGAAACTCAAACGAGAGCTTAGACCCCTTGACGTCGGTAGCAGACACTATAAATTTGGTCTTCTTGATAGCCTCTTCTAACTGTCCAGGCTTAAATTTCTTGTACACCACACTTGGAACTTTAAACCCTTTTTTTGCGTCGCTAGCAGAGAGCTTTTGACTCCGAATAGCCTCATCTATATCAACATCCTACAAAGGCAAACCCAAACACCAAAACCAGTGGATAAGAGTGTTAATAGGCTCCTAAAATGGTTTATAGGCCTGTGCAACAACTCAATACGAAAATACACTAGAACATACAAACTCGTATAGGACAACAAAGCTATATATGAACATATATTCAAGCATTATAAGAGTATATAAGAGAAGTTTAAAATTGCCTAAAATTCCTAAGAACAAGCTTGAATGTGAAAGAAAGTAGAAGTGGAGTGAGAGTTATACTTGGTCTTGCTTTTCATTTTCTTGTCCTAGGTGGTGCTTCTTTGACCAGCTTCATATACGTCCACTCATACGATGTCCTGATTCTGTGATTAACAAGCCAAAGAAAATAAAAAATTATAGGGTAAATACAAGGGAAATATGATGCCAACCAAAATCCAAATGTTCATTGAAGAAACCAAGCCTACAACAATTGACAGTCTATGTATGTGACTGTTTTTTAGCATTCGGACTTTGATAAATGGGAAAGAGGAGCCAAATTGCTAAGGAAGCAACAATTACATCTTATTGGACCTAAGGAACCCAATCAAGCTGGTAATAATCGAAAAGCAAAGATTTAGGTCTTATTTTCGAAGCCTTGTCAGAATAGAGCCAAAAAGACCAGTTTTGCGCAGTTAATTTGCAGATGTGCTTAGGGCAATCAAAGGAAGTCCTCTTCGTGAGTTCCATACCTTTTAGGAAAGCTAAGACACTTAAATATATGGTGCAATTCGAATTATATGAAAATATTTTGTGAATGACTACCAATTTATTATTTAGATCAAGCTGACAGCATAAGAATATTCAGGAATTGCAGTTTTCATAGCTTGGGTTTTAGGAGGCATATCTCATAACTCAGATATCAGTTTTGAGTAAATGTTATGTTCAAATTGAAGTTCATGAAGCTATATATCCAATGGTATATCTTATAGCTTCATCAGATATGTTTTAATATGCCTGAAATATGGTTCCGCACTGGCGCAAATCTGAAACCCTTGGTTTTTAGCCTGGCCGGATTTCTGTTCTTTTTGGCCATGTAAGTATCGCTCAATTAAGGCTACTCTACTTATCATGTTAAAGAAAACTTCCCACAAATGAAGTCTTTATCTTATTGTGGCGCTAATTACCTTAAGGGTCAATCAACATACTGGTTTAGTTACCTAATCAGAATCTGATCAATTCTAGGCTTAATTAGTGTGGATTCATTTCTTATGTCTAGTTCATATCCGATTTCTTACTTTGTTTTTGCTTAGTTTGTCCTATCAGTCTTTATCCTTGAATATCTCAAGTTCTTGTTAAAGAGTACTCACGATCTCGCTCGAACAAGTTGCTCCTAAGACCCCTCTCTAGGTACTTGTAAAGTTGTAATCTTTTTCCAACCCACAAATCAGATTACAGTCGAGTAAGATGGTTATTCGTATAAATGAGGAGTTTTCCTTGTTTTTCAACATATATCTCTGATTTGGTTGGCATCAGAAAAGCTCGAGGCAACTATACACATAACTTAACAATGTAAAGGGATTTAATGCCGATGGCATCACGAGCAGCAATGAAGCTGATGTCCCAAGTGTCCACACGAATGAGAACACTTCATCCAACATAGATAATCTTGCACAAGACATTGATACTAATGAGCAGTGGGCATAAATCAGAATCCAGATAGAATATAGAATGTTTTACAGCATTATGCTCTGATTAAACTCAAGTGAACTCGTCAATATACGAGCAAATTGTGAAATGTATATACTCCATTGTTGTGACAGAGGCGTCCAGTTCCAACAATGCTTGTTCGATAGGTGCGAGAAGGTGAACAACGTGATATTAAACCATAACACAACAATATGAACGTAAAGAAAAGACAACAGATTTAACGTGGTTCACCAGCAATTTGCCAGCTACGTCCACCAAACAGAGGAGAAACCAATTTCACTATATGGAGAAATAGTGCCAATACAAAGTTGTGAGTTCAACCTGAAAAGAACTCACCAAATGCGAACGAGATCTAGTGAGCCAAACGTTCTTGCGATCAACTAAGAACCTAACAAACGCCCTCTAATCTCACCAACCAATGAAGTCACTGTCATAGAGAAAACCCCCTATCATGACTCGGTGTACCCATAATAGGTAGAGAATCACCTCATCTTGTGTCTTCGGTCTTCGGGTCTTCAATGACCTTTTTGGTCTTCGACTTTCCGACAGGAGGCTATGAGGGAACTAGGGTGTTTATATAGTACACCTCATAAAAATAAACCTAATAGGCTGAAAAACGCAATAAGGAAACAAAAAGCGTGAAGCAGAAAAACAGCCGACATTCGGCCCAGGAGCCGCGGGACGCGCCAAGGCCACTGCGGCCTGCGCCACCTTGCATGGGGGGCCGCCACAATTCTCTGCATCGCCTATTCTCGAAAAAAGCCGCGCTCCGCGGCTTAACCTCCGCGGACCGCGCGAACTCGCTGTCGATCTTCCTTATTCTCGTTTTCGCCCAACACCCGTACGTCGTAGAATCACGCCCCGAGCTCCTTCCTCGATTACCACTACGACATACTTAAATTGGCAAGACGTTCAAGGCACATATTTCAACATCCATTCTTAGATCATAATAGTATTTTTATTAGCAAGATTAATAGATGTGTATATTTTTTTTGAAAAAAGATACTCACGATGTAAAACCTATCAAAAGTTTAGCTCATATGGTAACTCGTCCCGATAAAACCCTTTTCCGGATAATAAACATGCTTTTTCTACGACACGTATACATTTAAAAATAATGTTGAAAGCAGTAGACCGCGAATACATGTAAGTGTGACCATTACTCTTATTTTGCTCCATTTTTTCCATGGTAATTCACATCTCCGTGAATGAGTCGTGTAACCTTAACACTCTTTATGTATCATTATATTAGCACTAAAATCAATCGTAAATTGACGTGGTGCCCCCTGTGTTATATCACAATTTCTGGAAAAAAAAAAATTTCCATAAAAATTCTCACGAAATATTGCGGAAACTCAGGGACACTTAGGGGTACCATGTGCATTTTTTTTTGGCAGAAGTTGAAAATTTGGTTAAAGTTTTTTTCTGGAGAAATTTTTTTAAATCTTTTTTGGAATTTTTGTTTTCAATTTTTTTTTGGAATTATATTTATTATTAATTTTTAAAATATTGATTAGTTTACCACGTGGTGGTAAATTATTTTGTCATGTCACCACTTTAGTTGTAAAAGTTAACATCGTTAGTCAAGCATGGTCAAAAGGACACCATGTGCATTAGGTTATGTAGTTCAGGGGCACCATGATGTAATAGTTTGAAAGGTGGAAACACCACATGGCACATGCAAACATCTGTATATATGAAATATTTGTTAGAACTAGAGATAATTCGGGGTGCTCGACAGGTACCGCACAACACTTTAATAAAACATTTTTTAATTAACTTAAATAATGTTTATAAAAGTAAATAATTATTAAATCGATTTGTCTGACGTGTGACCAAATGACACATGTGAAGGTCTATTTGTTTTCGTATTTAAGTGATTGTCTCTTCAATTCATCAATGAGATTCCATATTTTGTTTTTTCAAGTGAGAATCTCACTTAAATATGGAAACAAATAAACTAGTAACATGTGTCATTTGGACACACGTTTTAAAACCCGTTATTAAATTAAGATAGTTAGGGTTTGTACCGTATATATAAGAGTACAATTAGCTATTTTTTCTAACTCATGGTGTAGATTGCGTTTGTACGTTATATACGGTTGAGATAATGAAGCATATTACGGTACTTTGCGGTACTGGTGTGAAAATTACTCATACTATATTAATCTAAAAGTATGATGCTAAATTGCTAGCTAATTTTGCATTTGATGTTAAAAAACATAATGTAGGCCGAGAGACAAGGAGCTGCAGGAGAAAAGGCCACATAAAACGAAGAATAGGACACGTACACGTTATGCATGCTTTACACATTTAGCTACCTCTATTTTTCATTCAAAAACATTCTTTTATTCACTTTCCTAGGGTTCCATAATCATTAAAATTCAGATCCTAAACTCACACAAAAATTCCCAAATTGTGACATAATAATTTTGAAGGGTCATATAGATCAGAAAAAAGTGAATTATGAGGTTTGTATCATCAACAATGTTGGGATTTATGTTGAAGGAGAACAGCTCACCTTGGAACGGTCCAAGGGTAATTCCTTGTAATAATATGATCAACAATAATAATAATAATGTTGATATGAAGAGGAAGCAGCAAAATAGATTCATGGTGGGCAAAGCTAACAACCGTTCTGGTGTCCATGGCACTCATCTTCCTCCCACTCATACCCTTGACAATGTTGGTTATATCTCTAAATCATTTTTCCTATGATGATTCCTTGTGTATATATGTTTCGTCATTTTGTACCCGTGCATGATTCGATACGTTGTATGTATGTTAAATCACGATCGGGCCTGGGCCGCACCCGCACGAAGGAGAGAGAGTCCACGTCATAAACCCAAGGAGGTTCCATCCTAAAACCAATTGGCAATAGGTGGAGTAACACCTTGGTTTATAAACATATCAACTCTCTCCTCTTTTTCCAATGTGGGACACTCACATGTGGTTCACTTCAACACTCCCCCTCACATGTGAGTTCCCTTTAATTAGCAGACTGGGCTTGGTGGTTAACCGGGCTCTTCTAGCTCTCTTCGGTTCCACATATTTGTCCCATCTGCGCAGACTGGACCTTCACAAGCTCACCGGGGCTCTTCTGGCTCTCTTCGGTGGCATCGCAAACCGGGGCTCTCCTAGCTCTCTTCGGTTGCGTAAACTTGGTCCATCTGCAACGAGCCCAGTTCGTCTTCTTGAGTCCCAGGTCTTTAATCATGGGCTCTGATACCATGTTAAATCACGATCGGGCCTGGGCCGCACCCGCACGAAGGAGAGAGAGTCCACGTCATAAACCCAAGGAGGTTCCATCCTAAAACCAATTGGCAATAGGTGGAGTAACACCTTGGTTTATAAACATATCAACTCTCTCCTCTTTTTCCAATGTGGGACACTCACATGTGGTTCACTTCAACAATGTATGTGCTCCTTGTATTGTGATGAAGTAGTCTGATAATTGATGTAAACATCGGCGTAATTTTCGTTTTGGGTCATGTGGGGGGAGCTGAGACCAAACGGGAGAGCCAAATCCTAGCACATATTATAGGCCTAAATAAGATTCTATCGTAAAACCAATTTGACAAATGACAATAGGATTTGGAAAAGTAGTCATTTTGATAACATTCTTTCGATGTGGGACTAGTTCACTTCTCACAAGGGCTAGTGATTGGAGTGAAGTCGTAACCGTTGTAATTAAAGATCTTCCCCTCATTTCCCTTAAAAAAAAGGAACTACCTTTTAGTGGAGCGGGAGCTTTTAAGACACTGAATCGATAGTTGACCTTTATTTAATTTGTGTGTGCGGAGATGTTGCAGGTAGAGGAGATAGAGGAGAAGATCAAGAAAGGGAAGAAGGATAAAGAGGCAAAGAGGAAACAAGTAGTCCCACCTTAAACAACAATCTAATGAGCAACTCAAGTGATTTAACAACATTCGAGCCTTGTTCCTAAGATGATTTGGGGTCGGCTAATATGAATCGACATCCAGTAACCATCTTGTGCGCGCCAAGAAATTTCAAAAACGTTGTGAACCATTTAGAGAGGTTGAAATACTTTCAAAGTGAGTTTTAAAAAGTCAAGTGATCTTTAAATTAAATTATGTTCAAATGATGTTTAAGACATTTTAAGAGTTTTGGATAATAGAATATGCACATGTTAATACGATCAATGTATCCTACGGATTAATGCATGTTTTTATATTGTCTTATTACTATTTTGAGAACATAAATTCCGAATGACTTTGAACGAGAACTGTATCGGCCAAACCACGAGCAATGCAACGACCAAACAACCATTGAGATCACAAAGAAAAAAACTTGGTGTCAAATAAACTAAAATGACTAGAAAAATTGTCGATAATTCGTTAAATATATACCAAAGGTACATGATGTACACCAATATACTAGAGCTGAACTTATTACTTCACCTAGTACACATCATAGTGTCATGATCCTTCTGAACAATATACTGCTGGCTGCGAAGTGATCACCAACCAAAATTTTCTAAAAGCATATTTCAGAGCCGATATAAAACGCAGAGCTATATAACTCTAAGCAAGCATGTCCGATGATCACCTTGAATCATCTGCAGAAGCTAACCAGAAACATTAGGGTATATTTTTCAGGGATGTTATTGATTTCACTCACCTTCAGCGACTTCTACCAAGCGCCCACGAACCCATTTCTTGGTCACTGTTTTGGCAGCAGGATGGGCATGTTCATCATGACTCTGCAACTTCACTCCATTGACCGTGGAAACTCCGTTCAGTCTGGGAGAGCCATTAGACTCCGGATACTGTTGATCGAGGCACTCTTTCACTCCCATTTTCTCTATGAAGCTCACTGGATCCCTCTTATATCCCCCTGGGATTGTTGGAAGTTGATGATTCTGATCCAATTCATCATCCACAATAGTTTTATAGAGGTCAGAATCTGAATATCGGCCTTCACCTGGTCGCAGAGACTCGACACCATTCACCCGTTTGTGATGTCTCTCACTAACCTCTTCTAAGAGGAAGTCTCCCATACCATTCACCATTTTATGATCTCTTTGATCCACATCTGCTGTCATGGCCTCTTTCAGGCCATTTACACCTACGTAGTATCTCTGATCGGCCTCTTGCACGAGGGTTTCTCCACCTTTGTCGACATAATCTTGATGCCCAGATGTGGAGTCATCTTGATTCCCATTTTCAATGGACTCAATAGACCGAGTTGCTTCTGCGATGAGTTTCTGTGCCTCGATGAGCGATGCTCGAGCAACCGGGCTCTTTATTGCAGCAACCTCGAGGGCTTTTGCAGCCTTCTGAGCTTCTGATATGAGTAGCCTGCATATATGCACAGACTTAGCATGACCAAATGTTAACCGTAAATAATAAAACAATCCTAAGTTGTAGTGGCTAAAAAGATGAAGTAGCTCCAGCTCCAGAGGCATGCTTCTGGTTGCAGAGACCTAGAAGGGAATGTTATTTGGAGCTTTACAAACAATACTCATGATTGACTGAGGCGATACAAGAATGAAGTTTACAAACTTCAGCAAGAGAAGTATTTGGAAATTTTTTCAAGTACCGTAATCATTGAAGCCACAAACACACATGAAAATTAAAAAAAAAAATGAGTTCAAAGGAAAGAAGTAAAGAGCATGAAAAACTTTGTTTTGGGGGTACAACGCTTACTTGGCTCGCTCCAAGGCCTCATTCTTTTTTGCTTCTGGTGCCACTCTTTGAGCCCTTATATTCTTCAGCATTTCCAGCTTAGTTTTCGCCAAAGGATCTTTGAACTTCGGGATACTCTTTTTCTTAAGCTTGGATTGATTCCTTGCATCATTAGCACCAGATCTCTCATTCTCACTTTTCTTCCTAAAAGTTTTACCAGAGTCTTCACCTTTTGGCTTCTTTCTCCTCTTTCTTTCAGCGCCCTCTGGTATTTTATGATATTTAGCCAAACCAGATTCTACCCTTGAGCGATATGCCTAGGGCAAAGATTTAAAAAAACAAAAATCAGCTAAGTACCAAGGATTAAATTATTACGAAACTGGTACACAACCAGCCATTTGCTCATTTATACACACATGTTAACAGCAATTGGAAGGAAATTTGTTTGGTACAAAATACGTCCTACAATTAGATAGATTTGTCATAAAACACAAATTGAAATAGAACCAGGAACTGAGCAATCATACAGTTTGGCAAATGATATTTCAAAAGCTATCAATGAGTTGTATATCAAGAGTCGGTATGGAGGAAAGAGTAAAAAAAAAGGGAAACGCTAAACCATGCACACAAGTTTCATTCCCCAATGCCACCACAGAGACTTCCCCACTAAGCAGGGTAGTGGAGAGAGGTCCAACCTACAATCCTTCCAGAATGCCCAGATATAAGATGCAAAGCCATGAAGAAATTTCAAACATAGATAGCATGAAACAGCAGGGATCGGTTGGAATGTTTGGGGCCTAACAGAAATCGGAGCTGTTACGGGGAAATTCTTGAGCACAAGTAATGTCCCTCAAATACTTCTGCGGGTTTGTCCAGCAACCAGAAAGCAACAAATCAAAAGAACTAACCTCGACACAAAAGTATTTACCCACTTCAATAAACATATATACCATCTTGCACTTATAAGCTATATGTACTATAGTATGCCCTCGGTTCAGGCAGGTTTGCTACATTTTGTGAAGAATGCGAGGTGAAATGTGACAAATACAGTTAACATACTAGGACACAGGGAGTATATGATTATGGAGTCGCACACTTGCTATAATTAAAGAGAAAAAAATGCTTTATACTAGTATGGAAACTTACAGGATCAGCCCATTTAGCAGCAATGGCCTCCGCAATCTTTCTCCTCTGTTCAAGAGATTTGGGTGCTCTCTTGCTACCTTTTGGTCTAGGCAATGATTTCCTATGCTCTATACTATCCAACCATTCCTGCTTCAACTGCTTGTTCAAGGTATCATAGGAATCCCACTGCAGTTCTTCTTCTTCCTGAAATCCTCCTCTAGCAGCTTCAGCAATGAGATTCTGCCAATCAAAGAGGCAGGTTTCCTGGAGCAAGAGCTTTTCGCGACGTTTTTGCCAGCCTATTCGCACCCCAATTGCGATCTTCACTCTTGTCTCGGTGCTGCAAGAATTATATAGCATCACAGTGAAGGTAAAGCCTTACAAGATGATTGACCACAATGCAGAGAAAAATTACTAGAGCAATGTAACCTTAGGCTCACTTCCGTAGAAATACCCAAGTTTTGAAACTCTTAAGCTTGTAAGCCATTTGTCATTTAGAGCACGCCAAAAAAAAAAAAAAGAAGTAAAAGTGAAGTATTAAAGCTGGACCAACCTTTGTGCATGACCCATAGTTGCTAACTTCATCTTCACCTGAATCAGAAAGGATAATTAGACAAAAGGAAAGCACAAGCAATACATAAATCCGACATATCAACTTCTTCTCTTTTTTTAGGACACGGTGGAGTGAGATGGTTCCTAAAGGCTGTTGCTTGTGACAATTCATGTTAGGCGACCCAAACTATCATGGACACGAAGCTTTGCTATTATTGTTGTTGAAGGAAGGCAATCTGATCAAATGAAAGAGTCCAGGTGAGTGACGAGAATAGTGAAGGGAAAGGGGTGTTCAATACAAAATTCATTTATTTTCCCCTAGTATTTGTTTATTCTAATTTTTTTGTGGAAAGAAGGACGGAGACCATAAAAGGATATATTATTTGGTTACGACATCTAAGTAGCTAAGTACTTGTTCATTAATTTATGCAATTCTTACAATTTACCAAAAAAAAAAAAAAAAGAACCCACAAAACATTTGTCTGATCCCGCCAACACACAAAGTTCTCTAATCTACAATTATCTGGGGCTATGACAAGGATGGGAGAATCAGAACAGCAAGTTGATGAAGAAGCAACGATTGACAAACAATTCAATACCACAATTTAATGCAACTTATTCTTGTAAGAGTATCCACAATATATGCATTACAGTCTTTCCCCACTCTGCTGAAATAAGTCTACTAGGAGAAACTGCAAGTTTTTCTGAAGACTACCAGACCCAATTGGTGCTCCAGCAGTGAACCATGCTTAAGTCATTGATACTTTACAAATCCAATAGTGCACAGTTTCACTTCAGAATTCATATTCGAAGTAAAACAATAAGGCTCTAAGAAAGGACTAAACTGATCATAGATCCTTGTGCAATTACTAAATTCACTGCATGCCGATCCTAACGACAAAAAAATTATTGCAATTAATCTTACATGACTTCACCTTAGGGCTCTGCATGGCAAGTCTGGTTCTCTCCCTGATACGTCGAACAGTTTCTGCACATTATCAAAGATCTATCAGTAAAATCTTGAATTCATGCAATCAAGCTGATCGTAAAGGGGCAATATGATTTACCTGGGCTGTGCTTTCTGCCTTTGTTCCATGGTGTATTTCCTTTATTTGCTTTAGAAATTCGCATGCGCCTCAATTTTTCTCGCTCATCAACATCCATCGGATCTTCACTTGAAGAGTGAGTCTGAACTGCGGCTGATCCAGATTCAGCAGTAGAGGGCAAAACATTGCTGTTCGTCTCCCTGTCTTTATCCTGAACTAAGAGTTTTGGCTCAAGGGTAGCCACAGCACTAACTAGGAATCCAGGATAGGACTTCTTAAAGTGAACCAACCCGAAGTTCAAGTTTCTAGTATAATGCAAGGAATTCCGAAACGGGGTCCATCTTTCGTCATGTTGTAACACAGAAGAGTTTGGTATATTACCATCAATAAATAGCTGCACCCTTGTGTAACCTAAATAACTCCGGGCGGAAGAATGTGCAATAGCAATATCTGCCAGAAATTATCAGAATAAATTAGTACTAATCCTCTGTAGAGGAAAGAAAGGGCAATCATGCAAGAAGGTTGCACGGTTAAACCTACTCAGTTCAAGAGAAAAGATCTATGCTTTTGAAACATGAAGCATACAATCTGAATTCTGGGGCATCGAACACAGACTTCTTCGGAAAAATATAATTCAGGGAGATGAGGTAATGATGACTAGTGCATCGCTTAGGGGCAAACAGGAAAAACTGGAGATAAATTTTCATAAAGTCTAGATGCAGGGAATGAAGATCCCTAACAACTAATGCCAAGAAGCACTAAAAAAAAAAAAAAAAAAAAAAAAAAAAAAAAAAAAAAAAAATCCTAATGCCAAGAAATGTCAAACCATCAAAACTCAAGACAAACAAAATTGTCAAAGATAAAGGATTAAAGGTCACTATGAATAAGCTGTAAGCCCAAACTATAGTAGAAAATATAAATCATTTTCATATTCCTTGAGCTAAAGCTACATGACTGCATGTCCAGCTACTCATTTTTTCATGATGCAAAGGCCTCCAAGACTCTCCAGATGTTTGGCATCATCGTACAAGGTGACTGGAAAGTTCTAATAAGAAGTCCTCAGGACCAACTATTTAAGAGAGACAGAAAAATAAGTAGCAAAATAACTATGTGTGTACAGATTCTAGACGAAACCATCAAGCCTAAACACTTGTGCCATCTATCATTCACACTGCAACAAGAAAGCTGGCTCTTTTCTCACAACAACAACAACAACAACAAAAAAAAAAAAAAAAAAAAAAAAAAAAAAAAAAAAAAAAAAAAAAACTAAACTTCAACATAAGTTGTAGAGCAAGAGTTTTTTTTTCCCTAAATTAAGAGCCCAAAATGGAGGAGAAAAATAGAGGACAAGAAGTCCTTATTAAGACATTCCACATTTCTCCAAAATCCTGAGGCAAGGATATTGGCATCTCCTTCAAAGCAACAGCTTTTGCCTATATATAAGCTACAGGACTTCTGCTTAAACTGAAAAATACCAGACAACAGCCAAAAATGCCTCTTCGTAGCCCGTAGCCCCTCTTTGCTGCTCCTAACTCCTACGACTTTAATCTGAACGAGTTTCACAAGAGATCCAGGTCATCCCCATAGTTGAAGCAGCTGTTGATTAGCAGTGCATGTGATATTACAATCTTATTCCTTGTACTACATACTCCAGAACCAATAACAAATACTCCCTCCGTTCAAATCCATTCTTCCTGTTTATTGCCATGATAACTGACCATTTTGGGAACGATCTCTAGTCCAAACGAAATGTTCATTTGGTATAAAAATTAGCTCACACTCTATATTGCATTGCAATCTCCCAATTTCCCATAATTTTAAGGTAAGTAGGTCATTCATTTGGTCTAGGGGTGGCTTCAACGTGGCCACTGGCCAGTGAAAAACAGCAACAACAAAAAAGAGATAAAAACAAAATAAAAAATAGGAAGAATGGATTTGATCGGAGGTAGTGTAAAATATGCCCCTATAACCATACTAATACCCGATCAAACTTTCAATGGTTCAGCGGATAGGTGAATAGGACCTGCTTAACTTGTTGCGGCAAAAGGGACGAAAATCTTTCAACAATTTGGCACAAAAAAGGAGCACAGGTCACATGAAGCCTAACATCTGGCAATGCCCAAATACAATATAAACTCCACTACCACAAAATCAGGCACAAACTCATGATCAACTGCTTCAAGCAAGCAATAAAGACCAATTCTTGCAAACTTTCATACTAATCTCAACCTTCTAAGGACCACTACTAAGCCTGGCTTGACTCAATCGCGATTGACAAAATTCGACAAACTCATAGTCACATGCTCCATTCTGCCACTGGGTTTCACTATTGCATACTATGATAATGACTCTAGCCTTCTACAGCCGCCGAAAACAAAGCATCACTCCACTTCTACAGTCTATATTCTATACTAACCCATCAAGTAAACGACAATGAGTTGGAAATCAGTATGTAGACTTTCCTAAAGTTGGCCTAAGCATGCACTAAAAGGGGTTACAATTGCAAGAACTAAAAAATAACCAAATTCCCTGGAATTCAGGTCAAACATCTGGAAACACTGCAGATTAACCAAATTCCCCAAATTCTCTAATGTCAAACAATTTTGCAAAGTACCACAGGAAACATATTGTTAACCAATTATTCTAAACTATAATTCACATTGAAAAATACCAATTAAACAATCAGGGGTTTCGAAGCAAGAACAACACTCCAATTAAACATAATTTACTCAATCTTTTCTGAAATACTCAGCAGCCCATATTACCAATTCTTCAATTGGGTCATAATATTTC
The DNA here is from genome assembly GCA_963680865.1 of Spergularia marina. Taxonomy (NCBI): domain Eukaryota; kingdom Viridiplantae; phylum Streptophyta; class Magnoliopsida; order Caryophyllales; family Caryophyllaceae; genus Spergularia; species Spergularia marina. The sequence continues at coordinate 6,837,550 of OY804544.1, read as the reverse complement.
ATATTAAAGACTAAAAATTTACAATGTTCAACTGTAAATATAAAAGAGACATGCATATAGGATAGAGAAAACAAACCTAATAAAGGCATGGGGAGGTCATTCAGTCAAAAAAAATAAAAACCCAGAAAACGTGAAGATGAAGCTTGTCAAGGTTCCATTGAAGAAGCTATCACAGCTTTAAAGGTTAAACTCCCAAATTAATCAGCAGAAATGTGCAGACAATTGAGGAAGAAGTGCAAAATTTTGTAGTGAAAAGCTTGTAGTAGAAGCAGGAAAAGAGGTGAAGGAATAAGGATAATAAAAGGAGTATGTGATTTGTATGGTTCCAAACTAAACCATGTGGTGGGTTTCTCTTGTTCATTTCTACGGAGTATGTTCTACTACTAAGCCCATTTTACGCAACTTTGCTTCACATTATTGTCATTGTCTAATTATGTAGGGGTGTGCAAAAAAACCGTCAAACCGAAACCCGAACCGAAAACCGATTTACCCGAACCGAAAAAGCGGGTAACCGAACCGATAAAATGCGGGTTAGGGTCGCAACTTTGTGTGTATGCGGTTAACCGAACCCGAACCGAAAGTGGACATAATGCTTATTTTCAATAAATTAGGTTATAAGTCAACTAATTCACAAGTCTAAAATAAGATAATTAATCCAATATGTTGTTAAAATTCACTTGTTTGAGGGAAATAATACATAAATTAATTGAAGTATCGACGTATAGTGGAATCTTAATATTTTATCCATCAATTTTACTTAATTTGTTAGGTCAAATAGTGTCCCCGTACTAAAACATTACCCGATTAAACCGAACCGACCAATCCGGTTAACCGATGTGCGGTTAACCGAACTAACGGTTACGGTTTAGGGTCGGCCAAAAAGTGACGAACGGTTAACCGAACCCGCATTTGCACACCCCTATAATTATGGATAACTCCTTCGGGTCGGATACTATCTCTTGCTCGTATGGGTCGAATATGGATTATTTCTTCTCGGACGGGTCGGATATGGCTCGATCAATAGTAGAGGGTTGATGTGTGGTGAAACCTTACCCCATTTAGAAAATTTTGAAATTGATGTTTAAAGAAATACACCCCAAAATGAAAACTGGGGTGTTTAAATGGGGACGGAGGGAGTATGAACTAAACCGATTAACTGAATGGTGCATATGAATAAAAAAAATTGGGCATGGTCAAACTTTTGATAACTACATGGTTTGAAGGATTTTTTTTCAAAACACCAAGAATATGTTTTTTTTTGTTAACCATTTCTTTATATTAGATTTTTTTTTTCATTCAACATGTTTACATTTTTTTTCTATGTGAAATTACGGTACGCTACCCAATTTGAAATTTTGACTCAAAAGAAAAAATAACAATGTAACAGTCTAACAGAGTCTTATGTCTTCTCTTCTCACATTCCTACTCTCGAATGATCACCTCTACCGACGTATGGAGTAAACACTTAACAAATTACTACATTTTGCTCATAAATATTAGAAGTGTTTCATTAATCTGAAAGGAACGGGAGTTTTATATTTTATAGTTTATATCGAGGCAATTTTTTTAATATTAGACCTGCAAAATAATTTTATTTTCATATTTTGAGTTTATGACAAATTGACAACAACAGTTTTATTGTGCGTGCATCAGTGCATGCATGCGTGAGCAAAATTAAACATCTAACATTGGCATTCACATTTTCTATTTTGCTAAGCATCATTTAATTTGGGCAGTCAACATCAAGTCACAAATAAAACCATGGTTAATGGTTCATTTCTCATGTTAACGTGTTATTCCCCATTTTACATAATTTTAATTCTCAACATAGACGATATGATCGATTATGCTCTCATGAATTGTTTTTTCCTCGGACAAGTAGGGTGCAAATTGCTTTTCCTCAGATCGGTCGGATACATGTATGAAATTGTAACAACCCTAAATTTTCGCTATCTTTAAATACAAAAATAAAGGATTGTTATGCCGCCATTGACTGATTGACTGCCAAGTCAACGGCAAGGCTAATTTAAAACAAGAAGAATAAATGACAGCAGAAGACTTCTAGCTAAATCTACAAATCGAGAATTAAACCAAAAGATAAACTACAAATCGTCCCCAATGCAAATATGTGACGACTCATCAAAACGCCCAACATGCAATGACGCTTCAACCATACAATGCATCTCAATCTGCAAACCTGTCAACTGCGCCACCAAAAGGATGACACAGGCCCCAAAATAGGGTAGGGACACAACCCAAAACAAAGAACGTCAGCACAGGCTGAGTAAGACATTTAAGCGACACAAAAGAATTAAGATACGCGCCTTACTGGCGCGTAGCTAACAAAGAATAGACAAAGCTACGCAAAGGAGGCAAGAGCCTGAAACGGGGCCTGGCACGAGTCGTGCTCAAGTCAGTGAGCTCGAAAATACAATGTAACAACGGACACGGCTAGTGTACCCAAGACACGAGTCGTGTAGAGCGCGCACGTGGTATTCATCACCACAATAATCTTTGTTTATCTTTCTTTAAGTAATTTATTTGCGCAAGGGTCCTACCCCAAGCCGATCCAACACTAGAGCATCGAGAATAAAACGATCCTAAAGACCCGAGCGTGCACGCCCCTCCTAGGGGGGCGGTAGGACGCACAGTCCCTAAGAGGAAGTCATTTAGGAGAGCGGTAGCTGGTCTCCGGCCTAGCTACATATACCTTGATCAGAGGTTAATCGCTCTAGGTGGTTTAAACATCATAAAACACGTATAGTTATATATGTATAAATAGATACATCTTTAATCCATCTTAAGTACGTTATTCGCGCATAGTAGCTTGATTTATAAACGGCCAAAGCCGAAACAAGAATATCAATAGATGATCAATAACAGTAATCAATGTAGAAGGTCAATAGATGCTCAAGAGGTGATCAAAATAGATAAACAATGACAATAGGCGATAGATATTCAAGTTATAAAATATGAGCAATAAATTGAAGCAAAGATGAATGCGAAGGATTGTCATGATGTGAAATGAAGCTCAAGCTTACAAGGGTTAACGTTCTTACCTTTCAACGCTATTAGACAAGATTACGAACTACACCTCCTTGAATCCACAACTTAGGTACCCAATAAATCACAAACTCAAACGATAATCTCCTAATTCACAAGGTGTATCCATAAGTCATAATTTTCACAATTAACACTAATCTATAGTGAGTCCAAAAGGAGACAGTAGTAAATAAACATGAATAACGTCTACCTCCGGCATCGTATGACCACCAAATTTGATTATGTCATAAAAGGTTATGTCAGGAACGTCCCCTCCAAATTTCGTCCACAACCTCCAAGCGGATCAACGGGAATCAATCTCACACTGAACCATAAACATGAATTAGGGTTTACCCACGAATTCTGATATAACTTTTGATACACAAATCTAGGCCTTACCAAATTTGTATATGTTGTCAAAACTAGGGTTAGGAACATCTCCACAAAATATTGTCCCAAAATACCTTATGAGTCAACGGGAATCATCAAAATACCGAGGGAGCGGAACAGTTCTCGGGTAGGTAGACACAGCTCCACTAAAACACCTCTACAGGGAGCATCCGATGGAATCTTGGCACGATCTATATGTCTATGGATTCGTATCGAAAACACGGTTCTAACGCCATAAACCACGTCTTAATAAAAGGTTGTATGTGAGAGTTGTGTGTGTTTGAAGTTGACACAGTTGTGCTGAAATCTTATGCGGGTGGAGGCTAAGAGAATGAGAGAGATGAAGAAGAGGGGGGCCGAATGACTGTCAAGGGGAGCTAGGGTTTTCTTTATTTTATTTTTCATAAATGGGTATTAGGGTAGACTCGGGTTTGGACCTAGCTAGTTTGATGGGTTGCGTGATCCACAAACCCGATCCAAATCCGAATGGTGATAAGTGCCTATTTTATAGGTACTTTTAGGGTATTTAAGTATAGTTTATAGTGTATATATAATAGTTTTAGTCTAATTTATTTTGTAAATAAGTTTTATTTGAGGATATTATGCTTTGGGTATTGTTTTGTTGTTTTATATGATTGTAGGGGCATTTTGGTCATTTCACATGTTGGACCACGCGTGCCGGAGTGCTCGGAGGTAGTGCGAGTGTTCGTGAGTCCGTATACCAAGTTTGATAGCCATCCGACAAAGAATTTAGAAGAAAAGAGCATTTTGAGATTTAGCACGGCCGTGCTTATTTTGGCGCGCCCGCGCCAAATGGTCAGAAACTTTTCTATTTTCATTGTTGAGATTTGGCACGGCCGTGCGACTTTCAGCACGCTCGTGCAACTGGACATCCGGGTGGTTACTACAATTGAAGAGAGAGATGTTTTTAGTTATTTTTAGTTTCTTTTCTCCTCTTCCACCCCTATTCCCTACACATTATAAATACCCATTGTAATCCTCATTAGAAGGGGGGATCTTATTTTTATTTTTTTTCATATTACATTTTAGAAACATCAAAACTCTCTAATTTCCTAGAGGTTGGAGATATTGTTGTTGTACTTTGAAGATTGAAGTTTAATATCATATTGAAGATTTCTCTTGCAACTTTTGATCATTCTACACCATTGTCAAGACTAAGCATTTCTTTCCCTCATCCTTTATTTATATCTTTCATAATGATTGTAGAATTAATCATGTGTAGTGAGTAGATTCTTAATTTCCTAGAATTAGAGACATGTAGTATATAGTTTAATATGTAGAACTTTGTTCATCTTTATTATCGTGTCATGTCAATGCATTCTTTGTTGCTCTTCATGCTTATGAATATGGAGACGTCTATGTTTGTGAGATTATAGTTAATTGAGAGAAGGACGTAGCAGTGAATCTTAATTAGCGGAACCACAATGAATGCACTAGATTGATTAATCACGAGAGTAGTTTAATTGTCTAGGGGTGGTCCTTTAGTGGAGATTACGCGGAATTGACATTGTTCTTAATGGGTTTAGATTAGCGTAAGTGACCATCGAGAGATAGGCCTTCCTAATCTAGGCACGCGTACTAAACCTTGATCGTGAGAAGTTAGTACAATATAGCGTAACACCCTTGAAACTTGACATGAAATTGGTTGTATGAACTTGGTCTATGTGTTAGATTATTATTGCATTGATCTACTTCTAGGAAAGCTATCTCATAAATTTCATTCATCATTTAGATTATAGTTATAGTTAGATTTTAGTCATTCAATTACAATTCCCAATTTTATAGTAACTTATATATTTTAGTCTAGTTTAAGCAACTCTAATCATTGTAACATTGTCCTCGTGGGATACGACCCGTATTTGCCGAAGTATTACTACAACATACATCGTGCACTTGCGGTATATAGCAAAATTGCTATCAAGTTTTTGGCGCCGTTGCCGGGGACAACGGTTTACTTATTAGTTTATGCTTTAATTTAGATATGTTTTAGTAGTATTAGATTTTTATTTTATAACTTCATATTTTTGTTTCAAATCTTGTTGCTAGTGTTTTCTTTCTAGGTATTTTTTGATTCCATTTGATGCGAAGAACTTTAAGTCTTGAGAGATTTGATCCCGAGATTGAAAGAACTTTTCATAAAAGATTCAAAGCACAAAGAGAGAAAGAAAGACAAGCCAAGATGGCCAGGGTGGCCGAAGAAATTGCTGGAGAAGATGAAGCTCCACCACCACCACCACCAACTAAAACCTTGAAAGAATTTGTCATTCCAAGTTCTTCGGGGTTGAGATCACCAATTGTTGTGCCAAACACCGAAGCGGCAAACTTCGAAATCAAGCCACAATTACTTCATATGGTCTTGAACAACCAATTTAGTGGATCACCTTTTGAAGATCCTCACTTACACATTCAAGTCTTTTTGGAGTATTGTGATACATTGAAGATCAATGGAGTTTCGCCCGATGCTATAAGGATGCGCCTTTTTCCTTTCTCATTGAAGGATAAGGCAAAGCAATGGCTCAACACCGTACCACCCGATTCTCTAACCACATGGGACCAAGTGCAAATAGCTTTCCTTGGAAGATTCTTTCCTCCTAGCAAGACCGCTCAACTAAGGACTCAAATCACCAACTTTGGACAAAAAGGAGATGAGTCACTTTATGATGCTTGGGAGAGATACAAGGAACTTTTGAGAATGTGCCCTCACCATGGTCTTGAGAAATGGTTAGTTGTTCATACCTTCTACAACGGTCTTTCGTTCAAAACTCGTGAGACTATTGATGCCGCTGCGGGAGGTGCATTGATGAACAAAGGAGTGGATGAAGCTTATGACTTGATTGAAGAGATTGCCTTGAATCACTACCAATGGTCAAATGAACGTGAGCAAACCAAGAAGACTCCAGGTAAGTACGATGTTGACACTGTTCATATCTTGTCTTCTAAGGTTGACATGCTTCTTAAAAAATTTGATCAATTGAATGTGAATGTGGTAGGCACGGTTGCTTGTGATATATGTGGTTCTTTTGTGCATGGTACGGATGAATGTGAATTGGTTGCAAATTCATCTTTCTTAAACCCCAATGAGCAAGCTAACTATGTTAATTCCTATAACCAAAAAGGTGGTATGTATTCCAACACCTACAATCCGGAATGGAGAAACCACCCTAACTTTTCATATAGGAGTAACAATGTTTTGAACCCTCCTAGGCCACCACCACCGGGATTTCAACCCAAACCTTTCCAAGGTAATTCTAATACTTTTCCTCCCTCCAAATCAAAATTGGACTTTATCATGGATTTCATTGTTGATACAAAGAATGCCCAAGAAAAGACCAATAATGAGTTTAGGGAGTCATTTAAGCAATTGAATGGGAGATTCGATAACCTAGCCGCACACAACAAGATGTTGGAAAACCAACAAGCCCAACAAGCTAGTTCCTCCCATAGACCACAAGGAAGTCTTCCCGGTCAACCACAAAGACCAAATGAGCATGTTAAGGCGGTGACTACTAGGAGTGGTAAGGAATTGCAAGACCCACCTATGCCTACCATTGACGACCACAATGAGGAACCTCTTGTTCCAAGTCCACCCATACTTGATACTCATGAAGAAGAGATAGAGAAGGACAAAACTACATCACCCCCTCTACCATCTAGGACTTATACTCCACCTATACCATACCCCCAAAGGTTGGTTAAGGCCAAGTTAGATAAGCAATTTGCTAAGTTCTTAGATGTGTTGAAGTCTATCTATATTAACATCCCATTTACCGATGCTCTACAACAAATGCCCTCTTATGCTAAATTTCTTAAAGATATTCTTTCTAATAAGAGGAAATTGGAGGAGTATGAGACCGTAGCTTTAACCGAGGAAGTTAGTGCCGTTTTGCAACGGAAACTTCCTCCTAAACTCAAGGATCCAGGTACGTTCTCTATTCCATGTGACATTGGTAAATATTATGTTGATAATGCCATGCTTGATCTTGGGGCTAGTGTTAGCCTAATGCCATTATCCGTTAGTAAGAAAATTGGTGTGGGTGATCTAAAACCCACTACAATTTCTCTTCAACTAGCGGATCGCTCCATCAAGTACCCCATTGGTATTTTGGAAGATGTTCCTTGTCGTGTGGGGAAGCTTGTCATCCCCGTTGATTTTGTTGTTCTTGATATGGAAGAAGATCATCATATCCCTGTCATTCTAGGAAGACCATTCCTTGCTACCGCAGGAGTTATCATTGATGTGAAAAACGCTAACCTTTCTTTGAATGTAGGGGATACGAAGGTCGAATTTAACTTGTCCAAGGTTATGAAACGTCCCATTCTAGAGAATTCATGTTATGTGATTGATGTGTTGGAAGATTCTTTGTCTAAGGAGTACAATGAACTTTTCCCTAAGGATCCTTTGGAGGTTTGTCTTACTAATAAGGGACCTTTAGATCATGATGATGAAGCATATGATTATTCCATGTATCTTGAAGCTACTCCTCATGTGAAGAATGAAGACTCTTCTTTTCTAAAGTTAGAGTCATCACAACCACCATCCGATTTTGAGCAAGGTAAGGCTCCTCAAGTTGAATTGAAGTCTCTTCCTCCCTCATTGAGGTATGAATTTCTTGGTCCAAACTCTACTTATCCCGTGATTGTCAATGCTAATTTGAGTCCTCTTGAAACTGATAAATTGTTAAGAGAACTTAGATTGCATCGTAGTGTCATTGGATACACAATTGATGATTTGAAAGGAATTCACCCTAAGCTTTGCATGCATAGAATTGATTTAGAAGAAGATCACAAGCCTTCAATTGAGCATCAACGGAGATTAAATCCAAACATGAAAGAAGTTGTAAAGAAAGAAGTTCTTAAACTCCTTGATGCGGGAATCATTTATCCAATATCCGATAGTAAGTGGGTTAGTCCAGTTCAAGTTGTACCTAAGAAAGGAGGTATGACCGTTGTCAAAAATGAGAAAAATGAATTGATACCCACTAGAACTGTCACGGGTTGGCGCATGTGCATCGATTATAGAAAACTTAACAAAGCCACCCGTAAGGATCATTTTCCTCTTCCATTTATAGATCAAATGCTAGAACGGCTAGCCAAGCATTCATATTTTTGTTACTTAGATGGATATTCGGGATTCTTCCAAATCCCCATTCATCCTAGTGATCAAGAAAAAACTACATTTACATGCCCCTATGGTACATTTGCATATAGGAGGATGCCTTTTGGTTTATGTAATGCTCCCGCAACCTTTCAACGATGCATGATGGCTATCTTTTCCGAATTTATTGAGGATATAATGGAAGTTTTCATGGATGATTTCTCCGTTTATGGTCTTTCTTTTGATGCTTGTTTGGAAAATTTGTCTAAAGTGCTGCAGCGTTGCAAGGAAGTCAATCTTGTTCTTAATTGGGAGAAATGTCATTTCATGGTAAGAGAAGGTATAGTGCTTGGTCACATGGTGTCCGAAAGAGGTATTGAAGTTGATCGTGCAAAAGTAGAAGTTATTGAGAAGTTGCCTCCACCCACAAGTGTTAAGGGTGTGAGGAGTTTTTTAGGTCATGCCGGTTTCTATCGGCGTTTCATTAAAGATTTCTCTAAGATCTCTAAACCTTTAACTAACCTACTAATCAAAGATGTTCCTTTCGTTTTCGATCAAAGTTGTCTTGATGCTTTTTACAGGTTGAAGGATGCTTTGGTCTCCGCACCCATTGTGCAACCTCCGGATTGGACTCTTCCATTCGAAATCATGTGTGATGCAAGTGATTTCGCCGTTGGTGCCGTATTGGGGCAAAAGAAAGACAAGAGGTTACATGCTATCTACTATGCAAGTAGGACCCTTGATGATGCTCAAGTCAATTATGCCACCACCGAGAAAGAACTCTTGGCGGTTGTTTTTGCCATTGACAAGTTTCGGTCCTATTTACTCGGTTCCAAGGTTATCATCCACACCGATCATGCCGCGTTGAAATACCTTTTGAGCAAGAAAGATGCCAAGCCAAGACTCATCCGTTGGATTCTTCTCCTACAAGAATTTGACATTGAAATTGTTGACAAGAAGGGGTCCGAGAATGTTGTTGCCGATCATTTATCACGTCTTACACAAGACTTAGATAAATTCGGTAATGATGGTGTCCCTATTGATGATTCTTTTCCCGATGATCACCTTCTTGCCGTTCAAGGTGTTCAAGCACCTTGGTTCGCGGATTTTGTGAACTTCTTGGCTTGTGGTATACTCCCACCGGATATGAGTTACCAACAAAGAAAGAAGTTCTTTTCGGATGTGAAGTATTATTTTTGGGATGATCCTCTCTTATTCAAGCAATGTTCAGATGGTGTTATTCGTCGTTGTATCCCTCATGAGGAGATTAATGATATTCTACATCATTGTCATTCTTCTCCTTGTGGTGGACATGCTAGTACCTCCAAGACCGCAGCCAAAGTTCTTCAATCCGGCTTCTATTGGCCTACACTCTTTCATGATGCCCGTCACTTCGTTCTTACTTGTGATCGTTGCCAACGAACCGGCAATATCTCAAGGCGGAATGAGATGCCTTTGAACAACATTTTGGAAGTAGAAGTCTTTGATGTGTGGGGTATAGACTTTATGGGTCCATTTCCATCTTCTTGCAACAACAAGTTCATCCTTGTAGCGGTGGATTATGTCTCAAAATGGGTTGAAGCCGTCGCATCACCCACAAATGATTCTAAGGTTGTGACCAAGCTCCTCAAAAATGTTATCTTTCCAAGATTTGGTGTCCCAAAGGTTATTATAAGTGACAAAGGCTCTCACTTCTTGAAGCGTCAATTTGAGGCTCTTTTGAAAAAGTATGGAGTCCATCACAAGGTTGGAGCCGGATATCACCCTCAAACAAGCGGCCAAGTGGAGGTCTCCAATAGAGAAATCAAGACTATCTTAGAGAAGACGGTCTCCACTTCGCGAAAGGATTGGTCTTTGAAGTTAAATGATACTTTATGGGCATACCGCACCGCTTTCAAGACTCCTATTGGCACTACGCCGTTTCGGTTGGTGTATGGGAAACCTTGTCACCTCCCCGTAGAGTTAGAGCACAAAGCATTTTGGGCTATCAAAGCACTCAATTATGACATGAAGGATGCGGGTGAGAAGAGGAAGCTCCAATTGCAAGAACTTGAGGAGTTAAGGTACGAAGCCTATGAGAGTGCTAAGCTTTATAAGGAGAAGACCAAGAGATGGCATGACAAACATATTATAAGGAGGGAGTTTAAAGAAGGTGATTTGGTTCTACTCTATAACTCCCGCCTTAAGCTATTTCCGGGAAAGTTGAAATCTAAATGGTCCGGTCCTTTTCAAGTTCGCAAAGCCTATCCCTTTGGTGCCATAGACATTTGGAGTGAGTCTAAGGGTGTTTTCAAGGTTAACGGCCAAAGACTCAAGCATTATCATGTTGGTGATCCAATTGGTGTCGTTGCTACCATGACACTTTTTGATCCTCCAACTCCATTGGAATGATCACATTACGGGGTCGAGCTTATGACCTTAAACAAGCATTCGGGCGGTAACCCGATCCTTGCTCACATTGTGTATATAGTCTTTCTAATTTGTTTGGAGTGTTTTATTCTCTTTATTTGTAGTTAGTGTGCTGTGCTTTTCTGTCTTTACTTAACCTTTTAAGTTTGGATTTTATTTCATAACACTAGATTTAGTTTTATCTAGTGTGATTAATATTTAGGTTTCTATATTTTTATAATTAGTATTTATATTAATTTCTTAGGTATATTAGATTATTATTATTACTACTAATAATTAACGTGTGTTGTTCTGTATATGATTTGGTGTTATATAGGTTTTGGCATTACATGAACGTCCAGAATCTGCACGCCCGTGCTTATATTTGGCACGGCCGTGCCAAACAGTCAGGGAGTTTCTAATTTTTTTGGCGTTCAACTGCACGACCGTGCGAATTCCAACACGCCCGTGCTAGAGCAGTTATACAAAAAAAAAAAAAAACAAAAAAACAGATCAATTAGAAAAACCTGCTCTCCAATTTCTCACGCACAGACGCCCTTTCTTCTCCCAATTTCATCTCACAACTTCTCTTTTCATCAACATTTCCCGACCACCATCACCGCCATATCGCCGCCAACCACCGTCGCCTCCATCATCCTTCGCCGCTTGCTTCACCGTCGTCGCCCGGTTTCGGCCTTAGCCGCCGTTTACCGCCGCCTGACACAACTCCGGCGACACGACTCCGATTGCGCGTTTGTTTGGCCGATTCTTCGTTGAATCCTAATTGGGTAACATCTTTCCCATTCTAATTTTCAGTTTCTCCCAAGTTCCCCTAATTCAATTCATTTTACTTTTGACTTCTGATTTTCTCATTGAGATTTGGAATTTTGGAATTGGGAAAATTGTGATTTTGGAGTCTTATCGGTTTAACTGGTCTATTTAGTTAATGGTGTGTTGCCTTTGTGTTGACTTGCTTGTTTTCGTTTTATGACTGGGAATTGCATTCTGGTAGGACAACTGCGACGTAGTTTGCATGCTACTTGTTAGTTTGGTCTAGGTCTTGTTTGTTGGTTTCTTGTGAGTTCGTGGTCTCGTCGGCCTTGTTCTCTCTTTATTGTCGTCTGTTTGTCTTAGTGTAGAGAGTGAGTCTAGTGTTGATGGCTGGTCGTGGTAAACGTTTGGCTAGTGTTGCCTCTACGGCGCGTCGTTCTTCTAAACGGGGTAGAGGTAATTCCTCTCGTACACAGACTCCAGGTGGAAACTCTGTCCCTGCTTCTCTTCCTCCAATCGAGGACTATGGTATTGTCTTTACCGACCCTGCTCATGCTGCTATCTTTGCTAGGCTGAGTCGTGGCCGTGTTCATGCTACTAAGTTCCCTGATTTATCTGCCTTAGAGACTTTAGGAGTTCTTGAGGATGTCCGCTATCTCTTTGAAACGGTGGAATGGGAACGTTTTCTTTCTCTCCATGAGATGACCTACGCGAGACTCACTTACGAGTTTTTATCCACTCTGACTTCCCGTTCTGGAGAGGGCACCGGCGAGCAATATTTGGATTTTCGTCTCCTCAATCAGCACCATTCACTTTCTTACACCCAACTGAATGCTATTTTTGGGTGGTCTTCCCATGGTACTATTGGCCCCACTGGTTCTAACTCGCTTTCTTATGATAGTGATGTCTTTTGGACCCAGCTCACTGGCACCTCTCCCTATCGTCCTAGGACTGCTAAGGCGTCCTCTATTATTCATCCTGCCTTCCGTCTTACCCACCGCATTCTTTCCTGCACACTATTTGCTCGGACGGACACGGGCACCATACCTAAAGAGGAACTTTTCTTTCTATGGGCTTTTACACCCATTCGCCAAATGCTTGTTAATGGGGCAGCTTGGTTGGCTAGTCGGCTATTGAGTTTTCAAAAGGACTTTGTCGGTGACATTTATTTGGGAGGTCTTATTACTATTATTGCACGTAGTAGCCTTCTTAACCTTGACATACCCCCTAAATTGGTGCCTGTTTCTGGTTCTACCCGTCTAGACCTCAAAACTCTTGCTAGGATGAGTATGATTCATTCTACAGGTGATGACACTTACACTTGGCTTGTTGGGTCCTCGGCTACTCCTTACACCATTTTGCCTAATCCTGATATCCCTACGGTCTGTTGTGCTTCTCCTTCTACTTGGATATTTCCTAAGACCATTGCGGATTCTCCCGTCCACGAGGAGCACCCTCCTCAAGCCGACGACCCCCTTCCTACACTCCCTCGTGACTTTGCTGCCCGTTTTGCGCAGTTAGAGTCTATTTGGACCCATGTGTACTCTTGGGGTGTGCAACAAGGCCATTGGCCCACTCTTCCCGATCCACAGAATCCACCTCCAGGTGACCCATCTTGAGGTATTTCTCTTTTCTCTTCCCCTATGTTCTCTATTTTGTCGTGTTCTCAAAACATTGAGGACAATGTTTGTTTCAAGTGTGGGGGAGAGAATTTCTTCGCTTTGTGTGTCTTAGCTTGATTTGTGTTTTCAGTTTGCATTTTCATATAGATAATAGTGCATGTAGTTGCATTATTTTTGTTAGTTTCTTTTGTTTTCTATTTTGTTTTTCTTTTCATGCATTGCATTTAGGTTGCATTACCATTTTATGCATATATAATTTCTTGAAAAAAAAAAAAAATGTGTTTTGAGACATATGCTTTCGATGACGACTCTTGTTTGGTGTATGATTCATGATCATCACCATTTTTCCCTTGCATCTATTTCATATTGTCCCACCTACATATGCCTCATACCTTTTTGTAAATGCTTTTGAGGGATATTTCGTGCATACTAGGAAGTAAATTATGAATTATAGACGTTCATAGTGTTAATAGATAGTACTAAGTAACTTATGCTTGATTGTTGAATCTTTTACCATGTGACATTTGAATGGACAAACACAAACCTAGTGAGGTTTTCTTTTAGCCCATAGATCGGCACATTTGCACCGGTCTCCATTTTTCATGTGTGAATTGCTTCCAATGGGGTGTACACCTCGGGACTTTGATTTTTGACAATGATTCCAATCATCTTAAGACACTTATGTTATTATTTGTGCGCACTTGAGTCATTTCCCTTTTAGCTTATCCTTTCCTTTTGTTAGCTTGTGAACCTTATTGACTTTTGATCCACATCCTTACTCCACAAATACATATAACCCTAACCCTTTTTTAGGCTTGTTGTTAATATGTTGGAGCTATTTTGAAGAAGTTGATAATGTGGTGTTCACATCGGGTATTTCTTAACCATTGTAGTGTGTTTGTAAGTATTTGTTATTTTGTTGGCTCTCATTCTCTTGCAAAAAAAAAAAAAAAAAAAAAAAAAAAGAAGAAAAAAAAAAAAAAAAAAAAGGTTATATTTTGAGCCGAAATTGTTTTGTGTAATGTAATCTCTACAATGGTTATGGAATTCAAGATGTGTTGCGGTTGTTTGTAGTAATTTGGAGGTTGGTGTTTTAATCTAATAGCTAGTGTTTAATCCTTGTATGGTATTCCTCCCACAATCAAACTCAATCACCATCCATTATCTTTTCACATTTGATTGAATATTTCGGAGTACTTAATCATTTTTTTTTCATCTAGAATAAGGTGTGTCACTAAACTATATTAGCCTACTTTTCATTTAACCACCATTTTCATTCTCGCCTATATTTTATTAGCCACATTTTCTTTAGCCGCCATCTTCCCTAACAAATTGCCTTTGGTTTGAGTGTGCGCAATTTCATTTTTTTGTGTCTCTGGTATGAGTTGAGAATCTTAGTCCTTAGTGGTACATTACATCTATCCCATTTGATGGAGCATGTATGAGTGTAAACACATTAGCCCTAAACACATGATGAGCGACATCCGTGAGAGTCCATTCATTTGATCGTGTCATGGTTCATTTTCTCCTCTCATTGCATTTGTATGTTAGTAGCCTCTATTAATACTATCGTCATTTATAATTCTCGATTTGCATTCTAATGTTCTCTTAATCTCTTTCGATAGCATTTTTCATTTCGTTTATATGCTGTAGTTTGTGGGGCAATAAGTGTTTTTGCTAAGGTGAATATCGTTTTGTGTGTGAATCATATTCTCAAACTTTGAGAAGTCATCACACATTTCTTCTTTTGTCTCAATGTGTTTTATAACTATTTATTTCTTTATTATTTTTCTTTCGTTTAGTCTTGTGTTATTCTCTCCTCCTTATTGCATTTGTATAGGCTTGCTTGAGGGCAAGCAAGGTTTAAGTGTGGGGAAGTTGATAAGTGCCTATTTTATAGGTACTTTTAGGGTATTTAAGTATAGTTTATAGTGTATATATAATAGTTTTAGTCTAATTTATTTTGTAAATAAGTTTTATTTGAGGATATTATGCTTTGGGTATTGTTTTGTTGTTTTATATGATTGTAGGGGCATTTTGGTCATTTCACATGTTGGACCACGCGTGCCGGAGTGCTCGGAGGTAGTGCGAGTGTTCGTGAGTCCGTATACCAAGTTTGATAGCCATCCGACAAAGAATTTAGAAGAAAAGAGCATTTTGAGATTTAGCACGGCCGTGCTTATTTTGGCGCGCCCGCGCCAAATGGTCAGAAACTTTTCTATTTTCATTGTTGAGATTTGGCACGGCCGTGCGACTTTCAGCACGCTCGTGCAACTGGACATCCGGGTGGTTACTACAATTGAAGAGAGAGATGTTTTTAGTTATTTTTAGTTTCTTTTCTCCTCTTCCACCCCTATTCCCTACACATTATAAATACCCATTGTAATCCTCATTAGAAGGGGGGATCTTATTTTTATTTTTTTTCATATTACATTTTTAGAAACATCAAAACTCTCTAATTTCCTAGAGGTTGGAGATATTGTTGTTGTACTTTGAAGATTGAAGTTTAATATCATATTGAAGATTTCTCTTGCAACTTTTGATCATTCTACACCATTGTCAAGACTAAGCATTTCTTTCCCTCATCCTTTATTTATATCTTTCATAATGATTGTAGAATTAATCATGTGTAGTGAGTAGATTCTTAATTTCCTAGAATTAGAGACATGTAGTATATAGTTTAATATGTAGAACTTTGTTCATCTTTATTATCGTGTCATGTCAATGCATTCTTTGTTGCTCTTCATGCTTATGAATATGGAGACGTCTATGTTTGTGAGATTATAGTTAATTGAGAGAAGGACGTAGCAGTGAATCTTAATTAGCGGAACCACAATGAATGCACTAGATTGATTAATCACGAGAGTAGTTTAATTGTCTAGGGGTGGTCCTTTAGTGGAGATTACGCGGAATTGACATTGTTCTTAATGGGTTTAGATTAGCGTAAGTGACCATCGAGAGATAGGCCTTCCTAATCTAGGCACGCGTACTAAACCTTGATCGTGAGAAGTTAGTACAATATAGCGTAACACCCTTGAAACTTGACATGAAATTGGTTGCATGAACTTGGTCTATGTGTTAGATTATTATTGCATTGATCTACTTCTAGGAAAGCTATCTCATAAATTTCATTCATCATTTAGATTATAGTTATAGTTAGATTTTAGTCATTCAATTACAATTCCCAATTTTATAGTAACTTATATATTTTAGTCTAGTTTAAGCAACTCTAATCATTGTAACATTGTCCTCGTGGGATACGACCCGTATTTGCCGAAGTATTACTACAACATACATCGTGCACTTGCGGTATATAGCAAAATTGCTATCAAATGGCTATCGAATCCTCTTGTGTAATTGTATAATCAGAAATCCCATAATAACTCAATCGAATTTCAATTAAAACTTAATAAAACCCTCAATTACATTATAAAACGTAATACCCTTAATTATTTAACTTACCAAAAATACGGGGTGTTACAGAAATGGTAGTTGGTTAACCGAGTGAAATGATTTCTTAAATAGAAATAGACCAACTAATATGTGTGTGCGCTGTGCGCCCTTGGTTAAGTTAATACAAGTTTGAACTTTATTAATTAATACAACAAGAGAAGTCGAGGTCAAGAGATGGGAATGCATGCACTAGTGGTAAAAGTTTACGAGAGCTAGATGAATGAATGCAACTATACTATCTTTCATGACAGTTTTTGTGAACAAGATCCTTCAAAAAATCCTCTTTTTTCGCACCACATACATTATTTCATTGTGAAACTGAAATGCAACTTAAATTGATATTTTGGTCAAGAATAAAACATCCACAGTTTTGTTATAAAAAAAAAAAAAAAAAAAAAAAAAAAAAACATCCACAATTATTTTGCCATCAAGCATTTTATAGTCTCGAACCCGATACGACCCATAATGACCTCCGTTCGTTGCTCATGAGTGTCATGACTCATGACCACATAAGGATTCAATCTTTTTGCTCATAAATTATAAAAATTCAGCATTTTTTTGTCCTTAATTCGATGCGATCCGACCATGGGCCACGGCTTTTGAGTTTGAATTGAATGATTATATTGAATAGATAAACTAACCTAGCTCATACTAACTCATCAGATCAATCTATCTGCATGACATGACAACAGGTTAATTGTACGTGAAGGCTTGCATAACAATTTTCAGGACATTGGCATTCACATTGCTAAGCATGATTTGGACAGTCAACATTATTAACTACATATGTCACCAAATAATCAAAATTATATTATTAGCAGATACCTGGTAATATAAACACACTAATAGAATTTAGGAGTAAAATTAAAAACTGAGTTCGGTCGATGCTAGTTAAATAGTACTTGTTGAGTAGTAAAACTACTTGGAGTAGTATTTGTAAATTGTAATTAAATTGCGCCATTTGGACCATTATTAGACCAATGTTGGTCAATTGCAGATTACAGATGATCTTATAAGTCGTGAGTTGCACGCACACATGATGATCTTCTAATGATTGCTTCTTCTGCTTCTAAATTGCCCGACAAGGTACGTAATCAATTTAATACCTCAATTAACTGATGATCATGTAATTAAAGATGATAGTTTAATTTGTTATTGCAATATGTGCATGCATATCTTAGCTTCTTGCCTTCATATTGAATGACCTATCAGTAGGCTAGGTGTGGTTAGTTGATACTTAGTTCAACTTATGTTTCAAGTCGAGAGACGGCCTCAAATAAGTTGACTTTCTAACCAGTCGATCGATCAATCTTAAGATTAGAAAGGTTATTTGTTTAAGAGTTGTGGGTGAAATGATAGTCTATTGCTAGATAATGCCGCCCCAGTTAAACAAAGATATGTAACAAAGGTAATAGGTGATGATGAGTTGAATACAAAACACGACGACACGCAAGCACCAGACGAACTATGTTGTTGGCTCGATCTTAACGTCCTAATAAATCCTTACGAAGTCTATGACGCTGGAAATAATAAGTCAAAAGAGGCGTCACTTCAGTAATTGTAGTCATAAAACCCCAAATTAACAAATATATAAACCATGCATAAAGTGATCCGATTGGCGGCTATTGTAGTTTTGTAGCTGACCATGGCGGCTTGATAATTACTCCGTATACTCTTAATAAGACCTTTATTGGAGAAGTTCTGTTTAACATATTAATAAGATTCCCTAATGTTATATCCTTTTACCGGCAACGAAAATTCTGATAGATTAGACTCATCACAACGCAATGATGGAATACACTTGCCGAGACGTTAGAAAAGCGGCAGTGGAAGCCAAGATTGAAACTTGGACTGGACCAGGGGCGGATCTACTAAGAGGGAAGGGAGTCTTAGGACACTGGAAAAAACTTCCAAAATGCAAATTTTTGTACTAAAATTTATGAAAAGGTCCTATAAAACAAAGGCGGGACACTAAAAAATATTATTGGGACACCGGAATTTTCTTTTTCTAGATTCGCCACATAGTAAATATACACTAAAAATTTCGACATTTTGCACACCTGGGACGGACCGTAGCCGGGATAAGCCCCCCTTAGCTCCGCCCCTGAAAAGCGGGAATGAATCTATCCTAATGCCTGCACATGGAGGTCTAACTTTATACAGAGCATGGTGAAGTCTACCATGTATCTTACAAGTTCGAATTCAGATTACCGGTTAATTACCAATTTATCACTGGATTAACCTATGTCGAAACATCGATATTATTAAGATTCCACCAATAGTACTTGTGTACAAGTAATATATGGATGCATGAGTCCTGGCCTGGCCTCCCCTGTACCAAGTCATAGTCAACGAGGTTCTAGTGAGTTTTGAGTTTTCTTGTTGACTATTCAACTTTGTTACAAACCCCTTTGTTACGTCTTTGCTTTGCTCTTCCACCTGAATGCATACATACATACATATATTTGAGACCTCTCATTTTCATCATATCATAAAACAAGACTAATTCCAATTTCAAACTTTGCCCAATTCTATCCTCTTCTTCCTATAATTTAATTTCCATTTTACTCACCAAAAAGTCCATCTTAATTTATCATTTTTCTCCTAAGAAATTTCCAAGCAAAGTCTTCACTAATACTCTAACCCCCCCCCCCCCCCCCCCAATCCTATTATAGTTGACACTTGGTCCAACTTGAGGTTCTTGAACAGATTCCTCTGTTTATATAAAACCACCTTATTCTTCCTCTTTTGTATTATTTCATAACACCATTATTTTTATGGGTTTTGCTGCTTTCCTAACAATTTTCTCAGCTTGGGTTTTGATTTGGTTTCTCTGAATTAAAAAATTTCCTTTCTGGGTTTTGTTCAACCACTAAACTTCTCATCTGGGTATCGCTCAGAATTTCTAAACTCTCAACAAAAAACTTGTAACAGAAGCTTAATATAAGCTAAGATATATCAAAGCAGTAGAAGAAAATGGTGAATAACAGTATTTCACCACCATCATTAGATGCAGTAAGTTCATCAGAAGTTGCTTCAGTATCAGCTAAAATCATGGTAATAGCCATGATTGTCCTGTTTTTTGTAGTAGCCTTTCTTTTCTTCCTCTCAATATGCGCAAAATGGTACTGGTCAAGAAATGAGGACCCTTTTATAGTCTCATGGCGGCGGCGCGCAGCCCGCAATCAAGAAGCGCCGGCTGCTGCCGCCCCCAAAAGACGAGGCCTTGACCGCGCCACGCTGCGGTCATTGCCTTTGGTAGTGTATGATCAAAAGGATTTCAAGGAACAGTTGGAGTGTTCAGTTTGTTTAAGTGAAATATCAGAAGGTGAAAAAGTCAGGCTTCTGCCTAAATGCAATCATGGGTTTCATGTTGAGTGTATTGACATGTGGTTCAAGTCTCATTCAACATGTCCACTTTGTAGAAACTCTGTAACTTCTCCCGAAAGCTGTAATTCCAATGAAGGGTTGCAAGAAGCGGTCGGTGTTTCGCATTCAGACTCGGACTCAAACTCGGACTCGGACTCTGACTCGTCTGATGATGATGATCATGATGAGCATGCTTCAGCAGTGCAGCCAGGGGATGCACCTGCATTTCCTACAAATATTCTGTTTTGGGGTAATGAAGTCCAAGTTAGGGAAGCTGCAAATGCTGCTGCTGCTGCGTCATCTTCAAGTAACGAGCAAAGGGATGAGTTGGTGATTGATATACCAAGAGAATTATATGAGGATTGCTTCTCATCGCCGGCTTCTTCTACCGGGTTTGGCGAGGAGGGATCGAAAACTCCGGTTGTTTCGAGATTAAGGTCGTTGAAGAGGCTGTTGAGTAGGGGGAAACGAGTAGTAGCTCCATCCACCTCTGCTGATGTTGAGCCAGTCTAAACCAAAGGCTGCAGAAACACACAAAATTTGTTCATAACATTTTTTTTTCTATTTTTTTGAGGGATTTTACATACAATTTATTTGATGTATAGTTCAACAATATATACAGATTTAAATGGTTGATATTGGGATTGGTGGTTTTATAAAGATCAAAACCCCGCCCTAATAGGTTCTTTGGTCAACTTCATTCTTTTATAATCTTCAAAAATGGCACAAATGTGTATCATTACCCTGTGGTATATTCTACAGCAGACTACAAATACTCTATTTTTTTCTCATATACTACTACAATTTGTTCTTACACAAAATTGATCTAAAATTTCTTTGTTACCAAAATTGTACATGTATATATGTTGTTTAAATTATCGGCCCGAGGAATATGTAAGGTAATTATAATGTTGGACTCGTGATTTATGTGAACCATAGATCCATAGTTCAAGGAGTCTCTACAATTCTTCGAAGGTATACAAAGGTGACATTGCTACCCGTATGGCTGTATATTTCTTAGTTCTTAAAAAAGTGCGTATATATGTTGTTTAAATTCTCGTTCTTAAGAATACCATAATGTTTGTACTCGTTATTTGAGTGAATCAGGTTCGATGATTGTATGTGGTTCTTGAGAACTATGTATTGACGATTAGACGAATATGCTACTCGTATGACTATATACATTTCTTTCCCCGGTCACACGAGTTGTGAAGTATGACCTCATAGAGTAGTCTAAGGTCGAACGTAAGTATATTTTACAATCCAAGTTTGCTTAAACTAGTTGAACAAAATGAATCTCGTATGTAGATACTAAAATCAGTTAGCTTAAATCAGTTAAGTTGTTGCTTGTGGAGCAAACTGTTTTCATCAGCACGTAAGGTTGCTTGTTTGATACTCTTAGTTTTGTGTTCAATAATCCAATTTGTATTGGGATAATCACGTCTCTTGTGTCCTATATATCTCTACAAATTAAAGTAACCTAATGAGCCGGATAATGATCAACATAGACAAATGAAAAATTAAAAATGACCACAAGCTAAGATCATTGAAAACGAAACAAAGAAATTGAAATAGACCACCTCATCTTTTATATAGTTCCAAAAGTTTTAACGAGAATAATCTGAATTTTGCATGATAACGTCATAATTAATCATCCTAACTTTCACCATCTCAAACTCATCGAAACGTTTTCATAGCAACTTGCTTCTTACGGTAAGTGTGGACAAATTTTTATGTTCATTATATTGACCGCAGACTTACATTAGTATTAGTACGTGTTTAGGAAGTTATAGCACGGTTAGGAAGACTTTCCTACCTTGTCCCCCAAGCATTAGATATATATATATATATATATATATATATATATATATATATATATATATATATATATATATATATATATACCACTTTAAAATCTAGTGATCGAAACATGTATGTTACGGCGTTGGAAATTTATTTGATTCTATTAGATGGTAAAAAAACATTATAATTCGTCATTGAAGCGCGGAAAAAAAAGTAAAGGATGAACAGTGCTTATAGGCGATGCGAAAGAGTAGACCGATTGAGCTCCCTTCCGGACGCGATCTTGGTTGAGATAATTTCTCAATTGCCCTTCAATCAGGCTGTGGCAACTAGTGCATTAGCCAAGCGATGGCGTGACCTTTGGAAACAAATCACCTCGGTCGACCTCGACTCTTGTTGCTTAAAGGTGACAATTGATGACGCTACACGAGTTGTATCACAACTTACTACGCCTTTGTTCCAACAACTGAACGTTGTTTTCTCTTGCGAAAATTGGAGTAATGTCTTCAATTGGTGCAACCCACTATTGTGCAATCGAGACATCAAGAAAATTATGATAACATCTCATACGGGTGTGTATATGTTACCCCCGAGAAATATTCTTATAAATAAGTCATTGGTCGAACTTGATTTAGGACCAGGGTTCAATTATTATACTCCCTCCGTCCCAAAATGTTTTGATCTTCCGAAACTTAGGAAGCTACGTATCCATTTGACTGCTTCTCAAGCTGATTGCGATTGGGTGAAGAAACTAGTTAGCTCGTGTCCGATGCTTGAAGAGTTAAACATGGAGATGAATTTTAACGATCTTCGGTCACGCTCTCCGAATAGTTTCGTTGACGTATGTAACACAAATTTGGTGCGGTTGAGTATGTTTTTGCGCAATCCTACAAGCTCATTCACACTTCTAATTGACTGCCCTAGATTAGACTTCTACATTATTCGTACCACTGATGTGCACTGTATTCGTCTCGCCAAGAGTCCCCTGGCTTCCATGAAGTGTAAAGAAGAATTTTAATTCACACCAGTTTCGCTTCAAGATCCGAAGATATGGCATATTGGATCTATGAACGCTCAAAGTGTTTTTGTATTGCGTTAAGGAAAACATGGTACAAGCTACAATATATACAACAGAGTTGACTGACTATACTACTTAGAATCCCTACTAAATATGGCAAACCTAGATACGAAATATGCATGAGTATACTAATACCCAAAATACAATATTTACTTCCATACTCCCCCTCAAGTTGGAGCAGGCGGTGTACGAATGCCCAACTTGCCTACCAAATACTCGAAAGTCGGTCGGCCCAAAGCCTTAGTGAAAATGTCGGCCAACTGATCTTTGGTGCGAACATAAGATGTACCTATATTTCCACTAACCAAATGTTGTCTCACAAAATGACAATCAATTTCAATGTGTTTGGTACGATCATGAAAAACTGGGTTTTTGGCGATATGCAAAGCTGCTTGATTGTCACAATACAACCTCATAGGTTGTGTATGATAAACTCCAAGAGACGCTAGGAATGACTTTAGCCAAATTAACTCACTTGCTGCATGCGCCATTGCACGATACTCAGCTTCGGCCGATGATCGTGACACAGTAGCTTGCTTCTTCGTCTTCCACGAGATAGGTGATTCTCCAAGACACACAAAATAACCTGTCAGTGATTGCCTCGTTATTGGACAGCTAGCCCAATCTGAGTCGCCGTAGCCATACAATTGTAAGTCGTTGTCCCCGCCTAGAATTATACCCTTACCGGGACTTCCTTTAAGGTATCGGACAACACGTAAAGCTGCTTCCCAATGATCCTTCCGTGGTTTCTGCATGAATTGTGACAAAACATGAACCGAGTAAGCCAATTCTGGACGTGTGATAGTCAAATAAATCAATCGCCCAACCAACCTTCTATACTTCATAGGATCATTCAACAAATCGCCTTTAGCAAGAGCTAACCGATGATTTTGCTGTATCGGTACATCTAGAAGCTTGGCACCGAGTAACCCGCATTCTTCGACTATCTCCAGAGCATACTTGCGTTGGCTCAAAAACAAACCCTTTGGTCCTCGTGCAGCCTCGATTCCCAAGAAAAATTTCAATTTTCCAAGATCCTTTATCCCAAACTTGCGATGCAAAAAGGACTTGAAGGCTTTTATTTCTTGCTCACTATTACCCACTACGATCATGTCATCAACGTATACAAGTACTCCAAGAAAAGTCTCATCACTCTTGAAAGTGAAAAGAGAGTAATCTGCCAATGATTGTACAAACCCGTATTCTCGTAGAGAATTGGCCAATTTTGCAAACCAATTTCTCGACGCCTGTCGCAATCCATAAATCGACTTTTTGAGTCGGCAAACCTTGTCTCTACCTGTAGCTTGGAAACCTAGTGGCAATCTCATGTACACTTCTTCTTCGAGGTCTCCATGCAAGAAGGCATTATTGACATCGAGTTGTGAGATACACCATCGTTTTGCTACTGCTACACTCAAGAAACAACGTACACTCGTCATCTTCGCAACTGGTGCAAAAGTCTCATGAAAATCTATCCCTTCGACTTGCGTGAAACCTTGCGCTACTAGCCGAGCCTTATACCGCTCAACGGTTCCATCTGCATTGTACTTAATCTTATACACCCAACGACATCCAATAGGATGTTTACCAGGCGGCAACTCTACCACATTCAAGGTTTTATTTGCTTCTAATGCTGCAATTTCCTTGGCCATGGCATCTCTCCATTTAGCTTCTTTGGCTGCTTGAAAGTATGATCCCGGCTCCTTTTCAACATTGATTGCTGCAAGAAAATGTTGATGGGATGCAGAAAAACAATTATAGTTAACATAATTGGCTATTGGATAACGAGTACCTTTCTTTGAAGACACGTGATGTGGCGGGTTTTCAGAAGTAGAGATGGGTATTACTACTTTGGCGGTCGTGCAGATAAAATTCCCGTCTCGCATCCATGCTGGCTTGAACTTTTCTCGAGCACCCTTTCCTAGCTCCTGTACTGGTGATCCCCTTGTGATAGCAGGTTCAGATTGATTTTCTACTGTCACAATTTCATTCTCCAAAACAGCCTGTGTGGCATTCTCCACGTTTTCATTCACGTCATTAAGTGGCACTTCAGTAGCATCAACAACATTAAGTGGCATTCCAGTAGCATCATCTCTCAAATTCAAATTGTCCTCGGCAAAAGCAACCGCCAATTCTGCGCTCCCCCTTGCTTTCCATAATTCCTGCCTGTGGTTCTCGTTCTTTGTCTAAGTACGGGAATTTGTGCTCAAAAAACTTTACATCCCTCGAAGAGAATGTTTGTCTAGCTTCTATGTCATATACTCGCCAACCCTTCTTCCCATTTGAGTAGCCCAAGAAAACACAACGTCTCCCCCTTTCTCCAAACTTGTCTCGGGCTCTATCCTTATTATGTGCATAGCACAAACAACCAAATACCCGTAAATGATCCAAATTAGCCTTCTCGCCATGGAGTATTTCATACGGCGACTTACCTTGCAGCAACGGCGTAGGCGTTCTATTGATCAGGTACGCTGCTGTAAGCGCACAAGCTCCCCAAAAACGACGAGGCAATCCGGCTTCGAAACGCAAGGCACGAGCCATCTCCAAAATATGACGGTGCTTTCTCTCGGCACGAGCATTTTGTTGCGGTGTGTCTACATTACTCGTTCGAAACAAAATTCCATGCTCTCTGTAAAATGCCCACATAGGATTGGACCCAAACTCACTCCCGTTATCACTCTGAATTACTTTGATCTTCTTATTAAAATGCACCTCGACCATTTTGTAGAAATCGCGAAGTAATTGACCCGCCTCACTCTTATCTATCATCAAATATAGCCAAACTCCTCGACTACGGTCATCTACTATAGTCAAAAAATAATGTGCTCCGGATAAATCGCTCACACGATAGCCTCCCCAAATGTCACAGTGAACAAGGTCAAAAACATCCGTTGCAATTTTACTATTACGAATAAATGGTAACCTTGTTTGTTTAGCTCGACAACATGAATCACAAACAAAATCTGAATCCCATTGAAAATGTTTGCCTAAAGAATTAAAAACCGAAGATAATACCCAACTTGAGGGATGACCTATTCGCTGATGCCACAACTTGGCTTCATCTTCTACTCCGACTCGCGATACTTGATGTCGCTCCACCATTCCTCGATAGTAGTAAACCCCATCTCTAAAAATACCCGCTCCAATCAGCGTCTTCGTAGAAGGGTCCTGCATTACACAAAATTTTTGCCAAAAAGTCACTATAAAATTGTATTCCCGCACTAATTGACCAATTGAAATCAAATTACAATTTAATGTTGGCACGTATAAGACATCTTCAAGAACAAACCGATCGTCAACTCGGACTTTGCCATGCCATGACGCCACGGCCTGTGCACCATCAGGTAACCCAACGTTCGCCGGCTCACCTTCCCATAATCCGTGCATCAACTTTCGATTTCCTGTCATGTGGTGGGAACAACCCGAATCTAAAATCCAAGTCTCATTAAATTTGGCATTACCTGTGAGTGGTTCGTTCTTATCTTCCCTTGGTGAGATCAGGGACTGTAGCTTCTCTATATCTCCGGTACTAAAACCAGCCCTTTGAAACAAGCCATCAGACTTGGTCTCTTCCTCTGTTTGCACTCTTGCTGCCACTACGGCACTTCCTCTTTTCCGATCAATCATGATTGCTAATAATCTGTTATTCTCTTGATTAATTAACTCTATGTGTTAAAGCACGATCGGGCCTGGGCCGCACCCGCACGGAGGAGAGAGAGTCCACATCATAAGCCCAAGGAGGTTCCATCCTAAAACCAATTGGCGATAGGTGGAGTAACTCCTTGGTTTATAAACATATCAACTCTCTCCTCTTTTTCCAATGTGGGACACTCACATGTGGTTCACTTCAACACTCTCCCTCATATGTGAGTTCCCTTTAACTAGCAGACTGGGCTTGGTGGCTAACCGGGGCTCTTCTAGCTCTCTTCGGTTCCACATATTTGTCCCATCTGCGCAGACTGAACCTTCACAAGCTCACCGGGGCTCTTCTGGCTCTCTTCGGTGGCATCGCAAACCGGGGCTCTCCTAGCTCTCTTTGGTTGCGTAAACTTGGTCCATCTGCAACGAGCCCAGTTCGTCTTCTTGAGTCCCAGGTCTTCAACCATGGGCTCTGATACCATATGAACGCTCAAAGTGTTTTTGTATTGCGTTAAGGAAAACATGGTACAAGCTACAATATATACAACAGAGTTGACTGACTATACTACTTAGAATCCCTACTAAATATGGCAAACCTAGATACGAAATATGCATGAGTATACTAATACCCAAAATACAATATTTACTTCCATAGGATCGATGCTTATGCTCCTCGTTTGCGGTGGATAATGGTATGTTTTTTTATCATTAGGCGACTGATACCACGTAAGATAATGAATTATCTTACAGTAACGACTTGGATTAGTAATATTTGATTTGATAATATCCCTTGAGGCTAGACTTGAATTGATCGGCATATTGCTGTTGTATAATAGAGATTGCAAGAATTTGCAGCATCATTTAATCTAATAATCCATTAAATTAAATGGTTCAATTGGCATATTCTTGCTTTCTAGTACAAATGGTCCTAATTTCTGCCCTGTCAAACTATAATTTTGCTACTACAAAGTTAGTTAAGAGACCAAGTAAACAGGACCATAAACTTTGGCATCAATACAGGGTTTGTTAAGCTTCTCTAGACTAACATATGGCATCTCATTCTCTTCCCTTTTTTTGTGCTGAAATAAACCCGTGAGCGGCCCTGAAGCTTGAAGGCGGTGCCAGTATCGGCCACTAGAGGCGGCCCTAGCATTTCCGGACCCATAGATGGGGCCGGAAACGTGGCCGCGAGGCTTAGGATTGGTCTTATGGGCATTTTTTGATGTTTCCTTGCAAAGTTGCTTGGACTTCTTGTCTGATGATGACCTCCAAAATGGGAACAAGACAGTTTTCCATGATTTTTTACTCCTAATTACTTCTTGATTGATGATAACTTGTTCTTTGTGCTCTTTTTCTACTGTTGTGTTATTCTTGTCATTACTAGCATACCCTTTTGCCTCTTCCAAAAACTGCTCACATAAATTAATCAATCAGTTCAACTAACGGTCCTACAATAAGACGAGGTGACCCTTTTTAAATCTTCAAGTCGAGTTTTGACATTATAATTTAAAGAAATGTTTATGTTATACCGTAAGACCATATTACCTAAAACTTGCGCAATTTTCAAAAGAAACATAAGTTGTATAAAAAGAAAACCTGTGAAAAGTCAGTCTGAGGATCAAATGCATAGCTGTTACTGTCATCTTTCTCATTCTCATATCCTGGAAAAACAAAGGACCCCTTCATTCTTAAATCTCCTGCAACAAAAGAGAAATACAATCAATAAACTTTCATAATTCTGAAACTTTTTTCCATGTGATGAAAAGAATAAAGTTAAAGGCCAAGAAAAAAATTCAAAATCATACCTTTTTTTAAAGCTTTTTTTTCACGCTTGCAATTAAACCTAACCCTTTAAATGTTAGGAGCAAATAACTTAAGAAATAGTATCATTTCTTCAGAAAAAATGGTATGTTTTGCAACTGTAAGGAGATTTTGTGACGTTTTTTATTTGGTTGATGAAATTGTGGGGGTTTGTTTTGTGTGTGGTTACAACTGCCGATAAAAAGGACTGATGATGATGATGAGTTATAAATGGGAAGGTGAAGAGTGCAGTGTGTTTGTATTAGCAAGATAAATCAATGCCCACAATTTAAGGAAATTAACACTTCTGGTAAAGTGTTGTGGCCAACCAAGCCAATGTTTTGAGTAGAAGGAAAAGGTATAGCAAATGGACAAATGTCAAGGAGTTTTTGTAACTTGTTGGCCCCAGTCTAATATAGCGAGAGCAGATCATCTGTCTCATTTTATGTCTCATTTTAGAGAGTGGGAGTCTCATTGACCGAATATGACTCAAATCTGCAGTAATTGATAGAATATAGAAGGAAATGGGAAATTCATCGCAATAGCATACTAGAAAAATGAAACAATTTTGCTTAATTGTGGTCCTCGTCCAGTTATTGTATATGTTGAATACCATACTCTCATAATCCATGATATATTCAGCCGATCAACCATCGGTGCTAAAATCTTCGATTTCCCAGTCATAATAAGGTTGAATTCAAAGCAAAATCACCACCAAATAATGAGCATGGAATTTCAAGATAAAGACACATACTTGATACATTATTGATAGTTTGATGCATAACAAATTAACAATAATTAGACACTGGAGTACAAACTTGGTTGTATACTACTCTGATCACATGAGATCCAAAAAAGTTCTAAGACCTTAAAATACAAATCGTACGTAGGACTACAGAAAACGGAATTGGATCCCCTAGAGTTGAAAATAAACTCTACCATATAGAGTTTACTTAATAAGGTAAGAATTAATTGTTTTGCATTTTTTTTGTGTATTCCAAAATTCTCTTCATTTTGTCTTATTACTTATTTTAGCAAACTCTACCAATTCTACAAAGAAATAACTCTAGGGGATCCTCACTCTACAGAAAACTTATTAAGGGCACTTGGGCTTTCCATTTGGGCTGTACCAGTCTCTGTAGCAAGGGCATTCGTCCTTATTTCCATAAAGTCCTGAAGGAACACAGTGGCACCTATCACAACACATCATACAATAGTGCATACACTTTGATTCTTTCCCCCATCTTTGGCACCTATACCCACACTTTGCGTCGCAAAATCCTGTAAAAATTAATCAAACAGACATCATTTGCTTCGTAAATCTTATATATAAACATTCTTCTCTAACTCAAAAATACATATGTATATACTAAAACAACGTTCAATTTAAGACGTCATCAATAAGATCGAGAACCATACAAAAGTGCATGCACGACATTATAGTTTTTACATGTTTAAAACTATACTTGTACTCTATACCCTTGATTACGTGCAAGATGATGATGGAAAGTTAAATCAAATTCATCGGGACAGAGAGAATACTCAACAGGCCAATAAATCAATAATACGTACGTGTATAAGTGTTTCGAGTTAGATATGAAGTACCTGCAGGAGATGGAGCGGGAGAGTTCGATGGACTGGTATATTGTGCAGAAGCAAAATCAACCAAGGTAAGACGTAGGATCAGAGAAATGAGGAGGAGAGTTGCAATAATGGACTTTTTCATTGTATGTATATGTGTATGTTAGATCTCAATCTCAAATCTACCCTTACACAAAATAGTTTGCACCTTTTCGAGTAGTGTGCGAGTGTATGTGTATACAAGCTAAGCAAGATCGAGAGTGTTGTATATATATAGATGAAAAGAGCTTATATTATACGATTCAAAGATGTGTTTCCTAGAAAAAAACAAGCAACATGTTCATATTCATTGAATATATGTCCCCATGATTTTTAAGCTATACTCCGTATGTACGTAGTTAGTTGTATAATTTATGATCCAAGCATTGCATTGTTCATTAATTTACTAAAATGTAGTGACATAGTGTTGTGGGTTGGCATGTGGTCTTTAGTGCATTACACGACTTGCTGTCAGCCTTAACTAGTACGAGTAGTAGGAAAGAATAGTATTTTAGGCTACACTAGGTAAGTGTTGCTATTCAAGGTGATGTGCGGGTGGATCAGGGTTAGTGTTTGTGTTTGTCGGGCTAATTATTGGGTTCAACTGAGATTTTGGTGACCTCATCCTTAACCTGGCTTCACCGCTCTGACTAGGTAAGACCGTAAGAGTTGGTAGTAGGTTAGCGATTGTTAAGTGCGTATTTTGACTATATTTATGTACGTATTTCACCCCGAGTTTATATGATTCATCGTATTTTCTAGTCTATTTTGGTGATTTTCCTTCCTAGTTCTGTTTTACTACGATTATTTCGTAAATATTGCAGGAAGACGATTTTAATGCTGAAAGAGCCAAATTACGGATCGGGTCGAGGAATTGGACACTTATAAGACGAGATGGTACTGAAAGCTGATAAATAAGCACGAAGTTCAAGCAATCAAGAGTTGGGCCGCTATTGGAATTGGAACAAAGATGCTATTGATTTAGCATTCTGATCGCTGCTATCGGTTTAGGAAAAAGGCCAACAGAATCCCTTATTTTACTACCACACGTGGGGTTACGTTTTCCTTAGTTTTTGTTTTTTTTGGGAACTTTCGTTTTGGACGTATCATTGAATTTGGGCGATTGTTCTTCGTACGTAAAAACTTCCGCTTGTTCGATTTTCTGACGACATTAATCTGAGACTAAGTTTTCTTCTTCCTTCACTTTCAATTATTCAATTATGTTTTTCTATTGTTCAATTGTTGTTACCGTTATGAGTAGTGAGTAGTTCTTTTATCTAGGGTTAGGTTGAGCCTTAATATGGATTGATCAATGTAGTGCTTGTTGCTAGCTTATTAAATTGTTCAATTTAGGTTTGTTAGAGTTGTGCTAATTATTAGTTATTTCGATTTATGTTCATGTGATTGATTTTAGGTCTAAATTACGACGAGAGTTGAGTTTGATCGTTGTGAGTTGTTAGGTGAACTTTAATCGAATTAATTAATTACTACTCAGTGAGGATTACTGCGAGAGTCGGATTTTCACTTAGAGAACCCTCAACGAAATTAGACCTTTCCCATGAGAATAGGTGGAAGTGATAATTGGGACATTTTAATGTTGAATCGTAATGCTTCTATGCGTGTTATAAGTGCCATGAGAATAGGAATTATATCACCATAGATAGGCTTATTATATCTCGAGAGAGAATAATTAGTAATTGTTTTGGTTCTTGAGAATCGAAGTAGAACATTAGTCCCACCTAAATGTGCAATTGAATAAGTGTGTTTTGTATTGTAAGCGTTGATCAGTCCATGTTAGTGGTGAAACCGTTGCCCTAGAGCTTTTATCTTATTGATTTATCACCTTATTTTTACATCATAATCTTATTAGATTAGTAATTAGGTAACTAAAACCTCTCAAATTCGATTGGCGTAGATAACTCTTAATTAGGAATTGGCTAGTACTTGATCTTACACCTCCCTGTGATCGACCCGTATGCTACGACAACCCGTACGCTTGCGGTATAAATTTAGAACGTAACAAGTTTTTGGCGCCGTTGCCGGGGAGGTAACGGATTAATATTAGAATAGTTTCTAGTTTGTTAGACTACGTTCTTTTCTTTTTCCCTTTTTGGTTTTGCTGTGTTATCTTTCACTTCTCTTTTAGTTTGTACTTATATGCGCAGGCGTAATCAAGGTTCAGACGGTTTAATTCCTATTGACCCTGAAATCGAGGCTACAGCGCGTAAGTTGAACGCAAAGAAAAAGAAGAAAACTACACAACAACCTCCTCCGACATCACCACCCTCGACACCACCACCTTTCATACCACAAGCTCAATCTCCTCCACATCAGTTACACATGTCGGGGGATGCTGCAAAATCTATTAGAGAAGAGAGCAATCCATCTGTTGTTCTCAACTCTAGTATCCAGAGACCTGCTATAGAGACCAATAACTTTGAGCTCAAGCCTGCATTGATCAATTTCATTCAGCAGGATCAATTTAATGGGTCGCCAATGGAGAATCCCAATGATCACATCAACAATTTTCTTGAGAAGTGTGATACTTTCAAGATTAATGGGGTCTCCGCCGATGCCATCAGGTTACGCCTTTTTCCTTTTTCATTGAGAGATAAGGCGAAAGATTGGTTGAAAAATTGTGATGCAAATTCATTTCCAACATGGGATGCTCTCTCCAAAGCCTTCTTACACAAGTTCTTTCCACCGGGCAAGACTGCTAAGCTCCGAAATGAGCTCACCTCTTTCCTTCAGTTTGATAATGAATCGTTATATGAAGCATGGGAGAGGTATAAAGAGCTACAGAGACAGTGCCCACACCATGGAGTACCAACCCACCTATTGATTACCACATTCTACAATGGATTGAAGCAAGAGTTGAAGATGACATTAGATGCAGCATCCGGGGTTGGAGCTCTTGATCACTTAAGTGGGGAGAAGGCTAAGGCATTGATTGAAGAGATGGCCAATAACACTTATCATTGGGGTAGTGACCGTGCTAAACGCGGGAGTAAGGGTGATTCTGAAGCTATTAATGCACTCTCCTCCAAGTTTGATGCTCTTACACATCAATTGGCTCAGTTTACATCTCCAAACAATGATCAATCCCAATTTCCATGTGAGGTATGTGGCATCCAAGGCCATGCACCCCAAG
Source organism: Spergularia marina (assembly GCA_963680865.1). Taxonomy (NCBI): domain Eukaryota; kingdom Viridiplantae; phylum Streptophyta; class Magnoliopsida; order Caryophyllales; family Caryophyllaceae; genus Spergularia; species Spergularia marina. Next base: position 6,804,308 of record OY804544.1, on the reverse strand, counting down.
ACTGTCAACAAGCTCAATATGCTCAACAAAACCAAGAGATGACCATAGCTCAACTCAATGCATTCCATGCTCACAATGCTAGGCCGGCGAATAATCCTTTCTCCCCTACATATAATCCCGGCTGGCGACAACACCCCAATTTCTCATACCGCTCTCCAAATCCAACCCCTCAACCACCTGGTTTCCCAGCTAGACCACCCATGAATACTCCTACACCGTCACAACCACAAAAATCCAACTTGGAGTCACTCATGGAGAACTTCCTTGCCTCTCAAGCCAAACAAAATGAAGTTGTCATGTCCTCTATACAACAAATGAGTTCCCACCAGAAATTGATGGAAACTCAACTTGCCCAACTGTCCCAACAGATGAATCAGATTGCAAAGTCCCCTAATCAGCTTCCGGGGCAACCTCAGGTGAATCCAAAAGGGCATATGAATTCTATAACTTTGAGGAGTGGCAAGCAACTTGATGAGCCTGTGGTTGTTCTCAAAATCTCCAAGCCCGTGGTTGCAAATGAGGAAGAGGGTAGTGCTACACCCGCATTGGTTGAGGAAGATGTTCGAGAAACTGTTCCGGTTGAGAAAGGTGTTGAGACTACTACTGGGTCTACAAGGGTCTATGTTCCTCCCATTCCGTTTCCACAACGATTAGCTAGAGAGAAGCTTGAGAAAAGATACGGGAAGTTTATTGAAATCTTGAAGAAGCTGCAGATTAACATCCCATTTTTGGAGGCTATCTCTGAAATCCCCTCCTATGCCAAGTTTCTAAAAGATCTCCTTTCTAGCAAGAGGAAGTTGCAAGATCATTCCGTTGTTGCTTTATCTGAGGAATGTAGTGCTATCTTGCAAAACAAGTTCCCTAAGAAACTTCAAGACCCAGGTAGCTTTTCTATTCCTTGCTCCGTTGGTAATGTGTCTATCCAAAGAGCTTTATGCGATCTTGGAGCAAGTGTGAGTCTCATGCCATTGACTATTAGCGAGAAGCTACACATGGGTGAGTTGAAACCCACATTGATTTCCCTTCAATTAGCCGATCGGTCGGTAAGAATTCCTCTTGGTGTCTTAGAGGATGTTCCTATTCAAGTTGGGAGGCTAGTGATTCCATGTGACTTTGTAGTCATGGAAATGGAGGAAGATGTGCAAATCCCTATCATTCTAGGGAGACCTTTTCTAGCTACCGCCGGTACCCTCATTGATGTGAAGGGAGGCAAGCTTTCTATGAATGTTGGTAATGATAAGGTTGAATTTGAGCTTAATCGATCCATGGGGCAACCAACTTTGCGTGAAGTTTGCTATAGGGTTGACGTTTTGGAACAACTGATTGAGGAGAAATCTTTGGAGGATGCATCTACTGACCCGCTCCAAAGATGTCTAGCTAATGATAAGACCGATAACATGGAGGTGATATCTTACGTTCAAGCTCTTGACGCATCTTCTTTCTATGATGATGGTGAACCTCCACAAGAGATCTTATCGGTGCAATCCACACCCGAGGTAAGTCCTAAACCTCCTAGTGTTGAATTGAAACCCCTCCCCTCGAATTTGAAACATGCTTTCTTGGGTGAAAATTCTACCTATCCTGTTATTGTCAATGCTGCACTTGATGACACTCAACTTGACAAATTGTTGTGCGTTCTTCGTGAATATAAGAGTGTTATTGGGTATACTATTGATGATATTAAGGGAATCAATCCATCATTTTGTATGCATCGTATTTTTCTTGAGGACAATCATGCCACCTCTATTGAGCCTCAACGACGCCTTAATCCTAATATGAAAGAGGTTGTCAAGAAGGAAGTTTTAAAATTGCTTGATGCGGGCATAATCTACCCTATCTCCGATAGTGCGTGGGTGAGCCCAGTTCAAGTGGTTCCTAAAAAAGGGGGCATGACTGTTGTCAAGAATGACAAGGATGAGTTGATTTCTACAAGAACGGTCACGGGTTGGCGCATGTGTATTGATTATAGAAAGTTGAATAAAGCCACCCGGAAAGACCATTTCCCTCTCCCCTTTATCGATCAGATGCTTGAGAGGTTGGCAAAGCATTCCTTCTTTTGTTACTTGGATGGCTATTCTGGTTTCTTTCAAATCCCCATCCATCCATGCGACCAAGAGAAGACGACTTTTACGTGTCCCTATGGCACCTTTGCTTATCGTAGGATGCCATTCGGATTGTGTAACGCTCCTGCCACCTTTCAACGATGCATGATGGCTATTTTCTCTGAGTTTGTGGAGCATATAATGGAAGTCTTTATGGATGACTTCTCGGTCTATGGCACTACATTTGATGTTTGTTTACAAAATTTGACTAAAGTACTTCATAGATGTCGAGAAGTCCATCTTGTTTTGAATTGGGAGAAGTGTCATTTCATGGTGCAAGAAGGGGTTGTCTTAGGGCATGTTATTTCCCATCGGGGCATCGAGGTTGATAGAGCTAAAGTTGAGGTCATTGAGAAATTGCCTCCTCCCCTCAATGTGAAGGGAGTGAGAAGTTTCCTTGGGCACGCGGGGTTTTACCGCCGTTTTATTCAAGATTTTTCAAAAACCGCCCGACCTCTCACCGAGCTCCTAGCCAAGGATGCCCCATTCGTGTTTACTGATGCGTGTCTTGAGGCTTTTAACAGGTTGAAGAAAGCACTTGTATCCGCGCCTATCATACAACCACCTGATTGGAGTCTTCCGTTTGAGTTGATGTGTGATGCAAGTGACCATGCTGTTGGGGCCGTCCTAGGCCAAAGGAAAGATGGCAAGCTCCATGCCATCTACTATGCTAGCAAAACTCTTGATCCAGCGCAAGCCAATTACACCACCACTGAGAAGGAGTTGTTGGCAGTTGTGTTTTCTATTGAGAAGTTTCGATCTTATTTGGTGGGATCGAAAGTTGTTGTCCATACGGATCATGCCGCTCTCAAGTACTTATTGAGCAAGAAAGATGCTAAACCTCGACTGATTCGTTGGATACTGCTACTTCAAGAGTTTGATTTAGAGATCAAAGACAAGAAGGGTGCCGAGAATGTTGTAGCTGACCACCTATCTCGCCTTCTTATAGAGGATAATGCGGAACTTCCTATTGACGACTCCTTTCCCGATGACCAACTCTTTGCTATTGCTATATCGTCGGAAGCTCCATGGTTTGCCGATATTGTGAACTATCTTGCTTGTGGAATCCTTCCTACGGGTCTCACCTCCTATCAACGCAAGAAGTTCTATCATGATGCCAAGCATTACTATTGGGATGACCCGTTTCTCTACAAGTCATGTTCCGATGGGGTCATTCGTCGATGTGTGCCGATTAAAGAAACCACATCTATCATCTCTCATTGTCATTCCTTGCCTTGTGGAGGGCACACTAGCACCACGAAAACCGCAGCGAAAGTGCTTCAATGTGGTTTTTATTGGTCCTCCCTATTTCGAGATGTGAACTCTTTTGTCAAAAGTTGTGATCGTTGTCAACGCACGGGGAATATTTCGAGGAGGAATGAGATGCCTCTTAATTTCATTCTAGAGGTTGAGCTATTTGATGTTTGGGGAATTGACTTTCAAGGTCCCTATCCTTCCTCACACGGCAACAAATACATACTCGTCGCGGTCGACTACGTTTCTAAGTGGGTGGAGGCGATAGCTTTGCCTACTAATGATGCCAAAGTTGTCTCCAAGTTCTTCAAGAAGATGATTTTTCCCCGTTTTGGTGTGCCTAGAGTGCTCATTAGTGACAACGGGACTCATTTCACCGAGAATAAGCTTGAAACTCTTTTGAAGAAGTATGGTGTGCAACATAGGTATGCTCTTCCCTATCATCCTCAAACTAGTGGTCAAGTTGAGATATCTAACCGTGAGATCAAAGCTATTATTGAAAAGACGGTTACAAGTTCGAGGAAGGATTGGTCACTCAAGTTAGAGGACGCTTTATGGGCATATCGCACCGCATTCAAAACACCGATCGGTACATCTCCATATCGTTTGGTGTATGGCAAAGCTTGTCATCTCCCTGTTGAATTGGAGCATAGAGCGTTTTGGGCCATCAAAGCCCTTAACTATGACTACAAGAGTGCCGGAGAGCGTCGTCTTTTACAATTGAACGAGCTAGATGAGATCCGTCTTGATTCTTATGAGAATGCTCGTATTTATAAGGAGAGAACTAAAAGATGGCATGACAAGAGAATCTTGCAAAGAGAGTTCCAAGAAGGAGATTTAGTTCTACTATTCAATTCCCGTCTCAAGCTCTTTCCCGGCAAGCTCCGTTCTAGGTGGTCTAGACCATTCCGTGTGACCAAGGTTTTTCCTTATGGAGCTATTGAGGTATTTTACGAAGTAAAAGGTAGTTTCAAGGTGAATGGACAACGCCTCAAGCACTACATCGCTGGTGAGCCTATTGATGAGAAAGTGGTTTACACCCTTTCCGTCGTTCCACATTTGAACTAATCTCTAAGGAGTCGAGCTCATTGACTTTAAACGAGCGCTTCTCGGGAGGCAACCCGCGTTCTTTCCCTTAATTTTGATTTATTTGATTTTTACTTTTTCATTTTATTTGTGTGGATTTCTCGTTTACTTGATTTTTCAGTGAGTTTTTGTGGGTGAAAATAATAAACAGGGATTTATGTTGATATGGGTTGCAGTTGGCACCACAAGTGAGGTTGTAGTCATCGCCACACCCGTGGCAAAAGCTCTCCCTCGGCCTCCTTCTTACCCGCCAGGAACAGTGTCAACCACACTCGAAGTTGTGGTTAACGCCACTAGTGTAGCACGGAGAGACAAAGAGTAAGGGCAGAAGCGTCATTTCTCCCTCCTATTTCTTCTTATACTCCTTCAGCCATCATACGTATACTCCCTCAACATCACACGCACAATCACCACCCCGACGCCTCCTGCCGACGCCGATTCAACCACCCACAAGTCGTTTCTCAAGCTTGATTTTTCAATTGGTGGGTTTTTCACGATTGAGAGGTCGCCAGGTTGATTCAGGTGCTTTCTTAGCCTCTCATTTGATGACTGTAGCTCACTCAAAATCGAAAGAGATCGTGGTTGGAGGCTTTATCACTACCATTGCTCGAAAACTTGGCCTCTTATTTTCTGATCTTTCCGTGGTAAAAGGGAGTGAGCGGCTTAACTTTAATGCTTGTTTCGCCATGAGAATGGTAGAGCAAATCGGTGAGAGGTACAATTGGATTTTAGAGGACAAAGCAGAGGGTACGGTGCTTCGTGTTTCACTCCCTAATGTGGACCGTACTACCATTCGCGACAAGACTAATTGGCTCTTGCCTACCGAGGATTGGGATTCACCCTCCGTTCCGAGCACTTCCTCGCCCCCTACATCCACTGGGCTTGTGCTCCCCTCAGCTACTGTTGTTCCCTGCTCACTGACGGAGATGCACTTGATTACTCAAATTGCTGATGAGCAGAAGCGCCAAGGTGCTTTGCTAGAGCGCCTAATTTCCATGGTTGAGGAAGTTCGTGATTGGCAGCTGCGTAGAGACTCACCCTCTCCATCCTCCTCTACTTGATCTGGTGAGCTCGTCTCCTTACCCCCATTATTTTGTGTCCTTCACCTTTTTATTTCGTGTTTTAATTGCATACATTGAGGACAATGCATGATTCAAGCATGGGGGGGGGGTATATTTCGAGCATGTTTTTGCATTAGTAGCGAGTCTTGGGATATATGAGCATAATTTGATCAAGTTGGTTGTGATTTTACAATGTTGTTTATAAATGATTTTATGTTTTGATTGCATTGTATGGTTTGTGAGACGTTTTCGTTCTTGAGAACTCCATAGCATGATTGTCTTGAGTACCTTGTGACACCGGTATGGTAAGATGGTTGCCGAGACCTCTATATGACACTCAGAGACCGTGGACAAAAAGCTACATAAACGGTGAGGCCGAGTGTTAGTTTAGGAGTTCGTCGGTATGACTAGTGCATGAGCTCACATGATTGAGGCCTTCTTTTGTTGTTTAACTACATTGCCAAAGGCCACCTTGCATAATATTTCCGACAGTTACCCCGTCTGAGCCTTTAGCCTTGTTTTTCTTGTTTAAACCTCATTACAAGCCGTTTCCCCTTAATTTTACCTTACCTTAGCAACTGGCTATGTAAGTGTTGGAAGATGGGAGATTGTAATCGGTTATTTTGAGGCTAGCATGGGGGAGTTCGTGGTGGTCGATGGTAGTTGTATTATATATTCAATGGGGTTGTATAATGTATTTATTTTTCAATTTATTGTTATTATCCAAAAAAAAAAAAAACAAAAAAAAAAATCAGAAAAAAAAAAAAAAAACCAAAAAAGAAAAAAAATACAGAATCCAAAAAATAGCTATCTTTTCAATTTTGTTTGTTGAATAAAGTCCTTCAGGAAGTTGTTTGATGTGAATCATGGGGTGTTGGTACTTTTTGTGAGGTGTGAAGGTGGACGTTTTGTAATTGACGTTTGGAGATTTGTTGGTTATTCCGATTGAATCGGATGGCTCAATACTTGCATATGCTGGTTGCTCCTAGCTCCACATTTCCCAAATATTTTCCACCTTTTACCTATCCCTCGGCCCCGTTACAACCCTCAAAGTCCTCATGACGTGCACTTGTCATTGGTTACTCACATTGGATGAATTAGTTTAGGCTATTGTGTGACCCGTGTCCCACATTACATGGACACAAGAGAGTTGAGTGGTTCATATTTTTCACATCCGCATGCTCCTCTTTAGCATGGTCATTCCCTAAAGTGAGGGTCCATCGGTCCGTCATTGGTCTTGGATTGAATGTGGTAAGATTGTTTGGTCACTTGTGTCACATTACAAGGAGTTCTATGGAGTTTGTTAGGATGATCGTTCTTGCTACTCTATTTTGTGATCGCAATCTACTTTTCGAAATTAAATTGATTTTGACCTTGTGTTTAATATCTTTTCGAAAACCTTGGTTGGATTATTGCTCATCTCCCTTGATCTTGCTGCTGACTAGACCTTAGGTTGGGTTTCATTTGTTTATGCCTCTTGAGTTTACTCGAGGACGAGTAAAGGTCTAGCATGGGGGAGTTTGTTAAGTGCGTATTTTGACTATATTTATGTACGTATTTCACCCCGAGTTTATATGATTCATCGTATTTTCTAGTCTATTTTGGTGATTTTCCTTCCTAGTTCTGTTTTACTACGATTATTTCGTAAATATTGCAGGAAGACGATTTTAATGCTGAAAGAGCCAAATTACGGATCGGGTCGAGGAATTGGACACTTATAAGACGAGATGGTACTGAAAGCTGATAAATAAGCACGAAGTTCAAGCAATCAAGAGTTGGGCCGCTATTGGAATTGGAACAAAGATGCTATTGATTTAGCATTCTGATCGCTGCTATCGGTTTAGGAAAAAGACCAACAGAATCCCTTATTTTGCTACCACACGTGGGGTTACGTTTTCCTTAGTTTTTGTTTTTTTTGGGAACTTTCGTTTTGGACGTATCATTGAATTTGGGCGATTGTTCTTCGTACGTAAAAACTTCCGCTTGTTCAATTTTCCGACGACATTAATCTGAGACTAAGTTTTCTTCTTCCTTCACTTTCAATTATTCAATTATGTTTTTCTATTGTTCAATTGTTGTTACCGTTATGAGTAGTGAGTAGTTCTTTTATCTAGGGTTAGGTTGAGCCTTAATATGGATTGATCAATGTAGTGCTTGTTGCTAGCTTATTAAATTGTTCAATTTAGGTTTGTTAGAGTTGTGCTAATTATTAGTTATTTCGATTTATGTTCATGTGATTGATTTTAGGTCTAAATTACGACGAGAGTTGAGTTTGATCGTTGTGAGTTGTTAGGTGAACTTTAATCGAATTAATTCATTACTACTCAGTGAGGATTACTGCGAGAGTCGGATTTTCACTTAGAGAACCCTCAACGAAATTAGACCTTTCCCATGAGAATAGGTGGAAGTGATAATTGGGACATTTTAATGTTGAATCGTAATGCTTCTATGCGTCTTATAAGTGCCATGAGAATAGGAATTATATCACCATAGATAGGCTTATTATATCTCGAGAGAGAATAATTAGTAATTGTTTTGGTTCTTGAGAATCGAAGTAGAACATTAGTCCCACCTAAATGTGCAATTGAATAAGTGTGTTTTGTATTGTAAGCGTTGATCAGTCCATGTTAGTGGTGAAACCGTTGCCCTAGAGCTTTTATCTTATTGATTTATCACCTTATTTTTACATCATAATCTTATTAGATTAGTAATTAGGTAACTAAAACCTCTCAAATCCGATTGGCGTAGATAACTCTTAATTAGGAATTGGCTAGTACTTGATCTTACACCTCCCTGTGATCGACCCGTATGCTACGACAACCCGTACGCTTGCGGTATAAATTTAGAACGTAACAGCGATGCTTATACCATGTTCTCGGGAGTACAAGAAGTATGGTGGCCATTTTCATAAGGGAGAAGTAGGAACCACACTTAAATATGAAATAAAAAATCATTAAGTGTAGTCTTTACTACTCTATTGGACCTTATTCACCACAACACATATCATATATTGACACACGCGATCAGGAAGCTAAGATGGAAATTAAGGAGAAACAACAACTACTCCGATTAAGCGCATTATATAAAGAAGGATTATCAACCAAACAACACACAAAAAGTACATACAACAAACTTGTATTTCTCATTCAATTCTTTCTTTTCCATTTAGGCGTAGTTCGTCTTCATGACTTCATTATAGTTGCTTGAATTTCAATTGTATGTCAACTGTAAGTTTCTAAGCATCCATGACATCGACAACCATGTCCAACCAATATATGAAACGATTTGTGTCCAACCATGTCTACATGTTCTTTCCCGTTTTCCTTTTACCACCACTGAGAGGTAACAGAGGAGATGATACGGAAAATGGTGCATGTATTTATAATGGTTCATGTATTTATAGAGTGAAAGTGAAGTGTGTACTAGACGACTAGTCTTGAAAGGATTGGAGATATGAGTCACGACTCACGAGTCATGGCAGCTATATCTAGTACTTACAAAGGGGTTGGGCAAGTCATAAAAGTTACCAATTGTCGGGTTCCCTGTAGGAATCGCCGACATCGGACTCGTGATCGCCGACCCTCCCGCGCAAACTATCAGTGAACTCTTTCATAGGAGTTTCAACATCAAATAGAGCAGCCAACTTGTGCGACTCCTTTAGATAGGCTTTAACACAAAATGAACGGATACTGCCATCTTTCCCAAATGCAACCACGGTATTGTTCCACTTACCCTTCATCTCAGACTTTGTGAAAACTTGTTCAGCTGCATTACGAGCTTGCAAACCCGTCAACCACGTGCAATTTGGCATAACTACATCGGCCGGAAATCCAATTTCTTCACTATCATCCTGACAATGTAAGGGAACAAAGACCAATTCCGCATCCAGTGGGGTACTACCACTGTAAACTTCGTTCAGAAGTTTCACCCAATCCTTTTTCAACTTCTTGGGATTGTCAAAATAGACAAGGACATTCTTGTTTCTTAGACGCTCCATAAAATCATCAGAATCAGAATCAGAATCAGAATCGGAACCAGAGTAGTATTTGTATGGCGGTTTGGTAAGTGAGTCAAGCTTAAGTGAGCTCATACGCTCAATGATGCCCTCCGTAGTGAAGGGATACGAATTAATGCCATCACTACGCAAATAGTATTTCCCATAATTACACCAAGGCTTGTCATCAGGCCTCACGATAAATAGTCTTCCATTTCATTGGTAGGAATAGAAAGGCTCTCAAGCAGGCATTTGCTTTCAAAACTGCATGAAAACAGCCACCAAGAGGATGATGTGCTATCAGTTTTGCAACAATAATCTTTAATCTCTTGAATCTCCTCAGTAGTGGGCGTGTCATCGAACCATAAACATACTACGACAATCTCAAACTCGAGTTTTTTAGCTTTACATTCACGATACATGGAAGCTAGTTCCAGCAAGAAGCTTCCATCCTCGCAAAGGTACACACCCACGCAACTCTTTTTGTTAAGCTCATCAACAGAAATCTCATCGGAGCCCCCTCCTAATTTCTTGAGTTTCTCATGGGGGTTGCAGGAAAGCAGATCCGCAAGGGACACAAGTAGGGCACCCTCATTGTTGGAAAAAGTAGAGTGGTTCAATCTCCAATTCAGTGATGACTCCTTTTCCACAAGGGCACTCACCCTCTCATCAGTAAAGGGGAAAAAAGCGGCTCCAAAGTGAGAGAAATAATAACCACCGTAGTCTTCCCTCAAAACCTTTTTGCTAGGATCCACCATAACACCGACCATCAGGACCCCAGGCGGCTTGTCTAAGTAGGACCAGATTTTGTTACGAGAATAGACATCATCGAAAGAGATAGTAACGCCAGGGAATCCCGAAAAAAAGGTGTCGAAAGCAGACTTGTCGCGAGTGTTGGCGACAAAGATCATCTCAAACCCATGCTTAACGAGCTTAGGGTATGCCTTGATCATTTCCTCACAATGTTCGATTTCGACGTCAGAATCCTCCTTAAGAGGCAAGATGAGACTACAGAGAATAAGATACTTACCCCTAAGAGTCTCTATTTCCACAGTGCTACCTTTACCTTTGCTAGGTCGAACCAGGGATTTACTGGCCCCACATATGGACAAGAGCCAAGCAACATCAAATATTTCGCCCTTGACCGCCTTCTCAATACCAAAACCCCCAACAACATCTAAGGAATTAACACAGCAGAACCAGGTAATAATGTCAATGGTACGTTTATATTTGAGGTCCTTTCACATATTTAAACGAAATTAAAAAAAAAAAAAAAGAGTATAATTTACTACAACATCAAACCAACACCAAATTAATTATAAGTAAAAAAAACATTACCTTGGCAACCATCAAACAAGTTATTGACAATAGGACCGTCACCAGAGACGGGATCGCAATCATAATCGTAATCCATCTCTTCAAATAATGTATTCGAGAATTTGACCTAATTAACACAATAATAATGATTATAAACCGAAAGGGTGAAAATAAATAATTTTCAATTCATAAAAAATTCAAAGTTACTACAACCAAATTAAAAGGGGAAATATGTACAATTCAATTCATGGAAATCATACCTGAATTTGGGGGCACAGTGAGATCTCGAGACCTAGCTTTCGATGGCGTGAACAATTAGGGTTTTGTTTTCGAGCAAAAGGGTTGGCGTGAGTATATATATACAGCTATTGGCTTGATCGATTAGTTATATATTTGATTTTACTGTCATAAATTTACTTAAATCGAGAAGATTTAGTATAAACACATCTTTATTTTACTCCTAGGTTTACAACTTATGGTAAGTAATATAAGTGGTCTTATTATCGTATGAAACCGTCTCAAACTCGAAACTCATGTATGTGTGCTTGTGAAGTTGTGATGATTAAGAAGAATCAACATTGATCTTCCTATATCCAGCCCTTAAAAAAAAAACAATAATTATAACTGCAGGTCATCATCGATCATTCATCAATAACTAGTTGATTATTACAATAAGTTTTCGCCAATCTCCGAAACTTAGACACTAATGCCACTACATATATGTTTTAGAGCACTACGACTAAAAGTCTACTAGCACTCGACGACACTTTATCATTATTTTTAATTAAATTACTAATTTGGATGATTTAAGGACACTTGGACCTGCCAGTTTTGGGGCTCTTCATGTCCCTATAACAAGGGCACTTGTCCAAGTTTCCGGAAGTCCCAGGAGGTACACAATTGCACTTTGCGCAACACATCAAACAGTACGCTTCACACCTTGACCCCGGTCCCTTCAGTGCGCACCTTTGGCCACATTTTGTCTTGCAAAAGGCTGCATATACATCATTCACGTAAACAAACAATAAGCAAAACACGTCAGAATAAAGTTTGACTACAAAAATTAAATGTTATCAGTATTACATACGTCAAAATCAGATTAATTACCTGAAGCGGGAGCGGGAGGAGGTAGAGCATTAGCAATGTTGAGCAAAGTGGCGGTTAGGAAGAGGGAAATAAAGAGAAGAGTAGCAATTCTCATTTTTGCTTGGCTCTGTTAATTTAGTGTGACTCTTTGGTTTGTTTAATTTGGATGGTATAATTTGCGGAAAATGGTGCATGTATTTATAGAGTCTAGTGAAAGTGAAGCGTGTACTAGACGACTAGGCATGAAAGGATTGGAGATATGAGTCACGAGTCATGGCAAGTTACATTTTGGTCCTACAAAAGTTGGGACTTTTTATCAAAGTGGAATGTACAAGTGGAGCTATCTAATTCATTTGACGGTGCCTTTTTTTGTCTTTTGCTCTATTTTGGGGTGGAGAACTCACGAGTTCCGGTCTTTTGCAAGTCATGTTTAGTACAAGTGTGCGTGGTATTTAATTGTTTACCTAGAAATCTCTTCATTCCATCTGTTTTAATTTTTTGAATTCTTAGCGTTAATTTAACGTAATAAAGGAAATGTGTTCTATTAACATTAATTTAATTCTTTAAAATTCTTAACGTTAATTTAATTGCTAACCATAAGAAAAACTGAGATTCTACCCAGTTCATAAATGAGTTGGTTCGAGGGGAATCGGCCCAAGCATGGCCCCGCACCAGCCCGTGATCAACTCTAATTGATGTAATCAAGCATGCATGATTGCATGATAACAAACAACGAACTACGTACGCCCAGGCCTAGTGGCTCGTATGGCCCTATACATCATTAAGACCATAATTTCTTCCCATCATACCATGTGCGAGTAAACACTCTGCTCTTGTGGTACAATGCATTAATCTTTATGTCATGTTTCGTTATATAGACGAGTAGCTACGGTTATGAAGGAGAATTCGGGCCAGATGACTTCAAAAATAAGTGTATTTTCTAACCATTATATCAACCTTGCTCATCTACTTTTATTAAAGGAGTCTCGATTATAGATTTTAGTTGTCATTTTATTCAAGTATATGTCTTGCCACTTTTGACCAAAAAGTCATTTAGTTGATGTGCTATGCATGGTAAGTAGCAAAAATTCACAAGGAGCTAGCTAGGCTCGAAAGTGGGGAAAACCAGTACACTTTATTCAAACAAAGTCTAATTTCTCATTGAATAACAAGGGAGAAAATAGTCTTACAACGAATTAATGGCTACTTGAAGTTGAAGCTTAGCAATGGACGCTCATAACCACATTGTGACCTTGATTACACCACCATGCATAATTATAAACCTAATAAAAATGAACGTGACTACATAGTCTAATTCGAACATATAACACAACTGCAGATTGTGAACTTTAAATGACATATTATCTCTTATCTAGTACTTCATCATTCGTCATATCAATTCGACTTATGGCTAATAAGTGAATATAGAAGATGACTATAAAGAATATTATATTAAGCGATATGAGATGAGACGACATTATAGATAAAATTTAGCGTAACATTCACTCTGTTTAATAAGGGCATGTATATATATATAATTAAGGGCATTTGTTCTTGCCCTTCTTGCTCTTCATGTCTCTGTAGCAAGGGCACTCCTTCTTGTCACCGTAAGGTCCAGTAGGAACACACTTGCAAATGTTGCAGCAGTGCATGCACAACTTCTTGCATAAGTCTCTTGGGTTTCTTGAGCATCTGTGTGCGCATTTGTACGGGCAGAATTTTGGCACTGTCCAAAGTTTTGGCAATGTCACACAAATTATCGTTAGACTAAACACACAAGGACGTGCAAATGTGCAATATCGTATATAAAAAAATGTTGCGTTAAATACATGCGAAAAGGCGGCAATACTTCGTAAAAATAGTGATGCATGCTCATCGACTCATCCACGAACAATTGTATTATTGTTAGAAAAAGTTAGTATACTAGTTTCATTTATCCCATTTAATTGTTGTGTAATTGATACTCTAGTAGTTTTCACTTTTCACCACGTAAGAACAATTGGACCAATAATGGTTACAACCAAACGAAAGAAGAAAATTGTGTCATCAGGTAATACTCATTTTGGCACGCACATTTCGTGAGAGTGGCAGTTGTTATACACAACGTAACATAACGATTAACGAGGACAAAATTAATTAGTAATGCAAATTAAAACTACTAGACATGTACACGAATTGAAGGAGAAGAGCGAGAGCTTACTTCCAGGCCTCAGATGAAGATGTTTGCTAGGTGGTAGAGGGGGTGGAGCAGACACAGGCGACACTGGTGCCGGAGATTGTACAGGTGCTGGTGAGTAAACAGCATCCACAATGTCAACTACCACAGAAAACAAAACAATTGAAACAAGAAGTAAACTTGCAAGTGACAAGTTCTTCTTCATGACGATTTTTGCTAAACTTTGTCTTAATTAAGGTTTTGTATGGATCAACGTATGTTAATTAAGTTTGGGCGTGTACGTACGTAAATAGTGGACTGTAGTGTAGTGAAGAAGAGAGTGAAGGAGTTACTATTTATAGAAGAGTAAGGGGAACACATTTAACGAAGAAAAATGATGATAAGTTCATAATAATTGTAAGGGTAGACAAACAAGGGGACGTTACAGCTGGTTACAAGCTTACACTTGGTAATTTTAGTACTACTGCTACTTGTGTCTTTCTTAAAGTCCATAATTTAATGACAAAACGGTGTGTTTGTGCTCAGAGTTCCACGTGATGAAGAAGCTTGCTGCTCACCTTCCTTCGTCTATATCCAACACAATATCTTACTTCTTATTAGTGTTGATTGTATACGGCTTGGTGAAGTGTACAAACTTTGATTGCTCATCAATGACGCTTTCTTGCCACAATACCATCCGCGTTTGAGGAACTGTGTGTACATTTGGCGTGAACACGATATGATAATACGATATAAATTATTGGACACAAAATTAGTTGGTTTAGTGCTTGAGACGGTATTTCAGCGCAAAATAAGTCAGTGACTATATAAATTGGGTGTCAAAGTACATACAACATACTTGTTCGAAATGTCCCAATGTTAGCTTAGACAACACCACAACAAGGGCAGAACACAATTTCATGGGGAAATGTTGAGATTTTCAGACACATTTCAACGAGATTAACACGATTTATATACACGAGTTGTGTTAGTGTCAAAAATTTAATTTGCATACCGTCTATATTGGCATGGAAATGGAATATAGAGCATTTTCTTAGCTTTCTATGATTCTATACCGTCTATATTTATATACCTGCCACATGTCACCATGTCAATGCAAGAGATCCAATTAAACTTGTAGGGAAAGCAGATTGCCTAAATTGTTGTTGTTAATTGAAATGAATTGATTGCAGAATACGCAGTACGCACATCTAAGATAAATCTTGCCGAAGAAGGTCAAATTCTATTGTAAAATAATAGTGACAGAGAAGACTAGGAGAGTGAGCTGCGCTTCTGCATGCATGCAACACCCTTAGATCCATTATTGGTAACGATGCATTGTATCTAATAATACAACAAAATGTTTGAGAAGAATCCATAAGAAGCCTTACCCAATTAGTGATTCCCCACTAAATTACAAAATTCAAAGTAAGTCCAATTTACAAATCATATTGTTGTAGTAATATTGAAGCAATTGAGAATGTGTATCATGTATGTCAAAAAAATAATAAGCAACAGTAACTCTGGAAGGGTTATGGGCTTATGGCCTTATGGGCGTTACGGCTAGCTCAGCCTTTTTCAGTTTTGCGACGATGGAATATTTAAAACTTTTGACAAAGGCAAATTGAAACTAAATAAGTGGGAAATAATACAAAGCGGACATCTGATCTAAATGGTACGACAATAAAGTTGATATATGTCTAAGTACACATTTGATGAGGGCTATTAATCTAATCGACCTTAAAAGTTATTATCACGAAGACTAGGAGGATTTAAGGTTACTCACGTATTGAATACTTTTCTGTAAGGAATCAAATCAATCAATTAAGGATTTAAGGTTACTCGTGAAGATGTACCACAATATCGTGCAACTAACAGTCTAACAAGGCAGGACCAAGCCTTGGGTGATGTATGTTTATGCAATAATGGTCGCTGGGTCATAGCTAGTTCCTATGCTAGAAAGCGACATGTTAGACGATTGTAGGCCTTGGGCCTTGCCTTGCGTAGCAAGCCTTAACCTAACGATGTAATGTATGCGGTATAAATACCGAATGATAATCAATGAGAACGACGAGCAATTACAAACCTAAACACAGTTTGACACGACACGTAAGTTATATATGGGACTATTGTAGTATAGTAACATCTTACAATTTACGAGTAGACAAATAAAAGCGTTAAGTTTACGAGAATGCAATGAGCTAATGGTATTCGAAGCTGATTCCCTTAGGTCTTCTAATCCAACGGTCTCGTATGAGAATTTTTAATTATACTGTCAACTATCGCCAATTCAACAAGACAACGATGTCGAAGAGTACCAGAAAGTTGTCCGGAACGTTCATATAGAAGGCGTAACATTGCTCTCACGTGAAGCCCCGACCCGACTACACCAGCTACAACTTATTACGTAGTAATTAATCGTATGAGCCCTCCCCCGATAAGAGCTAGCCTAGCACTCGTAATTTGTTTCTGATGAAAACGTTAAATTAAATAACATTTGACTCGTTTCATCCTTGTAGATTATGACACAAAATCCAAATTATAAGTCAATTAATTTTGTATGATCAAGCTCAGGGATCATGTGCTATGTTTGGTAACAACTACTAACAACGGGCAGGGGCTCATGTCATAGTGGGATGTCTTTACAATAAATATATGGTCGCGAATTGGTAGCCTCAACAGTGTGTTGTGCCAAAGCAATACTTTAACATGTTTATTGCTTAAATGTATTTTGAGCATGTCTATGGATGTTTGATGCAGATAAGTCACTCAACGTGAACTATGGTGAAGTATTTAGAAAGAAATTCTCGACGAAATGGTTGGGAGTATAACGTAAACAGCCACTGGGTTCAATAAAATTCAAGTTCGTATCTCTTTGCCATCTTATTGCAAAGAGTATATTTTTCTTTGCGCTTCTTGGAACCAAACGGCTCAGGTAAGTCCATGCAGAAAGAGCTGGTTTACTTGCTTAATGAATGTGTGATGAGGGGTCGTTTTCCTCGACGGGTAACCTGTCTTACTCGATGGGTAACTTGTTTTTTATTATATCATCAAGATCTTTTTTCTATTTTTACGAGAAAATTAGTCGTGAAAGATTCATCAGAAACACACTACACACAAGACTATGGGAGAAGTAGAGAAAAAGAGCAACTGCTTACGTTTAGGATGTCTGAGTGCAAACTCTGGCTAGATAGTTCCCGCATCATTCCAGAGCACAGGCAGCAGTTTATATAGCTACTAAGGCTTACATCTAGCGACCAGTATGGTAAGTGACTAAGTCGCAGCACAGCTCAAATCCCCGACTACTGCATTCATTTTCCTGAGTGTTCGATCAGAGCTGACAGCTAGTATCAGTAGCCTAATAACGCAAAAGTGAAGAACTCGAAGGTAAATAGTAAAAGAGAAAAAGCTCCCATTAACTGTACAAATTATTGGTATCTACATCACACAAGGACACACGACTAAAGGCGACTCTTAAATGTCAAAAAT
The DNA here is from genome assembly GCA_963680865.1 of Spergularia marina. Classification (NCBI taxonomy): domain Eukaryota; kingdom Viridiplantae; phylum Streptophyta; class Magnoliopsida; order Caryophyllales; family Caryophyllaceae; genus Spergularia; species Spergularia marina. The sequence goes on along the minus strand of OY804544.1, from coordinate 6,786,764 downwards.
ACAATCCAAGTCACATACCCATTTATATGAACTTTCAGGTTCAAGATTTCCAATTAAGTTAGCCTGAAGCTGGGACTGACGCTAAAGTTGGAGAAGAGGCAGCGCCATGACTAGACCGAAGATAGAAAACATCAACAACAGCATCCAGGTAGGAACCGACTGCCTCTGGTTATTTCTTCTGCCCTGGACTCCTGCATTACCCACATCTTCTTGCGCATTATTATCAGGTCCATCAGACTTTAGCAGAGAAGTATCTTCTTGTGCAGGTGCTGGTGACAATTCTGACTGAGCCTGCTCAGCCAACTGTTGCTTATGCTTCTCCACATACTCTGGGAACAATTTCTTGAACGTTGGGCTGACAATAACAGAAAGTGTCGGAAAAAAAAAAAGGAAATTAGACGAGAAACACAACCACACCCCATGAGTTTCAAGATCATTTCATGCTTGATGGCAAACAATCTGAGAATAATATTAATCACGTAATTGAACCCAGCAGCTCAAATGATGAGGTGATACTGCCAGCTTGAACTTAAACAAATGAGATGAGAGATTCGAGACAAGAAATAAGGACTTGATGCTATCTTCTGATAGGCCAATGGTGTACACAAATGAACAGCATGCGAAACAAAAAGGCAGTTGCATCCGCAGCTCACAGCAACCAGCAAGTTTTTTGAAAAGTGGAAAGAATAATTGCAGAATACAGAGGTTGATGTTCACTCACTTTTTACAATTGAAAGCAAGCGAAGCCTTTGCTAAACGCTGTTTTTCTTCAACAGTAGTTGTGACGCTTCCTGTTGTAGGGCTGTTATCCACCTGCAATATACAAGACCGGTATAAAAAGATTCTATCAACTCAAACTATCTAAGAACCCTCAACGAAAATGAATCACTAATTGTTTAAGCAATAAATAAAAATTGCCCATAGCACCTATAAACTCACCATGAATGAAAGTAGCCCAGTAAGAATGCTGCACCAACAATAGAAAGTAGTCAGTTCAATTGTCCACTGAACACCAGCTACTAGACTGGAAAGAGTTGATTTAATACTGGCTAATACATATTTCTATTACCTTGACACAGACCACATCGGATTCCAACTCTCTGGATGAACTGCAGGGAAGTAAACATTTGTAATAAGTAAAAGAAAGAAAGAAAAGAAAAGGGAAGACCGGTGGCCAGAGCACATTGGCGTCCCCACAAAGCGAGGATCCAGAGAAGGGTCCCAAACAAAGAAAATGCAAAGAATGATACAATTATTAAATAACAAGTAGAGCACAGAACTTGATCAAAAAAAAAAAAGAAAAGAAAAGAAGTAGAGCACAGAAGATGCTCCCGCACTTACAATCACTCATGGATAAGCAAATCTTCTTCTGCGTCATAAATCGACCATTGGGAGTCGTCATGCTGCTCGCAAAAGAACATATTATACGTTAGATATTTGTATGCTTACAACAGGGAAGACTGATCAACACATGAACCAAGAAGATTGCAAAGTTAAGTTACTCAAAAACCTGATTCCCGGCGGCTTAAATGGATACTCGGGAGGAAACTTGATCTTGCCATAATAATATCCACCTTTTTGGACAAAACAGGTAAAATCACGATAAGTTTATTTATCACCCGACAAAGATGGACCATCATATGACCCAAGACAGCTATTATACTATCAGAAAAATAATATTGCAATCAAAGGCAGCAAAAACTAAGATGTGACAAACCTGCGAAAGGTGTTCCTTCACTTCCCTCGAGTACATAATCTGCCATAGAAGTGGAAGTCAAAACACACATACAGACAGGCTAAAGGGGGCCACAGCTCACCCATCCTAAGAACTACTTTTTTTAGAAAAAAAGTAGAGCACATAATAGAAAGGGATTAAGGAGAACGGGAAGTGGGACTATGAAAAAATAATAGAAGTCCAAACCATTAGTGAATCGAGCACCCTTTTCAGATATTTTTAGGTAAATTGATCAAATGAAGAACACCTATGCAGTGCAAGACTGCAACCTCCCCTCCCCCCTCCCCAACACCCTCTTCTCTAATACTCTGTAGGATGTAATAATGGACAAGTAGAAAGATTTCATCTTTCTGGAAACGTTTAAGAAACTATATCATCTCAGCACATTAACCTCAGCCCTCAAGTTACAATACTCCACCTTTAAAATATAAAGTGTACAGGCAGTACACAGTATTTCCACCAATCTCATGCATGACAAGGCAAATGTTGATGTTGACACAAAAACTATGTTTGCTATAGAACTTACGCCAATCAAGAATGTCATTTGGAGAGGGGCGTGCAACAATATGAGGTACTGGCTCCTGCAAATGCCAAAAATGCAACAATTCATCTTACTGCTCTGAGAAAACACTAATTCAGCCTATATAGAAGAGCTGAAAAGGTATAGACAGGAAAATTCATGACAGATGAGAACCACCTAAGCTATGATAAGAATGCAACTTCCAAAAAAAAAAAAAAAAAAAAAAAAAAAAAAAAAAAAAAAAACAGTTTAAGAAGTTGGGGAAGGGAAGGGCTCGAGGAAGGAGGGTGGATGGGTTGTAGATTGGAAAACCCAGCAGGAAAAAAAATTAACTTTAAAATTCAACTGACAAGTGTGAGACCAAAAGCTTCATTTTTTTCAATAATGGATCGTCATGGGTAACAGGCGGCAGCTAATTGAATTAAGTTCTACACAAGATTCAGTTACTCCCACTCCCGCAGCATTAGCTGCTGCTATATACCCCCCCCCCCCCCCTTCACACGAAAAACAAAAAAGAGAGATTGCAGTTCTATGTATATAACTTATAAGTACAATAGACAGATAGTTGAACAAATAATCTACTAACTATTTAGTGCAGACCCTAATAAGTGAAGCTTTTCTTCCAAGTAACTTTTTTGACTGATCAAATGGCAAAACAAATCAATGAGGGGAAAAGAACATACTTTGCAGAGTGCTCTGAACTCCTTTTGAAGTCGCTTAACACAAGCTTTTTCAGCCATTTTACAATCTTACAAATGAAAGTCCTTTGCTGCTCCTTGGATAACAGATAAAACTGCAAGAAACAGCAAAAACTGCATGCGATAAGGCTTGACACCTCTTTGTTGAACGTCAAATTTACACCTTTTAGCCCAAGATGCAGTAACACAAATTAGATATCAACATGACAACTCAGTAAAATCATCAGAAAACATATTGAGGCTGAGCCCATGTTTAACTAAGATTATGCAAGACCAATTGCTTCATTGAGACAACAAATGATGTAAAACCAATATTAGAGCAACATTCAAGCCAAACACAACTGAACCTTGAACAGTTTCAGGAAATTCATATTTTGCTCTTATCCGCTAGACTGATACTATCAGAAATTGGGAGGCTGGTTATGGTAATCAAGGTCTCCAGGCCTCCATAGCCCAGTTTTCTCCCTTATAATGTTAAATAATCAATTGCATCTGCAGCATCAGACTAGATAAATTTTATTTATAGATAAAGATAATTAAATTGGAAAGACAAGAAGAGAGTGTCACCCCTATGAGAAAGTAGGGCATATCCCGCACATGACAAAAACAAAACCACTTGCCCCATACTACCACAGAGCATCTGATCTGCATAAACCTCAAAAGACAAAAGCCAATCTTAATCCATCACTAGATCCCAAATAACAAATGTGAATCCTTCTATTATAAATGGAACCTTTCAAAAAATCTATTGATTTCTCTCCTTCAAAATGCACCACCAATAGCCAACGGGTACAATTTCCACAACTTCCCAATCCATGACTTGTACCAACTAACCCGTGAACTATCATTAAGAACACAACTATGGAGACCAATTGTTCTCCCTTTCTGCCATACTACCACAGAGCATCTGATCTGCATAATCCTCAAAAGACAAGCGCCAATCTTAATCCATCACTTGATCCCAAATAACAAATGTCTCAAAGAATACGGTTTGAATCCTTCTACTATACATGGAACCTTTCAAACAATCTATTGATTTCTCTCCTTCAAAATGCACCACCAATAGCCAACGGGTAACAATTTCCACAACTTCACAGTCCACGACTTGTACCAACTAACCTGTGGACTATCATTAAGAACACAACTATGGAGACCAATTGTTCTCCCTTTCTGCCAAACCCCTCAACAATCCAAAACCTCTTCAACCTACTTTTACAAGCTACTAACACATATTTCAGTCTTGAAGGTCAGAACCAGCTAATTTCGAACGAAGAAAGGGCTAAATGCCACATAAGCGACACACAGGATGACATCACTGGAGATCAATTGTTTCTTTCTTTTGAAAGCAAAGGCTATAGGTACTTGCAGAAGAAAATAGTATTCTTTCAGGATGTCATCACTGGAGATCAGTCCACACAAAATTCTTAAGAGCAGCTTTCCAGCTCCAAAAAGCCTTGGAAGAGAAGTTACAATCTTTACTCTCTTCTACAAGATTATAAAAACTTTTTGAACTTCTAGCACAGCACAACATCATCACCATGTTAGTAGATCTCCATTTCAGAAGCCATCTTCAAGAGCCTCGAAAGAAGTTCCTCTTCCTAGTCACTAGGGAGTTGTCTATCCCAGTGCAATACCATGTGGTAAAAAGTAACCTTTAAAGAGAACACTCGGTACAACTTTGGGGAAACTCTATACAAATTTGACGATTAAATTTCAATCAAATAGTAAATCTTATGCCACTTTCCACCTTAAAAATCGACTTGTGACTTGAAGCAATCAATGCAAGTTGAGATGGACTTCCATATACCTACATCATGGAGAGCCACCACTATCTACATTCTAAACTCTAGAGCCCGGTAGTTGTACACAGCAACATCTTTCCAGAATCCCTCCCCCCTCATTAGGAAACGCCCAAAGCCACTTTTTCTTCACAGTTTCAATCATCGTATAAAGTGGCCTGATGCCTAACCCTCCTACCGGCTAAGGATGAAAATCATCCTAGCAACTAATCAAATGAAAGCCCTTATCACACCTCTCATAGCCCACAACAAGTCTCGTACAATCTTCCCAAGCATGCTTGCTATGGTTGTAGGAGAGTGAGCAACAAAACAAAGTTGCATGATAAAAAGGTATACTTCAATCAAGTTAGTCTACCACAATAAGACAAGAGCTTAAGTTTGCATCCAGGTGATTTGATAAAAAGCAATAGGGTTTAATATCTCTATGTAAGAGGAATAGGAAAGAAAACTATGTCTGCAATAAAGAAAAGTGTGACAAAAAGCACTAAAGAAGTGTTTCATGTCAAACATCTGGGGTGAACACAGCATATGGTGCACAATCAAAAACAAAAGTGACGACAATCAACCAACATATCTTAGGCTGGGACTGGGACTATGGTCTGATTAACCATGACACGTATCTTAGGCTGAATGGTAAGTGGTATTTCTGGGTCTGGGACTGGGACTATGGTCTGATTAACCCTCAAGCCACTAAACCCCTCCCTTTTGCCCATTATGGTAGATCAAACATATATCAATTCAAGGAGTCCAAGACTACTAGCTATGAGTTATGATTTATATAACCTCTAATCATAAAGACCAAAATCCTCCTACCAACAAAAAAGACGGCCAATTAAGCACTGATTGTCACTGGCAATGGAAAGTATACCCATCACGATACTTTTTCCAAAGGAAACATCGGAATCGACAGTCGCAGAAATCAGGGGAGACATAATGAATCTCAGTAAACAACAACAATAACATGCCATTGTCCAGAACTACTACAATTCCTACCCTACTCGCTCAACATACCCACTATTACTTATCACTCGTCACAGTTACTAAACAAAATACACCTGTAACATCTTACAGACTTCATGCTCTCAAACGAGCTAGAATAGAGTTAATACAGGTCCAAAAGGGTGCTGCAATGTGAAATTGCAAGCTCACATTAAAAAATGTCAATCCAAATCGACAAACAAAATACACCTGTAACATCTTACAGACTTCACCCCGCTTTCAAGCGTGCTGATGAAGAGTTAATAAAGGTCCAAAAGGGTGCTGCAATGTGAAATTGCAAGCTCACATTCAAAAATGTCAATCTAATCGACAAACAAAATACACCTGTAACATCGTACAGACTTCACCCCGCTTTCAAGCGTGCTGATGAAGAGTTAATAAAGGTCCAAAAGGGTGCTGCAATGTGAAATTGCAAACTCACATTCAAAAATGTCAATCCAAACCGACAAATTCTCAATCTTTGAAAATGATTTACGATACCACTGTCACTAACACGCTACATAAAATATTGCTAAAAACCAACTCCATCATCATCCAACAATTTTTTTTTTTCCTAATTCACTCAATAAAAAGACAATCACACAATAAATTCACCCCAGAATTGATAAAAAGACAACCCTAATTTCCATGATCATCAAAACCCTAACTTCCAAAATTCTCACGCAATTGATAAACAAATAATCAATTAATTAACCTAAATTCGATAACACAATCAAGCAATTAATCAAGCAATTAAGAAAATTAAGATTAACCCTAACATTCCACTACATAAAACCCATAGAATTGCATAAACTTAATCAAAATATTAAAAATTGGGGAGAAATTAATTTACCTTTTTTTGAAAGGAACAGTTATGTGAAAAATCGCAGATTCATAGCATGAAATTCCCTAATTCGTAGAGGTAATTAATCAATCAAGTACAAATAACGGCGTCGCAGCAGGAAATGGCGGGAATTCGTGGTGGCGACGGCGGCGGTAAGTGGCGAATGGCGCGTCGTGCACGGTGCAGGTGAGACTCGTACTTGGTGGTGGATGTCAGTTGTCAGGAGAGAGAATGAAAGAGGAAAGAGGAGAGAGATAGAGAAGAAGGAACGCGTGATATTCTTGGGAAAGGTGGGGAAACGGATCATTGCCAGTAGGGCTGTAAATGATCCGAGCTTGTTCCACAATTTTCGAGTCGGGTTCGGTCTAATCGAACTTGAGCTCAAACCCGACTCGAGTCTTGATGTGTTTGTTCGAGTTAGTACTATACTCGAGTAGTCTAGCTGATATCTTTATTATTGTATGGAGTATTGTATATAGAGTACGGAATACATGTTATTTGGATTTGTGGAACACACATTCTCGAGTTGAGTCCTAATTAATCTCATCTTTTCCAAGACGAGTTTAAAATACAAAGTTTTCCCTATCGATTACTTCGAGCGTACCCTTTGCTCGAGATCGTATTTCCGCACCGATCGTAGATTGGTAGAGTGTTTTTCTTAGTCGATTAAAGATACACGGATTCGTGCCAAGAAATCGTTGGACAAAATACTATTGGCACGCTTATTTCTGATTTTGTTGATTTGTTCAAGTGAATCTGTAATTGAAATCATTGTATCACTATCCAATTATGTACGGAATATATGAAGTACTTCCTCCGACCCAAAGAAACTTTCTTGTTTCATTTTGCATTTTTGAGGTGTCATGAATGAATCATTTTGTTGCTGCAAAAATTAGTAAATGTTTCATTCTGTGTTGCACTCTACCAACTCTACTTGATTTTAATGCATTCGGGTTTTTCATTTAGTTTAAAAGTAATATCTAACATGACAACTCAAAATTGTAAAAGGAATGAAAAGTTTCTTTGAATCGGAGGGAGTATATGGTATCAAAGTCAATTTTTGCGTCCCAAATTAAAGAAACTGCGATTTTAGTTTTAGATGTCAAAGAACTTTCTCATACCGAGTTACAGTCTTACACACCAACTGAAATTTATAAAGAAAAAAATGCATCTGTTGATATTTGGGAGGTTCACACCCTAATGTACGTTCTTTACTGCTGCAATCATGTGCTACTGATCTTACTTTATTTGTCTAACTACGTTACGATTAACGACCCAATGTCAGATTCATATACAATGCAAATTATGAGTCTTCACTTTGAAGCAAGGTCTTAGAATTCAATAGCGAATTCATGGTTAAATTCTCAAACTTTATTTTCATTTTTCACTGCATGTCTAAAAACATTACCGGATAATCTAGACATGAACAAGTTGAGATTTGAGGAAATTAAATTTCCTCTTGATAGGTCGTGGTTGAGGTTGCGACAACTAGCTGAATACACCTCTCATTGTCAATGTGACAATGTGTCATACCGAACAAGTTGAGACGTTGAGAGATAGAAAAGAAACGGAAACTAATTCTTACGAGCCTTATAATCTTATACGGAGTACTGATTTTGACACCACTCGTCGTTAAAAAAAAATTGCAAATTTCTTGAGACAGACAGCTGTAAGGGTTTGGAAACTGGTACAAAGGATTCTGATTTCTTACTTTCTGAGCAGTATTAAACAAACAAAGATCATCAGAAAAAAATGTGGTTCATGCATTAACAAATAACTTAAGGACCCTTTTATAGAACTCCAAGACATTAAACTAAGATTATCACGTGAGAAATCACATGATACCCTGTGAGATTAGACTGCTGCTTGATTAGTAACAGTATTATAGTAATGCAAAAATCGTATGGTCAGTCCACAAGCATGCTTATAGTCAAACCAAATAGCACATGATCCCACTTACTTCTGTGTTCAGATCCCTAGAGTGGATCATCACGACCAAACAACCCAACATTTTCTTTGGGTTTTGTACTCAAGTTTCCACTGTTATAAGTAGAAATAACATAGGACATTGATTTTCAAGTAACATTATTGTTCAAGTGTTCAACAGTTTAAGAAAAAAACATGAGGGTGTACTGCAGAATTGTTGTTGTAATAGCTCTTGCATTGGTTTTGCTATCTATTTCCGGCGCAGCGCAGGCGAGGTTACTCTCATTCTCATCTCAGGCTCTGAAACACTTGCGGTCTCAGAAGAAGAATCCTTTCAAGAAGGTGGACTCGAGTTTTCGAAGAATACCTCCAAGCAGATCGAATCCGACCCAGAACAAGTAAAATTCTAGTCAGGTTTTCAGAAAGAACATTTAGGTGCATCACAGTGAGTTGAGTGACTGAGATAGTGTGTTTTCTGGTTCTGTTGTTTTTGTCAGGTTGAAGCCTCCACTTGGATGAAAGTTGAAGGTCTCCATTAAAATTTGTAGTTCTGTAGAGTAATTCTCTTTTTTTTTTTTTTTTTTTTTTTTTTTTTTTTTACAGTTTGTAGCTGCTGTAGTCTGTACATGTACGTAGAACTTCTGCAAGAGCTTTTTCCTGCAATATTACAGTGGAATACCATAACTTCGCTGTCAAAGTACAGATTTTGGCTTCATGTATGTATATAAAATAATCTCCATGGCTTATGACATTCTGTTTATGCAGCCAAACTCATAATATATCCATGAACCTGACATCTAAGCAAGAGAAATCTTCTTGGAAAAAAAAAAAAAAAGAGGCCTGCAAAGGGTTTAATGTTTTCAGAGCCTTACCAGGCTGCAGTACAGTTCACAGCTTTCGCATAATGTCCTGTAAGGGACTAATCCAGGCAAATAATAGGTCATGCTGCAGAAAGAGCTGAATCCAAAAACATCATGTATTCTGCAAAAGAATTTGAAGACAAAACAACTCATAATACTTTCTCATTTAGTAGATTTCGGCAGTTACATCTTGATACATACTATCCCTACGTATCTAATTATTCTATAGTAACAAAGAGCACCAAAATCCAAGGGAAAAGAAGTCCCTAGCTAGCTGGTAGCTATATTACTTCCGATTCAAGTGTACAGATGCTGGATACACTTAAGATAGACACCTTAACTAAAAACTTAACTAATGTCAATGAAATAACCTACTCCAAATCGGGACAATCACCAACAATTGCAATCGAGCTCTCTTTCTTAGAAGATTGAACAATTATTCCAGATATTCCTTTCTTCTCCCTATGAGAGAAATATTGGGCGCTACAGAATCTTCTTCAGCTCAGGTCTTCAACTTTTTCTTTGAAGATTCATCTTTCAGGTGATGCTTCCGCTTTTTCTTGTCGAGAGATAGTTCCCCGTCCACATGTGCATGACCATGATCTTTCCCTTCTTTTTTCTGCTTCTTGTCCTTCTTTGAAACGTCAGGAGTAAGGGACAATGACAAGACATGGTCAATCTCTTGCCTCATTAACTTTATATCATTTTGCTGGGCTGCCTTCTTTAAGTTATCAGCAGGAGGGTTCTTCCTCTTCAAGGACTTACTTTCTGCCTTGCCAGAGTCAGCCACAAAGTCTTTGTAAAAGGAGAGTTTGGACTTCTGTCTAGATACCCACTGTTCAGGTCGTCTCGAGTATCTGGAGGAAAAGAGGTGTTGAGAGATTTAGAAAAGCGAAGAATCATAATCAAATAGAAAAGAAGCGTCCCGATTCACCCAAACCTCAAAGACATATATAAGTCAAAACTACACAAAACCTTCACAACTTTATTATATAAATATACTAGTATAGAGTTTGGTGAAATACAAAGTTATTGCGAAACTGCTAAAGAGAACCAGATGAAGCATCTTTAAAATGCCTGATTTAAACCTACATCCAAAAATACAAATTCTATAAACCCAGAAATCATCAGAATGACAGTGCGGTGTGTTCAGGATCATATCAAGCAGGAAATCATATCAATTTATTATTCACATTATCACTTCAGATATTTCGAGGTGCAGACAACTGGTTCAGGTTCTCCGCCTAACATGTTAATTATGAGACACGACGCTAAGCATGGCCTCAGTTACTAGAAATCATAATTCTTGATCAAAATATAATACAGACATGCCATACTACTAAAAAGGAACAGGAGAGGTAAACTATCCCATGGAAGCTTACCCATCAACATCGAGATTTCTCAAGAGGAGAGGACCCTGCCTTGTATTGGAAAGTTCTTTCTGGACAGCAGCCAGTTCAGACACTATGGCTTCTTTTAATGAAACATTGCCTGCACTGAAGCACTTTTCAACAGTAAAAGAACCTGAAGGATGCATAGCAAGCTCTCCAAAATGACCCCTCAACCTTCACAGTAATTAGAGAAACGAGTCTGGAGTTAGATCGTGTTACCATCTAAGCTATGGAGCAAGAGAAACATTTAAAGAAATCAGGGCTGAGAACATACTTGCCAACTAACTTCTTCTTGTGTTTATCAGAAGCAGATGAACCCAGAAAGGCTGAATTACACGCGCTCCTGAACCATCCTTTGCAACATCAAGGGCCTGGGAGTTTTCCATTGATATAATGCTTGTGATGTAAGGTTGTATGTATTCCTGCAAGGACGAAGCTATAAACAAAAGGCTGTGCAAATATCTGCTATAAAAATATAGGTTGATGAACGGACGCAATAGAAAAAAAAAAAAACAGGCCAAAATTACAATACAAAGGTATACGGAGTAGAATGATAGTAACAAAGTCACAGGTTAGCATTAAGGCATGAAAGCATCCATGCTAGCTAAGCTTAGCCCAGACACAACTTTTAAGCATTTTCAGCTACAACATCTAAACTAATCAGCACAAGTCAGTCCTATATATCTCTACTCTAAAGTATACACCAATAATATCACAGGATGCACAAAAGGTAAGAATTTGCAATCTGCCATTTTGAATCGAATCAAAGTATGAAGTATCTGAGCCTTTTATAAATGACCTGATGAATCTTACTTCCTCCTCTTAGAGGGTTTGAGGAACATCAATTTAAATTTTAGAGATACAGAAAAGCTCCAAAATGAGTATTGACAAAATCAAACTGTGAAACCGATTGCGAATTCTAGATTGCAACTTATAAAGTCGTCTAGGAATTCGAGACATCCTCCCATATGCAGAGCTTTTCCACAAACACAAGAAAGCCCATAGAAAGGAAAAGTTTGAGAATCAAGAAGGAAAATCAGCAATTTCTAGGGGGTTGAATACTCAGGAAGTTGGAGAAGCTCCAGCAACTACTCGATTAGGAAAATCATCAATTTGCTTCCTGTGGTGTGAGATGTTAGGTCGTGTTAGCAATTTCATCGTGCAATCCCGCAGAAATGAAGATGTCATATTATAATTCTGAATCGGCCTTCTATAGCACAAGGGAACAAATGAGAATAAAACAATTTGTACCAAAAAATCACTAACCTAACATATGAGCTCTCAGGGTCAGAGTAGTCTCTCTTCTTGAAGGATTTCTGCTCGTTCATTGTCTGGTCAGAAACAGAGGCACCTTTCGAATGTCGGCCTCCATCAGAACTCGACTGTTTTTTATTCGCCTTTCTTCCCATCCTTCTTTTCTTGGCCTGATTATGTCTATCGCCCTCTTCACAAACTAGATGATTATCAGAAACACTATGATCCTTAAGTCTTCTCAATGGCAATGCCTTCACCCCAAAGGAAACCATAAGCGCCTTGCAGCCTCACTACTAAACTAAACTGCAGCAAAGGATCATTTATAAGCATTAAGCAAAGAAACTTACACAACAACTGAAAACCACAAATTGCTCAAAACCCACAAGCAAAATCACTTTCAACAAGCTCACTCATCTTCCACCTTTGACATCCCATTCGACAAATAACTTCACTTGACCCTTTTACACTAGTACAACAGTCCTCCACAATTTGAGCCATTTAACAGACAAGATCGACTATTATGCAATGAATCAATTATTACTATCGCATTGAGCAAAGCAGCATAGACTACACTACACCATAGTCCACAACCTTCCTCAGAATCCGAAAAGCAGAAACCTTCACGCAAATGAACTCCCAACAAGCCAAGCTACGATGCAATAAACCAATTATTACTACAGCATTGAGCAAAGCACTATAGACTACACTACACCATATTCCACGACCTTATTTCGATCCCAAAGTCGAAAACTTCGAGAAAATGCACGCCCAACAAGCCAACCCTACTACAGTATTGAGCAAAGCAATAAGCACCACACTACACCACATCCCACAACCTCGCTCGAATTCCGAAAGTCGAAAACTTTGAGCAAATTCACTCCCAACAATCCTACCTATTATCCCATGATACCCCCATTTAAAAAAAATTACCACTACTTAGTGCAAGCTACACAATAAAAAAAACTAGGGTTCTATAAAATTAAACTCCCCCAAAATCACAAGCTAATTAATTATGATTGAAGTTGAAGCAAACACAAACAAAATTGGGTGACACGACTAGAAACAAAAATCAACAAATTTAACTGTACTTTTCTTTGAAGTTAACAAATTAAAGATCATGCAGCACAGTCTGAATTAAGAGAAAGAGGGGAGAGTGAAAGAAAAACTTACAGAAGAAGTCTCAGAAAATCAATTTGCAGCCACTTTTGAGAGATGAAGAAAATCGGCCAAAACCCTATATAAACCTCTTTTGTATTCAATTGATTTTATTTTTTCAGGATTTTTGGGAATCGACGATCGGTTGGCGGTTTCCGGTCTTTTAACTGTTTTCGGTTTTTCAACTCTTTTCCGGTTTGACCCACAATGACCTAACGGTCCAATTGTTAGACTAGAAAACTTTTTGGGTTAATTTACGTGGTACCGTTGTGTTTTGCTGATTTGCACGTGTTATTTGATGTTTTGCAAATTTGTACAAAATACCCTCGAGATTTGACTGTTTACAAACGGTATCCTAAACTTAACCATCCGTCTAACACTGTCAACTTTTTTTTTAAAAAGGGTATTCACGTGATACCCTCGTGTTTTTCCGATTTGCACGTGGTATCAGGTGTTATACCAAATACCCTCAAGATTTTACTGTTTTTACGTGGTACCCTTATCTTTAAAATTCTTTGACACCGTTAATTGGAAGAAGAAAAAAAAACCTTGATTTTCTCCTTCATGACCATCTTTAATTCTCTATCTTCCCCTCACCACCTTCATCACCACCATATTCATTATTCCCCAGGCCACCACCTTCATCACCACCATATTCATTCTTCCCCACCACCTTCATCAACATGTTCATCCTTTTTCACCACCACCATCATTTACACCCATAAAAAATACTATAACGACCATTTTTTTCCTTCTTTTAAACGGTATTAACAGAATTGTAAAGGTAATCCATACCATGTCAAAACAATCAAATTTTGAGGGTATTTGGTATAAATTTGCAAAACACTGGGCACCACGTGCAAATCGACAAAACATGAGGGTACCACATGAATTAAACATTTTTTAAAAAAATTGACGGTGCTAATGGGAGGGGTAAGTTTAGGGTACCGTGTGTACAAATTTGCAACATTAGGTATCACGTGCAAATCGGCAAAAGACAAGGGTACCATGTGAATTAACCCAACATTTGTTGTCGGTTTCATTTTTTGATAGAAAATGAACACTTACAATTGTGTTTTACCCATTTGCACGTGGTACCTAATGTTGCAAATTTGTACAAAATACCGTCGATATTTGACTGTTTGCACACGGTACCCTAAACTTAACCCTCCTATTAACACCGTCAATTTTTTTTTTTAAAAATGATTAATTCATATGGTACCCTCGTATTTTGTCGATTTGCACGTGCTATCCTCGTAATTCTAGAAGAGCTCTGATGAGCTTGTTAAGGCAGTTTGTCGAGATGTGCCATGTAAACAAGAGTTAGAAGAGTCTCGTTTTGCCCCTAAGCCCAATCTATTGGCAAGGGGAACTCACATATTCACATTTTAGGAGGGAGTGTTGAGGTGATGAGCTCCACATGTGAGTGTGTCATATTGATAAAAGAGAGAAAATTGATTAATATGTAAACCAAATACTTATTAATTACTGCTACTGGCAATGTATTTTAGGATGGAAACTCTTTAGGTTTATACAATGAAACAACTCAACCCAGAGTCTAAATTGATAGTTGAGGACTCGACATGGTTTTATAACTTAACACGCCCATACCATGTGCTTGAGCGTCCACATGATAAGGCGGGTTACCAGGATTTAAACTCAAGATCTCGGGACCAATGTGGATCGAGTTGAGACCACGTGAAATTAAAAAAACCAACTCAATCAAAAGTCTAAACTGATAGTTGAAAACCCGACAATAATTTTATACCTTAACAGTTCTCAATGTACTCCTAATCTACTGGGATTACGTCTTGGAAACCGTTAAGATCGATTACTATGTCCCAAACCACACTCATTGATATGACTCTAAATTCTAATAGTCGGCAATGTGGCATGTTACACGTACAACTAGAATTGATCAATTTAATAAAATGAGAAATCAGTACTATTACTGAAATGAAAGGAATAATGTGGCCAACAAGTTGCCTTGTAAAGATAACGATCGATTTCTAGGAGTAGTACTTTCGATTTCCAGTTCGATCTCCATCAATCAATTCAATTATAATGGACCATATATTCTGTGGATGATTTCTCTTTTGTACAAAGGTCAAGTTTCTTTGTGTCTGTTATCTTAATACTGTAATTCTTTTGCATCCACGTTAAAATTGCTTCCGAAGAAAAGTTGAAGAATAAAGACAGGAAGTTGAAGAAAGAGAGAGCAATATGTGCTTTAAGTAGCTAAAGCTCTTGCTTTTCTGCTCTGTACAATGTTGATTAGCTGCATAATATATTCATGTTAATTACTTTAACAACTTCATTGATTCCTGAGCAAATTAATTAATAACTAATGATCAATTCTATACGTTTTCAAATAATTAAGGGCCTATTTGGTATCGTTTTCTGTTTTCAGTTTTCTGTTTTTTTGAAAACCAAAACCCGTTTTTGAAAACCAGAAAAAGTGGTTTTCAGTTTTCAGTTGTCAGTTTTCGTTTTCTATATGAATATTATACAACCAAACAATTTGAAGATAATTTTGTAACTTATTTAACTAAATTTTTTACGCAAAAAAACCGAAAACTGAAAACGGCAGTGATACCGAACGGGCCCTAAGTTACGCACCAGTCTTGTAAAAACAAAAGCGTGAACGTGCAATTGTATGTGTGTTACTACTAATGTACTACTCCGTATACTCCAAAAGCAATAATGCTATTTATACGTTTGAAAACTTATAGCAATCAAAGAAAAGAAGTTTGAAAACATAAAATTACAATATACGGAGTATATGTTTCTTAAATTTTGCATACATCGACAATAATGTATGTGTTAAATCCCAAAGACTTAGTTATAACAACCCAATAAATCACTCAATAATTCTATATACATGTCACAATTTCCTGCATGCAACCTACAATAATAGGAGCAGGGGAAAAGTTTGTGAGGACTTGAGATGACTAGGATTAGATTAATTATTTGAGGTCATAATCGACGTTTATAAGATATTTAATAACAAAATGTTCGCTATGAAACAAGCAACATGCATGCATGTCAATTTTGCTTTCAAATTATTGTACGTACTCTACGTAGGGACATACATGGTTTATATGCCAAAAAGATCCCAAATTCCTAAATAAAGCACAACTCATATTAGAACGACTACACAAAATGCGAAGGGGCGAAACGATCTACATAGAAATGTGTGTCGGTGTTGATCGACCACACTAGAAAACCATTATTGGCTTAGCTTAGATGATGATCAAGTAATGATTTTAAGTTAAGAGTGCTTAGAGTGCAACGGCTACCATACTCAAATCATGTTGCGGAAGGTATGAATCGGAGAGTAATAGATAGAGTATGGTATACACTTCTTAATAAGTTAATTTGCAGGTCATCATATACGCGTAGGTGTGTAAATAGTTTATATATAATCATATGTGTCATTTTAAAGATGTTAATGATCATATGATAAATCTAATACTAGCAATCTAGTTGGAGAATACACTAGCAGACTAGCAACTACTTTTAATTACACCATTAATTATATATATATATATATATATATATATATATATATATATATATATATATATATATATATATATATATATATATATATATATCTACACGGTACACCGGTATTTAGCATTTGGTTTAAATTAATTTTACTTCACATTATTCTCAATATATATATTTACACCATACCTAACTTCTCCTTCATATATAACCACTCACACACCTCGATCTTCAAAACAACATATATATCCGAAACAAAACTCCACCACATATTCTTCCTAGCTAGTACCTTTGTCCCAAGGAAACAATATAATTGAAGTAAACATGAAAGAATTCTACAAAAGACACAAGAAACTTGTCTTAGTCTTTTTCTCTTCAATTCTACTCATAACCTCCATTATTTGCATCGCCATTGGAGTAAAATCCCACCAAAACAACCACCCAAACCTCACCCCTACTACTCACGCCATTGTCAAAACATCATGTTCGACCACCCGATTTCCGGACCTATGCTACAATGCCATAGCCTCGGCTCCAACCCACATTACCGCGAAAATCACCAATATAAAGGGTGTCATTATAGCATCCTTAAACATAACCAAGATTGCAGTCGAGCACAACTTCTTCACCGTCGAGAAACTCATCAAGACTCGAATCGACCTAACCATTCGGGAGAAGAATGCCCTTCACGATTGTCTCGAAACCATTGACGAGACCCTTGACGAGCTCAAGCAAACACTACTAGATCTTGTCAAATACCACCCTAGTAAAAACTACACGAAAAGTAACCGCGGTAAATTTTCCTTGGTAGATTATGTTGATGATATGAAGACGTTAATTTCTTCCGCAATTACAAATCAAGAGACTTGTTTAGACGGGTTTTCGCATAATAATGCGGATAGACACGTTAGACAAGCGTTAGAGAAGGGTCAAGTTCACGTTGAAAAAATGTGTAGTAATGCCCTAGCCATGTTAAAAAAGTTAACCGATGGCGACATTGCCACGGTAAAAATGTTACGTAATAATAAGAGGCAATTGTATGATAATTATGGTAAGAACAATGAGAGTCATAGTAATTTTTGGCCAAGGTGGATGTCACATGGGGATCGGAGGATGTTACAACAAGGTGGAGTGAAGGTGGATGCCGTGGTGGCGGCCGATGGAAGCGGGAATTACCGGACTATATCGGCGGCCGTGGCGGCCGCCCCGTCGAAGAGTAGCAAGAGGCATGTGATTAGGATTAAAGGTGGGGTGTATAGGGAAAATGTGGAGGTTGATAAGAAGAAGACTAATCTTATGTTTATTGGAGATGGGAGGACTAAGACTATAATTACTGGTAGTAAGAATGTGATTGATGGCAGCACTACGTATGATTCAGCTACTGTTGGTAAGTTTACACATTTTGCTCATCTCTAACTTTTGCTCTTAATAATGTAGTTAGCTATCTAGGAAACAATTTGTCTAGTGTTGACGTAAAATATTGACAGATATACTCCCTCCGATTTAAAAAGATTTTTCTGTTTGTGTTGACATTTTTGAGGTGCCATGTTGGGAGGAATTTTAGACCAAATGAATCGTTCATTTGCTGTAAAACATAGTAAATATTTCATTCTGCATTGCAGTCTACCAACTCTACTTGATTTTAAGGCAAGCGGATTTTTCATTTGGTTTACCAATTGTCCATCACATGCCAACTCAAAACTGTAAACAGGAAAATCTCTTTATATCGGAGGGAGTATGTATCTAACGATCATTGCTAATTTGTTACCAATTGTAAATTTAATTTACACTTCCTTGAAGCAAGTTCTAATAACAATAAAATCATAAATTAATTAATTAACGGTGATACTAATGATTGTGTTTACGCGACAGTGAAATTCAGTTTAATCTTAGACAAATTTCTATGTCAAATCATTTGACATTTTAACATTTACGAGTAGCTTTTTTTTCACTACTTAGGAATGATAACGATGGTAAAGGTCTAGAATAATAATGCTTAGGCTAAGAATTAAGAACAATTATTTCGATATCTTCCATTATTCAAGTTCATCGCAATATATCGCACACATCACTGTTAAGAAAACCTACTTTGGAGATGCAATTATTCGTATTTTTAATTTGAAAGTGATACGCATGTGTTCTACTAAGGATTTTCGTTATCCCGTAATTGCATTGTACGTTGATCGTAGTTCACTAATAATTCATCATAATTTAATTCCATTAACATATTGTGGTCTTTATCTTGACTCTTGAGCAAAATCAATTAATATCTAAAATTATTCAACTATATGTATTGATGTCAGAAATATATTCCCACATGGACGTCCATGTCAACACAAATTCTTTTTTATTAATTCATTAAAGCAAACTACATGGCTTACAAAAGAAAAGAAAAATAATTTCAAATTAAACGAGTTTATGTTCTTTTGAATAGTTAACATTTTAAGTTGGAAATTAAGGTGTTTCGTCAAAACATAATGCACAACAACATAAAAAGTTTACATATATGCTCCATATTAAAAGCAAATAATAGGAAGCAAAAAATGTCTCCTTCAATTATTTTGAACACGTACACTTAATTTGATCTGAGTATGTATTTAATTTATAATTATAAGAAATATCGACAACTTAAATGAACCAAAAAAGTATAAACTCGAAATTCCATAGATATATCATAATCATTTCATGATGCTTTGGACATGTATAAATGGATGGCCTTAATACTTCTACCTTTAGGTTTAAGTCAGGAAAGATGATGGAATAAAGGTTCGAGTTCACCGACAATAATGTCAAGATACTTTGTGAAAGACAAATTTCCTCAAGCAATCATCTTTATAAATTAAATAACACACATCACATAAGATAATAAATAAATCAAGCTATTTATTGATTTATTCCCATGATTATGCCTTAAATTCTTCATGCACTAGTAAATTATTCTGTTATCCTTCAATTCTACTGCTATGACTTACACAGTTACTATGGTTATTAGCTAATTGATTCTGAATGGGACACGACACGAGCATAAATTATATGTCGAACGAAAGTGAAATTTTCTCGTTTTTTTTTTTTTTTTTCATTTATTAGTGTCTAGTTTTAGTATTTGAGACAACAGACAAGTACAAATCGAACGTTAATAAAAATTTGAGCTACTCTGTACTCGTACTGTTTTCAATAGAAAAGCTAACTAGTTTGTATTTTGGATTGTGCAATAATGCAGCAATAATGGGCCAAGGTTTCTTAGCCCGAGACTTGACATTCCAAAACACAGCCGGCCCATCAAAACACCAAGCCGTAGCACTTCGCGTAGGAGCGGACCTTTCGGCATTTTACAATTGCGACATCTTAGCGTACCAAGACACACTCTACGTACACAACAATCGTCAATTCTACATCAACTGCCTAATCTCCGGCACCGTAGACTTCATCTTCGGCAATGCGGCCGTCGTGTTTCAGGATTGCGACATCCATGCACGTAAGCCTAATCCTGGTCAACAGAATATGGTAACAGCTCAGTCTAGAACCGACCCTAACCAAAACACTGGAATAGTCATCCAAAAATCACGAATTGGAGCGACCAGTGACTTGCAAGCTGCCAAGAGTAGCTTCGCTACGTACCTAGGCCGGCCGTGGAAGGAATACTCTAGGACGGTGATCATGCAATCGTCGATCAGTGACGTGGTTCACCCGGCAGGGTGGCACGAGTGGGAAGGGAACTTCGCTCTTAAGACACTGCAGTATTTGGAATATAAAAATACCGGTACGGGTGCCGATACTTCTAAGAGGGTGAAGTGGAATGGAGTTAAAGTGATTACTAGTGTTGCTGAAGCTCAACAATACACTCCTAACAATTTCATTGTTGGTGGTAGTTGGTTGCGATCTACTAATTTTCCCTTTTCTCTTGGTCTTTAATTATCTTATGTTCGCAATTTTTACCACTTTATGTGTGTATGTTTGCATGAATAATTTTGTAAGCAAATAAAAACACAACAATATGGACCACCAAATGTCATCCAACATTCATGATAATTTCACTTCAATTTCCTACATACAAGACCAGTAAAAGAGGACAATGTTAGAGGTGTACAGTGTAGACACCCAAAAGTGTCTACAATCAGCAATAATTTTACTACACCATCAAAATATACTACTCACACAATTTATTTTACTACTTGAATTTTTCATTATAATTGATTTTATAGCTACGATCTCAATTTTACTACTACTAACTCAATTTTACATTGTAGACAAATTAATTGTGTCTACATTGTAGACCTCTAGCAATTTGCGTAAATAATTCAGGTAAATTTAACGTAACAATACGGAGTACTATTACTATTACAATTACAATGTTGAATTGTTCATCCAAACAAATAGGAACTAATTTCCAACAAAGGCTGAATACTATTAGGAGCAAACTTACGAGCAAAAAGATAACACATATTAGTAAAACTTCCATCAATGGTACAATTATCACTGTATCTCATCCTCTGAATCAACTCGACCGAGACCGACTTCAACCCGAACATGGTAGGGTGCCGTTTTCCCGTCCATTCAGTCCATGTAACGCTCCAATTGGTGTTCCTTTCCGGATGTTTGATCATGACCAAGATCGGAATATAATGTTCGTCTTGATTTTGACACGGCCAACTACAATGATCTCGAAAAATCGAGTAGTATCTCGAGTCAGCTACGACATCTACGGACAAAACCCGGTCCATAACGAACCATTGCGGACCCTTTTGCCACTGCCATTTGTAGAGGGTTGGGTACATTGGACCTCTGAACCTGTATGGGCTCGCCTTTTTCGGGTCTGGTACGAGTCCTACGAAGCTCTGGTTCGTGTTTAGAATTGCGTATTTGTAGATTGTTGTGAAGTTGTATAGTGGTATGCAAGCTTCTGAGAGAAGGGTGAATTTCTCGTTCGAGCTGTCGTCGACTAGTGCTGATGCTAGTAATCGTTTTTCTGCGTCGATCATTGTTATGTTTGCCCAATCTACTGTCTGCAGAAACGAATTGGTAGAAGTTTAATTAGTTTTACTGTCCACGGGTAACAGGGTAATCAAATTACAATGTCTTACTCTTTACGCTTCCTTAGAACGTTAACGTCTGGTTTTCATTTGATTTACATATTCAAACCAAACTGTAACAATGTAGAATAACGAATTGGTAGAAGTTTAATTAGTTTTACTAGTCGACGGGTCACAGGGTAAACAAATTACAATGTCTTACTCTTTACGCTTCCTGAATGTTAACGTCTGGTTTTCATTTCATTTATTTACATATTCAAACCAAACGTTAATAATGCAGAATAACAGAAGGACTACAGTACAATTCTCAATAAGCAAATAGTAATTAAATTACAGACTCATTAAAGTGGTTTTTCCCTCCGTTACCTTTATATATTAATGTCTAATCAAAATTCAGTTCACATGTTTAAATCAAACGTTAAAACGCCAAAATAACACAGGAAGGACTTTTTTTTTTTTTTGGAAATTAAAGTCTTGCGATTTTTTTTTTCATAAGCAAGGTGAACATGCATATATGCTAAAGATCCTTGAGTCAATCTCAAGAAAAATACCCTTGACTGTTTGTGTCTTAACTTGTACTCGTGTTCTTGAAGCAAGCACTAGAAAAGTTAGTATCTATGAAAATTGAAATGCACGATTAATTTTACTAGAATAACTCTATGCCAACATGTTTACTATGATCGATATTCGATCATGTGACACATTTCACACCAACATAAGACACGGTTTTTATGTCTACCCTATGCATTAGACCTTTAGCAGTACCCGTCAAAATACCTATCGAAGTGGCGTAAACGTACCTTGCTAGGAATTCTTCTACCATGGAAAACAGAGTCCTTAGGCGTAGGCTCAGTATAATTAGGATGAGTATGAATATAGATAGAATACAACCCTTCATTCCCTTTGAAAAACATCTCCCATAGTGGAGCTAAAGGCATTGGCCCCCTTGTCAAGAACAAAAATGCTAATTTCGGAGTACGTTTGAATGGATACTCTTGAATTTGTGGCACCATAGACGCCCGCCAAAATAATTCCGGATCATCCATTTCATGCAACAATCTCTCTTCTACCTCCTCCTCTACTGGTGGTGGCGGCGATATTGGAGGTGGCGGGGGTGGTGGTGATTGTAGTGGTGGTGGTGGAGATAGTGGTGGGGGTGGTGGTGGTGAGGGTGAAGGCAAAGACGCTAACCGGGAAGTGATTACGACACAAGTGTCTTGGTAGAAACTAAGGATGCACAAGCAAGATGTTAGTCCTAGTGACAAACCAATTACGAGAAAGAGAACATTCGACATAAGGCTTGATTTTTGTTGCTGTTGTTGGTTGCCTCCCATCATGATTGATCAAAAAACCGAAACAACTACAAAACCATATGTGAATAGAAAGAACTCAAGAAGAGTGATTTGTTAGATTAAATGAAGCCAAGAAAAGTTTACCAGATCTTAAGCAACATGTACTTTGTGTAAACAGGGCAGTTTCCCTAGTGTAAGTCCCCCAGAATTTCGGTTAAGTTCCCACATTCATCAACTAACAATAATAATTTTCAATTTCAAATAGCGTAACAAATACCGTTGACTTCATATACGTATTCTTCAATGCGCATTGACCTAAAAAGTGTTAGTCCAAGTAGCTTAGAGGACTCATCATCAGTCAATGGCCCAGATTTTGAAAGGCATTGGATCACTAAGTACTAAAGTAGGCCTTGGAAAAAATACAGGCCCTGCCCAAGATAAGGTTAGTAAATGGGTGGGTCGAGCCAGGCCTGGCATGGTTTGAGCCATGCTCCCAAAACAATAACTTCACCGCATCGGAGAGTTTTATCGTCTAATGTAGCCTTCTATGTTAAGGAACATCACAAGAGGAAGAAAGTGGAGAAAAGGTAAACTACGGGTGAAAAGTTGAAAACCCACCTTTCTCTATCTCAAATCTTCTACTATTGTGTCCATTTTACATCTATTAACATTTGTTTTAAATTTAATGCGCACATCTAAATAACGTCAGCATTCAAATTCGTAAAAAGCTAGATAAATTACGTGTGAGGTAGGTACCTCGGATTGGCAACTTGACAAGGAGAACGCGGCATATATATATATATGTACAACTTCTGAGTTAATTCGTTCGATCTGATCATAATATTACCATAACTATTACACAACCAACACACTCCACACTACACACTACACACTAGTACATACACTACACCCCACAGTATTAATTCATCAAACTTCTTCATCTCCCTACAAAAACCCCTTTCCAAAATCACATACATTACATTACATTACACATTCATAAAAAAAACGTGATGGACACGATTAAATCTTTCAAAGGATATGGCAAGGTAGACGAAGCAGAACAAGCAGCATTCAAGAGTAAAGTTCGCAAACGCATCATTTTCATCTCCATCTCCGCCATCATCCTCCTCGCCGTCGTCGCCACCGCCATCGCCGTATCCGTAACCAACCGCACCACCACCACCACCACCAACTCCTCCACCCCAGCCACCTCACTCAAAGCAATATGCTCAGTAACTCAGTACCCTGATACTTGTTTCACTTCCCTCTCATCATCCAACAACTCCACATCCCACGACCCAAGAAAAATCTTCTCCCTCACGCTTCGAGTCGCCAAGGACGGCGTCTCGAAGCTTAAAAACATCCTACCAAACGATACGGAAAACGCCGTCGTTGCGAAGGCGGTGGAGGACTGCCGTGGCCTCTTCGACGAGGCGGATGATCGTTTACAAGAGTCTCTCTCCTACGTGGCATTCGACGAGGAGAAGACGATAAACGACTTGCGAACGTGGCTTAGTGCGGTATTAACTAATCAACAGACTTGTTTAGATAATTTGGGTGAGATTAATGGAACGACGTCGTTAGTTGATGATTTGCGCGGGAAAATGGAGAATTCGATTGAATTGGTTAGTAATAGCTTGGCTATAGTGAGTAAGGTTGTTTCCGTTTTAGGAAAGTATAAGCTCAAGGTTCCTTTCCATAATAGGAAACTCCTAGGGTTTGGGAATGGGATAATCTCAATTCCGGAGTGGGTCCGGGAGACGGAGGGTCGAGAAAGGAGGTTTTTACAGGAGGAGAAGGCGGTCCCGGATAAGGTGGTGGCTAAAGACGGGACCGGGGACTATAAGACGATCGGAGAGGCGATTAAGGATGTACCGTTGAAGAGTGTTAAAAGGTTTGTGATTTACGTGAGAGCGGGAGTGTACGTGGAGAATGTGATTCTTGGTAAAAATGTGTGGAATTTTATGATGTATGGTGATGGAATGGACAAGTCTATTGTTTCCGGTAGCTTGAATTTCAAAGAAGGCACCCCGACTTTCTCCACGGCTACATTTGGTACGTTTCTTAATTTTCGATTTTACATGTCTTATTATAAGTTTAGATAACGATTATACTTCAAAATTATGCAATAGAATTGATAACTTGATCTCGAAACCTAGTACAATAACTCGTATACTTATGCTTTAGAGGAGGTTGTTTTAAATTTTAAACCACTTCTGCTGGTATAAACTTCGACATCACCATGTTTTCGAGTTAATTAAGATGCATGTTCACAGATTGAATCCAGATTATCTATTCCTTTTGCGGATCTTGTCTTGTCCTAATGATAGTGAAAAACTAAGTAGCCGGATGTTTAGGGGAGTGATAAGTGGGAATTGACAAACGTAATGATCCAAAACCAAAGTAGTCTATTTGTTGTTGATGGGATTAAATGGCCGGGTTTCTATGGGCTGTTGAGTGTAAGGGAATACTTAGTAAATGGTTTGACGAGGTAAATGACATGTGATTCTGGGTCATCATGTGCCTACTTCACAGGATAGTGTCAGTCTGTCAGATTTTGATATTTTGGGCATCTGCCCCATCAGTCCACCATGTGGCTCATCCGATTTTAATATTGAACGAGCCCTAAGATATTAAATTAGTTTATCTAATTTGAAAGTTGATGCAACTAAAGTGTTCAATTGTTGGTGTTGTTTTTGCGTCCCTTATATTAACGACTACATGTTTAAGTGTAGCCGTTGCCGGAAGAGGGTTCATTGCTAAGGACATGGGTTTTAAAAACACAGCTGGCTCAGAGAAGCATCAGGCTGTGGCCTTTAGATCTCAATCAGACCGCTCTATCTTTCACCGTTGTTTATTCGATGGATACCAAGACACACTTTACGCACACTCGTATCGCCAATTTTACCGTGATTGCACCATCACAGGCACCATCGACTTCATATTTGGTAACGCGGCAGTAGTGTTCCAAGATTGCAATATCCAACCAAGGCAACCACTGGCCAACCAATTCAATACTATCACGGCCCAAGGGAAGAAAGACCCGAATCAAAACACCGGGATATCGATCCAAAAATGCACCATTTCGGGTTTGGGTCAGGTCAATGCTCCGACGTACTTGGGCCGGCCTTGGCAAGAGTTCTCCACCACTTTGATTATGCAGTCTAATATTGGGCCTGTTCTCAGCCCATTGGGCTGGGTAGGATGGGTCAATGGTGTTGACCCTGCTTCCACAATTTTCTATGCTGAGTATCAGAATACTGGGCCTGGGTCAGACGTCAGTAAGCGGGTCAAGTGGGCGGGTTATAAGCCCACTATTACTGCTGATGAGGCCTCTAAGTTTACGGTGGGTAATTTTATTGACGGCTCTTCTTGGTTGGAAGGTAATAATGTTGCGTTTGATACAACACTATGATTTAATTAACATGATCATGAAGCTTAGCGCATGATGTCGAATTACTTTGTACAATGTTTTGGTGGTTTTTAGTAGTGTAAAATTTGGTTATGTAATTATGTAAATGTTTAAATTACAAATGCTTTTTGAATTTTAAACGTGGATAATGTGATGAAAAGATGGTGAAATGCTTAAATACGTAATTATATTTTTGATGATCATCCGTATCTTTTGCATGACAATCCACTTAAGGGGACAATACTCGTGCTCCTAGAGTCCTAGAATATGAGCCTGGGATTTTAGTGTTAACATGGCTTTGACACTTAAATGATGAGTTTTAAATAATAATTATAATATATCGCTGAATCATAGGTTTATAACCCGTTATCGACAATTAACTGAATTAAGGCCACCTTGGAGAAACAAATCTACAAGGAAAGTAAAAGTAAAAACGGCTTTCTACATTGAAGTCTTACCCTCTACGGAGTACTATAAGCTAAACTCGTCAATTCTAGTTTCTCCACTCATTGATGGCTGATTGGCTGATATCTTAGAGACAATCATAGAGAAACTGACATTTAACTCTCAATTAATACATCAAAGATAAAATGGCTAGGAGGTTTCATACAATTAAGACTGTCTTTTAGCACAAGTCATCTATACGTGAATAGCGTATGACGAATGACGACCACAAGCATGTCGATTAAGGGTGAAATCATCCATTCATATATCCTAATAGAAATAACTTCTATTGGATGAATATATGTCTTTATCTTGCATTTGTTAACATTAAACGATTTCCAATGTTTAGAACCATCGTCTTCAAATCTGCGGCATTTTCAAATTTCAACACTAAAAAATTCTCAATATTCAGAATCATCGGCGTCCATCGTAAGTGATAAGTCACAAGTTGGTATACGAAATTAATTTTTTTTACTTTTTGTAATGAAAATCTTAACTTAGTTAGAGGGTCATGCTAAAGTTCATTCGACATCTTTGTTTTCGAGTAACGCGACATCGAACCTCTAAATACAACCAATAAACTAATGTTTGAACCTTATAACATCAACGTAAATTAGCATCTTATCCAAACAACTACACAATCAAACCCTCGAATCAAAAAGTAAAGTAAAAATTACTCACTTGCCTAAAAAAAATTATTCCATTCCATCATACAAAATCTGCACAAAAAAGTTTTGCAAATCAAATATCTTCATCTTGTCCGAAACACACAAACAGCCGCCCAAAAACTCGATCAAACCAAACGCAGAGAAAATTACAAGACACAGTCACAAACCTTAGGAAACTTCTCCAAAAAGTTTCTGTGGGTAGTCATCATACAAACATCTTTGTCAAGAAGTACGACCTGCGAATTTTCTAAGATTTCTTGCGTAAAAAGAGACAACGGAAAGTTGCTTACTTATATTTTTATTGTTTCCCAAAATTTAATTTTTTTTTTTTTTTTTACCATAGTATTTCTGTGGGTTGAATCCCATCTCACAATAAATCATCTCGCATATAAAATCACTGACGATGCGGAGATTTGTATCAGAAACTGCGAAACATCTCATCAGACGCAGAAACGTTTCTACTGTATCTTCCTTATTACGCCACAATCATCAGAATCATCGTCTTCTTGCTTCTTCACAATCCCTTTTCCTCTCTTCACCTCTTTCTACTTCCTCTTCTTCAACAACAATGGATTCTTCTTCAAATGAGCCTGTTACTCTTCAATCCCTCAATCCCAAGGTCTGATTTTTGCCTAATTTTCTTGGGTTTTTATTGGTTTTTGGATTGATTGATTTTTTTTTGCATTTTGGTATTTGTTTTATAGTTGATTTTGAATGATGGGTAGATGTGGAATTAGGTTTTTGGTTCAATTTGATTGATGGGTATTTGTTATTTTGTGCATTTTCATTTGTTTATTTATTTATATATTTATGTGATCCTGATTTTTTAGTGAGGTAGTGCTGTTGTAGTTAGACGAGACGGTTACATATGACGATTCATGTTAGCCGACCCCAAATCATCGTGGAAATAATGTTGTTGTGTTTACAATGTGTGTTATGGCTTGATCATGTCTTTTTGTTTCATATTTTATTGTTCTAGTTGGTGAGATTTTGCTTTTATTTATTTAATTTCATGGTGAGGATATAATTGATTTGCTAAGGAATCTAATCAGTTGTGTAATTTAATTAAGTTTGCATTATAAAAGTTGATCACTTTGGAGCCCTTTGTTGTTGAAATATACAAATGTAATCTGTTTATTTCGCGGTATTTGGAGTGGAAGTATACTACTGAGTATGAGTGTTGTAGCGTGATCTCTACTTCTTTTAGTGTAGTGTATGCTGCAATTGAAGCTCAAAGTTCTGATTGTAGAAGAAGTTTCTCACTTTTGTTGATGATTTTGACTTCAGGTGTTGAAATGTGAATATGCTGTTCGTGGTGAGATTGTTACTCAGGCTGAGGTAAGTGGACAATTAGGCTATTGGTTTTACTGTAAGAGAGATTGATGTGGGTGGAAATTGGAAAGTTCCAGTGTGTTGTCTTTGCTACTTTGTGCTTAAAAAATTAACCTTGTGATCTGTTTTGATGAACTGTCCTTAACCTGAAAATGGAACTAAGTTGCTTGTCTTCGGACCATCGAAATAAAGTAGCTTCATTTATGTAGTTGTCGGACTTTGACATGGTTTATCAATGTAAATGTGTTGCTATGTTCTTATCACAGAGGTTGCAAGAACAATTGAAGAAGCAGCCAGAGTCTCTTCCCTTTGATGAGGTATATTTCTTTGTATGTTTGTTTGATCTCGTCATGGTCTATTGGGACTTTTTTATGAACTAGAAAGGTGCCATGATGTTTTTTCCTAGTTGTTACGGAGTTATGGTTATATTAGCCCACCTTTATGATTTAGTTGGAAGGCTGGTTCACTGTTTGACTTTCATACAACTCGCTAAACTACACTGTTATGTTTCAATTCTGAGTTTCTTTCAACCTGCGCAGATACTTTATTGTAACATTGGAAACCCTCAATCTCTTGGTCAGCACCCTGTTACTTTTTTCCGGGAGGTTAGTTTTCCTGATCGATTGGTCAGCAGCAGTTCATATAAGTAGAATATCTTGATGGTAATTGTTGATTTGATGTGCACCAGGTGCTTGCTCTGTGTGATCATCCAAGCATTTTGGACAGGACCGAAACACAGGGACTGTTCAGGTATTCTTGTCGTGGCCTGAATATGATAAAATTTTAGTATTGCACATTATTGTGCGAAAGAGAGATGATGTATTTCAATCTTGTATGCCAGTACTTATATTCCTCCTCTTTATTACCTACTGCAGCACTGATTCAATAGAAAGGGCATGGCAAATTCTGGACCAAATTCCTGGGCGAGCAACTGGTGCATATAGTCACAGCCAGGTGAGGATCATTCTAAATTTTGTTCAGTTTGAATATTGCCCGGTCCTTGGTGAAATTTTAATTATGAGTCATGGAAAAGAAGCCTTCTTTGTTATAATCAAAGGGCATGGGGTAAGGCTGCATCCATCAGGCCCTCCTTTACTTTGCCACAGTGTTGTTAATGATGATGATAATGTCATGAAGTGTGCCCTAGTCCTTCTGCAATTTCGGGTTGGAGCGGAAAATAAAGATGGCAGAACAACAGGAGTAGGAGTTCTTATTTTATTTTGCTCGCTGGGGGGGGAGGGCAGATAAAGTAGGAGCTTGGCTAATTATTAGGTCGATTTTACTGATGAAATTGCCCTTCTTTAATTCGTGATAATCTGAGTCAATTTTTCTGTACGTTTTCTTCAGCTTAACGAATAGTTGAAGCTCCAGTAAATGTGTACTCTTAAATCTTTTTTGAATTTGGTCTGATCAATATGACAGGGTATTAAGGGTCTGCGTGACACCATTGCTGCTGGAATTGCAGAACGTGATGGTTTCCCAGCGAATGCTAATGACATTTTCTTGACAGATGGGGCAAGCCCTGGGGTAAAGATCTTACTTTGTGGTGTGATTTATATTAACTGAAAAGTGTTATGGTGAATTTATCTTTATCTTCTGATGTAGGTCCACATGATGATGCAAATGCTGCTAAGGTCAGAGCAAGATGGGATTTTGTGCCCTATCCCACAGTATCCGTTGTATTCTGCTTCAATTGCTCTCCATGGTGGAACATTGGTATGTTTGTGATTGGCATGGGCAATATTAAGACTTTTATATCCCCTCTTTTTGGCGGGTGGATGGCTAATATGTCATTGACAGGTTCCATACTATCTGGATGAAGCAACGGGATGGGGTTTGGAGATTTCTGAACTCAAGAAGCAATTGGATGCTGCCAGGTCTAAGGGTACAACTGTCCGGGCCTTGGTTGTGATAAATCCCGGCAACCCAACTGGCCAGGTAGAGTACATGTTAATTTCCCTTTGAGGTCTGAACGTGAGCGGGGTTGTTAATTTTCCCGGTGTTGTGAGCTGTAACCTCTATGGTTATTCACTTTCAGGTTCTTGCTGAGGATAACCAGAAGCAAATTGTTGAATTTTGCAAGAAAGAGGGTCTTGTCCTTCTGGCAGATGAGGTGAATTGCTCATATGAACTCATTATCTAGCATTATACGGTTTATGGGGTCTAAGTATGTAGGCTAGGATTTCAAATATGTTAACTAGAATCCTGTCATCTTGTGGCACGAGTTGGACTCCTTTCTCTTGCTGTACTACTAATATGTATTTCGATATTGAATGAAATTTCTGCATTTTGAATGCTGATTGGATTTATGCTATGAAAACAGGTATACCAAGAGAATGTGTATGCTCCCGACAAGAAATTTCACTCTTTTAAGAAGATTGCACGTTCTCATGGGTATGGGGACAACGATATCTCCTTGGTTTCATTTCAGTCTGTGTCCAAAGGTAGCTTGCTGCTCGAGTACTGTGTTTTCTATTTTATATGACCTGCAAAAGAGATTGCAATATCAATAAGTTTTCCTGCATTTCTTTTAACTCCAGGTTATTATGGAGAATGTGGGAAAAGAGGAGGCTACATGGAAGTCACTGGATTTAGTCCCGAGATAAGGGAACAACTCTACAAACTTGCTTCTGTTAACCTGTGCTCTAATATTACGGGTCAAATTCTTGCGAGTCTTGTTATGAGCCCACCAAAGGTACTTTTTGGTTCTTTTGTATGCAGGCCTTCTCTTAGTGATCTATGTTGTGGTGTTCTATTGACGGTAATTATTGCTAGCCTTCTTTCTAGCTTGATTTAGAGTAATATATGATGTCAATAACTTAAGAGTGGATGAGGTTGATTATTGCCTTCTTTTTGAACATGGAGAGGTCCATAACATAGTATGCGCGTGTGAGCAAAATACAGATTTCTGGATCTTAACTGAGATGGTCAAATTTTGTTTAGTTACTGATGTTGAAAGCGCACCTACATGAATGTTTTTTTAACCAATTTAGCAAAAAGGCTGAGGCTTTATAACTGAAGTCAGGCAGTCAGCATCTTTTAGTTCATGCTGCTGGATTCATGGAACTGCTTATCTTACCAGATTGTCTTTCATCACGTATTGAAACATTGTTTCAGGTTTCGAAAACCTAACTGTGCATTTTCCTTTTCTTTAGGTTGGAGATGAATCTTATGAAGCTTATTGTGCTGAGAAAGAAGGAATCCTTTCATCATTGGCTAGACGCGCTAAGGTAATGAAGATGCTGAACTTCACTTCTCTCGTCTTTTGACTGTTGACGAGGAATTTAGATATGCCAGTCGTGCTCTTTAGAGTAGAAAGCCACTAACCTGGCCTTGCTGTGTATATGTTAGCACTATTGCTGTTGCACAAAATCCAACTGGGGGTAGCCTCAAATAGCTGCAAATTGTTTTGTTGTGTTCTCATTCCAAATTTTCTGTATTGGCAGACACTAGAAGATGCCTTCAACAGTTTAGAAGGTGTGACATGCAACAGAGCAGAGGGTGCCATGTACCTGTTTCCTCGTATTAATCTCCCAAAGAAAGCAATTGAAGCTGCTGAAACCGCTCGTGCTGCTCCCGATGCCTTCTATGCTCGCCGCTTACTAGAAGAGACTGGAATAGTGGTGGTTCCAGGTTCAGGTTTCGGACAGGTGAGTGAATGAGTAGCTTGCATATAGCAACAACCCCCCCCCCCCCCACGCTAATAAATCATCTTCTGGCTGTGGTACTTGTTTTTTTTTTGTTTTCCTTTTGTCGCTGACCCTTTATTGTGCTTTTTTTTTTTTTAAGGTTCCTGGAACTTGGCACTTCAGGTGCACCATTCTGCCTCAGGAAGATAAAATCCCTGCCGTTGTTGATCGTCTGACTGCTTTCCACAAGAAGTTCATGGAGGAGTACCGCGATTGAGAGGTTTCAAATCAAACCCCGCTTATACAATTTTCAGAATAAAGGTTTAGTGAACATAAACCGAGATATAGATCCCTGTATTGTCTTAGAGAAATAGATGGAACACTGTTTTTCCGTGTTCTCTTTGCCTGATAAATTAGATGTGGTTAACTTATCGCTATAAGTGTGTTTATGGGTCGTTTTGAAGGTACTGCCTCTGTATTCTGTACGAGGGCTAGATCCTTCATCTGCTTGTTGGGTTTTCTTTGCAGGAATTAAATATGATCTTAAATTCCCACAAAGTACTGAACTTTTTAGTTTTTACACAGTTCAATTTTTCTGTACAAACTCTGTGGAAAGATAAATTCTGAACCCCATAGAGGCATAGATAGGCAGCCTGGAAACGGGCCTTTTGAGTTCTGATGTTCCTTGCTAGTCCTACCTTCAGCACCATGGAAATGTGCGAGGATGCGTAGTGATCTCTTCATGGCATTCGAGTTTTCTCCACCCAAACCACGGAAGGAGCTTGAACTGGCAGTCGCAGAACACGGAAATACTCCCTCTGGCTGTGAATACTCCATCATTGTAGAGACTGTTTCCTACTTTCCCAAGTAAAGCCGAAAATCATACGGTCATATCCCTAGTGTAGGCTAATAGGCTATCGGTGAAGTTTGATGGAGTAATGGAGTACTGCAAAGTAAAGATTTTATGCACAAAGTTGCAAGAGGACATATAGATGACAAAGAACAGCAGAAAATAAACTTTGGTAGGATTTAACAGCCTATACAATATAGCTCGTGTGACATTTTCCCGGAGAAAAGCTACCAAAACTGAAAAAGTAGTGAAGAAAGCAAATAAGCCACTAGTACTAAAAACACCTAACTTTAGTACTACTTCTATTCTAGTGTGTTGTATAATTGTAAACATGGTAATTTCTCCTGGTTTTATTCATGCATTCATACTGTCAGACCAAAGTTATTATTTACTGTGTTAGATTTGGACCAATTTTACCTTGTTTTTTGGTTGCTTGTTGTTATGTCTTTTGCATTTACAGTCTAGTTTGTAAAGAATATACAAACTGACTACTTTTCTTGTTATAGATTGATTGTACCATTTCTGCAGAAAGCTGAAGTTACTGAATGAGTGATTTTTTACCACTGATTGGTGTATCTTTGTTTTGATGACTAGAAGTAAGATTCTTCTCTGTTTTCATGGAAATTGGATTTGGAGTTTTACCAACTTGGGGTGATTAATTGATTATTGCATTCTCTTATGTGAGAGGAGCATTAAAAGTCGTGCTCTCGTTATTGAGACCCCATTAAGGAGACGATGACAAATTCTAAAGGATCACAATCTTTTATTTAATCACTTCAAATGTAAAACGATATTATAGGTGTAGCCAACGACCTTATCGGATTAGATTCACCTCACAACTGGCCACCAGTCACGAGAATGTGACGACCATTGAGAATAAAGACCCTAGTCGATTTGCATTTGTGCGAAATCCTACCATCGCCTTCTTACTCAAGTTTTTTGCTATTTGACATGCCTTTTGTTAACTATATACGCCAGTTATTACTTCTTACTGCTTAGTGAGACGCTAATACTGATGAACGTCCATAAACGTTGTACAAAAACTTGTTGAAATATTGAATATGATTGATTGATTATCCATGAACGTTAGTGATCAGAATTACAAGGAATGCAACCACATGAAACAATGTGAGGAGATAAATGAGAATTTTGGCGCTGGTGGTTCAATACCAGCTTCTGAGCACGTTCAGTGGCTTTCCTGATTTGTTCAGAATGCTCAGCCTGTGCTGCTGCTCTCCATTCCTCTGCTTTCCTGTGAACTATTCCCATTCTCTTCATTAACTTCTCTTCTAAATTTGACCTCATCTTCTGTATTTTTACCTGTTCAATTTACCCATTTCAACATGTTAATAAAACTAGGACACGTACGCAAAAAACTTCTAAAACTATCGGATCAAGAACGTCGACTTAACACCAAAAAACCCGAAGACAAACATGAGCGTTACGTGACAGTGAGATATATGCATTTTGTGACAGTGAAATGTAACACAGCCAGAAAACTTAACCAGGAGCCAGAAATAAGGACTGCTATGATAGAATAACCTTTACATCTGTTATAGGACTTATTATAGCCATATGTATAGAAATGCATCTGTTGTCGAAAAATTAAATCAAACAAAGTGAATTCGCGGTTTTTGTACTCATGTTCGGAAACTGGCTACCATGTTCAGCAACCCCATTTTCATAACACAGACTGAAGACCGATGTTTTGTTAATTACTCAGGAGTAGGAAACAGACATCAAATGGTCAAAACAAAGCGTTATAATCCAGAAGATTATCATCTCATATAATAGTAAAGCAGATTTTCGATGCAAAAAGATGGTCCAGAATAGGATTTATATAACAATAAGGCAAGAATTTCACATGGTTATACACAAGTTACAATACTACAACAGCTGTCTTATGGAACTAATGGAAGATTTGAAGCTAAAGTATGCAGATTGGCGCGATTTTTCGCTGTTCTTTAGCTTAGATTGAAAGCATGTTTTTGTTAGGACCAATTTAATGCAACCCCTTAAGATTTGGAAAGGTGCTTAAGAACAAAAGCTGATATAAACCAGATTTAGAAGGTTGTGAAGAAGATTTCTCTTTGAAGGATTATTGTTTGCATGCTTCGTTTGGCTCGAGACGGATAATGCATGCTTATAACTTATAAACAAAGGCTTAAACACAGTCTTCGAACGATAACACAGTCAAAAAATTAACACCTATCTCACTAACAAATAGATTAGGGAGTTTGTTTATTAACACTTAATGACAAAGTTGCATTCTCACATCTAGTTTCTCAAGTAACATGAACTCCTAGTGCTAGACCATAACTAACTACTTTATATTTGTTATTTTCTAGGTTGATCCCATGGCTTGAAATCGGGCACTACAATCGTAGTTTAATTTCGTGGTAGAATTGCGTGCAATGTGCATCTATTTTGATTGGCCGAGATTCTTGAAGAATCATTACGGGTATTGACTTTTACACTCGTACAGTTCATTTTTACACTCCCTTGCTGGCTGATTTGGAAGCACCACTTACGAAACCTCTCGGATAAAAGGGGAGCGTAAAAATGAACACGGGAAATCAAAATCACGTCCTCACTTTGGAAGTCGATGCTAGTGTCATAGTGTAAATGCGTTTTCACAACAACATTACAGTCTCTAGTCTATACACTCATCTAATATCTAGGCCAAAATTTAAAGGGGCCTCACCTTTGGCAGCCACAAACTTGTAACCAAGGACTTGGATGAGAACCATATCTTTTGACAAGCCTTAAAACGTAACATACACTCTTTGAACGACAAAGAAGGCAAGTAGGCGTAAGGCGTCGAGAATGAAGTCAAGAGAATAGAATATAGATACACTACCTCCAGTTTCTTTGATTGAGCTTCTGCTTTGGCAGTTTGAAGATTTATCCAAGCTTGAATCTTGGCTTCCTCTCTTTGATACCTTACAAAATCAAAAATAAATTGTTAAACACTAGGAACCCCAAAAACCTACTCCGTATCAAGAAAGTATCTTCTTCTAAAAGCTTATGACTTTATGATTATAACTCACCTTAGACAAAACTTGGTCCTCTCCTCCTCTTCCCAGGCACAAGCTCTAGACTCAGTCACGGAAACACTCCGCCTCCCAAGTTCGAAATGCCTCAAACTCTTCGATATATCCTCTTCCTCCTCTTCCCTAGAGCTCCAATTAGTCGTAACTGAATCAAATGGATTTGACCCAATGTGAAGCTTAGCAAGATGACATTCTTGCAGCTGAGCCATATCTATTGAGCTAGGTTGGTCCATCAATGCCAACGGCCCAGACCGGCCAGTTGGAGTGTTGTGCCGGGCAGGGGAGGTACTCTTAAAGGGTGTATGACACCGTGACGTCGTGGAACTGCCTAAGGGTGTCATTTCAGTTCCAAAGTCCCTATGTTTCACCTCCTGATATTGGATCATCTCTGTGCAAGCATCTCTCATAGGCTCATTGTCAAGCTTATGGCTTTGGAATAAAAATGCCTCCTTTGTAGGCTCTGAGTATCTAAAATTGGGCATGAACGGTCCAATTTCATCTGTGAATTTATCTGTAATTTTTCAAGGTTATCAACATCTTAGCACTAAAATCTCATCTTAAATCCAAAGATAATCAAACATTCCTAAGGAAAGATGCAGCTCATCTCCATTCTTTACAAGTTCACAAATGTCAATCATAATACAACAACCCCAACATAGTGTTAGCCGCTGATTAATTCGGGTCTCTCTTTTACATGAACCGTCATATGAAACCGTTATAATCGTGATGCTAAGAAGGAAACACATGTTAATAACCAAAATCCATGTACAATTTGAAAGCAAAACTCCACATTCTGAAAATTAGTTTATCAACATCTTAGCTCCAAAATCTTATCTTACATCAAAGAAAATCAAGCATTCCTAAGGAAATTTGCAGCTCATCTCCATTCTTTACAAGTTCACAAATGTCAATCCTAATACAACAACCCCAACAAAGAAAATCAAGCATTCTTTTGATAAATTCTGGTGGCTTTTTTACATGAACCGTCACATGAAACCGTTATCATCATGATGCTACGAAGAAATTAAACACAAACAAATACATAAGACACCATAACCAACATGTTGACAACCAAAATCCATTTACAATTCGCATGCAAAAACCCAACATTCTATATTTTTTTTTTTTTTTAAGATTTTGGAACATTCAGAGAAATCCCACAAAAGAAGACCAACTAAAATTAGTGGGGGACTAACTAAATTGGAAAAAGAGGGTAATCTAATTATTATAAACAAAAGTACATATAAAAGCCCAAAACTTTAGAAGAATAATGACATACCTTTTAGAGGCAAATCAGCAGGAACCATAACTCCATTGAAAGCAACATCTGAACTTAAAATTAGCTGTTTCTGATCATCCTCCACAGGAGAAGAAGAAGAGTAATTACTATACTGTGGCAGGGGCAAAACCGTCTCTTTCTCCTCAACACTCTTAGACACTTTTTGTACAATTGCATCACAACTTATCCTTCCCTTTGAAATTGAGCTTCTTGGACCCTCATAATTTTGCTTAATTACATTATTAGTATTACTACCAAAAATGTAATTATGAATATGATTATGATTATGATTAGTGAAAGCATGGTGAGCAGGGGATGATTGACAAGAACCACCACCACCACCACCTCCGCCGCCGCCGCCCGAAATCAGCCACTTTTCAGCATCATCCCACTTAGAAGGGACATTTTTTCTCGTCACACTGAAGCTGAACACTGGTCTTCCTGGTGTAGAAGGAGCTTCCAGTTTTTTTACCATTGAATTTGAATTATTACTGTGGTAATAATTACCACCACCAACATAATCTGTTGATCTTCTTCTTTGAGCTGACTGACTACTAGAATTACTGCTCATTGGTAAAGACTTGACAAATTCTGCTGTTTCTTTAAGATTAAGCTTGCAAATTGGGTCTATTTCATCAGTACTATTTATTGCTTCTGCAAATGGGTTTCCTTTGCTTTTTCTTTCTTGCAATAATTCCTGCATTTTTGAACCCACCCCCAAAAAAAAAAAATTAAAATTCAAAATTTTGGAATTTCACAATGGGTTTTGAATTTTTTTTTGGATTAAATGGGAGTAATACACACATAAAATAAGATTAGTGTTTTGGGAAATTTTGTACTTCTTGGGATTACGCAACTAGAGATACCAATGTGGGTAAAATCTTGACACTAAAGATTGTTTTTTTGAACTTTTTTTGGATTAAATGGTAGAATTATTGCATAATTAAAAACACAAATTAGTACTCGTACTAATAAGAACAAAGATTAGTGTTTTGAGAAATTTGTACTCCTTGGGATCATGCAAGTTATAGTTACCAATGAGGGTTAATTCATAACACAAAAAATGAATTTATTTTATAATAAATCAGAGTACTATACAACAAAGTAGCAAGAAAACAACAAAGATTAGTGTTTTGAGAAACTTGTACTAGAATACATTAAGCTAAACTTACTCCTTGGGATGATGCAAATAGAGATGAAGCTTGGTAATATTTTGGGGTGTTGAGATCCATTTTTTTGTAAGAAATTTGAGGGGGAGAAATGGAGTTGAACAAGAAAAGTGTAAGAATTTATAGAACCTCAGAATGTGAAGTGTGAGGGAGCAGAAGTGGGGGAGTGGAACAGTATATAGCTAGAGTTTGAGCATAAAAAAACAGAAGATTTGACCAACCAAGGGAAACCTGATATAGTAATAAAGAAGCTAAAACTACTATTGTCATCATGTGTCTCATTATATTACTCCTAACTTCCTACACTCCTACACTCCTACACCTCCTACCTAGTGATTTTAGTTCGGAATGATCTTTCTCTTTTCTTGTTAAGTCCAATTTAGATTTTTTTTTTTTAATGATCTCTTGTGTTATTTGACTATGATCATTACATATAAGGACGGTGTTTAGTTCACGATTTTTAATTTTTAGCGTATTTACTGGTTACCAGAACACCGTGTATACTAAAAGCGGAAAAATATAGAGAATTGAAAGAAGTTTGGTTTTTGAGGGATAGTAGTAGTAAAACAGGACCACCTTTTCTCTACTCTTGTATTCTGCCCAAAAATTGCAACAGTGTAAACTATGCATGACACTATGACAGTAGTCCAGGGAGAAAGAGGGGGAAGATTAAGGGGTGAAGACAAAAGTGTACTTAATTAATTAAATATGCACATTCAGTTCCATGAAAAGAAGAGGTTTAGGAGGGAGATTTGACTCTTTGGAAGGAGGGAAAAGCATCCCATGAGTAATGACAAAGGAAGGCTAAAGTGTGCATTACATGCAAATATCGAAAATTTGAGTGTACCACATTGATAATTACTGAAATATCCTGCTTGAATTCGGACTAATGCTAAACATCATACGGAGTATATTAAAAAAATCTAACGAATAATTTAGTTTTATATTAATGTTTGATTCTCTAGCTTGGATGTTTGGGTGAAGTATTGAGTACTAAGATTCGGGATCTACTGATCTAGCGGTTTGTTGGTGGCTAAATACACCGGAAATTTAAAGAGCAGACAAACTCTTCCGATCAAATCCTAACACTACTAATTTACTAAGAGTAGTATTTTACATCATTCTTATAACAATTGTATGTTGTCTATATACCATATACTCGGTACTATACAATGAAAAAAGGGTTTACATCTTACATGCATGTGAATGAATGATGTGATGAAGATCAGAAAGAAGGCAAAGTTTACATACACACATTATTCAAGAAGAGTTAGAATAAGTTAAAAACTTGTTACATAATACACTAGTCTGCAAACATATAATGTCAAATTATCAATCAATGTACGGCTAGGTTTGGACCATGACCATGGTCCGATGCTACTTGTGATCCATCCTTTTTAGCCACCTTTTTCTAGCCATGCCCTATTTCTTTCTTCCCTTCATTTAGGAGCAAGTTACTCTCTTTGCATGTCTGATTAGATTGATTACTAAATATAGTGTACCTACTTACATTCACAAGATCTAGAGATATTAGTTTCACTTGATCAAGGGAAAATAATAATAACAATAGTCCATAATTAGTGGACAATAAAACAACAATATGCGATCGATGTTAGATTTCCGTTATGATAAGACTAGTTGAAAGTCCTTTCTTCTATCCCAATCGTTGTAATAGGCAAGACTAATTAATACTTGTATGTGTATCGAGTGTGTATCAAGACTCTATATATGATTCAGCTTGATTAAACGATGAGTTCATTTCAACTCATATACTAATTCTTCAGCGATTTGGCAGTCATATTAAACATCATATCCCCGTCTTCGTTCACAACTATTCAAATCTCGTGTTTCATCTTCAAAACTCACAATGTACCTCGAAAAATATATACCGTATAAACTCTTAAGTTTACGGAGAGACTGTCTCACACCAAGTTAGTTTAGTGGGTCGTGATTCGTGAATAGATACTTAATGGGCCCAAGCTCCGAACCTTCTTGGACCTTGTCAATGGACTCAGAAGGCCCAGGTCCACCATAAGGAGTCCAAATAAACGGTTTTAACTGAAATTCTTCTAAACCTCCTCCAGAATTGGCGCCAAAAGTTATTAAACAAGGGTTTTCTTCATTTTTTATGTTTGGGAGAACAATACACAAACATATAACCTACGAGTAGCGTAAATTCTCATAAAAGACGGTCTCTTTAGTCGTAAATTAGAGGTTTTATTCGTTTAGTGGGATTTTTTTTTTGGATGGAATATAATTTGCGGTATTATAATAAACTTTTCCAAATTTGCAATGCCCAGAAATCTATCAATCAAATCAAGCAGCTCCATCTTTTAGTCCTAAAAAATGGTATCCTTAATTCTGTTATTACCGTTGGAAACCGCCTTCTGCAATCGTATAGCAAAATCGGCGCGATGGGGGATGCAGCTAAGGTGTTCGACGAAATGCCTTTGAGAAACTGTTTCACTTGGAACACTTTGATTGAGGGGTACATGAAGTCAGGGGACAGGGAGAAGTCATTGGATGTTTTTAATTGTATGCCTAGCAAGGATGATTTCTCTTGGAGTTGTGTGGTTTCGGGTTTTGTCAAGGCGGGTGACTTGAGTTTAGGTAGAATGTTGTTTGATCAGATGCCTAGGAAGAATGGGTTGGCTTGGAATTCGATGATTCATGGGTATGCGCGAAGTGGGTGTCCTCGAGAAGCTTTGAGGTTGTTTAAGGACTTGACTTTTGAGTGTGGTGAAGTCGAGTGGAGAGACCCTTTTGTTTTGGCTACAGTTATGGGTGCTTGCACTGATATGATGGGTCTTGAATATGGAAAGCAAGTTCATGCAAGGATCGTTATTGATAATGTGGAGGTTGATTCAGTCTTGGGGAGCTCGCTTGTTAATTTGTATAGCAA
Source organism: Spergularia marina (assembly GCA_963680865.1). Lineage (NCBI taxonomy): Eukaryota > Viridiplantae > Streptophyta > Magnoliopsida > Caryophyllales > Caryophyllaceae > Spergularia > Spergularia marina. Next base: position 6,745,034 of record OY804544.1, on the reverse strand, counting down.
GTGTGGGTATTTGGATAACGCGAATCATGTCCTTAGGTCTATGAAGGAAACCGATGATTTTTCTCTTTCAGCTTTGATTAAGGGGTATGCAGGTGTGGGTAGAATGAATGATGCTCGGATATTGTTTGGTAGTATAGCTAATCCATGTGTTGTGGTTTGGAATTCATTGATTTCGGGGTATGTTAATAATAATGAGGGGATTGAGGCTGTTGTTTTGTTTAACATGATGCGAAGAAATGGTTCTACACCAGATTGCTCGACCTTTACTAGTGTTTTAAGTGCGTGCTCAAGTATTTGTGCTCTTGAGCCTGGAAAACAACTCCACAATCTTGCTTACAAGTTTGGAATTTTGACAGACGTAGTTGTTGCATGTTCTCTTATTGATGTGTATTCCAAATGTAGAGTTCCTGGTGACGCTTGCAAACTGTTCAGTGAGCTTGAGCTTCATGATACTGCTTTGCTTAACTCTATGATCACAGCATACAGCAATTGTGGAAGAGTGCAAGAAGCTAAGGAAATTTTCGACAATATGCAAAGTAAAAGTTTGATCTCATGGAATTCAATGCTAGCCGGTTTCTCACAAAATGGTTGTTCTCTTCCAGCTTTAGAACTTTTCTGCGAGATGAATAAGCTTGATATTAGAATGGACAAATTTAGCTTCGCCAGTGCTATCAGTGCTTGTGCTAGCATTAATTCACTTGAATTTGGTGAACAGATTTTTGCAAGAGCAACTGTCTTAGGCCTACAAGATGACTTGATTGTTTGCACATCTCTCATTGATCTCTACTGCAAGTATGGTATAGTCAGCTTGGGTCGAAAATTGTTTAACAACATGGTCAAGTCTGATGAAATTTCTTGGAATTCCATGTTAACTGGTTATGCTAATAATGGTCAAGGAATGGAGGTTTTGAGTGTGTTTGCAGACATGATCGGTGCTGGAGTTAAGCCCAATGAGATCACATTTACTGTCGTTCTATCTGCTTGCAGTCACTGTGGACTGATCGAGGAGGCCAGGAAGTGGTTTTGTCTGATGCAAACCGATTACCACATAAAACCAGGATATGAACACTGTACATGCATGGTTGATCTCCTGGCTCGAGCTGGTTGCCTCGATGAAGCAGTGGCCCTGATTAGACAAATGCCTTGCGAGGCTGATGTAGCTATATGGTCGTCGGTGCTAAGAGGGTGTGTGGCACATGGGAATAAAGATTTGGGAAAGGAGGTTGCGGAGCTGATCATTCATCTTGATCCTGAAAATTCCGGGGCCTATGTTCAATTGTCAGGAATGTTTGCTACTTTAGGTGACTGGCAAGGGTCAACTCAAGTCAGAGATACTATGAGAGCTAAACACTTGGACAAAGACCCCGGTACGAGTTGGTGATGTACCAAGACAATGATGTGTAAGTCCCATTCTCATCCTCATCTTTACCGTTATTGACATACAAGGACTAGGGAGATAGCTTCTCGGAACAATTCAACATCAAGGACACTATCTATATTATTGTTTTGTTTTTATCAAAGAGGTATAGAGACTTGTTTAACTGACAAGAAAGAAAGATTCATAGAAAAACCCGTTTGCAAAGAAACGGTTTTGTTGAAGAAATTGAAGCATAGTACGAGTATAGTAATTTACCCGCCCTTAAAAAATATAAATTTGCTTACATGTTATAAGAGTATGGTACTGAAATATTAATTTAAGTGAGTTTGTGATTTCAGTTTGTGGTACAAGAAGGTGAAAACTACAGAAATGACATAGCATGTGCTGACCTTGAACGCCGCTGCAGGCTGAAGCTTCAATTTATTGAGCAGGTTGCTGGGACTTATAATGTGTTGTAGTTGCCTACAGAAGCCAGCAGGTATAGCTTTACTGCTTTCTAAGTCTCTGCTACTTTTACTACCCGGGTTTAACTATTGGTTCGCTGGAGGAACAATTAAGCTACTAGTGTCAAGAGATGGATTGTTTTATTCTCATCAGCAGTAAAACTTCATTCGTGTAATCCTCAATCCCGCATTATATTTTCTGAAAGACCTGAGACTCCACTGGAGCACACAGCTGAATAACTAGGCCTCCATCCATGTTTTTTAGAAATAATATACGGAGTATGTATTGATATCAATCTCCACTATACAAGAGAGACGACATATTCTCTGGTAACTTGGTTTTTGCTTGCTTGTCTACTTAAACTTGACATCTTCTTCCTTTTTTTATTTTTCTTTTTTCTTTTTTATTTTATTTTATTAGTATCAGTTATAATTCGGTGCATATTCTCTGTACCAGTGGTTTTCAACTGATAAATGAATAATTAAGGATATCCAGTCCTTATAAAGTTGTGATGTGGTTTGTTAATTATTCTTTATCACTTGTAATAAAAACTTAGGTATGTGAGTTTACTGGCACTTTCAGATAAATCATTTGGCAAACAGTTGTGAGCCAGAGCAGCCTTATTTCATTCCTGTACCACTTTCTTGCTTCTGAGACACGAAACAACTGTTATGCTACCTGGAAATGATCTCACAAGAATGTACTTCTTGCAGGAAGATATTTGACGCTTGGTTGGCTTTTAGTCGCAGTAGAAACTTGCAAGAACATGAACTATAGATTGAGCAAAGGTACCTACTAAAACTTTCCTATGAATCTCATCGAATAATCTCCTTGTCTAAATTTCTTCTTGGCATCTAGTCGGAAAATGCACTAAAAATTTTGCTGGTCGTCCCTGCCCCCTTAGGCCTTAACTGGGCTGTGTGCAATCTACAATTAAGGATATGGTGTAACTGTATCCAAAATATGGGAGAGTCCGAGAGCATACCCTCTAGGCAGATACAAGTAACGTAGAACAAAAACCTATGGATTGGGTGGAATCGAGCTTGGTTTTAACTAGTACTGCAAAATCAATGGTTGACGCTCAATTTTCCTGCTCGAGATGACTTTAAGTATGCTCGGTTATGCCATATGCTCTGAAATTGTCTGAACTTGTTAGCCTATTGAATTCAACTTATTTATTTATTTATTTATTATTATGTTAGTATTAATGTTATTCCCAAAGAAATAATGAACATATTTCTAATTTATTAATTCATGTTTAAATAAAGGGACCATGGAGAAAATTGGCTCTAATTATGTGAAGAATTATTCTCCATGCACTCTACTGGTCATGCTATCAAGATCATCATAATTGTATAATTTTGACTTAATCTCTTATGTTTTAAGTATCTTGATAATAGATTAATAGATATATGGAGTAAGTAATTAGGGACTTCCTAAGTATGTTTGACATATTCTTTTCTGTTCTAGTACATAAATAAGCAGTATCAGTGCTTGATGATAATGCGTCTTATCAGTTACGAATTCTAAGTACTAGTGACTTTCCTAGTAAGCTTCTTTTTTTTTTTAGGTCATAAGAGAGAAAATTGTGGCTGGCATTTGTTCTAATAGAAATTAGGTTTATTTTTCTTACTCTAATGCTGTTTCTAAGAGTGGAGTGATAACAAGGAGTTCACAAGTGATGAATAGAAAACTTAGTGAATTGGTAGATGCTGTGTTGTAGAAAATGACAGGAAGGTTGACATTAGATATTATTAACAGAGGATGAACAAGAAGTTGCCACACTATGAAAGGTTGGTTTCTGAATTATCAAATCTATCGACTACGACACGAATCGAATGACAACACCAAATGTGACTAAAGAAAGAAAGAGTGAGTATGAAAGACAGAGAATGAGTATTAGCTGAAGTGCTGGACTGCGCGACTATTTTGGAATCCCCATGAATAGGACGTTCTCCTCTCCCTTTCGGAAGAGATCTGGACTCTATGATTTGTAATTCATACGAGAGGAGCATTAGAAATTAAATTGTCGAAGTGGAAACTGATTTTTACGCGAGGGAGCGTAAAAGAAAATTTGGGTTGCCAGTTTTGAGTCTACCCAGTGTTTAGTCTTAGATTTCTTTCATTTTTTTGGTTCCCCAAAAGTCCCATGATTCCCTTAAGACACTAATCCTACTTAATTAGTACTATTATGCAGTAATTACTAGTTGCCACGACCTGAAAATGAGCTCTATTATATAGGTCTGTGACTTGTCTTCTACCAGACTTTACCTGATTGTGGCCCAACATGATGCTGAAATTGGGTATGCAGAAAATCAATCATGATTTTTAAGGATTAGAAACCTTCAGTCACATGAGTTTTGCTTAGTACCAGACAGTTGCTTGGTTGAAATATTTAGGAAAAACAATTTACTTTTTTTGAAGTGAAATTCTCTTGTCCCACCTTAAATCATTACTCCACTACTCTGCCAAAATTTCCGAAAGACTTCCACAAGCAATATATACTATATGGAGTACTACACCTTAAGAAATCAAATCCATGGAATTTTGTTGCAAAACTTCCTTGTCCGAGCATAAAATATAAATTATGTCTTCCGTTCCTTTGGTTTGTTGACTTTTGGTATGTATATTTGAAAGGAATACGATCCGAACGTAGACAATTCAATGAAGGGAGGGATATGTTAATAGCCTGTTAGATTAATGGTGCTGTAATAAGTATTTTTTTTATATTTGTAATGGAGTAACGTGAGAACCTGTAGCTGGCCATGCAATGCTTATTCAAGGAGACAAGGATGAAGCATGAATGCTAACTTTATTTGGCATATGTTAATATTAACTTCTGTAATTCTATAGTATCTCCTGAAATTCATTGGAACATTATAGATTCTTATTCAACATGAATATTATTGTAAAATGTGGAGAGAAACCAAGAATTTTGGAATGTTTAATGACTCGGCCAAAAATCTTAAATCACCTTTCCGTATTATTATAGAACCATTTTACTTTAGTTTTTGTCACTCTTAATATTTGTAAATCATAGTGAAGATTTGCGATCGAGGATTCGCCCATTGTTCTTTTGCATTATTTTTTATACATCAAAGCAAGAAGGCCATCTACCATTGTATTTGTTAATACCTCCTAAAATTAATATGATTAGAATACTAAAGAGGAGATAAGGGAAGCAAGAATGCCACCTCCTACACATCTATTTTCCAAAGAATTAAGAGGAGCCAGACCAATCAACAGCATTTGAAGACTTTGTAGCATTACTAACTAATCAAGCAACTTTTGTATGCATTAACAGCTACAGCGACAAGATAAGCCATGTGGGTCCTACTGGCCCCACATAATGGGCAGTGATTAGGCATTTTTCTAATCATTTTCACTTGTATAATGCTTAAGTGATCTGACACATTATAAGTTAATTAATCAGTTTAGTTGCATCTGCCTCAACTTTCAACTTCAGGAGTTAGTTATTTTACTGTTATAAAAGACCTCACTTGGGGTAACATTCTTATTCTTTCTATTTTTTGCTGCTTTTACTTCTGCTACTCATTCAGCTTCATACATGGCTCTACAAGGCTCCTTTTCACCCTGTGTCATAATTCACCAATCTGCTCCCCTGAAGAAGTCTGTTTTCGGCATGGCGATGCGTAGAAAAAGTCAGCTTACTGTCAAGAAAGCAGCTAAACTGCAGATCAGATCCTCTATCAGAGACCAGGTATTGTTTCTGGTTCTGACTTACGCTGAAAATTTTCCTGTTTTCCTGAAGCATTAACATCATGATTAGCAACCTTACTCTCTGGCAGTCGGAGTAGTAACAAAATTCTGGTTTTCTTGGTCCCAAAACATTTGGAGTTCGATAACAGAAATCGCTGTATGATACTGTCAGTTTGAAATGAGGACACAGTGAACAAGTAGTAAACCACCGTTCTTTCTCACAAAAACTATAAAGAAATTTCTCAGTTAAGCTTGTTTATACGACATGGTCTGGTGACTAATAGGTGACCTGCAGGTTTTTGAAGATCATTCAACTGGTGTAATTTGCTATAAAGATGATAGAGGGGAGATCATCTGTGAAGGTTTTGATGAGGGTCCTCGTCTTCTTCAGTCGCATACTCCAACGCCGTATCACTTGAGGTGCGTTCATTAATGTTAAAAAAAAAATCCATCATTTTTCTGAGTTTACTTTTGTGCAATTCTGATCACTGTGTCTGTGGGTCATATGGATTAAATTACAGGGATGCCGACATCCTTGATCGCCTTCAAAAGAGATGGCTGCAGATTGTAGATGGACAAACTGCGAAAGACAGCACCTTTCTGGAGAAGCATACCTACAATGGATTCAATGCATTGCATTGACCTTATGCAGACGGCTACTGATCACTTTCTAAAAAGTCCGTCTCTTCGTTGAGGCCTTCGTCAGCATCAGCATTCAGTAGATCTCCCTTGAGTTAGAAGCAACTTCTTGTAAACAGTTTATGTCAGAGAGGGGATATCAAACATGTGCAGCTTGTAAATGAATTGCCACTCAATGTGATTCAGTATAATCATAACTTGAGATCCTGTATTATATCTATCATCATCCTTGGAAAAAAAATTATGTATATATAACATGGATGTTTCCGATGTAGATTGCAAAAACTGGGGTAAAATAGTCTACATACTGGTAAAAATTGGTTTTGAGGTGAATTTTCAAGGACTTGAAATCATCCCCAGCTTCATAAAGATTTGCCCTTTTGCAGTGAAAATTTAATACCCGGACTCCTGAATGTAAAAAGACTTCCTAAATGTAAAAAGACATCAAATGAAATTTGTACATAGATCGTTTGAAGCTGAATAATATATATTTTACCAAAAAATGTAGGTCAATTACAGCTTGTAATGCTAATTACACAAAAAGAAGCATTTACAAGAGTTGGGGTAGGCTAAAATAAACACCCCAAGGCTTCAATTCGACTCGGTTTTTTGTAACTAATAAGAATTGATATGGCTTATCTATTTCCAACAAGACTACAATGGGTTTCACTACTCCAAAGAATGGGCATATAAGGTAAAAGTAAAAACTATGGTGGGGATAATTCTTCCCCAAACTACAGGTATACTATACTCCAATTTACAAATTTCATGACTCGACTAATGAACCACCTTGAGCATTCTCATCACACAGGTTCGATTGTGATCTGCTTGGTATCATTGTAGGTGGTGACCACTGATCAGGGACCATGAGAAAATAGGTCGTCATGGCTTTCCTGAAACGTTTCTTATACTGTTTTGGTGAAATCACAGTTGGAGACACATTCTTTGGTCCACCAAGAATGCCGGAAGCCTTCACCCATGTTTCGAGATGTTTATCCCAGGTATATTGTCTCATGAAATCAATGATTCCAAGAACTAGTTCGTGCTTCTCTTCATCCACGCCAACAAGCAAAGAGTAATCCATCACATCAACGGACTGCATCAACAGCATAAGTGATATTGTAATTTAGAACGTCGAAAAAATTATGAGTAAAAGTTAGAACAAGCTTTAAAAACAGTTTGTGTGCTATACAGCAGCATTAGATGCAATATAACATGCAGATTTCCAACTGTAATTCATTCTGATGCAACAATCAACATTTAACACATTCCCAAATTGTTAGGCAGTTGGGTTGGATACTTACAGCAAGAAAAGATGTGTCGTTCCAAACAGCCCTTTCCAACAACCGCTTTGCCTTGTTGCCCACAAAAATTGGGGATGTAGGCATTGCTTCAATCAGATTTTGATCCAAAAGAACCTTATTACTCCCACTGGAGTCTGCATTATATCTTGATCTGGAAGATCCCTTAAGATCGTAAAGTCTAGTGACATTCCTTCTAAAAAGAAGATTTTCCATGACCAAAACATCCATCTTTGATTCTTTTCCTCCTTTGGAGTTCTTTGTGGTAACCTGTAAATAACAGCCACAAAAAGTTACTACAAAGACACTTTATGCAGCTGACGCATATGGCTTTTGGTAATAAATTCTAAGGTTTATAATCACAATGTATCCTTCCGGTGTTGGCATGGTTAAGCAAGGTCAGTGACCATTAATCAACAGGTTAAAACAACTTCAAGTTTTTTACTAAGGTAAAGGAGTAAGAAAGTATGGTATAGGAAAGCAATTACTTCAAGTGCATAATTTCTCTCTTTGCAAACAAACAAAAAGGAGAGAGAAAAAAAATCAACCACACTAATCACGTAAGAAGCTGAAAACACAGGCTACGTGGTCTGACCTTCACACAGAGTAAATTATTGAGACTGTTTTAGTTAGAGTTTCACAACCAGAACTAAACCAGGAGTAAATGGTGTAAACCAAAACACCCCCCCCCCCAATCTCACCATGAAATGTCTCAACCCAAAAGCTAAAAAAACAAACAAACAACAAACAAACAAAGACTCGGAACCAACACTAATTCAAGCTCCCAGCCCCAGACCATATCCTATATAAAAGCCCACAAACAGCTTCTAGTTTGGAGGGTGGTTATCCATCAAATTCATATCTAAGCACAGCAAACCAAAAACATAGAATTACAAATGCATACTTTCTCCAGGTATAACGTGATCAGCTGCATAAAAAGCATTTACTATGAAAAGCAAAGAGTTCCAGTCTAATTACCTGGAAAATACCAAGAATTTTCGCGAGACAAGTCGGGCTCTTTGTACTTATCGACTCCATTAAGTACTTGAAATACCCAGGGGCAAATTTGATAAATGATTCAAGTTCTGTCTTCGTAACCTGTTTGATGATAAACCTGTCGTCTAGAGTTTTTGCAAAGAAGACATTGCTCTTACCACCCTGGGCCCCCCATTTCTTACAGCGACTCAAAGATCTAACAAAGTCTAGCTCGGATGGACAGCAAATCTTCCTCAAGGCATCAAAGTGCTTTGCGTAGTAGCAAGTGACGGTGTACTTCACTTTATCAACAGGACCATTATCAGTAAAAGATACTCTTATGTGTGATGACTTTATGTTTGAATCTGGCATCAAGGTACTCCGTGACCCTGACGTTGATAAGAAACTCTCATCTATTGAAAGGCTTCTACACGCTTCGGACACTGAGTCATCAAATGAAAGAAATTGATGAAAGCTTGCTGATTCATGTAATGGCAGCGAAAATGCAGACTCCATGGCTTCTCTTGGTCTTTCCCCATCTTCAGATAACTGGCTATGATAATCTTGTGAGATCAAGGCATAAGATATTATGCTAGTTGGCTCATCATCATAAACCGGAATAACAGTCTCGCCAAAACCTATAGGGAGAAGCCATTTGGCCCCACCTTGGAGCCCCAACTCCCTAACTGCTGACAAATACATGGGATTGTAGCCACTAAAGGTATCAAGCTTCTGAGCAGTACCAAGAAAGTTCTTATTTATGGAACGATAAAAATTGACAAATGGCATGCCCAACCAGCTTATGGCATCTTCCGTGCTATCAGAGCCCTTTGAATTGACAGATGGCACTGGTGAAGGCGATGGGGGTAGCTTGACATTACCAACATTACCAATACCTCGCTCATCAGCTTGAGTCTCAAGAGCCAGCCTTTCAGCAACCGCTGCCAATGAAGAATCAACGGAAACAGAGCCCATCAATGGAAAGCTGTTATCTTTTGATATTCCAACCCCAGGTTGGCTTTTACCTGTCCATGCAGCATCAAGGGTATCCGACAAATGTATGAACTCACTATCAGAAACTGCCCTTCGAACAGTCGGTCCACACTCCAGAGGGTCAGGTCGTTCAGAAATCTGAGCACAAGCTGAGGGGTCACTTTGGTACCCAATACCGCAGCTAAGGTCAGGACTAGCTGACCTTGTTTGATGAACTGGCTCTGGCGGCTTTACAATATCATTCTTCATTTGCACTACTGCATCAGGACTTCTGGAAGTATTAGAGTCCACAAGACATTCATCACCAGTAACAGCATTGCTGTTTCTAGAAAGAATGTTTGGCCCGGTTAAATCACTACTAGGAATGGGTTTCTCTTCAGAGTTTGTCATAGAGCCCGTAACCTGACCCCGATAACTATTGTCATCCAAGCTAGCAGCATAAACGAGGCGATGGTCCCACATGTAAGATTGAAAAAGGAGCTGCCTCCTTGCTCGATTGATCTCCAGAATGTCAATGGCAGGATAACCGTTTTTCACCTCACTGTTGATGGATCTCTTGCGCAATTCCTGTGAGATGCAACATTAGTTGATCAGTGAAAGTCAGAACAGGAAAAGGTACAAAGTCAGCATACCAGGAATTCAGTTGGTTTGTAAACAGCTTAAGTTAGGTATTTCTAGCTCGTTGAGCATCCCAAATAAAAAAAATAAATTCAGTTAGTTTGTTAAAAGATTCAAAAACTAAGCGGCTTCTGAGCAAGAAACAAAATATGGAGAAAATACTACAATTCCAGCACGTGTCACACAGACACACACAAACAAAAGCATCTGACGGCAAAGAGGACCAAAAGAAGCTAAACTTCAACATAAGGTAAATTGGGTGAAATATGATAAGAAAGGTTTTGACTAGCAAGGGCAAGATGACTTCCATTACTCTTGCCCATAATTTGCATAGGTCAAAAATACTACAGAGAATACATCAAAATGGCAGGAAATAAGCAGATTACGCTAGTTAGCCCTAACACCGCACCTCAAAGTCTGTGACTTCACTTTGTAACACTCCTTCCAATTCTGCAATGTGGTGTTTTGATTCATATGATGCCGCACCAGCATCAGGTCCACCATACCTTTTCTGTGCAATTTTATTAATCGCATTGCACACCTCAGAAAATAAAGCATCTGCCCGATCAATAACCTGTTGCGGTAAATATCTTTTAGTACTACATTCGATTGAAGTTATGGGAAGATGCCTACAAAATTACTTAATACCTCATCTGCTTCTTTCTGAATCCAATCTTGAAGCTCATAGTTAAAATCAACTTTCAGAGGTGGAAGATAAACCGAATAGACATCAATTGATGCATAACGGAAGCAAGCAACCATTTTCCCGCACCTGTTCAGCTACCAAAATTAGATGGAGATCATAACATAGATAGATGTGAAAGCCTGGCTTTGAACGATTAAATTATGACTAGAAACCTCCTCAAAGGATCAAATAGGAATAGTGGTAGCAATGAATACCAATACTAAAGCAGAATATGTCAATATCTCTCTCTCTCTCTCTCTCTCTCTCTCTCTCTCTCTAAGGAAGAGTTTAGTTTAAAAATTGACTAATTGTTGTGCTACCAAACTGAGGACAGGTACAGAATGTATCAAATAGACAGATTAGTAATTAGATTAGAAATGTATATAATCAGCATGTGGGGAACTGAAGTTCAAACAATAACTTCGCATAATCCAAATAATTAATGAGACATTTGACCAAGACATACCCATAAAATCGGAGACAATCCCTATGCAAGGAGTGGCCACAACTAGCAACCCTACTTGCTGCAGCGTGATTGGAAAAGCTAAGCTCCAAAAATTTGCCAAATGATAAACCCCAAGCAGCATCAGACATAACAACCCTTCGAGTAGCTGGAGGAAAGCCATTAGTTCTAGGACAGCGCAGACATCTGTGCCACATCCATATCTTCCCTTCTCTTTCACCAGGCAAAAGTATCTCAGGTAATTTCTTAACTGATATAGTAAGTGTGCCTTGGCGGTGAGTATAGCATTGAACATGTGCCTCAGATGGCATATCACATGAACGACATCTGTAGCTCTGGCAAAACAGAAGCAAATTACTTAAAAGATTTGAATCATGGTATCGAAAAGGACATACACATGGACATGAAACCGATTCAATTTTACCTGGTCAAATAAATGATCTTGAAGAAACCTCCCTAAAGGTTTATCAAAACTACCATAGTATTTGATCCTAAAGAGATGGGACCTCTCGCAAACTGTCCCTTTCCAAACGCATCGGGATGATAAGGAGACCAAGATGCTCTGATGATCAGATGGGGATGGAGGGAACTCTTCTTTTAAAGGCCCAGGCTCATCTTGAATCATACTTCTGGTGTCCTGCGGCTCAGAATAATCTGCTTTAGAGTGATCAGCAATATAGGCATCCACAGCAACAGATCCGTGATCCCTGGACTGTAGCGGCTCAGAATAATCTGCTTTACGGTATTCATGCGAGGAATGATCGCGACAAGCGATTGCAGAACCATCCATGTTCATAACTTCTTCCATATACTTTTTGTTGCCTGCTCCCGAAACAGAAGAAACCTCATCATAACAAGGTACAGAGCCACATGCACTTCCTGAGTGCTCAATGGTGAAACCGGTTGGGATGCTCGAGCTATGAGAGGGCCTAAGATCTTGGAATATGGAGTCCATGGGTAAAGACACAGATTTCGTCAATTCCGTGTTTTGCATATCAGAGCCACTTGGCGAGGCAATAACTAAAGAATTTACAACATGGGGCTCTCCTGAGTCCTCTTGTTTACTATCACTAGGTACTGAGAAACCAGGTACCATTGAAATAGACCGATCAACATTTAAGGACTTGCTCGGAAGTGCCACCGTTATTGATTCGTTAAACAAATTATCAGGCAAGGAGGCCCCTTCATCTGCAAGAAAAGACGTCTCCAAAGCCAAGTGATAAGCTGCAAAAATTCCATATTGAACTACATGCTTCAGTTTCTTCAGCTCATCCCCATTTGCACCTCTAAGCAAAATCTAAAGCAATACACGAAAGAAAAATATTACTCGCAAAGCCATTATATCAGTACTCTACAAGGAGGTAAACGCTGTGGTAAATAATTAACATTAACCGAGAAAGCAGAACTTGCCTACGCATCAATAGTCAGTTCCATAAAACCGAGAAAAATAAGAAACCTCTTTCGCTCAGACCTAGTCTGCAAATTTTAAAAGCCCATTCAAAGTATACACTCTAGAGCTTTTTACTGGGATCCTAAGCATCTTCCTGGGGAAAGAGTAGGGTGCACAGAGATATTGTTATTGTTATTCTAGCAGAACTGAGAGGTCATACAAGTTTGCTGGAATCTCAATGCAATCAATATAGACCAGGAACGCCTACAATAAGATGTGGATTCTTCTACTGGTTGTATCTATAATTTTCGCATCCATATTTGCGCACAAGATTTAGCACATGAAAAGTATCTTAAAAGCAGCTCTTTTAAGAAGCAGAATATCAAACCCTGCTTGTGATCCTAAGCTCTAAGAGTTGCACTGAGCTTGGGCTGTGACCCAAGGGTTTCTATCGGACGTTTGGTCATTGAAAAGCTTACAACAAAACCTAAACGGTATAAGCTGAAATTGGGAACAGCATTCAAAAGTTTAGTCGTACACCTTGATGTGAAAGTCAATAGCAGACATTTGAATTCTCTATCTGTGTCAAGTCATGTGTAAAATGCCCAAAGCATTGAGTAGACTCCACTATTCAAAACATATAAAGGTAAACGTTGATATTGTGGTGATGAAACGAAAAAGCAGTCTGTCCCTCTTATTATATTTGGGGGAGGTGTCCTGGGCAGGCACACTGATACAAACAGGCTACTGTAGAAACTGACACAGCATAACAAATTGACAATAACCAATCTAACATTTAGTCAAGGCCAAGGATATCGAAAATGTAGACTGGAACATTTGAGGATTGACCTGGTCACTTGTCTAAGGCAGACTTTGCTTTATTTCAATTTTGTAAGCTTGATATCATTCATCAATTACCGAGCTCATTTTCAGCTTTATGCTTTTCATCAATAAAAATCAGTTAATTCTCTTTTTAAAATCGAAAGACATGCTGCTAGAATAATAGGTAGGTTTCCTCCGTATTAACACCACTACTTCCCTTTATAATAAAAAAAAATACAATAACAACATTACCCCGGTGACTCAAATGCTCCTGGCAGTGGCGAGGAAATGGGGGGTTGGGAGACATTGTAAAGTACAATAGGAGGAGAGACAGTTCAACCATAACTGAAAGAAATGGGGTGACTTACAGTGCAACCCAGTGGCTTTGGACAATCTTCAAAGTACATCAATGTCTTGGTCAACTTTTTCCCAGCCTGACCAGCAGATCCGTGATCCTCATAACATTTCTCCACATGAAAATGATCACAATAGCCCATCTTCTGTGCTGAGAGGTGGTCAATAGAGGGAACTATTTGTGCTCCTGTGCAACGAGCTATGCGCTCAAGCAGAGGTCTCTTGATATTAAGGACAAGAGATATGTCCTTTGCAAGAATATACTCTTGTGCATATCGAGAAACTGACTTTTCCACCAAAAGGACATTAGGCCGGTGAGCATCTATCTTTGCCACTGCCATCTTTAAATGATCCATTTCCTGTTAACATGTGTAACTCAACGTTAAAGGCAACCTAAACACATTAAATATCTCCAAGACTCCAACACATCAAGAATGAAGACCCAATATAAAATCTCCTTTCCTTAACTAAAAGACTAAGTCTCTTACAAGATACAGACATGGATAATTTCAATAAGAAGATGATCAAGTACCTGCTGCAAAAGAGTGTCGAAACTTGACAAAAGATTAGAAACCCGCTGATACTCCAGAGCCCCACTAAGGATCATAACTCGAGGTTTCTCTAATTTTGTTGTCATCCGGCGATGAGCCACATTTTTCTTGCACACAACTCCTTTGATAACCACACTTACGACAGAAAATAGTAATGTTTCAGGAAAGAAAAAAATAATAGATTTCTTGAAATGTCAAAATATATACATAAATTCTTGAATGTTGTGATGACAATAATCTTACCTCTCTGAGCGACGCCCGCTGGCTAAGCACTTCACCTTGACGTAACCACCAGGATCCATTCCCCCACCTCGGCTTGTGTCAGGCTTCAAAAGTGTAGCAGCCTCCCAAGAAAGAGCGGTTATAATTTCTAACCAATTCTCTCTAATATCATCGTCAGTAACCGGGATGTTTTCAACCTGCAATAGTTGAGAAACCAGAGCCCTAAAATGCCCATCGACAACATTCTTCATGGCTTTCTTCTGCTCTTCACCAGACCTGTCCTTTCCATCACTGCTCCCAAAACTGCTAGATGTGCGCAACTGACCCCACTCTCCTGCAGCATCACCATCTTCATCATCATCAAACAACGCGCTTTCTCTATCATCCTCTTCATTTTCAGGTTCCGGTGGAAGCCAAAGAAGTCCATTGTTTTCAAAATCAACAGGCTCAGTGTTAACATCCTCTGCGGCGCACAAAGACGCAGGAGCTTCACATACGTTATCAACATTATGAACATCCTTTTTCTCATCCTGCAGGACTTCATCCACATTCTTCGCATCATAGCTCTCCTGAAAAGCAGAGCTACTCAAGCATTTTGCATCAGCATTTTCCATATCAGGAACAAAATTATGTGACCCATAGGTGCTTTCCAGGCTACTGAATACAACTGGATTATAGTCATTTGTCTGAGAACAGCTCTGCGCCCTAGGATCCAACTGATAGACACCATAGGCTTCATCATCGTCGTCATCACTCCTGATATGGGTAATTAATCAGAAGTTATTTCCGAAAAGGAGTAAGAAAAAAAATGTTGGAGATGACAGTGGAAATCAAAGATATCCGGAACAGGGAAATAAGTATGGTAAAACCCAATAATGATATAATTTAACAAATAAAACAGCATAATTTCAGTTTTAACATGCTTGTACACACCATTCCATATGACATAGACAAGTGCAGGCAAACACAATAAACCTTACAGAAGCTAGCAAATCCTGGATGAGTAGCAAGGCAAATATAATGTGTGATAACCAGAAAGCATGAATAAATCTACAGTGAAAGGCAAAAGTCTACAAGGAACCAACCCATTCAGTCTGTAATGAAGAAATAATTTTAAAAAGCAGGATACAAGGAAAACTAGACATAACCAATAACATGAAAAGGCATGTGGGAAACTCAAGAGAACCTTCGAGTTTGATATTAAGAAAAGCTAGTAGTAAATATGCGTAGCAACAGCATACATCAAAGAAGGCTGTTAGACCAAATTAGAGAAGAAACTAAACCTGTTTGTACCCGAGCAGTATTGATTAACAGACGAGTCATCTGCATATGTAACAGATGTATTGCTCTTTCCTGATCCTTCGCCACTTTGAATATCTATACAAGGGTCCATCACTGCTGATTGATACGGACTGAGAGAAAGATTGTCAGAAATTTGCTCACAGAGACCAAATGACATTGAACAAATGGTAATAGTGCTACCATAAGCAGTGCAACTAGATTTCGAACTGGCAATGCTAATTGCCGAGGGAGAGCGACAAGCACCATCAGTTGACCCATCTCCAACACGAGCTACACCTTGTTGCCATTGTTTGAAGCAGAAGTTACAGACACGAACCTTCTCCCATTCATCCCGTAAGTAACTTGAGTCATCAGTATGTGCTGGGACCCAATTTGCTGTACATTTTCCACAAAAGATCCGGCCACAAAGTCGACAATGGTGTCTACGGTTAAACACTGTGAACTGAGTATCACAATCATAGCAAACCCTACAACTATCATCGGGCATCCAAAAGTCCCTTGATACATTAGCAGATTCTGACCGCCATGGAAACCAAGTTTTCAGAATCCCGACTAGATCGAAGCTTTTCTTGTTTTGTTGGTCCATCTACTGACAATCCTCCTTCCCCACACATTGTGCAGTGCACATTTGTCTGCACAATTACCTTACGGTCACCTTACACCAAAATGCAGGGCCTTAAGGTGGGGTTGGAGGAATAACCTCAAACTCCCTTAAAAACTCTAATAATCTCAGCACCTATGGAGGCAACAAATCATCAAACTTTTCCAAATACGAGTACCACTTCGCGCATCAAATTGCGCTTCAATCATTCTACAAGAAGTCCACCAAGTAATCCCTCAAAATGAATCCCACCAATTCCCATTCTACCTTCACTCTCTCCCCACCACCCTACAGCCCAACACTCCCAACACTCCCAATTAAGAGCAACCCAAAACCCGAAAAACCCGAACTATTCGATTCAATCAACTCAAACTTCAACAACCTGTAAAATCAGTGAGAACCCATATCTTAGAATACTAATACAAACAGATCCTACCACAAAACCCAACTCTAAAAATGCCAGAAAAATGATCAAAAGTTTTGATCTTTTCAACTTCCCCTTCAATCTCAACCCAAATATGATGCAATGCAGTCTCACACAAACTTCAACTCATCAGTAAACACTAGTCGCAATCAAATTTGACATGACAATCACTCAGCATGGAGAAAAATTCAGTATACTCAATTCAATGCATAAAATACCCACATAATATATGATATGAAAAACTATATATTATATATAATAACAGCCAAGATTATGAAATTTTAATACGCGCTTACTTGTAACAAACCATCAAAATCCAATCTGTCAACAGAAAACCCATAACGCGGGACATCAATTACACGCAAAAATCCAATCTTTTCTATCCAAATACAACCCCCCAAAATAAAAAACAAATAAACAATCAAATTTTTCAAAATTGGAAAAAAATAAAAAATGGGTGTTGCAATTTATATTAAAATTCACCAAATAAAAAAAAATGTATCTAATCCAATTAACTAATTAATTAACAATTTTAAAAAAAGGGATTTTTCGTACCTTTGAGATTCAATTCAATAAAAATTGACTCAGCCTTCAAAGAATCCTCCTTTCCTTTTCACCATGCATGATCAAGTAAATGTACGATAATAATTCTGGAAAAGTTTATAGAATTATAAATAAATTTATAATAAATTAAAAAAAAAGGTATGAAATAAAAAAGAATGTCGAAAAGAGAAGAGAAAATTGACAGGCAGGTGTGAATCCGTAAATTCTACGAGTAACTCCCCCGCATTAAGGGATTTTGGGGGTTAATTTGGGCTTTTCATTTTTCATGTGAAGATTCATGGGACTTTTGTTTAACTAATTAACTTTCTTAATTTAATTAATTAGTTTTAATTTAATTTGATTAATACTTTGGACTTTGGAGGGTATATGGTGTGTGTTATAAGCTTTCGAATTGTT
Source organism: Spergularia marina (assembly GCA_963680865.1). Taxonomy (NCBI): domain Eukaryota; kingdom Viridiplantae; phylum Streptophyta; class Magnoliopsida; order Caryophyllales; family Caryophyllaceae; genus Spergularia; species Spergularia marina. The sequence goes on along the minus strand of OY804544.1, from coordinate 6,727,192 downwards.
ATGATTTTTGTCATTTTCTCTTCTTTTTATTTTTTTTATTTTTTTCGTAAGGCAGAGAGAAAGGTAGATAGAGAAGGGGCAGAGTACCATTAAAAACATACGGTGTATTTTTAATGTAGCCATTCTTTTTTTCTTTTGTACATTTTGCTAGGAGGTACCTTATTTTCTAAATCAACAAGGTTGTTCTTCAATCTGAATTGTGGCTTAATTCATCAATAGCTTTTGGGATTGTTTCATGTAATCGTAAAAGTAATTACCTTTCGCGCGACGTATATGAAACACAAAATCTCTCGCTGAAGTAATTGATATGAATCGTTCAGGTATAATATATCTTTTGCACGAGGGTTGGTTTGATAGTATTAAAATGTGTCTAAGAGGAAAATCATGCACGAATAGTGTGTGTCGTTCTATTTATATCGGACTTCATTGGTAAAAGGAAAACGACAAGTTTATCACCAGGCGGTACTCATATACGATATCACTCTTGTTATGTTCTCTACTCGGCATCACTTAGGAGGACTTGAATGGTTGAAAGAGTTCTAAAGACCCGATGTCATTGTAGTGATTTTATGACCCAGCTAGTTCATAACAATATGTTTCAACAACTAAAGTCATATTACCAAAATGATTTTTGCGTAGTTTATGAATTATGTCTGGCATGGTAAACACGAAGACGTGACTCTTTTGGTTTTTCCAGTAGCATAGTGCCATAGTCGATGAGACCTCATGAGGACTCAAGAGGATAAGATCATACTAGTAAAACTCAGCCAAAAAGAAGCAACATAAAAATGATATTCAACTCAATTTTTTGTTTATCTAATGCAAATTGAGTTTAGACCTAACGTATCCATATTGTCTAATCATAAACTATGTTCGACATGCGGATTAAGATGTCATCTCCTCTGCTATTAGCTTAAACTCCTAAACTTTTTGTTAAAAATGTGGAGTAACACGACATTGCCAAGCAACATCCGATACTAAGAATTCTTGGATGGCATTTTTTTGGTTCAGCTTTGTACTAACTACTAAGAGAGCAATCGTTAATTCGACCTATTCTCGTAATTCTCTGTCGAAAAAATAAATTTGATTGACATCTCACTCGTGGATTAACCCTGGCCGTTTTACTTTTATCGAAACCAAAAGAGAAATAATATTATAGTAGTATGCTTACAAATTAACCACATTACTCAATTGAAGTCTATATGCGCTCCAACTTGTTCAGCAAAATTGTGCTTCTACCCTCCCCGTTTTATTCCGCATTGATTTTTCGATAATGAACTTGTGATAGGATTAAATCCACACTCAAATACAAAAACATTTCAAACTAAACACTCAAAATCATAGAATTAAAATTAAAGGCTCCTGTGGCTCTGAGAAATGTCAAACAGAAGAGTGAACTACCAGCTACTAAAATATAGACTAAAGTATTCAGCTTGGATTAGTCAACCAGTCAACCTTTCATTCACCATCCATGAACACATTACTTTCTGCTTAAATTTTAAATTTTGGTTTAGACTATTCGTTCCAAAGGTGTCCGAGAGAACTATTTAATGAGACGGTCTTATGTAAGACGAGATGAACGTGTTATGTAATAAAAAAAATGATGGGAGGGCGTATCTCAAGTTTGTTCATGTTGAACACAAAGTATGCTCAGTAACAGTACACAAAAGTGAAACACAAAAGACCTAATGATGAATGACTACAAATTGCAAGATAAATCATTCATCACATGTGAAATATCAGATCATCTGTATTATGACAGTATGTTATTGGGACACTGTCCAGCTTCTCTAATACAACACGATTAATCAGTAATCACCCATCAAGAATAGTTATAAATTAGCAACACAATATAGATCTAGATTTGGTGTTTCGCATTCGTTGCTACAGAGCACATGCAATAAACATTATGTTATTAGTTTTACAGTGAACAAATCATGATGTTTTCAGACACAAACCCAAAAAAAAAAAAAAAAAGTCCGCATGGAACTAGAAGCGTGTTCATCAATCGAAACCAGCCGAACCAGAATGAGGACTCAAATGCACAACCATAGTCTCACTTAAGCATTTCTACTGACACCCACGTCGCAAAGGGTTTGAGCAGCAGCGTCATACATAATACATCAGTTGTTCAGAGAAGGGAAATGTCAAAGCTAACTGGTAGACATGAAGTGAAACATTTCATGGTCTCAAAGGGAGTTCCGAACCCATAACAAGGTAGACAATAATCGACGAGTACCCAACTTCGGCAAAGTCCGGAGGGCATCATCCAATATAACATGGCTTGAATCAAACTACGACATTAAACGGCAAATAGATTCTCCCACTATTTTTCCGATATACCAAAAATAGTAAATCTAAACTCCACCAGACATGATTCACCAAGGTTCAACACACTTTATGTAACACCCCATATTTTTGGGACTTCTAAATTATTAAAGTCGTCGGGAGAAATTCATTTTAGGAGTTGCGAGTTTCGATTTTTGGAAATTTAGAGTCACTTTCCTATTTGGAGTCGATTTCCTAATTGGGTAACTAATAGGTGAAATTACCTTTCTACCCTTACTAACCCTCCCTCACCAATATATAAAAAAACAAAAAAAAAAAAGAAAAAAACAAGCACAAACCCATCGGCCGCTCGCAAGAACAGAGAAAGAAAAGAAAGAAAGAAAGAGGAAAAAAAAGAGAAGAAGAGGAGAAGAACAGAGGAGAAGCGCGCGACTTCTTCTCCGCGAACCGCGCCGCGCGCCGCTGCCTTCACCACCGCACAACCGCCCTCGTCGCCTATTTCTCCTACCGTCCTCTCTCTCTTGGTTTCAATCAAGAGTAGTAAGTCCCTCAAACTTTTATACGATTGAATTAATTGGGTTTTCGATTTAGGTCAAGTTTATGATTAGGGTACGATTGGGTTGTTTTAATTGATTGTTTTGGAGTTTAATCGTGCTTGTAATGAGTATAATTCATGAGTTATGTTTTTCGAATTTGGGGGTTTTGTTTATAAGGTTTATGTTAAATTATGATTGATTTTGTTTGTGGAATGGTTTGATTTTTGGAGGAGTTATTTGTTATGAATTGGGGATATTGTGGTATTGTTTTGGGAGCGTTTGGTGTGGACTTGGGTGAAGAACGAGCCTACTGCCCGGTTCTGATTTTTGGGTTATTTGAGGGTTCTTGTTGTTATTTTGATGTTTGTTTGGTGGGATTGTGTAACTAGTATGGTGGGGGTGGTGGTGCGAATTTGGTGTGGTTATTGGAGTGTTTGGATGTCGAAATCATGTTTGTTGTGATCTTGTTGTCGTTGGCTGTTTTGCTTCGTGTTGGGATTGTGATGGTGGTTGATTAGTAATCCAACCTTCTTATATTTGTGATTAGGGTGTGTGTTTGAGGAGGTTCCTTTTTAGTCTTGGAGCAGTTTAGAGGTCCTTTCTGAGTAAGGTAAGAACGTTGATCGTTACTCCAGCCTACGCATCATTATGTTAATTGGCGATTCAATTCACATCCATCGCTTATACTCTCTGTTTTGGTCTCATGTTCTGCACCTTTGAGCTCTTATTATATTCATATGAATTGTTCGTCTTGCACTTGTCCTTGCCACGCCCTTACTATTCTCGGCCCCGGCCTCTTTACGACCCGTGGCCATTCGGCCTTGATTACTCTCAGTCACTTGGCTAATCGGCCGAGTGAGTCACTTGGTTTTCTGTTCCATAATGTTTGATTTTGATTCGTATTAATTTATTGAGTTTCCGGCTTCGGCCGTTTATAAATTGTATTGTATTATCGAATAACGTACCATCGAATAATGAATGTAAGACGGATGAAAGAAAAGAACGATATGATTACCACCTAGAGTGAATGTGATGCGGCACGGACCGATCACCGTTTATACCTCTGATCAAGGTACTGTTTCGGTCGGAGTAGCTACCGACTGCCTATTAGGCTTTCCTCCTAGAGGTACGCATCCTACTGGATCTCTAGCGAGGGGTGTGCACATTTTAAGTCTTTAGGAATCGTTTATATGTACTCTAGCTCGCGCCGGTTCGAGATTGTGGTGGCTGCGGGGTAGGAGCCCAGCCGTGTATGATAGATAAGACCGTTTGTCTTGTCAGCGATATGTGACTATCGCACTGCTGTGTCCCGATGGTACTCTATATTCATTGTTATATCCAAAGCTTATTATTTGTTAGCTACGCGCCTCAAGGCGCGTATCTTGTTTCTCTGCTTTATGATTCTTACTCAGCCTGTGCTGACGTTCTGTTTTCTGGTTTGTTCCCTACCATGTTCTGGGGCCTATGTCATTCTTCGATGGCATAGTTGACAGGTCTTGATGATGTGGATGCTTGCTAGAGGAATTCTTTTGCATGACGGGAATTTTTCATAAACATTGTTTAGACATAAATATATTTGGTTTTGTAATTTAAATTTCGGTTTTGAGAACTGTAGTTCGACATTCTAAGTCTTCCGCTGTCATCTTTTTGTTTGTTTGAATTTATTAAGTTGTAATTGAATTTCAAGCCTAGCAGTTGACTCGGTAGTCAATTGCGGCGTAACAATTCTATAATATTTCCTTATTTATCATTGCGTAAATTTAGGGTTGTTACAGTTGGTATCAGAGCCATAGGTTCTGATTCGTCGTGTCTACAAAAGTTTTCAAAACTTGTTTTAAGAAATTGGTAAACTGGGAACGGGATGGGTGCATTCATACGCATGTTGATTGCTAAGTGCTATGTGTTTCCCCTTCATTTACTACGGAGTTTTAGAGCCGACTTTTGAGACTTTTGATTTGAGACCGAATGTCATTATTGGGAAGCATCTCATTGTAGGTTTTCTTTGATACTAATAGAAATTATGATTCTTTAAGTTATAACTCCAAGTGTAATTAGTTCAACATATTGTGGTTATTTATTACGTGGAGTGTAATGTGAAAGTACTAAGGGCGACTAGAGGTTATGTTAGAAGGACTTGAAGCTATTTTAAGATATATAAGGACGTGAAAGGTATTTGGGATATATTGAGGATAAGTGTGAGGATGGTTTAGGCCTTGCTTATTTAATGTCGCCGTTGTCAAATTCTTTGTCCTTGAAGATGAGTTACGATTTGGAACATGATGTTAGATTGGTTTAAGTGAGATGGTGTTAAACCACAAATTTCAAAACACTTATTGGGTTCTTCTTTTCTAACCACGATACCCTATTCATGTTAATGAGAAAATTGGGAGAAATCAATTGACAAAACTTATGCTTATCCCTTTTAGAATACCCCATGCTACTCCATCTAACTTGATCACACGCCCATAGGTGAGAAACCTTGATTACTTTAGGTGAAATGTGGAAAGTTGAAGAAGGGACTAATAAGAGTGAGTATATATATGAGGGAGTTGAGCATGAGGAATGTGAGAGTTTCGTGTATATTGTTCAATTTATTATTTGGGTTAGATGAAAAGGACTATGTGCATGCAAGTACACTACTGTGAATTTTGAAATTTAGGAATGAGTTCGAGGGATCGATTTATTAAAGTGTCAATGAAGTATTTGTATGAATGATGGGGTTGGTAGCGAATGAAACTCTATATATACTTGATCATAGTATCGTTTGTTGAAATATTGAGGATCGCTCTTCTAGTGGAAGATTATTGAGGGAGTGATTGGTTTATTGTCCTTATAATTGTGTGAACATATGGTACCGATAAGTCGGATTTGAAGATTGTATGTTTTATCAATTTATAATTTTAGTCGGAGTCTTGCCAGTGCATATGTCTAAGTGGGTACAATACCCCAATACTATTACGATATTATGATTATTCACTGATATTGATTCGATTATTTGCTATTTGAATGTCATTATTGATTGAGTATTGTTTTTGTCAATTGAAATTACGTTGTAGAGCTCAATCGAGAGTTGCACGACTCGTGCCCATAAGGACACGACCCGTCCCCGAAATTTTGTTTGTCTGTTGCTGCTGATCCGGACATGACTCGTGCAACTGTGGACACGAGTCGTGGTCCCCAAAAAAAAAAAAAAAAAAAAAAAATCGAAAATTTCGAAAAGTTAAACTCGGACGAGACGTATAGACGAAAAATGTTTCTCTTGTATTTGTATCCCTGAGTCGGATTCCTAACATGACTTATTCGTTAGGTGAATAATTATTCGTTTATTGATTGATTTGTGCTAATTCATGCTTACATATGTCAAGATCTAGTATGCAATCTAATCGAATTGGTTACAACTGATTCCAAACGATATTGCTTTATAGACAATGGTGCGAAATAACGGTCCCGATTTGACAGCTACCCTGGCTCAAATGGCACAACATCAGGAGGTAATGGTGCAGGCTGTGACCCGGATGGCCAACGCAGCGCAGAACAACGCTGGTAATAATGGGGGAATGGAAACAACAATGGCCCGTGAAATAATAATGTTGGTAATGGAGAAAATGACGGGCTTTTGAACCTTGCTACATGATCTTGTTTTGGGGGTCACATGATCAAAGTGTTGGACGTCTGATAGACGAGGAGGAGCGATGATTGAATACATCTTGAGTAATTATATGTATGGAGAATTTAATCCCAAAGGAACGACAGACTGACTAGAGGAAGATCTAGCTCTAGGAGATAACATGTATCTTCTTGTAAGTACTTGACCTGGTTTATAGTGTGAAGAAGGTGAAAGAAAAATGCATTAAGGATTTCTCGGCCATATAAATTGTTAAGGAAACTTACTCACTCATGGTTATAACTTTGGCATCAACTATAGGATTAGATCGATATGTCGATTGTTTCTACACTAGTTGGGTGTCCATATGATGAAATTTTGGTACAATTTAAATAATTGGAGATCGAAATAATAATTGTTTTGGGACTCATAGCACAAATGTGCAAGTGTAAGAAGAAAACAACTATCCACTATGCTGCAACAATGAAATTTTGAGTTTGAAAGACTATTATACCATTTATGGGTAAACTGTTGGACATGTGAGTTATGCGTAAAAAGATTTCCTACCATCTTTGGACTTGATATCCTGAGTTGAATTAATAGGTCATAAGCTCGAGTAAAGGAAAATCGTTACATATCAAGGTATGGGATCAAGTGAGGTGTCATCAGAGGATAAAGTTGTAAACCCATTAGAGATGTGGTAAGTGGTATGTGCGCATAAGGAAATGCTTTACGAATCGGGAAGTTGAGCTACATTCCGTGGTGTATGCCTATGAAATTTGGGTATGGAGAACGACTTGATCTTGAGGTAATTTATAAGATTTTGAAGGTTTAACTTTGCAAGTTAAGGAAGCGAAGAGAATTATGGATTTGACATTGTGACGTGTCTATTGTGTGAATAAAGTGGGATAATTTATGAACAGAGGCCCTAATTCTGAATACAACCAGTTGGATAATTTATGGACAGTTGGACGTAATTTGACGCCTTACGTGATTATGAGACGCTACAAATCGTTAATGAAGCTTATATATTATGCTCAGGTGACACCCCCCCCCCCCAAGGTAATTGTTAATCATAGTTGATTATGGATGAGCTAATGTGGAAATAGGGTGACATTAGCAACCATCGTTTTGTATAGTATTGGGTTGATAACGACAAAAGATGTGCAATGAACAAAGCGAAAGGGTAGTGTATTCATGGAGAATGAAAGACTAAGTCTTCTAATCAAGTTGCTAATGCCCTCTCGACTGTAGTGGCGGATCTTTATGAGGAAACCTTAAGTAACATCTATTCCGGTAGCAAATACTTTTGGGTTAAAGTTGTTAAGAATCTTAAATTATAGAGGTCTGGTCATTTGGTAAGTGGCTTCATACGAACGCACTGGAAAGGTGGCTTGGGTTGATAAAGTTTATTTTGTGAGAAGATGGTCGAATGTAAACGCATCGTGATATGTAGTAGCTCTGTGTGCCCCTTTTGAGACTCCAATACTAGTAGTACGTGTCGTATCTTGAAATGTTAATAGTTGGAGAATTTAATTTTACCATCAATTTAAGATATGGTTCTTGTAACGATCTCGCTTAAATGTGTATGAAGTGAATGAGGCCAAATTTTGTTTAAAGGTGCAGAATCGTAGGTCGAAGCTGTCGTGAAGGAATTCGACAATGTTGGACAATCAAACACAGAACATGTAGATAAGTGGAACTGGGATTAAGATCATACTAGTTAAATTAAAAGGCAAGGGGACACTACTTATTTGAGGATGCGTTCGAAATCTTTTCCGACTATGAGAATCTAAAGTATAATATTCACACAAAGGGAGCTATAAATGTGCCAGAAGAGATGGTTGGAGTTGATCAAAGACTACGACATGGAAATACAGTATCATGAAGGAAAATCCAATGTCGTAGCTGACGCACTGAGCAGAAAGTCTCTACATCCGGCCCAGTTAGTTTATCAAAGAGAGAAACTAAGAGACGAATTCTTAATGTCGGAGTCCAATTGACTAAACCAGGAGTGACTTCAGGAACAACAACAATTGAGGATTATATCTTGGGTGAAATAAAGGGGTTGACTGATAAAACAACTTTGAACAAACTGGCAAAGGAGCCTGAAGTATTCAAAAGTGTGAAGATTGTATTGTTTGATTCCAGGGCCGAGTCTGCATAGCTGATGACACTACGCTAAGGAACAAAACTCTAACCGAAGCCTACGCCAACAAATATTCGGTACAACCAGGAGGAGATAAGATGTACCGAGATTGGAGAAAGGTGTTTTGTTGGCCTGGAGTAAAAAAAAAAAAAAAGGATATGGCTGATTTTGTGTATAGGTGTTTGGTTATCGAATGTTAAGAGTGAACACAAGAGACCTCAAGTCAATTACAACTCCTACCAGTGTCGGAATGGAAATGGAGTTCCATATCCATGGATTTCTGCAAGGTTACCTAGGACACCCAAGGGGAACATTATGATTTGGGTGATTTTGGACGGACTGACAAAGTACGCACATTTTGTATCTATGAAAGACACGTGGAAGAAGAAGCCAATCAGCCGATGCCTACACACACCATGTGTTGAGCCACGGTACACCAAAAGAAACTGTTATTTGATTGCGATGCGCGTTTCGTTTGGAAGAAGTTACAAGAAACCTTAGGAACGAAACTTCTCATGAGTACCGCATTTCACCCAGCCACTGACGGCCAAACTGAGAGGACAAATCAGACCTTGGAGGATATGTTAAGAGCTTGTACCTTACAGTATCAAGGCGGATGGGAGGATAAGTTGTATTTGATCGAGTTTTCCTACAACAACAGCTATCAAGCCTCGATAAAGATGGCACCATATGAGGCTTTATATGGCAGAAAGTGCAGGAGCCCAATCTGCTGGAATGATATAAGTGAAACAATGGTTTTGGGTCTAGACTACATTCAGGAAATGACAGATCAGGTCAGGCTGATTCAGGAAAGGCTCAAGGCTGCTCAGGACAGACAAAAGAGCTATGCTGACAAGACACGCAGCCACATTGAGTTCAGCGTGGGTGATATGGTTCTCTTACGTGTATCGCCTACCAGAGGCGTGATGCGGTTCGGGAAGAAAGGAATACTGAGTCCCAAATTCATTGGACCCTATAAGGTGACTAAACGAGTTGGGGAAGTAGCTTACGAGTTAGACTTGCATGCGAACCTTGATAAGGTCCATAATGTGTTTCACGTGTCACAACTCAGACGCTATGTCAGCGACCCGTCCCATGTATTGGACCCAGAAACCGTCGAGTTGGATGAAACTATGACATATGAAGAGGCACCATTAAAAATCCTAGACACCAAGGTGCGCAAAACTCGAAGTGCTGAGACTCACATGGTCAAAGTTCTATGGTGCAATAACAATGTTGAGGAAGCAACATGGGAAGTGGAATCAGTTATGCGTGAGAAGTACCCTCACCTTTTCGATTAAGGTACTCTCGGTTCGGGACGAACCTTTGTTTTAAGGGGGACGAGAGCCACGGACGCCTCGCCATCCCTCTTTCTGACACAATGTGCTACGTTGTTTCGTGTTATTTGAGCTTGTATGTGCTTAATGTGTTATATGTGTGTTTATTATTCTCCGTTTCAACTTTCACTCAAACACCTTTTACCTCATAATATTTACCTTACCTTTTGATCAACGTTGCTAGTCGAGGGTGAAATCTTGAGGAGTAGGTTTAAAGATTCGGGACGAATCTTTGTTTTAAGGGGGGAAGACTGTAACACCCCATATTTTTGGGACTTCTAAATTATTAAAGTCGTCGGGAGAAATTCATTTTAGGAGTTGCGAGTTTCGATTTTTGGAAATTTAGAGTCACTTTCCTATTTGGAGTCGATTTCCTAATTGGGTAACTAATAGGTGAAATTACCTTTCTACCCTTACTAACCCTCCCTCACCAATATATAAAAAAACAAAAAAAAAAAAGAAAAAAACAAGCACAAACCCATCGGCCGCTCGCAAGAACAGAGAAAGAAAAGAAAGAAAGAAAGAGGAAAAAAAAGAGAAGAAGAGGAGAAGAACAGAGGAGAAGCGCGCGACTTCTTCTCCGCGAACCGCGCCGCGCGCCGCTGCCTTCACCACCGCACAACCGCCCTCGTCGCCTATTTCTCCTACCGTCCTCTCTCTCTTGGTTTCAATCAAGAGTAGTAAGTCCCTCAAACTTTTATACGATTGAATTAATTGGGTTTTCGATTTAGGTCAAGTTTATGATTAGGGTACGATTGGGTTGTTTTAATTGATTGTTTTGGAGTTTAATCGTGCTTGTAATGAGTATAATTCATGAGTTATGTTTTTCGAATTTGGGGGTTTTGTTTATAAGGTTTATGTTAAATTATGATTGATTTTGTTTGTGGAATGGTTTGATTTTTGGAGGAGTTATTTGTTATGAATTGGGGATATTGTGGTATTGTTTTGGGAGCGTTTGGTGTGGACTTGGGTGAAGAACGAGCCTACTGCCCGGTTCTGATTTTTGGGTTATTTGAGGGTTCTTGTTGTTATTTTGATGTTTGTTTGGTGGGATTGTGTAACTAGTATGGTGGGGGTGGTGGTGCGAATTTGGTGTGGTTATTGGAGTGTTTGGATGTCGAAATCATGTTTGTTGTGATCTTGTTGTCGTTGGCTGTTTTGCTTCGTGTTGGGATTGTGATGGTGGTTGATTAGTAATCCAACCTTCTTATATTTGTGATTAGGGTGTGTGTTTGAGGAGGTTCCTTTTTAGTCTTGGAGCAGTTTAGAGGTCCTTTCTGAGTAAGGTAAGAACGTTGATCGTTACTCCAGCCTACGCATCATTATGTTAATTGGCGATTCAATTCACATCCATCGCTTATACTCTCTGTTTTGGTCTCATGTTCTGCACCTTTGAGCTCTTATTATATTCATATGAATTGTTCGTCTTGCACTTGTCCTTGCCACGCCCTTACTATTCTCGGCCCCGGCCTCTTTACGACCCGTGGCCATTCGGCCTTGATTACTCTCAGTCACTTGGCTAATCGGCCGAGTGAGTCACTTGGTTTTCTGTTCCATAATGTTTGATTTTGATTCGTATTAATTTATTGAGTTTCCGGCTTCGGCCGTTTATAAATTGTATTGTATTATCGAATAACGTACCATCGAATAATGAATGTAAGACGGATGAAAGAAAAGAACGATATGATTACCACCTAGAGTGAATGTGATGCGGCACGGACCGATCACCGTTTATACCTCTGATCAAGGTACTGTTTCGGTCGGAGTAGCTACCGACTGCCTATTAGGCTTTCCTCCTAGAGGTACGCATCCTACTGGATCTCTAGCGAGGGGTGTGCACATTTTAAGTCTTTAGGAATCGTTTATATGTACTCTAGCTCGCGCCGGTTCGAGATTGTGGTGGCTGCGGGGTAGGAGCCCAGCCGTGTATGATAGATAAGACCGTTTGTCTTGTCAGCGATATGTGACTATCGCACTGCTGTGTCCCGATGGTACTCTATATTCATTGTTATATCCAAAGCTTATTATTTGTTAGCTACGCGCCTCAAGGCGCGTATCTTGTTTCTCTGCTTTATGATTCTTACTCAGCCTGTGCTGACGTTCTGTTTTCTGGTTTGTTCCCTACCATGTTCTGGGGCCTATGTCATTCTTCGATGGCATAGTTGACAGGTCTTGATGATGTGGATGCTTGCTAGAGGAATTCTTTTGCATGACGGGAATTTTTCATAAACATTGTTTAGACATAAATATATTTGGTTTTGTAATTTAAATTTCGGTTTTGAGAACTGTAGTTCGACATTCTAAGTCTTCCGCTGTCATCTTTTTGTTTGTTTGAATTTATTAAGTTGTAATTGAATTTCAAGCCTAGCAGTTGACTCGGTAGTCAATTGCGGCGTAACAATTCTATAATATTTCCTTATTTATCATTGCGTAAATTTAGGGTTGTTACACTTTAGTAGGACTTTGGAACTTGGTAACACTCACTCAATATCTCGAACAACGTCTGCTATATCCATAGAGCAGAAGATCAAGAAGTTCTATCAGGCTTTCAACCACATCGACCTCTATTTTGTCTCTATTTTCCAAAAGTTGGATTTCACAACTGAAATATGACATACACAGTGCTAAAGAGCTCACGACAAAAGTAATTTAAGACTTCACATAGCCATCAAGTCCTTAATCAACTCAGTAAACTCTTAACAACGATCCTCAAACAAATTTTACTAATCCATGGAGTATGGCACAAGATGTTGCAAAAACTTTCGGATTTCCATGCGCCAACTACATCATTCTTTCTGTAATATTCTGTTCACTGATTTTCAGATACTTGATTCCATTACTGAAAACATCAAGTCCACTGAAACCATGACTACACCAGATTGCTCTAACGCCACTGAAACATTACTAAATCCTAAGGAATTGGAGATCTATAGAACGGCATGAATCAAACTGCAATATTCAACCCCGAATAGTTTGTCCATTCTTCTTCTGAGATGCGAACATAACTTCACCAGACATGGAATATAATGGACAAGCTAAAAACAAACTTGAGCAGGACCTAGCAACTAGCAAGTTTCACCCATTATGTCCAAACACGTCACAGGGATCCTCAAACAAAATATGCTTTACATAGCCACAAGACAACGCAAGATGTTTAGGGTTTTGATGCATAAACCACATCAATCTCGTTAACTTTCGTCTGGATTTCATTACTAATAATCCGAAGTTCATACTTCATATTGTGCTAAAGCTCGAAACAGTAAGTCTTTAATGCTTAAATACCATTAAGTTCTTGATCCAAGAAAACTTGTAAAACCAACAACAATCCTCAAATAAGCTTTTGCTTAATTCATAACCCACAAGATCACCCAAGCTGCACCAACTACATCAACCTCTCTCCTAAGCTATGTTTGTAAAAGAGTAACTATAAACTGTTCATCGGTTAAAACAAAATGAGGACCCAAATGCATCACCCTAGACTCACTTAAGCATCTTTACTGACACACCCACGTCGAAAGAATTGTTTGAGCAGCAGAGTCAAACATGACACGTCCGTGGTTCAGACAAGGGAAATACCAATGCTAAATGGTAGACATGAAGTAAAACGATTCGTGATCTAAAAGGGAGTTTTGAACCCAGAACAAGGTTAGACAATATTGAAGAGTACACAACTTTGGCAAAGTCCGGTGGCACCATCTCTGTTACAATGGCAAAAACTTATGAACAATTTGCATAGCTAAAAAAGATAGCTCTATATCTCTAATGGCCACTGAAACCATTACTAGATCATAGAAATACAAAAACAGCACGAATAAGACTACAAGGCTAAACCACAAGTAGATTGTTCCGCTCTTTTTCTGAGATACAAAACAAATAAATCTAAACTTCACCAAAAACAACAAACTTTAGCAGGACTTCGCAGCTAGGAAATTTCGCCCGTGATGTCTAAACTAATATCTATCCTAAAACAAACCTCATTTTAACCATAAAACATAAGATCATGCAAGTTCTTTCAGGCATGCATCAACCACTTAAATTTTGTCCTTATCCATCCATAAGCCACACGATCACGCAAAATTTGGGTTTTTGTGCACCAACTACATCATACTTGTTTACCTATAGTCTTACAAGACTCTGCATAGCATCAAGTCCACATAAAACTCAGCAATTCCTTGGGAGTCTCATATACCCTTGGGAGTCCTTATTCATCCTACCAAACTCATAATATCAATCCTCAAATAAGCTTTAGCCCAATGCACTAGGCACAAAATCATGCAAGTTCTTGGAGTTTTTGATGACCAACTACATCAGTTTTCGTAGATTTCAATACTTAATTGCATAGTCCAAGGTATCAGGAAGGACAAAAAAAAATACCAGACTCTTAATTTAGGTTTCTAGGAGAGTAACTATAACATTGTACGTTGTGAGGAAAAGAAAAAAAGAACCCTATTTGCTGTCATGAAATGAGAAATGTGTTCATAGGACGAAACCAGCTAAACCAGAATGAGGACTCAAATGCATCACCTTAGTCTCACTTTAGCATTTGTTCTGACACACCCACATCGCATAGAAATGCTTTGGCAGCAAACTCATACATGATACATCTGCGATTCGGAGAAGTGAAATGCCAAAGCAAACTTGTAGTCGTACACATGAAGTAAAACAAGGTAGACAATATTGAAGAGTACACAACTTTCGCAATGTCCGGTGGCATTATCTCTGTTACAATGCTCAAATCCAAAGAACAATGAGAAGAGCTAAACAAGACAGCTCTAATGCCGCTGAAACCATTACTAGATCCTTAGAAAGTGTAGAAATATAAAATGGCATAAATCAATCATGGAAAACCAAACCGAAAATAGATTGTTCCACTCTTACTCTTAGATACCACAACAGCAAATCTAAAGTTCGCCAGACAAAGGAATCCAACTGATAAGCCAAAAACAACAAACTTTTGCACGATTTTGCAACTGGCAAATTTCACTTTTAGGTCCAAACTCGTAATATTTATCGTAAAACAAACCTACTTTATCCATAAAGCACAAGAAGTTCTTTCGCGTTTCACACATCACCCACACTACTTTTTAATGCCTTACCAGAAGTTGGATACCATGACTGAACTATTTTGTTCTGTGCTCAGTAGTCTAAAAAGTCTCCACATACGGCATACCCATCAGTTCTTATTCATTCTCGCAAACTCATAAAAACAATCCTCAAAAGAACTTAGCCCAATCCAAAAGGCACAAGATCAGATACTCAAATAATTATCTAAGGCTCAGCACTGACAAGAATCTCATGGAGGCATAAGTACTTGTTCATACCACCAAACTTGTAACAACTATCCTCAAAGTGCACCAACTACATCTATATCTCTGTACTTCGCTTTCACTGATTTCAACACTTGATTGTATTACCGAAAATACTCCAATAGTTATCGAAGGCTCAGCACTGGCAAGAATCTCGACGAGACATAAGCACTTGTTCATACCGCCAAACTTGTAACAACTATCTTCAAATAAACTTCACCTAATCCATAAGGCACATGATCAAGCAATTTCGTTCAGAGTTTCATGCACCAATTACGTCATTGTTAATGTACTTTTTTTCACTACTTTTCAATACTTGATTCCATTACTTCCAGCAAACCGTTTAAGACTTTGCATACCCTTCAAGTCCACATACTAACTCAACAAATTACTCCAAACTCAACAAAATTGTAACATCGAGATTAAAAACCGTAATTTTCAAGCAAATTTCACCCATTACGTCCAAACTCATAACATGGATCCTCAAACAAACTATGCTTTATAGATAAGGCACAAGATCAAGCAAGTTCCATCAGGTTTTCATGAATAAACCACATCAACCACTTTATTTTTTGTCCCTAAAACCCAAAAGTTGGATCTCATTAATAATATACTCTATAATCCATACTATTCTAAGTTTCTAACCCTCACGACAACAAGTGTTTGAGGACTACGCATACTCATCAGGTCCTTATTCATCCCAGCAAACTTGTAACGACCCTCAGACAAACTATGCTAAATCCATAACCCACAATCAGGCAATGTTTTTGTGCACCAATCAAGCATTCTACATCATCATTCTTTCTATACTTGATTCCATAACTGACAACAGTCCACCAACCAGGCATCTACATCATTCTTTACATACTTGATTCTATAACTGACAATAGTCCATACTCGTCTTAGGCTCAACACAACAAGCCTTCAACTTTAAAAACCCAACAAGTCTTCAAAAACTCAATAAAGCCCTTAAGTCATTTTTAATCCCAGCAAAATCATAACACCAAATCTCAAATAAGCTTAACCCCATCCATAATGCATGCAATCATGCAAGATCTTTTGAGTTTTTGACTACCAATTAAATCATTTCAATACTAAATTGCATTACCCAAAAAACTCCATTCTCACTAAGCACTCAACACAACAACTCTTTCCAGACTTTGAATACATATCAAGTCGCAAACTCGTAAAAATGATACTCAAACAAACTATGATACTCAAACAAACTATGACTAACCCATAAGGCACAAGAACAAGCAAGTCTATCCGGGTTTTCGTGCACCAACTACATCATTCACACTACATTGTACTCAGTTCCTGATAATACTAACCTACTTATCTAAGGCTCAATACAACAAAGTTTACGACTCCGCATGCTGCTGATACACCAATCAAGTCTAAATTCACCCCAGCAAATTACTCTAAACTCAACAAATTCACAACACAGAGTTCAAAATCCGCAATCCATTCAATCATCACAAATACCATCTAATCAGAAGTTAATGCAATCGATGGTTAAAAAAACATACAAAAGAACAAATCTTTACTTAAAGAGAGTAAAATGTAGAACACTGTCAATCTTGTCCTGCTGACACTAACACAGGCAAGAGCTGGTTTGTGCCCCCAATATATAAATGTTAGCAGCTGTATTTACTTACTAATTTTGGCAGTACTTAAGCCAATTAGCTCGGCCAGCTGCCCTGTTACACTTTATTTACCACTACTAACTACTTACCCACAACAACAACAACAACAACAACGACAACCAAGCCTTAGTCGCAAAATGATTTGGGGTCAGCGAACATGAATCGTCATACAAACCCACTAAGGTAAAGTGGGTAACTATTTAAAAGTCGAGAAATTTTAAACTAATCTATTTAATCTAAAAACAATAACATTAGAATAAATAAAAAATTGAAATCTAAATTTTTTTTGAGGATTCAACAGCTAACAAAATTTCATAATTATAAATCATACATGATGTATCCAAACAAGAGATTCTCCCCCAAACTGGTAGATCAACAAGAAGGGATATTTCTAATTGAATTCCAGTAATTTATAGAGAGGAAATCGTGTTTGGCAAGACTCACAAAAGAATGAAACCTAGAACAAGGTTTTGGGGTTTTAGGGTTTGAGTGATGGAATTAAATGTTTTCTGGGTTCAGAGGTGGCCATTTGTGTATTGTTCATGGGCCTCGCACCCGACCCTGACCCACCGAACCCAGCACATATGGTCGGGTTTGGATCCTCCTTTTATTCTACTTATGAATGATTAAATGGGTCGGATGTAGGTCGGGTCCAAAGAGTCTGAATTTGTCATTGTTATTTAAGAAAAGTACACATGATAGTGTTCGAATTTGTCAATTTTATCGAGTGCAATTTATGTTTCGGGATTGTGCATAGGCTATCTTTGAGGGCTTTAATTTCGGGTAAAATATACCATTTTTTGCTTACTTTTTTTTTTTTTTTTCTTTTCGGGCGAGGTGCTTACTTTGTTATACGATTACAAAAGTGCTAACATGTAGAGTTAGAATTAGCAACTTAGCATATGGAGCTAGTTAGTAATAGTGATTGCACTAGGACACAATTATAATGGTGAGATTATAGCTGGTGAACGAACATAAAAGATCAAGACCGTAAGGAAACGGGTCGTTGACATGGTATCAGAGCCCAAGGTCTTTGGTCCGACGATCTGGTCCATGAGTTTACCCAGTTTAGGAGCGGCGAATTTGATTGAGATTTGACCCCAGATAGGGGCGTTGCGGATTAACCTGACCCGGGCAAAGGCGTTTGAAGAATTTGAGTGTGAGAATTTAATGGGCTCGCATGTGAGGGGGTTGTTGGAGTGACAACGACCCACATGTGAGATGTGGGATAATAACCCACATTAGAGAAAATGAAGATTTGGGACTAGTTTATAAGGTGATGGGTTATTCCTCCTATTGTCAATTGATTTTAGGATGAAACCCTATCAACTTGTGAGTTAGTCTTCCACGAGTGGATCGATAGTGGCCCATGACAACTCTGGCATATGTCATATGCACAAACTTAAAAACTTGGATCTTAAGTACGAATCAAGTGGCAATAGTAATGGATTTTTTTTTTTTTTTTGAACAAGAATAGTAATGGATAGTTAAATACCATGTACAACATTTTTTTTGTTTCCCTCATTCCTTTCAATTTGACCTAATTATTAATTTCATACTAATTATTCATTTATTTTTATAACATAGTAATTAAAACCTCAAATTTATATAATTTTCGGTCTCTTCCGTTCAATTGTTAATGCATGTTGTACGTTGTGAGTCTTTCTCGCAATTTAAACCAGGTATTATTAACAATTTGAAAAGAAAAAAAAAAGGGATCGTGAATTTAAAAATCTAGACGAATAGTTGACTAGGGGTCAACTTTAATTTGGCAAATAGTGGACGTACATTCTAACTAAAATACTAGTGCATAATGCATACATGACCAGACGACGAAGACATGCACGTAGGGGAAAAAAGGGACCTCAAAGCCATTGTTCGCCATTAGTTTGAAGCTAAGTGGTATGTTCTTGATAACATCAATCTAGAATACAAGAATATGACAAGCCGCACCATGCCACCATATAATTAATCTCATTATCAAACCCTTTCAAATTTTTCTAATTTTTTTTCTTCAATTTTTTTTTTAAGCAAGGTAAGCTGACTCCTCCACTATGGGCTTCCAATTGTCAGCAATAAGTTCAACTGGAGATCAGGTCCCACCCCATGGAAAAGGTAAGAGGATCCCTCTTCCCATGGAGATGATGATCGATCCCTGGTCTTTGGGGTGGAAGAACATTGCCTTCACCAATAGGCTACCAAGGAGATCCTCAATTTTTTTTCTTCAATTGATAGAGCTTCATATGTTGGATTTGAAGATAGAAGCAAATTTGGAATTCATCATGGTTGAAAAAGGATGAGCACCCCATCTTTTAGTTGTAATTACCTCGATAGAGAATATTTCGCTCGTCTATCATATAGATTCAAATTGTATAAATATATTTTTGTAAGGAGAAATAGTTGTTTGGTTTAATGTTGATAGTAATAAACAATGATCAAGTTATGTGTCATAGGACTCATAGCTCGCAGGTGTTGTACGTAATGAAGTACATGAATGAAACAACATTTGGTTTTACACGTACTTCTTGATACAAAGTATATGACTTGGTATTTAGTAAAAAGAGTGTGGTAAAAAAAAAAAAAAAAAAAAAGAGGAAACGCTTAAGTATTACCCGAATAACCCAAATTAAAACAATGTCAAGTTACGGCTAATGATGACCTCCTCAGAATCACAAATCACCTGCAAATTTGTAGTTCTCGCCTTATTGAATTGTAGTAAATCTTTGTAGTAATTACTATAACTATTTTATATCATCACAACTAGTCATTTTATATGCCGAAATTTGAGATCATAGTATAATATCAGCACATAGTACGTACAAGTTGAAAGAAGCAGCCAAGTTATTATTTTAGCAAATATACCCAATCCTTAATTTTGAACCACATTGCCGCCTGTTTATTGGGCTTGTTTACTTTAGTCGATAAATGAGTACAAGATTATATATAAAGTTAGGTCACCCTTAACTTTATTAGTCTCGTTACGTATACACCCTTCTTATTCCTCCGATCCTCTAATACGAAAGAACAAAGCAAGTCCAAACAAATTAAAGATAATGGCAAGATAACTTTTCTAGTGTCCGATTAACTGCCGATTGCTGACTGTGACACTTTGAAGGCTAAAGTTAGTTAATTACAGGACAAGGGTGCTCTTCCAATATCACAATAATACCCTGATCTAACATGAGTCGAACTAACATGATAAAATAATCGTTGCACAATCTTATCCCATTCATATAATAAGAAGCAATTTAACCGTTATCGATGTGTTAGCAATGTAACTATACATGTGTCGAGTATTCAAGAAAGCGAGTTTTGATCCTCTTCATTTTTGGCCTGCGTATAGCTAATTCGACTCGGGTTATATTTTCAAGAGGGATCGCTGTTAAAGGTGGAAATAGAAAGGACCCGAACTTCGTAGAAGCCGACTAATAACCATAGGTAATTAGCTAGTTTAGTGATAAAAGATACAGGCAAATTTGATATTTAGGGTATGGATGATCCTAGAAGTCTATATGTAGACAATTGAAAAATTGTCTATATCATATTCAAGTGTGGTAAATTTAAGATGACAAGTAGTAAAAAATATGGTTGTGTAGTAAATTTTACATATTTGCAGTAAATTTATGACATTGACAGTAAATCAACATCTGTTACGAATCTATCAATGGAAAGAAATATAAATTGATTTATTTTTCAAATCAAGGACCCTTGATTATCTTTCTTTACTTTTTAATCCATCATTTCGATAGATCGATTAAAATGTTTTTTCACTTTTAAACAAAAATGTCTATAACTGTTAATTTTTTTTCTCACTTTGAATATTGTCTAATAATTATATTGCACCATGAAAAGACGTTTTCATTATATATATGTGAACGCGTAAATCAGATTCGTGAACACTTACTTATTAGAAAAAATGACATATACAATGGATTGATTAACGGATTTACGGGTTTACAAAGCTAATGTATATCCACATACATAAGAACCGAGTCAGTGTCCATCGCCCAAGTATGGGAGGATCCATATACTATCGATATTCTAAGTTAGCATCATTAGGACATAGGTACGTAATCTTAGAAAAACATGGTACACCGTATACACATTGCTAATTGGAAAAGTTGTAGTAAAGTATAAGCAATATACTCCATACGTATTATCATACTTAAAAGATGAATTATTCTCTACTTAATTAAAACGACTTTACAAGTACATGGCATTTTGGTTCGTGACTAGAATTCCACATTGCAATAGTGAATTACCAAAGCAATAGTGAGACATTGTACAGTACAGTAATTTGAGTGTCACAGAAATTGTTTAGATTGAGACGTGTGTATAAGATAAGAAATCGACCGCCTTTGCTTATTTTATACTCTATGATAATCTTTTACCAATTTTTAATTGGAGAAGTCAAGGGAGCAAAATGATGCAACTTTCGTTCATGCAGAGGAGCCCCAATAAATCATGCCATATAAAAATGTAGAATGAAAATGGCCATTCCACATTATTGTGAGTGATCCAAGCTAATTTTTTGATATCGGTTGGAGCAAAGCTTAATACGTGTCGTTTAAGCATATGGACCGACCCTGACCCGAAAATTGATCAACTAACCCAAATTAGCTAATTCAAGTCGAGCTCATGTCGAATTAGCTTGCTTGGGCCCAAATTGCTGTGTTTTTGTTTTAATCAGCCAAATTTCTTATAAACCTTCTTCATCATTTCTAATTGTGAATAGTTCATAGGTACTATGGAAGGATGCTTATTACATGTATTGGACTTTGTTATAAAACCTATTATGATGGATTGATGGTGATCATGAAATTAATTAATTAGTCTAAAATAATGAAGCTGTCATTATGCTAATCAGGTGACACATTTTTGTCCACATACTTTTATTAGTCCTAAATACATAACTAGTAATATATAATCTTTAATTAGTTGGTGGAAAATATTAAAATAATATTAGGTTAATACTTGGTAGTAGTTATTGTGTTGGCTTCATGCCCAAATTTGGGTGGGGGTGGGGATAATGACTCGATGAGACTCAATTTTCTGGAACCGTGTGACCACCATTTTGTCTGCAATCTGTCAACATACCCCAAACGTACTAATTACTTGTAAATTATCTTTCCATCTTTATTTTACTTGAATCTATTGTACGGGCGGCAAATGTCGTTAACTTTTAATATGGAGTTGTCAGATATTATTTCCATGTATAATGTATATAGCAAACAATAGTTAATGCTAGCAAATGATTGAGAAATTATAATGATTCGAACTCTGAACAATAATCGCACGAACAATTAATGTGATCAATCTTATTTGTCCATAAAGCATTCTCGGGTCTTAGCTTACTCCTGAAGTATAGTTAAGAACATATGCAAATGTGTTTTAAATCTTGAATTTGAAAGTAAACTTGTTTAGACCTTTGCCGATAGATTGAGCATTAGACCATTAGTATTATAACTTGTTCATCAAAATAGTATATAAAAATCTACTATACCTTAATATGAACCAACCCAAGTTTGGAGCTTCACTATTCAGAGTTTCGCTATTGATGTTGGTAGACTCTGATCTGAATTTCATAAGATCGACCTACTTATTACAAGGAAAATGAATTTTATATTACTTCTTCACTAATATTGTCTTAGCTTGTCTTTGGAGATGGAGAATTGTAGGATAAAGATTTCCATTGTGAGATATATTGGGATTCAAACTTAAATTATTGCTCTATCTTCATCTTGAGGCCAAGAATTTCTTCGTAAAAGAGTAGAGATATTTTCTAATGGTAGTTGTTGGAACCAAACTAAACTAGTGACACAATATTAGTCACGAAACATAGTTTAATTTCATTAATGATTGTTCCATGCATGTATGTTTAATTACATGGTGCGAGTAGATGACTATCAACTTATTAGATGACTTTTGCAGTGCACTACTAACCTATCAGAAGTTTATGAAATGGATGTAGTAATTATTTTGGTACAATTTAATCATTTAGTGATTTGATCGTTAGTTTTAATCCACTCATTTAAAAATGACTTTAAAAACTTATATTAATTATTTTGAGTACGACCTCTTTATTATCGCCTTAACTATAATATAAACCCAAATGGTAATCTAACTACACACTACTTGTGTAGAATGTAGATGGTATCCTAAAAAGTAAAATAATTTAAGTAAAACTAATTAATAGTCTATTTTTTTACTTTGTTATTTAAAACGTCCTCGATTTATTATGTGGTTGTACGCCAACCACACGAACCTACTTTTTGACTAGTTCATTTTTATAAGCAGCCATTTTATTAACCTATCATCAGAACTATGTTGTTTTATTCGTTAACGCCATATCATAAATCATGTTATTTTACTCACAAGCACTAACAAGCATCTTATAACATTCAATATATATTCATAATTTTTATCATTATTAACTATAAATTCAAATGCCATTACCCTCCACCATAAAAAGTAAAAAGTATAGATATCTTAAAATAATTGGTTTGACTTAATTAGATCACTTTCTCTAGCCATATAAGAAGCATTCAACACATGAGGAGTGAACCAACATATATCGAACATTATAAATTTATAACCTTCATTTCATTCGCTTACAACTCTTACCAACTCTCGAACTACATACAACTTGATCAACTTCTAAAACTAACACCCATACACTTTTTTCTTCTAATTCTCCTAAGAGAGAAAAAAAAAACATGAAGATTCATCCTCAACAAGTTATACCACAATCACCAACATGTACACCATCATTCCAACAACTTTCGAGCCCTAGTACTAGTACTTCTCCTCCGATTTCTGATCTTTCAACTTCTAGGGAAATCTTCACACTATGGATGAAATCGTTAATTCTTGGAGGCAAAGGGTGCACCGTTTTCGACTCGAACGGCCAAGTCGTGTACCGGGTTGATAACTATAGCTCCAAGTCTTGTAGCAAAGTGTTCCTCATGGATTCTCATGGAGATGTGCTCCTTACGATATTAAGAAAGGTAATAAGCTTAAAAGAGACAAATGGGAAATAAAAGGGTAGTTTTGTCATTTTACATATTGCGCGAATCTTGATAGATTGAATCTAATTTTGTTTTTTGATTATGAATGCCAGAAATTTACGTTGCTCTCACGTTGGAAAGGGTATAGAGATGAGAAGAAGAAGGGAGCATCATGGTTGTTTCAAGTACGAAAATGTTGGAAAATGACGAAAAACCCCCTAGGATGCCAAGTTGTCGTAAACTTGGAGCATGATAAGAAGTCACCTATTTTCAAGATCGAGAAGGGCAAAAGCGACATTTCCGCATGTAGGATAGTAGACACATTAGGAGGGCCTATAGCAGAGGTAAATAATCCTTCATTCTTATTATACCTTTAAATTTTGTCACTTTTTTCCGTGTAACCTGTTTACAATAAGTTATCTTGAGACGGTTTTATACAAAATTCCGATTTAGTATATACAATGCTCTTGTCTTATATTCTTCTTGGTTATTTCTTGGTAATTACAGATGAAGAGAAAGCAGTCATCAGGAGGGGTAGTTTTGGGAGATGATGTATTGACATTAGTGGTTGAAGCAAATGTTGATCAATCTCTGATTATGGGACTTATGGTTACATATAGTCTCATTCAAAGCAGAATATGAGGTTTTTTGTTAGGCAATTCATGTTTGTGAGCCCATCAGTTTGGGATCAGATTTTGATCTGAATGTATGTAGATAAAGTTTGCTCTTTTTCCTAATTCTATTGTATTTGCTTGATTTTCACATACAATGTAAAAAAAAAGAAGAAAAATTACATGAAAAATGTGAAATGTACATGTTTACTGATATAAACACGATGAATTACGTCCAATAATTTCGTAGATCTTGCAATAAAATCATTGTTGTTTATGAAGTCTCAATGGGCAGAATAGGGGAAATTTTACTTTCTTTGGAAGCTGTGATAAAATGATCAATTATCGTATGAAGTCAAATTAAATAAGCTTTTGTCATTGAATTCTCAATGGGCGGCATAAACATATATTTAAATATGTGTTCGATAGAGTGTTGAAATCTTCTACTTACAATGACTAGGTAAGTAGGTAGAGTATACGAATGACGATGACTATAGTTTTAAACTCATGTATGTACACGCGCACGCGAATACAAAGACCGTACGAACGATGCTCGATTGGATTGAAGTTAATTTGATGGCTTAATTTTATACGTGTGACGAAATTTCATTGAAAATTTATCAAAGCACTTATTAAAATCTAATCAGTTTGAAAATAGCACATGTTTGGGTAAATCCGAATTCTAATTGATCCAATAAAAACATGTTTATAACTTTATAAGAACCACAATGATAATATTAATGTTTAGAATCTAAAACACCGTATCACCGTTAACGTTTGACACTCTTATCATTGCACACCATGTTTAGTGATGCATAAACTTCTCAAACATTACACTGAAAACTATAAAAGATGGACAAAGGTAAATTGGTGTAATACTACACCTAATTTAATGAACGAAAAGATTGGTCCGAGTTCTGAGTTTGGACCTCAATTCAATTCCAACGCATTTTTCGGATCACGCCGAATTTCGCATGACACAAGCTAAGATTAGTGTACACAAGGTTTGTCATAAAGGTTACCAAGCCCAGTGGTGTAACTTGCACAATGACCATAATTTTGGAGCAACTTGACCAAAGGATAAGTTAATCTAAAGTTTTGCTCATCTTGTTAGGATAAGCTCGAATTCGAATCTTTCAAAATAACCTAAACTTTGTTCATATTTTCTCAGTTTATACTGAAAATACCATAATCAATAAAAGGATCCAAAACGAATAGATAACACCCAAAATTTGGATGATTTTTACCTGATTAAAACTTACTAATTACTACTCCTTTTGGGCATTACTTGTTTTTTTTTTTTTTTTGAGAAACCTTTTGGGTAAAACTGATCAAATGGCCCAGGCCCGACTTTTCCCGGGCTTGGGTCGACCAACTTGGCCCGAAAAAGCCCGCAATAATATGGGCCGAGCTCGTGGCCCGAAATTTGGCCCGGCCTGGCCCGCTTTTTAAAAAAGATGCAATTTTTTTAAGATTTTATAAACCTAAGTTATGTAAACTAGTGTAAATGATGTCGGATTATGATGAATTTTGTAATTAAAGTACTCAATTTAGCAAAATTAGGCTAAATATAGTAAATAAAGCATATTAAAATAATTAAAATATTACTATTAATAAAATAAAATATTGTAAATTATGAAAATAACATCAAAAAACTCTTTAAAAATGTATAATAATTTATTATTAAACTAAATATGCAAGTACGAGATAATATTAATGTGTAAAGTGATAAAAAACGTAATAATTAAGTAATATAATGTATAATTTTTTTAAAAAACCCGAAAGGGCCGGGCTTGGACCGACCAACTAGGCCCGGAAGAAAAGACCGGCCCGGCCCACACACCGGACCTATTTTTTCACCCCAAGTCCGGCCCGAACCCGGCCCTTGATCACCTCTACTTTTGGGCATTACTTGTCCCAAATTCCCACTCCACCAAATCACTAATATACCAGCTTAAACTTTAGTACTAATCTCGGTTTTTCATTCTTCTCTTTCTCATAAAATCTTCACCGTCACGCTTCATCAAAACCGATTCACCGCCGGCGAACATTTCATTTTTTTTTTAATAGAATATCAAATTCCTCCCCAATTCAGAAAAAAAAAAAAACCCAAAATATTCTGAAAAAAAAAGAAGCCATAAATGTGGTGGAGATCTGCTTCATTCATCCTCGATAAACAACAGCAAGAGAAGCTCGAACGCCAACAACACCAATACGACGACGTTTTATACCCGCCGCCACCTCCGACTACAATGACCGAAATATCCTCCCAAAACCCTAACATTTCCGCCTACTACCAGACACGCGCGGCGCACCACGCCGTCGTCACCAGCGACTGGCTCGCCCAAGCGCAGGCCGCCGTTGGTGGTTCCGGCGAGACTACGCCGCCGCAAGACGACGGCGGAAAGGAGGGGCAAGGTGTTGTCGCTGAGTTTAATAGCTGGCGGAAACAGCCTGACTTGGCGGAAGCTGTGGCGGCGATACGAGCGTTGGCGTCGGTGATTAGGTCTAGTAACGCTACTACTATGATGGAGCTTGAAATTGAACTCAAGAAATCTGCCGATTCTCTTAAGGTTTAATTTCAATTAATTTTACCTCTTTTTTTTTTTTTTTGTTAATTTGTATTCGTTGAATTTAATTTGATTGAAATTGAATTAATTTGTGGTGAAATTGATCGTCTTAAGCGATAAATTGGCGTATGGTAGTAATTTTTTTGAGTAGAAATGGTAAATTCTGTGCTCCATGGAGTGGTAGGAAGAATTACAAGGCGGTTTTTCGTGGTTTAGAAGGCGAAACATTCCGAATGAGGAAGATTGTTGTATAAGTTGAAATGTGGTTTTATTAGGAGGTTGAACAACAAAGATATCGTTTTTATTATCTTGTGGGGCTGTGGGGAGGGATGTTAAGGTGTGAGATGGTACGAGTGGTGGAGACGTGGATCGTTATGTTTGATTAAGCCATGGACTATAAAATTGGTTCGAGTTGAGTTGGTGTCAAGTTTAAATTTCATGTGCTTTAAATGTGGGTATTCTCAGGGATTTGATGCGCTCATCATGAATGGACCTATCCTTCAGTTGGAAATATGTCCCAATTCTGGTTCATGATAGGCACTCTCAAAGCTACATTTTCCGTAAGATAGATGTTCCATGGGAGTAGTTTTAGCAACAAATTTGGGTTTATATGAAAAGACTTGTATGAGCTTGGAGAAGGTACTTGTAGGGATGACTGTGTGTGGCCCTGCTCTTTAGTCGAATTCCCTGATATCGTATACGTAGGTATGAGGACAAGTTAAGAAGGCAAATGTGTGCAAGCTCACTTTTTGGTGTTACTGCTGTCAGTGAACTCTTCTTCTTCTTCTTCTTCTTCTTCTTCTTCTTCTTCTTCTTCTTTGTTTTTTCTTTTTTTTTTTTTTTTTGCGTTGGGGTGGGGAGGAGGGGGATTAGGACTTCAGTTTATGTTTGTGGACTATGGTTTATTTAGCTTCCTTGTGAGTTAGACCAACTTGTGCAGTTCAATTGCCGGTGTACCATATCATTGAAAGGCCTAGTCTTTGTTTTAATTGGCCAAAATCTGTTTCCACTATCTCAATCTCAGGCTATGGTGATAGGTTTTGACCTAATGGTGACCGTTCTTGGCCTATTGGTGACCCGTTGCACATGAAAATTGTGTGCATGGACGCATGGTTGGTCCCAGAACTTCCTCCATATTATATTTTTACATTAGCATTAACTTTATTTGAGCTTTCCTGGAAGAGGTTTATTAGTGCACGAGTCTCAGAGAGGAGACTCCTTTTGTCGTAGGAGAAGGGTGTATTGTTGATGTTTGTTTGGGTGAAAGAGTTTTTAGACTGTTTACATTAAAACCGTGCTGAATATTTTTGTCTACTGCTGGTTATTGCTTTCTTAAGTCTCTGATAAGAAAGAATTTAAAAAATTTCAGCTTTCATTTGTCTACCTTCTGATATCAAGTCCATTTTCTATATTTCAGTCATGGGATACAACGTCAATTTCATTAACAGCTGCTTGTGATCTGTTCATGCGATATGTAACCAGAACATCAGCCTTAGAGTATGAGGATTTCAATTCTGCTAGGTCTCGTTTGCTTGAGCGTGCTGAGAAGTTTGGGGAGATTTCTTACAAGGTAAGTTGCTTTCTACTACGAGTCTATGCCTGAAAGGATAATTTGAAATCAGGAGATGTAAATTCCAGAAATAATTAAGATTATAATGCAGGCGCGTAGAATCATTGCAATGCTTAGCCAAGACTTCATTTTTGATGGATGCACTATTTTGGTTCATGGTTTTTCTCGAGTTGTTTTGGAGGTGTTAAAGACAGCAGCGCAAAACAGGAAGTCATTTCGAGTTTTCTGCACAGGTTATCATTTCCCTATATTACTCTTCCTTCATGTGCCTCGGGTCTTTGTATATAACACATTTACACTTTAAGCATGTTGCTTGAAAGTTGAAGTGCAGACTGGGGAGATATCACTTGCTAGTTTCTGTGTGAAGCCCGGCCGGCTTAGTCGCTAACTGTAGCTAATGTGAAATCTCTCTCTCTGTTCTCTCTTTTTTTTTTTTTTTTTTTAAAAAAAAAAACAATTAGAGGCATGTGCGGTTAGCTCCTTTTTTGTGTAGTAATAAGGGGCCGTTTGGTTAGAAGGGGGGAAAGGGAAAGAGAATAAGAAAGGGAATAGAGGGGAAAGGAAACAAAACCCCCATATTACCCCCATGTGTTTGGTTGATACAAAGGAATCAAACAAAATTATTCCTCTTCTTCAAGCCACGGACCACCTCCCCCATTTTTTGTCCACTCAAGCTTTCTTTCATCTTTTCCATGTCAATTTTGCCCATCTTCTCTTCGACCACCGCCTTCTACCTTCGTCCACTATTGCCATCGTTCATATTTGACCACTTAGTGGTCGACATTGACCACTAAGCTCACAGATCTGGAGCTTTGGTGGTGAAAATCAACCACTAAATGGTCTAATTTGAGCATCAAGGGAGTACGAAAGTCAATACAAACGCTTGATTAGAAGGTTTGCCTACGATTTTCTATCTCTTCTTTTTTTTGTTCAATTTTCTTTTTCCACTCTTTTTCCACTCTTTTTTTTGTTTTTTCCGTTGATGGCAGGAGGGATGTATTGGTTGAGGCAGGCTTTCCTGGGCTTGTGGTAATGGCTGTATTAAGTAGACTCTAGGCTAGAATTGGTGGTTGTCGACCAGGTGACGATGGGTGGTGATAGGTGACGGTGGGTGGTGATTAATGATGGTGGTTGTCGTAGGTGGTCCTAGTGGTTGTATTTGGTAGTGTAGGTGGTCCTAGTGGTTGTCGTTGGTTGGGTAAGTAGTACTGGTGGTTTAGAGTGAAACCCCCAAAGTGGGTAATCCTCAAAACCCTGGGGTCACTAGGGAATGAAGTTGGGGGAATTGAAACATGGAAATGGGGGTAACGGAATGATTAAAATTGTCAACCAAGCATCTACAAAGGGAATAAGAGGCCTTAGGGGCTGTTTGTTTAGAAGGAATAAAGAAAGGGAAAGGGAGTCAAGGTCCCTGATTCCCTTTAATGATGTTTGGTTCACTTTTTTTTCATTCCCTTTCCCCTTTTTCCCTTATCAAAATACCCAAAACTCCTCTATGGCCATTCCTTCATCCCCCAGGGAATTATTCGATTACCCGTTTTAAGGTTTCAGCAAGTGGACCCCACCATCTCCAAAAACACCATGACCACCACCCATAATCAACTACCATAGTCGGCTACCACCCCAATCCCACAACCTTGCCACCGCTACAACCGTCACGGAATGTACCACCGGCGCACCCATCACCACCGCCTCTCCTCACTTTCCGTCTTCTTCACCATTCTCAGCCAGATCTGCTTTTCTACAGTCGGAGAGGGGATGTTGGTGGGGAAATGGTAATGGGTGGGACACAGAGGCGGTGGTAATGGGACAAATAGGCGGCAAGCAGGCAACACATCTTGGGTGGCGACACGGGATAGCGGGTCGGCAACAATGGAGAGTGATGGCACGTGTAAACCATGGGGGACATGCTTGGTAAAGAGGAAGGAGAAGACACGAGTGAGAAGAATTGTAGGATTGTTTGATTCCTGTCTCTAACCAAACACACTAGGGTAATTTGGAGGTTTTGTTTCCATTCCCCACTTTTCCCTTTGTGTTTCTCTTTCCCTTACCCTTGTATAAACCAAACGCCCCTTAGTTCCCTTTCCCTTTCCTTAAAACCCCCTACCAAACGGCCCCTAAGTGGAATGGACTTGAAAACTTGCTTACATGAGGTCCTGTAAAAGACGCTTGATGGTTATAAGTTGTATTTTTGGAGGAAGAAGTCAGAAGAATTTGGTGCCCTGCATGGTAGCTTTTAACTTTGCAGAATCATAATGGATTATTTCATCCGTGGTCGGTTATGTTTATATAGAATCTGTGATTGGCATCAAGATTCATCTAATGTCTTCCGATGGCACAAGCTGCTTGTGAAGTAGTGTTCCACTCTTTGTCTGGTTGTCATTCTTGCTGATAGTCACCTTTTGTTATCTAATTGCTTTGTTCTCCCATATTCTTAACCTCCTCTGTTTTTTAACATACAGAGGGACGACCAGACAGGACAGGGCTGCGCTTATCAAATGAAATGGCGAAGCTTGATGTTCCTGTAAAACTCCTAATTGACTCAGCAGTTGCATATTCCATGGATGAAGTTGACATGGTTCTTGTTGGGGCAGACGGAGTCGTGGAAAGCGGTGGAATAATTAATATGATGGGGACCTACCAGATTGCATTGGTGGCTCACAGCATGAATAAACCAGTATATGTTGCTGCTGAGAGTTACAAGGTTTGCCGCCCGTACCCATCTCTTATCATCTCTCTACTAACAGTTGCTGTTTTGTTATCCTTAGCTTTGTTTGCTTGTAAACTTTTACTTTGCTTCATTATTATGTTTGATGATTGTGAAGATGTAGATGCGGTCTGAGTTGCTAAATTTTGTAGTATGACATCCTGGAGCAGTTTACATGCAATTCATCGTGCTTTACTATTAACCTTTGCAAAATAAGTTTATTGAATTTTCATTAATCATTCCCGTTGGAGTTCCAAAGTCCTGCAATATATGTTCTGGAAGTTTCCTGCAGGCGTACTCTGAAAAGAAATTAGTATGAAGTTCATTTGTCATGTTTAACTGGCGTTGTTACACTCTTCTGGGTGCCTATTTAAATCGAAATTTGTTTCTCTTTTCATTTGTTGACCGTAATACTGATTTAGCTCTCATGTTGACTCAAAATTTGATATGTGATTGCATCTTGTTCACACACTTCCCATGTTTTTCTATTATAGAAGTTCATTACACTAATCAATAACATTATCCTTCATTTTTGTGTTTGCTCATGCAGTTTGCACGCCTCTATCCTCTAGACCAGAAAGATATGACTCCTGCTTTGCGCCCTATTGATTTTGGTGTGCCCGTTCCATCCAAGGTCGAGATTGAAAAGTCGGCCCGTGACTATACACCTCCACAATACCTCACTCTTCTGTTTACAGATTTAGGTGTTTTAACACCTTCTGTGGTTAGTGATGAGCTCATCCAGCTTTACTTGTAGAGTTATTCTAGTTCAGATCTACAATTTTCCGCAGGCAGAACTCTCCGACATCTTGCTGCCTACTTTTGTTGTTGAGTCAAATGTGCTTTCTTATCCTGTACAAGGTAACCAAGAGTGAATTCGGTAGTATGCTCAAATTTTGGGCAAGTTTTGGATGGAAATATAATGAAAATTTGGAATGTTGTACTGTGTTGTATTGATTACTAGTGCATGCTGCATATATTTCCCATTTCCCAGGCAGAAGTTTTGTTCCAACGATTAACGTGTTAGTACCGTTTGATCGGACATCTTTGCTGTTTTTGTACCCATTCCCGACCGTAGTTGCGTTCTTGACAGTGCTGTTTAAGGTTTGATTGTTATTAGACCCAACCTGCTGATGCTGATCACACTTTAGAACAAAGGAGAGGGCAATATACTCTGAATCGCTGAATGCGCGCAGATATACTGATGTACCGGAAACAGTCTCGGCTTCCTACCAGTTATGTTTTGAATGAGCATGGTGTTCAAAAACTCCACTACCCGTAAGAAACCGCCTTAAAAAATGGGCACCCGAACTACAAGACTTTCGGTTTTACCAGAAACGGGTACCCGAAGGAGATCATTCCAGATTACCAGACGAGACATTTGGGAACATTGGTGAATGTCCTATTATACAAAATCCCTCTTAAATCGATTCAATTAGGATTCTGTATGATCATCTAAGAATTCACTTACTGAAAGAGATTCTGGAGTGAATGGATATCCGTTAACAGACCTAAATTATCGAGTGATGAGTTATTTGGTTTGAGATTTTGAGCTGTGTAACAATAAAGAACACTCCTACATCTTGTAAATACGAACACAAAAACGCACTAGACATCGTATGATCGTACTATAAAGACTCGATATTATCTTGGGATCGGAGTTACATTAGAACTTCAACATCGTATGATCGTACTACTCACGTATTGCACATTTAACCTTGTTTAGGAAAGACAGGCTTGTTCCCGAGTTCTGCAACATCGAAATCGTTGCCAAAGTGAGTCTCTGGAATCCAATACCCAGTTTTAGGATCTCTCATCCAATACACTTTTCTCTTGCTCATTTTCTCAGGTAAGTAGCTTTCACCTCTACTCTCGGCGTTGGCTTCGCCTTTGTCGGTTTTGCGCTGCAACGTAGTTGTCTTACTCTCTACTACTGCAGATGATGAGCATGTACGTCTTCTGCATGCCCTTCAGAAAAACAAAACACATATAATCTCTATATGTTAGATGTACAAACAATTGCTAATACGTGAACAAAAATCAAACAAATTAAACCGTCAACAATTCAAGTGAACGGAGAGAGTAAGTTTTACTTCTCGATACACAATTACTTAATGCTCTAAGGGATTGATATATGTACTCACCTTGTCAACAAGAAGTTTCTCACAACAGAAATTCTGGACCACATAGTGAAATGAAGAGGTGGTAGAATTAAGTTAATAGAACTACGCCAAATGGTTTAGAAAAATGGGCGATTGCACTTACGAAGTACAAGGCTTGCGACAAGACCTTTATATAGCAATCGAAATGGGAGATAATTAGAGACGTACTAGCTAGCAACATACTTAGAACTTTAATTCATGTATGTTTTTTTCTTTTCTAAAGAGATCGAGTCACCATGACAATTTTGATATAGACGTGCATTTTTCATAGGAGTACATTGTTAGGAATTACAATAACACAAATTACGAATTAGTGAATTACTGAGGACTATAATTAATTGATACTATACTAATTACAATTAGGGACGAGGGAGCAGCCTAAATACAAATTAAGTATATATCATCAATTCATCAACCTTGTTACATTTTCTTGCGAGGGAGTACCTGTATCTAGGCTTACATTGTTGAAATTGAAAATTGGTAAAAACGGTAATTAGCTATTTGTAGCAGTAAATGTGCAACTTTTTTTTATTTCGCCCGTTCGGTATCACTACCGTTTTCAGTTTTTGGTTTTTTTTGCGTAAATTTTTTAGCTAAATAAGTTACTCCCTCCGTTTTTTTAGGTTCTTTACGTTTCATTTGAATTCCTCACATATTTGAACGAAACGTAAAGAACCTAAAAAAACGGAGGAAGTACAAGGTTAACTTTGAATTGTTTGGTTATATAATAGATATATTGAAAACTGAAAACCACTTTTTCTGGTTTTCAAAAACAGTACTTTGGTTTTTTTAAAAAAAAAAAAAACAGAAAACAGAAAACGATGCCAAACAGGCTCGTTAATATTCAGTTTTGAGGTACTTTATTATATCTCTTCTTTACTTTGCATGCTTTGTTTGCCATGCAACCCGTTCTGATCAATCATCAATGCCAAATATAACCAATCAATCTTAGTATACAAATTGTATAAAGCCACGATTTATTTACGTAAGAATGTATACGAGTGATTAGGAATAATGATAGAAGCATAATATGCAAGATATTCTAGGATATTCTATTATGTATCCTTTCACAATTCCTAATTAAGGATTTCTATCTCTCTTGTAACTTATGTAAGTTAACCACCCCATTTTCCTAAGCTTTGATAGATTGATAGTCTAGTTAATTGTGAATTACACGCATATTGCTTCATTCCTTGAACGGTAATTTCGTTGTATGTTTTAATCAATGGACATTTACTCAAGTCAAGTTGCTATTTTGCCCCGTTTAATTGCCTATTAACATTCATGTAGTTTTTCTCATTTACTATAAGCCGTCCTGCATAACTCGACAATTAATTCCAATTTAACCGTTTTATCGAGGATATCTTGGACTACTGATTAAGGTGGAGGTACTTGATATAATAGGTTTCAAATACTGAATTTTTTTTCGAAATAGGGCTCAAAAAATAAATATTAAACAAAATGGGTTGGATTGAAAAATGTTCAATCTTATGGGGTGCACGTCACCCCATTTCAGGTCCGGGACAAAATCGCCAGTGCCACTGGCGGTTTTAAGTGAAGAGAAATCGCCACCCTCCATGGCGGTTTCTTCACAAAAATGAGTATACAAATCGAATGGGTGATATTTTGGCCGAGGGTGAAACCGCCATGGAGGGTGGCGGTTTCACTTAAGTGAAACCGCCACCCCCCATGGAGGTTTCACCCATATTTTGGCCGAGCGTGAAACCTCCATGGGGGGTGGCGGTTTCACTTAAGTGAAACCGCCACCCCCCATGGCGGTTTCACCCTTGGCCAAAATATCACCCCGATATAACGTCAATCCAAAAAAAAAAAAAAAAAAAAATATTGAAACCGCCACCCCCCATGGCGGTTTCACCCTTGGCCAAAGTATCACTTACAACCTCATAGCTACTGTTCAAGACACTTAAAACCGCCAGGGGCACTGGCGGTTTTGTCCCGAACTTGAAATGGGGTGACGTGCACCCCATAAGATTGAACATTTTTCAATCCAACCCATTTTGTTCAATATTTGTTTTTTGAGCCCTATTTCGAAAAAAAATTCTCAAATACTACCTAATCACTAGGGATCAGATACCCTCTGATGTTCCTCCTGTCCTTCGCTCGTCGAATGTCGACCTCCCTCGTCGGAATTGAACGGGTGAGCTCATGTTTACTCTTTCAAAGTGGTCAGGCCCTCATACCAAGTGAAAATATAAGTAACTAGTTTGATGGCCAGTGTAACGCGCGGGCTACTCAAATTTAAATTTTAAAATTATGTAAACGGATTTTTTTATCTAAAACCTAAAATCTCATTTTAAACACCCGTGTTATATTTGTAATGTAGTTCGATGGAAACTCACCTTTAAAAACCTAAAGTCATGTTTCGAACACCCGTGTGATATTTGTAATGTAATTAGATGGAAACGCATCTTTAAAAACCTAAAATCTCATTTCGAACACCCGTGTGATATTGGTAATTTAATTAGAGGAAAAGTCACATTTCAAAAACCAAATTCCCATTTTGAAACACCCGTGGGATATTTGATCAAATTGCTATAAATCAAGTAATTACTATATTACATAACTATTTTCCATAAATCAAGTAATAATGTTATATTAGAATAATATTACCATGATGTTGAAACACCCGTGTGATATTTGATCAAATTGCCATAAATCAATCAATTAATATATTACATAACTATTTTTCATAAATCAAATAATAATGTTATTTTATTAGAATAATATTATCTTGTACTTACCATATCCTATTTTGGATAAACGATATTTACAATATAACAATATTATTATATGCCACGTGTAACAACCCTAAATTTTGACCAACTATAAATAGAAATAAATTTAGAATTGTCACGCCGCAATTGACTACCAAGTCAATTGCTAGGCTAGAAATTCAGCTACAATTAACCAACGAAAAATAAAACAGCGGAAGTCTTTACATGTCGAGCTATAGTTCTCAAAACGAAATCCAAATTACATATTTAAAACGAAATGAAGTCTGAGATAAAACAAAGTCTTTCGAAAACCCCAACATGATCAGCTTCGCAAGCATGCAGCCATACCATCAAGACCTGTCAACTATGCCATCGAAGATTGACATAGGCCCCAGAACACGGTAGGGACGAACCAGGAAACAGAACGTCAGCACAGGATGAGTAAGAAATAACAAGTATAAAGAACAAATAAGATACGCGCCTTGAGGCGCGTAGCTCACAAGAACGAGTTGACGTTATATCATAGGATTAACAATAGCAACAGAGTGCATTATCAAAAGAGCATCGTCGCTCAATATATATACATATTGTTTAATTATTCGGCCAGGATTCTACCCCATAGCCCCACTTAACGAACTTTGTTCGAGCTAGAGTTGTAATTATCGCCCTAATAATCCCGAGTGTGCACACCCCTCACAAGACAGGCCGGTAGGACGAGCTCCCATCTAGGAGGAAGACTATTAGGAAGTCGGCAGCTAACCCGACCCTACGTACCTTGATCAGAGGTATATCAAACGATGATCGGCCGAGCCGAATCCATCGTACTCTAGGTGGAGTCATTTATTTTCTTTCATCCGTTTTATATACGTTATTCAAAGATGCATTATTCGACGATACAAATTATAATGATCATAATCGATAGATATTTGAAGCGAAACAAAAACACAAGCAACAAGCAAACACACCACTCGACCGAGTGGCCGAGTAGTGGTCTCGGCTAGAGGCCGAAGGGACGAGGAAGGCAAGAGGCCGAAGGGCCGTGGGGAGTATGGTGGTCGAAAGACCGCAAACAAACATTGATAAGATGGAAGGAAAATATGCTCAATGATATAATTAGGCACAAGCGAAACGGGTAACAAGAATGAATGTGTAAAGCAAGAACATGCGATGATCAAGCAAAGTGTATCAAACAAGATAATGGTTAGTGAGAGGTTTGTGATCAACGTTCTTACCTTACTAGCGAAATCACAAGATCAACTCAAGCCCTAGAACGGTACTTCCTCGAACACACAACCTAGAATCAATCAACAATACACTAATCACTAATCATCACCCTACTAGTGCATCCAAGACATTCTAACTTTGGATTTCAACATTCAAACGACCTCTAAACAACACCAAATTCGCACAACACCCTCCCAAGTATACTAACAACACAATTCCATTATTAAATCATCAAATCAACCATATTAACACTCAAATTAGGGCAAGATCAGATCTGGACAGAATATGTTTTTCATCATTAGAACACCATAATTCATCCCCAAATTAAAACCATGAATTATTTAAACCATGATAACCAATTCCTCCAAATACTACACAATTCCAATCATAAAATCATCATTAAATCATATGAACCCTAATTTCAAAAGCCCTAAATTAGCATTCAATTATTCATGCATCAAAACCATAATTAAGCATGATTATAATCTAAACAAACAACACCCAATACTACAATCATGTTTTAACTTTAATTAACATGATAGATTAGAAGCCCTAATCTGAAAATTATGAGAGAAAGGGGGTTAAACTTACAACTCTTGGTGTAAAACCCAAGAGAGAGGGCAAAGGGGGTCGGCGGTGGTGCACGGCGGCGGCTGCGGTGGTCGGCGGCGGTTCTCGGGGCCGCTCTTCTCCTTCTTCTCTTCTCTCTCTTTCTCGGCTCTCCTCTCTTCCTCTTGCTCTTTTTTTTTTTTTTTTCTTTTTGCTGCTGCTGCCGTGAGGAATGAGGGGAGGGTTTTGGGGTTTTTATTTTATTTTTTGTAGAAAGTAGGAAGGGTTTAGTAAGGGTATTTTGGTAATTTCGCCAAACAGTTGCCCAATTAGGAAAACGTCTCTAACCGGAAGGTATAACCTAATTCCCAAAATAGATTTTCACGCCCTTAAAACAAGATTCTCCCAATACTTCGTATAATTCAAGTAACCCAAAAATATGGGGTGTTACACCACGTGTCAGGAATTGAGCGGGTTCAGGATTACATATATATATTAGATAGAGTTAGATTAAAGTAAGTTTGATGTTTTAAATTACATTTTAGAACTGAGATTATTATACTCCGTATTCTAATATAAGAGTAACACAAAATAAATATAAGAGGGATGACGAGACCAAATGAAAATTCCAATTTTGGCTTGGCTTTGATTACCTCGGGCTCAGATTATATTACTTAAATCTTATACTCATCCTATTAAACCACAATCAGGCCTAGCCCACACCCGTTGGAGGCCGAGAGAGATCCCGATTCATAAACCTGATAAGATTTTATCTTAAAATCAATTGGTCAATGAGAAGTAACTCTGTGGTTTATATACGACTCAATTTTTTTTTTCCAATGTGGAACACTCACAAGTTGAACTCACTTTAACACTCCCCCTAATGTGTGAGTTTCGTTCTACTAGCGGACTGAAAACCAGGGTTCTCCTAGCTCTTTTCGGTTGCATAAACTTGGTTCATCCGCATACGGGTTCGGTTTAATTCCTTGAGTCTTATGTCTTTAACCATGGGTTCAGATACCGTGTTAAACCACAATCGAGAATGCGCCATACTCGTAGGAGGAGGGAGAGTTTGTTTCATAAACCCATGAAAACTCATCCGATCCTAAAATCAATTGACAATAGGAGGAGTAACTCCTTGATTTATATACGACTCAACTTTCTCCTCTTTTAAAAAAATATGAGATACTCACAAGTAGATCTCACTTTAACACAACCAATTACCTCGAGAATACAAAGCAATCTTGAGTTCTTGACCAATGGTTAGTTTACAAGTTTGAATTTTGTACCCCATTTTAATAACTTTGCATTTGTTTTATGATTAAAAACTTAATGGTATTAGGCCTTGTACGATTCAACTTATTAAATAGTATTTTTAAATCAGATTAGATTTATTCAAATCAAATCAAATCAGATTAACTTCATTCAAATCAAATCAGAATTAATTATCCAAATATCAAACAATGAATGTAGCCTACTTCTAGTTATTAATTCGTTTAAATGCAGTTAATTTATCAATATATTTAGTTCAGATCAAATCAAATCAAATTTATTCAAATTAAATCAAATCAGATCAACTTTATTCAAATCAAATTAAATCAAATCAGAAAAATGCAGTCCAATCGCACATGGCTTTAATCCTAGTACAATCTTAAGATAATCACAAAGTACTGCCCCTAGACTAATTGAAAACCTGAAAGTAGTGCCATCATCTTCATGAGTCATGAGTCTCATGACTCATCCTCTGAGAAAAAGTTTTGTTTATGGCCCATGGGTTTGTTACTTTCTGATGTGATTTGTCCCCTAGTTTCAAAATAAACGCGTCATTAATAAAAGATATGATTAATTAGTAAGCGGTTTAATTTCTTATAAAGAGATCTTAAGCACAGAGTTTGAGCCTTATTCCACGTAAAAATTACCTTAGGAGACTCACTCACCACTTACGTGTGCGAATGAGTCGGATTCAGGATATTAAATGTAGTAGGAATGAAACTTCAGTCCGACGCTATTAAAATACACACGGTAAAAATAACGTGGAATTACAACACGTGGGTCGGCATCAAACAAAGTGAAGCAGTAAAACTAATAATTGGAGTAAACATCCAATAGCAGTTGATTTGTGTGCTCTACATATTCGCATCACTCGCTTTCACTTCTCCAATCTTTCTCCTCTCTCTCTCTCTCTCTTTGCAACTTTTGTACACTACCAAAACAAAGTTGTAGTGTACAAGCTTTCATTTCAAAACTAAAAGTTGTAAATTTGTGCAAATTTTGAGCAAATTTACACACACCCAAAAAATATTATAAAGAAGAGATGGTGTTATTAGTTGAAAGAAGAATGAAGAGAGGAATATTTTTATCAACAGGGCATGATTATGCAGGATTAAGGATTGTGCAGCAAATTTATGAGGGTGAGTCCAATAATATTGTGGTGAAAAATGGGTTAAGATCATTAACAAGAACACCCATGATTTCGTCGTCGTCGTCGGTGATTAAGAGCAATTTAATTAGTGATGCTACAAGTAATAATGTTGATGGAGATTATTTCTTCCTCAAATCATGTCAATTGTGCAAGAATCATCTTCGCCCCGACAAAGATGTTTATATGTATAGGTATGTAAATATGTAATGTACTTGTTACGTGTCCTTCTTTGTCAATATAGTTGTGAAAATATCGGAAATGTTACGAAAATATCTGTAATCGTACGTATGAACCAACTCATTTTTATTTTGAAACGCTTTCTATATACGAAAAGCGAGTAAAATTGCGTACATCTGACTTACTTAACTCGACCGTGATATGCAGGGGTGACCAAGGATTTTGTAGCATAGAGTGTCGAAACAGGCAGATAATGCTGGACGAGACGAAAGAGATGAAAGCAAGAATTTCAAACAGGGTTGCAATTTCTCCTTTGGATTGTCGTGGGTGTGAAACTTGTAAACTCTTAGAAGAGCTTAGACAACGGCCACACCACCGTACCAAACAGCCACCACAACCCATACTCTCCATCTCATGACGCAATCGAAATTCGATCGTATGCATATATATATATATTTTAAGATTTTACCGGTTGAGTTAACTAACATTTGAATCCGCGATGTTACTTAAATCACACGTGTTTTTGTAAACCCATACAGATACAATATTTTAGCTTGCTGGTTAATTAGCTAGTTGAATGTTTGACAACTAAACAAAGCATATACTCCCAAAGGATCTAAATGCCAGGGTGTTGATGCCATGCTTGATCTTGTAGAAATAATTATGGCTATAATGTATTGAAAATTCAGTTTTGTATGTTAGAGGGATATGCTTTTTTTTATTAGAAAGATGCAATCAGCATATTATCAAACAACATGGCAGTGAAAATATTTGTATTCCGAGAATTTGTACGATGAATATTTTGTATGAAAAGCAAATTTCTGACGTCAACAAAAATAAAATTACTGTCACTGACGAATAACAATACAAATTAGGATTTTTCTAACGCGTGTCTATAAATAAGACACATAATAAAACTCTATTTTCTTCATTTATTCATTTATTCGTTCATGTCAAATAACGATGCGAAACTAAAATCTAAGTTATTTGAAACGGAGTAGTTAAGATTCAAGCAATAATTTTATGCCTAAACATTCCCATT
Source organism: Spergularia marina (assembly GCA_963680865.1). Lineage (NCBI taxonomy): Eukaryota > Viridiplantae > Streptophyta > Magnoliopsida > Caryophyllales > Caryophyllaceae > Spergularia > Spergularia marina. Next base: position 6,685,549 of record OY804544.1, on the reverse strand, counting down.
CGCGAAATTGACCTCAAAGAGTAGATAATGCAACCGTCTTGTCATAAAAAGGACAGCTCGATGTACATTGACGTCCCCGCCAAGTGAGAGTCCGGGGAAGGGTCCAACCACAACAAAAAAAAAAAACAGAGTAGGCCACATCCAAACGTTTGTGCTCTCATAAAATATAGAGGGGAATAAGACATTGGATGATATTCGATATATTGATGTGTGTATGACTTGAGGTGAATCCCCTATTTATACAAATAGATGACTTGGACGTTAAGACGTCAGATTAACCCTAGATCTATAACATGATTATACTCTTACCATAACTAACATATTCTAAACACTGACATTCCTAATACACTATATTCTCCTAATCTTTGGTATATTCCAACACTCCCCCGCAATCGGAACGGTAGTAACACGGACGATTCGATTGGACTGGATAATAGCAACGCCTTGAATAATGACGTCGTCGAAAGAAGAAAAACAACCGAGCAAGCACGAAGTCATCGATAAGAAAAACGCCTAATACTGTTGATAGGCTGAAATCCAGGACTGCCTACTGCAATTTCGCTAGTTAGGGGTCGGTGACAAAAACGAATGACTCGGCTGGAAGACGGCCACATAGTTGAAAACGTGTTAATTGCTCCACGTGATGACGACGGACGACGAAAAAGGTGAATGACGACTATTATATTGCACTGATCCTGGCATAACATGACCGTGACGATAAGCCGGTGATGCACCACAAATCAAGAACAAAAGAAGAAGTCAATAAGATGGCGTGCAAGGAAACTAGCAGGGTGTGACTAGGAAATTATATCGGCTTTTTGACAACTTCGCCGACGATATACGAAGATGAAACTGACTTTACATGATTGTGTTGGTAATTAACGACATGATGATGAATGCCATCAAGAGAAGATTGACGACAATAATTTATTGAAAATACTTGTGTTTGGGGTTATGGTAGTGCAAGACCACGGCAAAAAAAAGATGATTTTTTTTTGAATGAAATTGACGACAAACGGAAGAATTGATGATTATCGACTAGATATCCCGCCGGTGGGCTAGATTAGATCACCCACCGGCGGAGCGGAAGCGAAATTTGAAGAGTTCTCAGGAAAGAGACTCTGATACCATGATAAAATATAGAGGGGAATAAGACATTGGATGATATTCGATATATTGATGTGTGTATGACTTGGGGTGAATCCCCTATTTATACAAATAGATGACTTGGACGTTAAGACGTCAGATTAACCCTACATCTATAACACGATTATACTGTTACCATAACTAACATATTATAAATTCTGTTTTTCCAATCCATATTAATTGGTTATACAATTTATTTCATTTCTTAACAGGACTTGAATATGAGTATGATATCGTGGGAAAGAATTATCATTAGGTATCAAGAAGAATGGGTGACATGCATGCTCCATATCGATATTGTACCTGCAAAATAATTATATTAGCCCTACTATGGACAACGATGAGTTTCGTTCATAGGGCATAAGTCACGTCCTCTTCTAATTCTAGTTCACTCTTTGTTATTTATTTTTTTATTTTTTTATTTTTTATTTTTTCTTTTTTTTTTTATTTTTTTTTTTTGTAAGGGATTTGGTTCTTTTATTCATCCACTAAACAGGGAAAATAGAAGACCAAGACTTACAAAAGGAACCTCCACTTCATCTAATCTAACAGATGATCTGCCATTTCTTCTAACTTACAATTTCTCACCCAATAGTACAATCTAGCACTTACAATAAACTTGATTTGCCTAAGAATCCAATCAGTTGTATGTTCTTGTTCACCAAAGATCCTACTGTTTCTCTCCTTCCACAACGCATAAGTGGTGGCAGTCAGACTACATATAGCCCATTTATGCTTCCAGTCTAGGTAGCACGGACACACCTGTCCAGTGCCGTGTCGGACACAGACACGGATCGGACGCAGTACGACACGTGTCCGACACGCCCAAAAACTGCGTCCGTTTTATTATTTAATTTTAGGAAACGGACACGGTTTTTTTTAATTAGACACGAACCGGACACCGACCAGACACAGACCAGACACCTGACACGACACAAAATTACGTCGTTTTGACAATTTTTTTTTTTTTTAAAAACTTATTTTTTTATCTCCTATTTTAAATACACTAACCAGTAGCTCAACTATAACTCTTATTTCTCTATTTCCTTCTGTTTCCCATCTTCCTGCTCCGAACGACTCTTCCACATTCGACTGACGCCGCCTTAGACGACCTCCTCTAACCAACGTCCGATAGAGACCCCACCGTTACCGCTCCACCTACACCCGGCCGCACCAACCCCACCTCTACCTATTCATGCACAGTTCGCTTATTTGAAAAAATATGCATTAAAAATACTTATTATTTTTGGTTTTTTGCCGTGTCCGTGTCCGCTAAATTTCAAAGTGTCGTGTCACGTATCCGTATCGGTGTCCGTGTCCGTGTTCGTATCCGAGTACGTATCGATGCTACCTAGCTTCCAGTGCCTCCTATTTTGTTTCCTCTTCAACCAGTGACTAGCTCCCCATAGATCATCGCAGTTATGGTTCATTTTCGTCCATTGCATAACATCTTGCCAAACTTCTCTAGAAAAGCTGCATCTAAAGAACAAATGCCTGTGAGTTTCAACTGCATTTTTGCAAAGGCTGCACCTATTAACCAGAATAAAACCTCTCCTAGCCATATTATTTGTGGCTAGTTTTTTCTGCAGGGCTAAGGCAGTAATATAGCTGTGCTTGGGCAGATTAACACTCCTCCAGATAATGCTATGCCACGGGACCTCAGCATCCTTCAGTCGATTTTTTTTTTTTTTTTTTTCTAATTATTGCCGTAGTTACTGTTTTTATTTGGCAATTCAATGTCATTTTCAATGTGTTCGTATACACAACCTAGTTACCAGATTTCAAAAATGTTTTCAGCCTTTATGGGACTAATAATAATTTCTTATATATTATAATAAGCATTACTAGTAAGAGTTGTTACCTGCAATTTATGTGTGTAATTTTGAACATTTGGTTTATTGGACTCAGAGAGTTTCATCAGAATTCGTAGCTTTTTTTTTTTTTTTTTTTCTTTTTGTCTGAACTCTTGATTTGTCGGCCGGTCTAGTTTGAGCTTTCAAGCTAAGGCACCTTTTTCGTTGTTAGTAGATACATTATATCTTTATGTGTGACCTCTTATCCCTAGTAATCTCCATTTTGACTACCGTTTTCTATATGTAGGGACGGATATATAAGATTTAAAAGTCTGCATAACAATTTATCACTATTATATAATTTGAAACAATTATTCACTTCTATGTATTTTTTGGCTAATGTAGTGTTAGACAATGAAATTATAAAATTATAATTATAAGCAAAACAAATGAATGAAGTTTTTAATATCTTTTGTTGAGAGAGCGATCACACTCCGACCCTAACCCTCTTTTTAACCAAGATACCGCCTAAGTCAGGACCAGAAATTTCCCAAAACTACCGAGAATTTGTACAAGAGATTTTTATTTTATTTTATTATAATTCTAAATTTAAATATTGCGCATGGGCTACAAGCTCATGAAAGTGAAATAAAGCTCTATAATTCATCACTCTTGTCTCATACTAGTATAGTCTCACTATCTCTCACGTGATACATGAGCTCATAAGTTTTTCAAAAGATATTGATGATGTGATTCATGTACTCTAATGGAGTTTAATTAGCTGTTTACTGCTACTACATAGAAATATATACTCCCTCTGATTCAAATTCATTTTTCTTTTTCATTTTGCAGTTTTGAGTTGCCATGTTAGGGATTGCTGTCCCGGTAGACTAAATAAGAGACATGTTTGCCTTAAACTCAAGTGGAGTTGGTACAATGCAATGCATAAATTATTTATTAATTTTTGCAACAAGTGAACGATTCGTTTGGTCTAAAAATAGCTCCCAACATGACACCTCAAAACTGCAAACAAAAAGAGAAAAATCTCTTTGGGTAGGAGTGAGTATAGAATAGTGAAACCATAGCAATTTGGAAAACAATATATATTAGAATAGTTAGCTAGAATGTAAAAAGCGATATAATGAAAGAACAGGGCCGTCCGGAAAATTTTGGGGGCCCTAAGCAAATTCTAAAATGGGACCCTAAACTCTTGAGGGTTCACCCTCGGGAGTTTGTAGTATGATTATTGTTCGTGTTGCATCGTTTATATATATGTTTAATCTACTTATATTTGTTAAAGATATCGAAATAGTCGAAAAAAGAGAAGAAATAGTGAGAGGTTATCGAGCTATCAATTTTTTATCATGCATAACTCATACAATTAACTCCGATTTCGTAATTGATAATGTCGTTAATTTCGTCTTCTTTCTCATCTGGGTGACGTTGTCACATTGTCTTTTGTCTGTGATTTTTGTTCATCCTACTTCAAGAATGAATGTTTGCTCCGATAGGTAGTTATTGACCCAACTAGTTACAAATATCACGATCCTATATATGATAGTGCGTTTAGCCATTTTTTGTTCAACCACAAATATTTCAATTCAGATGGAGCAATTATAAATTTCTCAAAACTCAATGTAATTGAAATGACTATAGCCGAATTGTTCTTATTCAATTTTAATTTTAATATAAAACAATTCATAATTTTCCCGTTTTCAATAAAAAAAAAAACGAGACAAAGAGATCGAACAAGATGACAATAACGACAATCCTTCTAATTTCGATATATCAGATTGCATGAGATACCTATTTATAGAAAGTGTACTAGTAGTAGTAGTACACTCTAAAACAAACACACACAAACACAACATGAAATGCACAACAAGGATTCGAGGGAGCAAAACTCCTCCTGTCATCTTGTCTTCTCTCCTCTCTCTTCTCCCCTCCCCTCCTTTATTCCCTTTTCATTAAGTCGTCAGTGTTACTCTACACACACGAGAATCAAACGAATGAAATCACAAGTTATTACTCCACTACACACTTACACCCAAATCGAAAAACCGGATCTATTCTAATTGGTCACAACACAAAAATCACCAAATCAAATAAAAATCAAATCAAAAATTCCAAAAACCCACACACACACTCTTAATTCTTAAACAAAAAAAAAAAAAAAAAAAAAGTAAAAAAAAAATTAGTAAAAAGAATGTTGTTGTTGTTGTTATTGTTGTTGCTCTTGATTTCTCTATTCTTTCTAATTCTAATCTCATCAATTCTTTCCCACATCAAAAGTAGGTTTTTCGTACTTCTCTCATCATCGGCTTCGCCTAATAATTTTATTATTTCAATATCATCTTCTTCTCTTTATTTTCCCCCAATTTTTCCCTTCTCAAAAATCCCTAATTTTGCTGCTGCTGCTGCTTCCCCCTTTTTTTCCCCTTCGATTTGTAAACACCCTTTTGATTTTCTCTCTCCTTGTTCTTCTTACTTGTTTTTACTCCACTTCTTCACCGTTGCCGGCTGAAAAACCCTAATTTTACCCCCAATTTTAGTTGGTTTTCCAGCTCTGTGATTTGGGTCGAATTTGATCGATTATTTTTTGTGGGTGTTGTTTGATTTTGGATTATTTTTGATTTGGAGAAAAGGGTTTGGATCAAGTTTGAATCTTGGGTGTGTTTGGGAAGCTGGGTTGATGTTTGGGGGCGTTTCGAAACGAGTTCAATGAGCGAAACGCCGGCGTTTTTTTATTTGTTTTTAATGGTGTGTTTTTGAAGTTTTGTTGATTTCGTTGGTTACAGAGAAGAGGGGCAAGTTCAGTTTTTGGGAGCGTATTTTGTGGATTATATGAGATGATGTTGCATAGTAATGGTAGTAATAATGGCGGGAAGCAGAGTTGTAGCCTGCTTGCGGTTGTGTGTGGAGATAAGAAGCTCCGGGAAGCCGAAACCGGGGAGCGTAAGCGGTACCCTTTTCCGGAGCTGGCGTCTTGTAACCGTTTAGAGGTAAAAGATTGGGTCTTGTATCATGTTGGGGAGCTTGTTTGTTTCTTCTTGTGGAGTAGTGTTGATGATAGAGTTGGTGGTTGTTTGGTTTGTTTTGCAGGTGAAGACACTGAGTAATCCGAGTGTAGATGAGTTTCGGAGGACGCTCGAATCGTTGCGGCCGGATGTGGTGTATTTGAAAGGGGAGCTGCTGCCTGATGATGAAATTGGAGGGTTAGTGTGGGATGGCGTTGATCTCTCCAATGCTGACACGGTGTCTGAGCTATTTGGTCAGGTTTTGCCTTCCACGGTATGTGAGTTTTGATGTACTATGTCGTCTGTTTATGCCATGTTGATGTTACTAAATTGCATGTATTTTGGTAAGGATGTCAAGGATGAGAGATTGGGGATATTTTGAGTTATGATATAGTGTATATGCGCTGTTTAGTTTTCGGAACTGATATTTTTGTAAAAGAGGTGTAATGTCTAAGCTTCTGAGCTGTATACGCAGTTCAGTCGGGAATTTTGGAGTATTTGGGGGGGGGGGGTCTAACTATCTAAGGTGTAATACCATTTCTTTTGCTTTAGGCGAATGTAAGAGTTTTGCAGCTAGTATTTGGTGTAGACGTAGTGCTTAGGTGATCGCAGTAGCAAGCCTGTTAAACTAAGGTCCCGTTCTTTTCATGAGAAAGTCTTGGATGAAATTGGTTTGGGTGAGATTGTGTACTTCAATTCTGTTGCATCTGACTGTGAAAGTGCGACTATTATGCTTCAGTGTGTGTGTAAATTTTAGCTACTGAATGAAAGTTCGATGTGGATAATGCCACTTCATAGCATGTTTACTACATATAAAATTAGGTTCATGCAGTGTATTTTACATAGTTTGCGATATTGCTTTTGATTTTGCAGGTCTATTTGGAAATTCCAGATGGTGAATATTTGGCAGATGCCATCCATTCTAAGGTAAGTGAAGTTGAATCCTCGCCATTCCCTTTATATGCCTGAAAAGAAGAAAATAATTTGATGAAAACAAATATGAAAGAAAAGAACAAAAGTTACCCTGTTATTCTGACTTGTTTGACTCTTTTCTGCAGGGGGTTCCATACGTTATTTTGTGGCAGAATGCTGTTTCTTGTTATTCTGCCTCTCATTTCCGGCATGCATTATTTTCTGTTTTACAAAGGTATATATATTTTCACTCGTGTTGGTAGTGTTTGTATGGAGGGTTCTGATGACAGGTGTTACGTTATTAATGCATGCCCAAATGCCGATTGCGTTTTTGATTTGTAGATTCTGTACTCTTTGTGCTTATGATTTTTGGAACGCCCTTTCTTGCAGTTCACCTTGCCATACATGGGATGCCTTTCAATTAGCTCATGCATCCTTCAGATTGTATTGCGTCCGCAACGATTCAGTGTCTATGGACAGCCAGGAGTCTGGTAGTAAGCTCGGGCCATCTCTTATTGGGGAGGCTCCTGTTATTGATGTTGTTTTACCTGAGGCTGATGATGGCGAAGAGGAAGAGAGCTCAGGAACTAATGTATCCGCTGTTAAGATTCATGATGATGATGTGAGCGTAAGATTTCTGATTTGCGGAGTAGCATGCTCATCGGTGAGTGTGAAACATGTTAATTTCTAGTCATTTGATGTACTATTGACAATTTGCTCATAGTCGTATCTTTTTTCCAGGATGCATATTTATTGGGATGCCTGGAGGATGGACTCAATGCCCTTTTGGGTATAGAAGTAAGTCCACGTCATTATCTATTTATTGTCATTTGGCTACTGCAGTGCTCTCTCCAGCATATGAACCTGAAATTTTTGTTTGCTGTTGTTCTACATCTTACTTTCTGTAGGGGTCATAGTCGTCCATGTTACTAGTGTTGATGTACAATTAAGAAAGTCTAGTGGTCCGCTGGCCTAGCTCAAGCCCCAAGGAATAGTGTTTCATGTGATCTTTCTCATTTTTGTGGAAGCTGGACATTAAGATTCAATCTTATTCTTTTGGAGATTGTTCAATAGGGTTGTCGTCCTTCCGCTACATCATGCATTGAGGGAGGTCAATAGAAGGGTTTGGAACCATAACAGCACCCCTATATCCAGCTGAAGATGAATTATAAGTCCATGGCTGGTGTAATTACTGCTATCTCCAGCCACCCCCTTCACCCATCATCCATCTTGTTGACAATCATAATAGTAACTTAGTCTGTATTGAATTACCATATTTTTGACTCTAGATAAAACAATACAAAATAGAATTTAAATAAAATATATCATTGGTTGTTAACATATTAATTTTTGAGGTTGGACAAGATCACATAGTTCTGAATTGTGGGTACCGAACAGGCTGGGTCCTGTTCTATGCAATTGACTTCCTTTCACTACCTTGGTTGGTATAAATTATGAGCCACATTGGCGCCCTCTTAACCATACGCCACAGTTTATCTTGTACTTGCATCTGTATTGCTGAAATGAGTGGACTCCATATCAAGTTTCCATTTTATGTAAATCTGAAAATATCAGTCCAGTGGAGTGACTCATCTGTTCTTGTTGGTTGGTCTAACATTATTTATTGATATTTCGCTTTGTTCCTTTTCATCCTTTCTAACAGATGCGCTCAAGCAAGCTTCAGAGCCGCTTCAGGTATGATATGATTTCATGTATTACTGATTATCGGAAGATGTTTTGAATTTGATTGTGTTGGACTTGGCAATCAATATTTCGGTCTGCGAACTGTGCTGGCCAAAGCTCTATTTTTGAAAATGCTCATTAACTGTTCTGTCACCTGTTCCATCCTGTTCAGGCAGTGTTATTCCGGTGTTTTCTTGTTCTTGTCCCCTTTCCTTCTCTTAGGTTTTCGAGGGGAGGGCAGTTGATGAGACCTGAAAGCTCTTAACTTACCATTTCTTGTCAGTTAATAAACTGGAAGTGTAGCTATACAAGGCTTGTGACATTTTATAGGGATTTGTAGTGGCATTTTATCTCTCAAGGTTTTGATGGGTTGGTTTTGTAATGACGTGCAGTGCTCCTCCACCACCACTACAGGCAGGATCATTCTCACGGGGCGTTGTTACCATGCGATGTGATATATCTACCTGTAGCTCAGCCCACATACCTCTCCTAGTATCTGGCAGTGCGCAGACTTGCTTTGATGATCAGGTGATCATCTTTTAACTTGTTATCTTTCGTTCCTTTTTCTAAATGTGGTCAATTGTTTTGGAGATATGTAGTAATCCAGCGGTTATTTATGTTCAGCAACTTGAAAATCATATAAAGAAGGAGGCCATTGAAAGAAGTCAGCTTGTGCAAGCAATACCGTCTTCTGAAGAAATTAAACTACCTTCTTCGGATCCTCGAACATCTGTCTCAATCGCGTGTGGAGCAACAGTCTTTGAAGTTTGCTTGAAAGCTCCTTTGTGGGCCTTGCAGGTGCTTATTCATCGACTTTTTTTCTGGCATTTGCTTTGCCCCCCCCCTCCCACCTTTATTCCCCCTTGGATCATTACATTGTTGGTCTTGGTTAAATTATCTTCTTCAAAGGCAATTGACAAGGCTTTTTCAACAGTGTTCATGCGTTCTAATATCAAAAATCAAATATTTATATTGGTTTGCATCTCTGTTCTTTGGATGTTTCCTTAGGTGTTGAGGCAGCTGGCACCAGAGGCTTCTTATCGCAGTTTGGTTGCTCTTGGTATTGCAAGCATTCAAGGGTTGGCAGTTGCTTCCTTTGAAAGAGATGACGCTGAGCGTCTTCTGTTTTTCTGTAAAAGATTAGCGAGATATGAGCAACTACCTAACGGCGATGTTGCTGACCCACCCAGTTGGCTGAGACCACCTGCTCCTAGCAGAAAGAGTTCTGAAACAGGTCAAGGATCAAGCCCTTGCTCATATAGTAGAGTCCTGCCTAAAAATGAAGTTGCTGCAAGAACGGGTGACCAAGAGAATAATGAGAGTAGATTTTTAAATGGGGCTTACAATCCCATAGGTCCCATGCAGAAGAAATTAAAAGTAGCTGCCATGAGGCCCATACCTCAAACCAATACCCGGAAAATGATACCCTTTACGGGATTAATACAAGCAGATGGTTATGATGCGGGGCAGGTTAAGCTTAGTTTACCATCTGCTCCGCCTATCAAGCATAATGCGTTGTCATCAAATCCTGCATCTTACAGGAGATCATCAAACGCATTCCAGGCTAAACAGATCATATCATTAAATCCTATACCTCTGAAGAAACATGGTTGTGGTAGAGCTCCTATTCAGTCATGCTCTGAGGTAAGATCTTTGTATTAATGCTATTATGCACTTCAATTTTGATCCTAAACACATGTATAATAATTGTTGTACATAGTTGTAGCATGAAGTTTATGTTTAAGTGAGATAGTGAGACAACTATTCAAGTGTATTTATTCAAGGGTCTTTCTTTGCGGTTCTTTGTGTAGGATGACCGTCTTTAGTACTTCACACTAAACTAAATTTATATATAGGCTAATTTACTCATTCCTTTTTCAGGATGATTTCCTGAAGGATGTGATGCAGTTTCTTATCCTTCGTGGGCACAATCGCCTAATCCCTCAAGGTGGGCTAACTGAGTTCCCTGATGCCATCCTCAATTCTAAGCGGCTTGATCTATACAACCTGTACAGAGAGGTATGTTTGGGTTTTCTTTGGTGCTATTATATTGTAATCAGAGTTTCAGGATGAAGCTAAGTTTTCTCCCTCATACCCTGCAGGTTGTTTCAAGAGGTGGCTTCCATGTTGGCAATGGCATTAACTGGAAAGGACAAGTTTTTTCAAAGATGCGGAATTACACGGCGACCAATAAAATGACTGTAAGCACTTCATTTTGCTTGCCTTGCCTATCCTTGCCTATAACCTTCTAATCTGGACCCCTGGAGAACTATAGACATGGGACTCTTGCATATATTTTATTAGCATTAGCAACATCCTGCTCCTCAAAGCATGCGATGGACCCCCTTTCCTTGGTACATAGTCGTGTGTTAAGTTTGATACAAACTTGTTTTGGTGTACTGTTCTCCTTCCGAGGCTCTTTCATGTGTTTATTCATTTGCTAGTTGCTCTCTCTCACCAATTCTAACTCCCAAGTATTACTCCCTCCATTTTCTCCATTCCTTAAGTTTGCTCTTCAACTTAGTTTAGGTGGGAGGAGAGAGTGTCAATATTACCAGTTTACCACATTGGAGGAGATAAAAACAGAAAAGTGGCCGATTTTGAAGAAAGGTAGACTTTTACATCAGGAAAGCATACAAATAAGGATGCTCTCTAAACGTACCAATTTCTGTAATTACTCTCTAGGTCTCCACTCTCAACCCTCCTTGCATGCTATGTGGTTCTGTCTGTTAAAGCATGCCATATCAAGTTGTGAATTGCCATGGTGTATTACATTCAGATGTGTGATTACTGGTTTCGTAGCGATAGTATTGCGTTTTACCAGTTTGGTGTCTCTGTAACCAAATTGTGTCGTGGTCACTGCACTGCTCAATCAAAATATCCTGGAGCACTTGGTTGGGTAAATCCTCATCCACATGTTTACAATAGTGAGTGTAGCCCCTTCCTCGTTCACTTGTTTACAATAGTCTCCATGAGTAAGATCCAACCCGATTCCCTTTACGCTCCCCCTCTCCATGGGTTTAAAGCTTCTTATGAGGGCTCCCTAGTCAAAGGGTAATGGATTGAAGTCCTAAGACTGACAGCTAATCTATTAGAGGTTTTACTGTAGACTTGGGGCTTTATCAATTGGTGATTACTCACAAGTAGTTTATAAGCTGACTCTCCATGATGCTGATGGCCTCTGTTTGAAATATTAGCCTCTTTGATAGGTCGAGTTTCCATGATAATAAAAGTGGTTTGGTAGAAGGTTCAGTAATTGGGCCAAATGCTTTCCACGAGGCATCCAAGCAAATTTTTTTTTTTTTTCCTAACAATTAATCTGAAGTAAGAGATTACTCCTTTCTTAGCACCTAGTGACTCCAAGCCAGAGGATTCAGTACATGGTTCAGAGGGGTCCTTGGATGGAGATTGGTGAATATGAAACTATGGCTCAGTCTTGGTCTTAAAATTGAGGTGAATGTGGATTGTGCGACTCCCATGGGCTCCTTAACTTTGAACCATTTTCATCCCCATCACGCTTTGCTATTCACCATCTGGTCTGGCCTTCGAATTTTTGTGCAAGCCATACAGTATTATTTTTTGGTACTGCCTGAGCTCTTTCTTGTTGGTGTTGTGTGTTCCCATGCTTTGATCTCATCCCTAGAGGAAGGCTGCTGGTATCTAGATGTAGCTCAAGCTCACACCATTCTCCAGCAAATGCCAAGCCTCTTCTTACAGAGTGCATATTGTTTTGTTGTTATAGCCACGGTCCTCTTTTCCTCAAGACTCTTACTTTATGTTTCTATCCTTGTTCTTCACTTCTAATTTTCTTGGACTTTGTTATTTTTCCATAAGTGGGCCAGTGGCTAATATATTCTATTGCACATATCTTGTACTAAAGGTCTTCTGTTGGTGCTTGGTAGACAAAATGGGTGGATATTTCGTACTCAGCTTACTGTACTGAGTGAGGGATGTACCTTTTTTTTTGTTGTCGTACTTCATGTTTGTTTTGGCCCCTCTTGCTCTTGCTCTTGATAGTGAGCAGTGAGTACTCAGCAAAGCTGATTCATAATTTTCTATAGCTGACGGGATAAACCAATGAGGAAGTTGATGGTTGCTTTCAATTGTTGGCAGGGTGTTGGAAATACACTGAAAAGACACTACGAAACCTACCTACTAGAATATGAATTAGCGCATGATGACGTAGATGGGGAGTGTTGCTTGCTGTGCCACAGGTTTGTGCATATTTTATTTATTTATTTACTTATTTTTTTCTGTAATTTTTTTGGATAATGGCGTGGTTCGTGTCTGAATAGCTTTCTTATGCGTTCCTAACTTCTTACACATGGTTGCCATAATTTAACAGTAGCGCAGCTGGCGATTGGGTGAACTGTGGTATATGTGGGGAGTGGGCGCACTTTGGTTGCGACAGACGGCAAGGTCTTGGTGCCTTTAAGGTAAAGTGGGAATGGTTTAGGATATGGTTTTCTAGGTTTGTTTTTTAAAAGACATGTGGCTCAAGGGTCATATCTTTTCGTGCCATGATTCTGGTTATTGTTGGTTACAGGATTATGCAAAAACAGATGGTTTAGAGTACATATGTCCTCACTGCAGTGTGACGGCTTTCAGGAAAAAGGCGCATAAGCCATCTAATGGGTATTCAGACGGTCTAGCGTATTCAAGGGCAGTGTGATATACAATTTCTTTCCCCATTAATGACCTTTTCTTAATTACCTAGGGTTGGTATTTTTAGCTCCCCATGGTTGAGAAAAATCTCTGTATTGTTGCTGAGGAGTTATTGGCTTTTGCTAACATCTCGAGGGAGAAATTATATACACAGAGAAGAGGTGGCAGCTGCTTATATACAAACTCACTTATTCACTTTCGAAAGGAACCATTGTGTGCTACGCGGAAACTGGTGAGCAAATGAAGAGGCATGAACACGAATACGAGACTTTAAGATAACCGGTGGTTTCTTTTGGGAGTCATTATCCCTTGTTAGGGGAAGGCCTTCCAATGCCGGCAGAGTACTTTACAGGTATAGCAAATGGATTCGAGTTAGTGTAAAATAATTAGCACATCACTTTGTATGTAGAACGTAGTTGTAGCGTTATTATAGCCATGGTTGAGATTGCTGTCCTCTTCCTTAACAACAGTGTAAAGTTTCTTTGCTCTGATGTTTGCCAATTTTTGTCCCATTTTGAAGGAAAATTTGCAAGCTAGCACTTTTAAGCTTGTGATTTTAACGACTAGTAGCTTTTATGTTTATTTCTGCCAAATGACACATTTAAGTTGCAAAATTTTAATCATAGCACCAAAACTAGTAGTTTCGTCCAAATCGCGTTGACTCCGCTATTAACCACCTAGGTAGCACCGAAACGGACACGGAAACGGACACGGGAAACGGCAGTTCGAAAATTGTAGGACACGGACACGTATAATTTAAATTATATAAAATATATATTTTATGTTTGAAAAAGTATATAACTAATTGAAATATTACTTTAATATTATATTAATACTGAATATATTATATAACTTAGATTAAGAATTACATATATTACGATATATAAAGAAACATCGATAGCATAATTCATTTTTGATGATAAATACTTTTCAACTCACGCCTTTATTATCAATCTTCTATTAATTTCAGATTTTTGAAGTGTATAAAAGTGTTCTAGAGTTTCCCAATAAGCAAAAATATCAATATAATAATGGACACCGATTCAAGAGTTTCGGACACCTATTGTCAGGTGTCGTGTCGGTGTCGGACACGGACACGCTAGATCATGGAAGTGTCCGTGCTACCTAGTTAACCATTGCGCCTTTCAGCCAGATTCTTTTTTTGTTCATTTCTTTCCCTTTTCCCTAAACTTTCCCCATTATTTTGTTTTCTTTCTCACCTGTTGCTGCTTCTTTGCACTATGTTCATCATCTTTCATTTTTCCTTCTTTAAATTTAACCTATACCTCCCAAACCACATTTCATCAACCTTAATTATACTGAATTTCCTTTTCAAAATTTCCACCATATTAAAGTATGCCAATTCATACACATTCATCACCAATGAAGATCATCCGACACATAGCCAGTCTTATACTTATCTGTAACAATCGCATATAAATCATTATATTCAATTAGATTACTACATTTAAATCAAACCAATAATCAATTCACTAATCAAATAACACTATCAAACACACAAAACAAAGCCATTGAACAATATAATTATAAATTAGAATTTAATCGAAGCCACTACACAATTTAATAAAAAATCATGGTTTAATCTAGCTTTAATTTGCTTTAATTAATTAAGCTAATCAAGCACTATAAATCTCCTTATCAAGTTTTATACTACTGAGCAATACTGATGTAAAAGCTAATGTTGTAGAAACTTCTGTTAATGCTAATGACAGGTACAAGAAGAATTACAACAAGGCATCCAATAGTGGCGGCTGGAAGAAGAACAACCAGAAAGGGTTGGGAGTCCAGAAGCCGAAAGCTGGAAGTTTCAAGAAAGGCGGAAAGAAGAAAGATGGCAATTGTTACGTGTGCGGCAGTCCTGATCATCGAGCATTCCAGTGTCCGCAATGTGCAGAGGCTAGCAAAGGAGCTGCTAAAGACCAGCGTCCACAAGCCCACTTAGCCGAGGAAGCCGAGGAGGTCATAGCCGCGGTCGTGTCCGAGGTGAACTTGGTCGGAAACAAGGCTGAATGGGTCGTGGACACAGGAGCTTCAAGACATTTTTGTTCTAACAGAGAGCTATTTGCTGAGTTCGAGAAAGTGCCAGAAGGGGAGCAAGTCTACATGGGAAACTCCAGCAGCTCCGAGGTGCTCGGAAAGGGGAGTGTTCTACTCAAGCTTACTTCCGGCAAATCTTTATCTTTGCAAAATGTGTTTTATGTGCCTTCTTTGCGTAGAAATTTAATTTCTGGTGGCTTGCTTAATAAGGCTGGTATTAAGTTAGTTTTTGAGGCCGATAAACTTGTATTGACCCGTAATGGAGCCTTTGTGGGAAAAGGTTACATGCTTGGGGGGTTGTTTGTTTTAGAAACCGTTGTTGAGTCCATTAATAAAATTTCCTCTTCCGCTTACCTTGTTGAGTCTTGCGACGTTTGGCATGGTAGATTAGGACATGTGGGTTTGAGCTCTATGAAAAGATTGCATAAAATGAACTTAATTCCTAATCTAGCCTTTGATGGTTTTGATAAATGTGAAGCATGTGTAGAAGCCAAATTTACTTGCAAACCTTATAAGTCTGTTACGGAGAGGTCCACACAATTGCTTGAATTGATTCATTCTGACCTAGCAAACTTTAAGGACTCCGAGAGTAGAGGCGGGAAACACTATTATGTCACATTTGTAGATGACCATTCGAGATACACGAAAGTGTACCTCCTCAGGACTAAGGATGAGGCCGAGGATATGTTCCTCATCTACAAAGCGGAAGTAGAAAACCAGTTAGACCGTAAGATTAAGAGACTTAGGTCCGACCGGGGTGGTGAGTATTGTGCCACTTTCCTTAAAAAAGTATGTGAGAAGGAGGGCATCATTCATGAGTATTCTGCCCCACGTACTCCTCAACAAAATGGCGTAGCTGAAAGGAAAAATAGGTCCCTTAAAGAGATGATGAATGCTATGCTCTTGAGTTCAGGTTTGCCTGTCAACATGTGGGGGGAGGCTGTTCTTTCGGCTAACCATGTCCTAAATCGTGTGCCTCACAAAAAATTAGATAAGACACCCTATGAAATGTGGAAAGGCTATGCGCCTAACCTGAAATACTTGAGAGTGTGGGGGTGTTTGGCAAAGGTTGGTTTACCTTCCTTTAGACATGAGACGGTTGGTCCTCGGACTGTCGATGCTATTTTTGTCGGTTATGCTCAAAATAGCGCTGCTTATAGATTTATGTGCTTGCATGATAGGTCTATGTGTGAATCTAGAGATGCTGAATTCTTTGAAAATATATTTCCTTTAAAGCTTAATGTTTCCCGTTCTGTGAGTGCTTCTACTTCTATGTCTTTACCTGCTTCTGGTGTACCTGTTGAGCCTAGTGAACCTAGAAGAAGTAAAAGACGTAGAATTGCAACTAGCTTTGGTTCTGACTTTGTCACTTCCCTTGATGAACATGATTTAGATGAGTTAAATGAACTTGTTGTCTATGTTCACATGTTAGAAGAAGACCCTAAGACCTATGAGGAGGCTATGCGGTCTGTTGATGCTAGTTTTTGGAAAGAAGCCGTTAACAGTGAAATTGATTCTATTATGTCTAATCACACTTGGGAAATTGTAGACTTGCCTAGAGGTTGTAGACCCATTGGTTGTAAATGGATCTTTAAACGGAAACTAAAGACTGATGGTTCCGTAGAAAGATTTAAGGCAAGACTTGTTGTTAAAGGATTCACTCAAAAGGAAGGTATTGATTTCTTTTATACTTATTCTCCTGTCACTAAGATTGCTACTATACGTGCATTGTTTGCTTTAGCTTCAATTCACAGCATGCTAGTACATCAGATGGATGTAAAAACAGCTTTCTTGAACGGTGATCTTGAAGAGGAGATTTACATGGTGCAGCCTCCAGGATTCGTGGTTCCTGGGCAAGAGCACAAGGTATGTAAGTTAAAGAAATCTTTATATGGCCTAAAACAGGCACCTAAGCAGTGGTATGAGAAGTTTCATAGAACTATTTTGAGTTTTGGTTTTATTGTTAATGATTCTGATGCATGTGTGTACACTAAGATGATTGAGTCAAACTGTGTGATTATCTGCTTATATGTAGATGATATGTTAATCTTTGGTACACATATTAATGCTATAAATGAAACCAAACGGTTCTTATCCTCTCGTTTTGAAATGAAAGACTTAGGTGGGGTAGATGTAATCCTGGGTGTTAAGGTTACTAAGACTACAGATGGATTCACCTTGTCTCAGTCTCACTATGTGGAAAAACTTTTAAAGAAGTTTAATAGTTTTGATGTTTTGCCAGTTAGAACCCCCTATGACCCTAGTATTCATTTGAAAAAGAATCTTGGGAGTAGCATATCTCAAGCTGAATATGCTAAGATTATAGGGAGTTTGATGTTCTTAATGAATTACACTCGTCCTGACATAGCTTATGCAGTGAGCAGACTTAGTAGATATACCCATAACCCTAGTGGTGAGCACTGGTCTGCCCTTAGACGCTTGTTGAGGTACCTTAAAGGTACATGTGATCTAGGATTGCACTTTGTGAGCTTTCCTGGTGTCTTAGAGGGTTATTGTGATGCTAACTGGGTGACGGGTAATGATGAGGTGAGTTCTACCAGTGGATATGTGTTCACACTAGGAGGAGCTGCGATCTCATGGAAGTCTACTAAGCAGACTTGTATTGCTCGCTCTACGATGGAGTCGGAGTTCATAGCTCTAGACTTAGCTGGTCAAGAAGCCGAGTGGCTTAGAGGACTTTTGGCAGACGTTCCTTTGTGGGGGAAACCCACTCCACCAGTCTCATTGTTGTGTGACTCACAGGCCGCAATATGTAATGCTAACAATAAAGCTTACAATGGTAAGAAGAGGCATATACATATTAGGCATGATTGTGTGAGGAACTTGATTGAGAGTGGAGTGCTTACCTTACACTATGTGAGATCAGAGAGGAACTTGGCAGATCCTTTGACTAAAGGCCTATGTAGACGGCTTGTCATGGATACATCGAGGGGAATGGGACTTAAGCCCGTTGGATGAGGAAATTGTGGTGGATACCTGAACTCGCGCCATGCGAGGGTGGTCTAACGAAGCCATAATTAGACTCATTATGTACACACTTGTCCCGTTCCTATGGTGTTGGTGTACTTTTAGGTTGAGCTTTGCTCTTAATGAATTCATAGCCTTTGGGTGGTCCCATTGAGACGGACTTGATGGATTCACCGATCTTTGTTAGGGTGAACTTTATGTTCTTAATGTCTCTATAGCCCATTAAGGGTGGTCTGTGTGTGGATAGACTTGATAGAGACACCTACTTGAGTGTGAAGGATTGGCCTCCTTCTATGAAAGATATCTGGGCTATCTTTCTAAACCACTCATGAGCGTCCCAAGGTGTTTTAGGCCATTTGTTGTTATATCGCGGAACTCTTGGATCTAAGGTGAGATGCGTGTTGCCGAATTAATTCTTGATTCTAGGAGTTCAAGATTCGTTCACTCTCTAGATAGAGGATTGTTCTGCTTCACTATGTGTCAGTTCAATCGTAAGACACTGACATTTATGTGTCGAACCTTTCTGTTGCTCAGTAGTATTTTTTGTTTTTTGCTTTCGTTTTTCGCATAGCATTTGTGGGGGATTGTTGGAAATGCTTTGCTTTTTGGTAATTCCTTTGTCCCACATCGGTTGGGTGAAGGAAATTTTGTGGGTTTATAAACACATTCCTCCTTGTAGTGGGTAGTGAGCAAAGACCAGGGACTCCCCTCGCGCACGCCGCCGCCGCCGTCGTTCGGTTCGGCTCGTGTTCGTGACACGTGCGCGGTGTGGTGGGGCTTCCTTTTTGGCCGGAGGTCAACTGATGGTCCAGTTTGTTATGAGACTTATCAGTTGACGAGTCTTTGTTCTCGTCTTTTACTCAGTCTTCCGATTTTGTCGTATTGACTGAATCTTCATTCTTATCCCACGTTTATCTCAACAAAGCTGATATCCTTGCTCCATTATCTCCACGATTTTTGCAGCTGGAGAACTGCTTCTCCAGTGTATTTATATCCCCCTTTCTCATTTATCTAAAATATACAAGATTCATATATCGTCTTTTATACTACTGAGCAATACTTTGAGTTCCATCTCTGTAATTTCGAGTGCACGCAATTATGGAGCGCTGTGAAAACCTTGGGGGGCGTCGTCTGGGTTGTGGTTGCACCTGAGCCACATGCGAAATTCGCTTCTAAGGCAGTGGATCACCACGCCACAGCAACATTAATTTAATCCGGCCACATTCAGATTAGTATTCTTCCTTTTGCAATTTTGTTTTCCTTTGTAATTTCAATTTCAGTGAATGGTAATCTTTCAGCAGTAGCAATTTCACCTTCCTACGAAGGTTGTTTCCTTGGATAATGAAGAAGGGTCTTTTAGTAGTTGGAAATTTGGTGGTTGATAAAATGTTTTGACTGTGCTCGGGGTGCTTTTGGGACGGTGGAATGTGGCCGCCCTTTCACCGGTGTTTAGCAGTATCGCCACCCCTTTGTTGCTTGCTGCTTGGTAGTGTCACCGGTCCCAAGTTATGGCACGCTGGTTATGTGGAGTGTGGCCATGTTAGGGTAAAGTTTGTCATTGCTTGTTCCGACTTTAATGTCTAAACCCTTTTACTCCCGTCATTGTTACTCGCTAAGATAAACAAAACATTATTCAGGTCTTTTTTTCTTGGTACAATAGTAATCCACAAATTTCGAAAGTATGCTACGAGAAATTTTGTTAATTAAATAGAATGGTAATTGATTGGGATATGGTTAGAAAGAAGATGAATTTCGAAAAGAAAAAAAAAAAAAAAAAACGGAAAGTTGAGGGATTTCTGCCACTTGTCAATATCCGAACAAAAATTAGGTGTGTTCGAAATATTTATTGCTCATCTCAAGTCTAAATGAGATAGACAGTTCTCCCTTGTCATTTACGAAAGATTTTATCTTTCTAGCGGGCATACCATTTCGAGCAACACATGCTTTGTTTTCAAATGTGAGGGTTTTAAAGATGGTTGGTTGATCCAAAAAAGTTTAAGACCACATTGTAACTAAACGAGGTCTTGAAATCCCAAGATCATACTCTTGTAGAGTAAAGTGAAGTTCAGTTAGAGGATACTAGTAATATGAAAACTTTGTTGTGACATTGAAAGAGTTGAGGTTTTTGAAATTTGAAGAGAAAAATGAATAATTTAGTCAACGAGATGAGAGAGATGGAAGAGGCATGATAGTAAACAGGGGAGAGGGAGGGAAAGGGTGTGAATGGGAGTGAATAGTGATGATAGTCAAGGTAAGCAAAAGCCTTTGACGATAAAAAGAAATATTGTTGAGGTCAATTCAATAACTTTGTAAATGTTAGTTCCCAATTTAACACTTGACTCTTGTAAGTTTATAATGTGCTTCCTCTCTTTGTTTTCCTTTCGAGAATGAATCAACAAAATAGTTAAATCGTATTATCTCGAACAAAATAGTTTATAGTGGACAAATATGAATCAACTTGCGTACAAAAAAACGTACAATCAAAGAAAAATTCTCTTAGATAACGAAGTCACGAATGTCTTTCAGGTAGAACGGATTTGTGAAATGATATTTTTGTTTCATAACCTAGACCGTTGAGCGCGGGCAACTATCATAATCTGAATCATAATCTAGATTATATTCTTTCCATCGCACCCGAATACCAATGAAAGTATTATACCTTGAAACATATGCCGCTTATTTTTAATTCTCGACATTAGCATATCATATATTTTTGTCTCATGGATTTCTTGAACATTCATCAGATTTAAAGAGGAGATAAATGCACAAAGATGGAGGTAGAAAAAAGAGTGGAGAAAAAGAAATTTAGAAATACAATAAGGAACGAACGGTAGAAAAACGGAATAAATAACTCAATGGCTTAAAATTCAAATCCAAACAAACGAGATATTTATACAAATAAGTTTTTATGAAATTTTTGTACACGCTATTTAAATAATGAGATGTTAAAATGGTGGCGCATAACCAAACTCAGCCTTTTAAAGGGTCGTTAAACCAACAAGAAAGACAAGTGACAACTTGTGATTGGAGATGTAACGGCCTTAATTTTTGCTAAATAAAAGATACAAAACTAAAGGATTGTTGTGCCGCCATTGACTACCAAATCAACAACAAGACTTATTAAAATAAAATTAATAATTTAAACCATTAGATGACAGCGGGAGACTTGAAGTTAAGTTTACAAATACGAAATGAAACCAAATGAAAGAACTACAAAACCGTTTTGAATATAATGTTTGACGACTTATCAAATGTAACAACCCTAAAATTTCGTTTAAACATATATAGAAATAATTTAGAATTGTCACGTCATAATATAGAAATAATTTAGAAGTCAATTGTTAGGCTTCAAATTCAAGAGCATCAATCTAAATAATAGAAAAGACAGTGGAAGACTTAAATGTTGAATTACAATTCTCAAAACTAAATCCAAATTACAAAATAAAATGAAAGTATAGTTCAATAAATGTTTATGAAATCCCCAACATGCATGTCATCCACTCTATCAGTTATCCACTTAATCAAGACGTGTCAACTATGCTATCAAAGGATGACATAGGCCCCAGAATAAGGTAGAGAACGAACCAGAAAATAGATCGTCAGCAAAGGCCGAGTATGAAACCACAAATCAAAGGATAACAAAAGATATGCGCCTTGAGGCACGTAGCTAACAAATAACAAACTACAGTTAGTCCAATAAGCCCAAAGAATCATTAGAAAGATGCGATAATCACCATATGGCTTACAAAATCGAACAATCTCGATACATAAACACTAATTCGAAAGGTTGGGCTCCTACCCCACAACCACCACAATCTCGAATCGACTCGAGGTAGAGTACATATAAATAGATCCTAACAACTTGAAGTGTGCACACCCCTCTTTCGAGGGCCAGTAAGATGCGAAGCCTCTAGGAGGTAATCCCATAAGGAAGTCGGTTTCTATTCCGACCCAAATAGTACCTTGATCAGAGGTATATATAGTGATCGGTCAATATCGCATCACAATCACTCTAAGTGTTATTTACTTATCATACTTTTCTTTTATCCATTTTAGATACATTATTCAAAGGTACATTATTTGACAATTTGATTCATAAACGGTCGTAGCTGGATTCAATTATCAACAATACAAGAATGCAAACAAGATCAATAACAACAAAAAACCACCCAGCCAAGAGGTCGAGTGATCGAGAAGCTAGGAACAAGCACCTCGGGTGGCCGAAGCTTCCGAGGGCGGCCGAGAGGGAAGAACAAGGGTCGAAAGGCCTTCGGCACAAAACGGTTAACCAAGAGTAGTTATACAATAGCAAATCGAACAGGTAAAGATTGAGAATGAAATAAGCATTGTATCAAAATATATGAATATAATTGCCAACGATGTGATAGAAGTATATGATGCTCAATTGGTAGACCAACGTTCTTATCTTTCAACGCTAATCCTTAACCAAGTTCTTTTAACAAGGCCTATGAATTACACCTCTTTGAATCCACAACCTAGGTACCCAATCAATCACAAACTCAATAGGTAATTCCCTAATTCACAAGGTGTATCCATAAGCCATATTTCTCTAACAATGCCTATGAATTACACCTCTTTGAATCCACAACCTAGGTACCCAATCAA
This sequence comes from Spergularia marina, assembly GCA_963680865.1. Lineage (NCBI taxonomy): Eukaryota > Viridiplantae > Streptophyta > Magnoliopsida > Caryophyllales > Caryophyllaceae > Spergularia > Spergularia marina. Next base: position 6,662,661 of record OY804544.1, on the reverse strand, counting down.
TCACAAACTCAATAAGTAATCCCCTAATTCACAAGGTGTATCCATAAGCCATATTTCTCACAATTAATACTTATATATCATTAATCCAAAATGAGACAATAGCAAATAAACGTGAACAACGTCTACCTCCGACGTAGGATGACCACCAAATTTTAGTATGTCATTAAAGGTTATGCCAGGAACGTCTTCTCAATATTTAGTTCAGAAAGTCTCATAGGATCGATGGGAATCAACGTCACAGTGAACCACAAACAACAATTAGGGTTTACTTACGAAAACCAATTTAAAGTTTGATAAATAAGTGTAGGGCTTACCAATTTCTGAGATGTTGTCACAACTAGAGTTAAGGAACATTAATAATTTTTAGTGTGAGTTGTTAATATTAAATTGTGGATATTTCTCATTTTTTGGATTCCCTCAGTATTTCTCATTTGTTGGACTTTCTCTAATCTATTCAAAAAACATTATTTTATATATATGCATTAGATTGATTTTCAAAGTTTTTATTATCGAGAACCATCTTAAAGTCTTAATAATGAAATATAGGGTCTTGAAATGAGTCTCGAAAATCAAGACAACACATTTTGGAAACTTAATTTGAGTCTCACCAATAAAGATGCTCTTAGGGACACCGCGAGAATTTGGTGAAATAATAAAAAATTACCAATTAGAATCAACATTAGCCGTCTAACATGAATGAGATATTGAGAATTTGAGATCAATGATCGTTAGTCTACTGAAATCCAAGTTCGCATCGTATTTTAAATAAAAAAAATTGCGAGAGGTCTAATATTATTATACTATTATACTACTAATAGCCAACGTAATACTTCCACTACAGAGTGCCACCTCATAGATGATGTCACTGATGATATCATCGCTGACGTGTACACACAATATATTAATTTAATCAATAATCACCCCCATGTGTTTGACACAATATAAAAAATGAGCTTGTGAAGGTTTGAAACTGTAACCTCAGGGTTGCAATTTTAACACTTCAACCACCAACGCAACTGATTTTTTTGATGCTTTTATTAACAAAGTTATATATAAAGGAATTGAGATTTTAGGAGATAATTTCGTAAACAACTTTGGACGAGATAATCTGAATCATATCAAATCATTTTATTTTTGGAGATAATTTAGGAAGTAATATATATAGGCGCAATATATTAGGAAATAACACATCTTGGGTTTATTTCGTTTTAACTTAAAATACGGGTCAACGGATGAGGTCAGAGTAAAAAAAAAAAGAAGTGTGTTAAAAAGTAGTCGGGGTTAATATGAATTACAGTTCACAAAAACGGGACCCGAAAATAGCGGGCCATGGGTTATAAATTGTAATTCGTACATAAATACAAAGTACTTAAATAAATTCGCTATATTTATTAAATTGATTTCATTGAATCAAACATAACTTCTCTAAGATGATACCAAATTAAACACGTTTTTTTCGTCTTAATTTTAGAAAAACTGTGACAACGGGTCATCTCATGTTTAACCCAAAAGAATACTGGTCAAAACGGGTTCGAGTTATCTATGGCCAGAACTTGATCAGGAAAAAAATGGGTATTAACCTTGAACAACGGGTCACATCTGGTCGATTAAGTTTTTTACAGTCCTAATATTTTGTGTTAATTATGAGTAATAAAATAAATTTTTACCCAAGTTCTTATAACAACCCGTGCAATTTTGCACGAGCCAATAAACTAGGTAGTAGTATAATTAGTAGAAAATCGGCCGCGGGTTCAAGTCAAAAGGACCATGGGTCTTGAAAAGCGAGATCATAGCCTACAAGAAGCGGGTTCATGGCCTACAAAAGCAGTTTATGAACAATTCCAATAAAAAAACGGGAAACGAAAGAGTTGCATTTGAAATGTTAAGAATAGTACAACAGATTTTAAACCCGATTAAAAATTGTGATTTAAATTAGAATTGATATTGGAACACTTACTTACCATTACACCAAAGCTAAAGGGCAGTCAATTGATTTTCTTATTATCGCGTATCAATTAGAGGGAACAAAAGGGAGGCGTTCACCAACAAGTGTCCTTTAAACAAAGAATAAATGTAGATATACTTTTTTGAAATTTTACACTAATTGTGTATATTCAACGAACCCGTTTTGGATTATATTCGTGTTAACTCAATTACAAATCAACGGGTTGAATCAAATTTAACCCTAAATATATGTGTGAAAACAAATTTGGGTTTATATGACTCATTGCCCCAGAGGTCATATAAACGGGTTGCTGACCCAAAAATAGTGGGCAATGGTCAAAATTGAGTTCACAACTAAAAAAGAAATGACTTTGACATGTCTAACGTTATATATTCTTTTTTTTTTTTTTCATGTACATTAACTATTTTTTTTTTTTTTACTTTTTTTTAGGTCATATTGGTTGAGTATAGAACACAACCAATTATAATACAAGAATGAGTCATTACTAATGTCATATAACTTTCTTTTACTACCTAAATTTATTTATCTTATGTTATCTTCGACTTACACTACTCATAAAATAGGGGTACATGACTCCAAAATAGCATGTTCTAAACCCAAAATTAGCGGGTTATGGGTCTTGAAAAGCGAACTTGTGACTAATAAACAAATTTTGACAAGTCTCACGTTGTTCTCCTAATTTTTTTCCTTTAATGTGCACCCATTAATTATTCGAATAATTAAAAAACGTTGTACACGAACAAATCATTATCTACATTATATAACAACCCGTGCAATTTAGCACGAGTACATAAACTAGTGACAATCTAATCTATTGTATATATACGCAAATTATACTATGCTTCCGGGTAATGAGGATCATTTGTTATATTATGTGTCCTACTCCCTGTACCCCTCCAATCACAACCTTAGAAATCCATATTATTAACTTAAGAAATTGATTTTACTTTTTATATTTAATGAATTCCTAAAATCTGATTGGAGGGGTACAGGGAGTGGGATACAATATCGGACAGAGGATCCTCATTGGATCCCGAGAGCACAAGAAGCATGATGTCCTTCTCGCAATAGAGAAAGTAGATACCACATTTAAATATATTTCAAAAAAATGAAAAACTTTTTTAAGTGTGATCTCTACTCCTCTATTATGATAAGGACCACCATGCTCCTTGTGTTATCGGGAGCATACTGAGAGTTAAAATACATGCAAGCAAGCAACATTAGAGTTTACTTATTTATTTTTGATTCAGATTTTGAAATACATGTGAGTAACAATATAATGATATGTTGTGGATTGTTGTAATTGAAATTGAAATGACACCATAATTGATGATAATTAAATATAATAATTATTAAATAAAATAGAATATTCCGTATAATGCACGGGCTTAAAACTGATACGTAGTTAATTACTCCCTGCTGATAAATAAAGTTAAGAAGATGGACGATTATTCAAACTCTCAAAGCACTCATATCAATAATAGTAATCTATCTTTATTATTTAATTAATCATTTACTAGAATTTAATTTGTTTCCGAATATCTATCTATACTCCGTATTAATTTATAAATTATGATAAGTTTAACTTTTACTTTAATTTCCTTGTACGAATATGACACTGAAAACTAAATAAAACCTAAGAAAAATACTGCAAAACCCCACCTTAATTCTCTGATCATTTCCTCCGTCGAAAGACAGCGCCAGTAGTGCCCCACGTTTGGGAGGTGATGGCGAAGAGGAAGAATGATGCATTAACGTCAACAAGAATAATTACTAGGAGTAAAACAAAAGAGGCTAAAATTATTGATAAAAATCAAGATTTGTCAGATGCTCAAACTTTCGAGTGCTTCATTTGTATGGAGTTTAAGCCTATCGACGACATCTTTAATCCTACGGCTTGCTCCGACGTCTTTTGCAACGAATGCGTAATTAGTCACGTCGATTCTAAGGTCCGAGAAAATACGTCAGAAATTAAGTGTCCTGAACCTGATTGCAAGGAATTGATCCCTTTCGAGGGTTGTTTCGGGATTATCTCGAATCCAGTGTTGAATAGGTTAGTATAGTATTTTTTTTAGTCCATTTTCATGTCGCATATATACATGCATATATGTTATTATCGTCGACTTAAGTGGTGCGTGTATGAACATGTACGTGCATGCCAGATGTTATGTTACGAAAAAGCTTAGCTTGCAAAATGCCCCGCTAGCTTAATTGTGTGAGGAATGCGATAGGTCTTTCAACATAGTCAGGTTCCTTTCTTTATCTTTACTGCTATATACCAATAGTCGTCAGAAAATGAATTATTATTTGTGATTTTTTTTTTTTTCTGGTAAATTATTTACTACGAGTGTGATTTTATTACTGGTTAATTACTACTTTTGTTTCGGCTTCTAATACAAGATGTGATTACTGATTAGTCCTTGATGACCAAATGTTGGTGTTTGTTTTTAATAGAGATGTAGACATTTGATTTAGGGTACTGTTAACTTATAATAACGATGTGTCTAAACGACTTTACACACCTCCAGCGTTGTCTAATTAACAATATGATATCATTTCGTTATATAAAATGATCGTTCGTACTACAATTTGGGCAGGTGGTGTTGAGGAGGAGAGAATGAGATGGTGAAAAGCTTAGTCATTCTCATTAATAAGATGGGTATAAATACATGATACAAGAGTGTGAACGCTAATAACAACCTACCTAAGTTAGCTAGGATAAATCCCATAAACTAGGTAAAGATAATACAAAAGATAATGACAAATAAATATCATCCTAAATTATAGATACAATATTAACAATAATATTTACTAGGAATATTATTCCTTATACGCCCCCACAAGATGGACGTTCGAAGAGTAAGACCAATCTTGGATAAGATAATGAATAAGGATGCTTCGTGGTCGCTTGAAATGTGAGTTGTGAGAACTTGAATCGTGAGTTGTGACATGTGAAAAAGTGTTGCAGCGGAATTAGAGAATACACGTGAAAAATGGTGTGATAAGGGTTGTACGAAAAGGGAAGAAGAATGTAGAGTAAACGAGTTTTTGAGAATCAAAAAAAGAAATTTGTGAGGGTAGATGGAGTTTGGCCTTTTTTTTTTTTTTTTTTTTTTTTTTTTTTGGAAAAGAAATGTAAGGGAATAAAAAGATTTTAAAAGGAAAAAAAAAAAAAAAAAATATGGTGTGGCCTTTGGATTGAGTTTGGCCGAGAAGATGAAGTTTTGGGGTTTTGATTTTTTTTTTTTTTTTTTTTTTTTTTTATGTGATTTAAAAAAAAACGTGAGGGAGTGATTTTTGAGTAAAGAGAGTTTTGAGGGGATTTAGAGTAAAAGAGAAGAGGTGGGAATAATTAACGGGAAACAAAAATTTGTAAAGAATTGAAGAAATGAATTTTGGGGAGAAAGCCGTGGGTATACCAATACCCGGATTTTGATGCGAGATGATGATCAAGTCGACCATCGGGTGGTCATCCGTGGTCCGATTCATACGAAATTTGACGAGCGTGTTAAGAACACAAGGGCCTTCGATCTGAACGGTGTAGATCGTGATTAGAGTTTCAAATTTGCAGTTATGACAGAATTTCGAGAAGGGTGATTTTGAGGGTTAGGAAGGGTTGTGGCCATGGTTTAGGGGGGTTTAGGCCATGGTTTTTGGAGTGTGAGATGGGTGGCCGGAGCAGAGGATGGCCGAATTTTTGGAGAAAGAGAGGGGTGGCCGGAACGTAGGGTGGCCGAATAAGAGAAGAGGAAAAGATCAGAGGTTAGATGATCAAGATTTGAGCAAGCAACGTAGGGTGGCCGGACTGAGCCATGGTTGGGGAAAGTTGAGATCAGAGTTAGCCGGAGGGAGGGTGGCCGGGTGAAGAGTTTGGCCAAAATTGAGGAAGCAGGGGTGGTGTTGGAGGAGTTGATTTATCACGTAAAGGAGGAAAAGAAAGATTGAAAGTAGTATTTACCAAAGTTATGGAGGGTGAGAATTGGCCGTAGAGAGGGTGGCCGGATTAGAGAAGGGTGGCCGAGGGTTTGGAGTTGAAGCTTTTCGGAGGGTTAGGCCGAGCATAGGATCTATGCTCTGATACTATGTTGAGGAGGAGAGAATGAGATGGTGAAAAGCTTAGTCATTCTCATTAATAAGATGGGTATAAATACATGATACAAGAGTGTGAACGCTAATAACAACCTACCTAAGTTAGCTAGGATAAATCCCATAAACTAGGTAAAGATAATACAAAAGATAATGACAAATAAATATCATCCTAAATTATAGATACAATATTAACAATAATATTTACTAGGAATATTATTCCTTATAGGTGGGAGGAAGTTATATCAAATTCTATGATATCATCAATAGTAAGCTTTTACTGTCCGTACAAGGATTGCTCGGCGGGGCTGTTGCAGGCGGAAGACGACGCCCGTGGCAAGTGGGGGAAACAACCAAAGAAGGCAGAGTGTCCGCATTGCAAGAGAAGCTTTTGTGCAGAATGTAAGGCTGTTGCATGGGATATACATAATGGGCTAACATGCGAACAATTCCAAAAAATATGGGACGATAAAAGTCAAAAGGAAGACATTGAGCTAAGGAAACTTGCCCAAATTAAACGTTGGGGAAGGTGCCCCAATTGTAAGTTCTATGTCGAGAGAACGTCCGGTTGTGATAGCATGGTTTGTAGGTACGTTTGGTATGAGTGTTGTTTTACTTATAATTAAGTTACAAAATTCATACTCCCTCCGATTTAAAGAGATTTTTGTGTTTCATTTTGCAATTTTGAGGTGTCATATTGTGGTCTATTTTTAGACATAATGAATCGTTCATACTCAAAACTAAATAGAGAAAGAGGAAAATCGATCTCTTTGAATCAGAGTAACTATGTAGTACTTATATACTGAAAAATGAAAATGATAACCGAGAAGTGTTGAGAACCAACCATCTACAACTTATTGCTAAATGCTAATCACAAAATGATAAAACTTTCTGTATACAATTTGTGGAACATGTTTTTGTGTGCAAGGATTATAAACGAACTTGTTACCAACAGATTAAAATTTTGACACCGATTATGTATATGTAGAGTTTTTGTGAGATGAATATGCATGTGGTAGACGTTGTTGGACAAATGCACACAATTAATTTTATTATGTCACAATACCACACAATTGTACGTTGGTAATAATTTTTCCTTTGGGTAAATGATTTCAGGTGTGGGTTTAACTTCTGCTACAGTTGTGGATCATTGGGGGTTAAGTGTGGACGGCATTAAGCCTCATATCAGTGATGACTTCATTTTAGTAGGATTACCTCTATGACTATCACCATATTTTAATTTCTTTTGATTGTTTACGTAACTTTTATATTAGTTTATTTTTTTGGAGCCATGATACTAATGTAAGTAAGATATACTTTTATATTAGTTTATTTTTTTCTTTAACAATCTACTTATATTCAAATGATTAATTAGTCAGAATTATAATCACGAATCTAAAATGATAAACTTTTAGTAGTTTTTTTGACTAGTCGATCTTAAATTCTGTCACTTCTCCAATCACAATCCTAATAAAATATTTGTAAAATGCACTTAGTTCCACAAGCTAATACGGAGTACACATGATCGATGGGTGCAAAATATAAGACAATTTTGACCCTTTTTAAGCTCAACAAAGATCTGTAGACTTATTCAACTAACCTAGGCCACTGAAGGATCTCCATATACTCGTATAAAGCGCTTTTTTTTTTTTTTTTGAAAATTCGGCGCCAATAAAACTCATCAAACAGCTCTATTGGTGAGGTCAGCCGCATTGGTGCACGTCCCTCCATTTCATTCCACACTGGTAGCAAAATTCGTAGCGACACCTGCATTCATCATGTGGTCAAAGAACTAATTAAGAAGTTGTCATTTCTTAAGGTATGAATTGGGTAGGACTAGAAACATCGAACAATTTTAAACATTCGATCGATCACATAATTTTTTCGATAGGTTAACAAGTGTATAAGAATGATCAAGCCTTTTGAGCTGAAGCAAAGCTGACAAGGCTCGAGTATATATACTTTCACAACAATCTAGACTTTAAGTAAACAAGAAATTCATGACTACTCCTACACTAACGAAGGAATTTATTTGAGAAGTTGTTTAAGAAACGTCACCTGCAAGTCATATGAAGACAACCCTCAGTCTTCTCAACATAAAAGCTACAATGAGTGCACCTCCTCCATTTCTTATCCTTAGCAAGCCTCATCAACATTAAATCATCACTTCCTCTTTCATCCTCCCTTAACCTCTCGAACTCCTCGCACGTAAATCCTACGTGCCACTTTACGCGACAACGAGCGCAAAACAGCCTCCGGCAGCTAGGGCATTCTGATTGCCTCACTTCCTCCTCCCCATCATTCACCATCATAGCCGAACATTCATTGTACGGACAGTAAAATTTATGACTTCCATTAATTAAAGCTTCACATAGTGCATTTTCCCACCTACCAAACACTTCCTTAGGTAAAATATTGATGCAATTTTCTGGCTCTATAGTTTGCTTGCATTTTGGGTAAGGGCACTCAATTAGGGCAATATTTTCTTTGATTTTGGACGTAACATATTTTGTAATGCAATCGGTGCAATATGCATGGTTACTGCATGTGGATAATCCAGGGAATATTTCCAGGGCTAGTTTGGATTCCATGCAAATGCCACAAGAAATCTGGTTGCTTTTTGATGATTCACCCAACTCTACCTTCTCTGTTATAATTTTTGGAGATGTCGGGAAATTGATCGAATAGTTTTGTTCGGGAATATTGGTTAGAAGGAAACAACGACGAGGACGAGAAGAGGGCTTCTTGCATACTTAACTCATTAGCGTATTTTTCATCTGAAATCGGGAGTGGTTCGTCGTTGAGCAAGGCTATAAGATAAGTTTCATCAACAAAATGATCAATGTTTGTAGAAGACATTTTCGGACTAGAGAAATCACTTTAGTTTTTGTGATCATTTTAAGATGGAGCACCATTTCATTTATATAAGGTTGAGAAATCCTAAGGTAAAGAATCCCAAGAGTTTCACAAAGAAGATATCTAGATTGTTCCACATTTAATATGATCTTCCCTTGATTATTGGAAATGGTCGTACTTCGAAATGGAAGTCTAATGTCTTCTTGGTTTTTTCTGTTCAACCTAAATATAATCAAACGTATCTCTTATTGGGAATATGGAGTAATAACTTAAGTGACTAAAAGCTAGTTCTTCACCAAAAAAAAAAAAAAAAAAAAAAAAAATCAGATCTATGTGATCTGATATACATACGCGGTCTTCTTATACAATTAAATTATCAACAAAAATCTATGTGATCAAATCAAACTATTATTTGGTTTCCAAGATCCCATGTATATCAGATCATCCAGTGATTAAATGCAAGTGGAATTGCTTCTAATCTAGAATGTGCACCGTACCAGGAATTAGTATTGGAGAAGGCTCCTAAATAGGTTACTAGGTGTAGCCTATGAAGTTTGAACTAACTCATCACTAGGCTAACTTAATTCTCGTTACTTACATGTTACACTAGTTCTTTGGTCCGTGCAAAATTGGACGAGACGTTTTACCTCTATGTTCTTTGAGTTGATTTTAGTTTGCTGGCATTTGTATAGACACCAGATAATGTGGTATAGGATAGGATGTTAGTACGTCCAATTTACATCAAAGTTGTTAGTTCGTTAAATGAATAACTTGAGTTTTGACACACTGAAAAAGACGATACGCATCAGATTAACGAACCGTATTGATCAGCGCTGAACCTCACAAAAGAGTTAATTCTCTATTTATATTTGAATATGACACAAATCGGAATTGCTAATTAATAGATGTAGTAAACAACAAATTCTTCCTTCCTTCACCCAAAAAGAAAAATAATAATAATAATAATATCACTATCAAACTTAATCCTACTTTTTTTACCCAACTAACGACAATAAGGGAAATAATGTCTTTTCCCTTCAAACTAAAAAAATAGGAAAGATTTGCACTTTCCTCTTTCCTGAGCTATTCCTTTCCTTCGACTCTTCAAATTCCACCGCACACAACTTCTTCTCAATCGAACCCAAATTCCACTGCACACAACTCTTAATCAATCGATCAAAATTCACACACCTCATCAACTTGCTATTGAGGGCATCCTTGATTTAAATGTTCAAGATCTCGCTGCCTTTGGGGTCGTAATCTAAGGTTAGTGATATTATTTGTAAAGTTCATCAATCAATAGTTCATCTTCAATTTGTTCTTCAATTACTAAATTAATTAATAATCGTTCAATTGGGTATTGATTACCTCTATGTTGGTTGCACTAATTTTAATAGATTGGGCCTTTGACTTCGAGAGATTTTAGCCGTGACAATTTTATGTGAAATTCAATTACAATTCGTAAGTTTTGATATTATTTATAAAATCACTTTTACCTCAACTACTCTCTGAATTTGGGTAAGGGGTATAGCGTAAGGGATTATGACAGAGTTTATGTTTTTGTTGAACAGTTTGGATACACATGGTAAATAGCGCAGGGATTATTATATGATGGTCTCGTACATTATCATAGGTACTATTGCCCTTACATTGCACCATTTTTCATGTCGTCACCAGATTGTTCATGTTGTTCACCTGCTTGTTTTTTTTTTTTTTTTTTAGATGGATAAGGCTATTAGATGGTTTCTACGTTGGTATCAGATTTGATTAATTCCAATCTTTTATATGCAACACATGTTGTAGAACTTGTGATTTACTGATTTCCAATGACTACTTTAAGTGTTAATACAAATCTGCTTACTTCACATTGTGATATAAAAGTAATATATGTAAAAAGCGGAAGTGATATGTGTGTTAGACTAAATTAGGACTATATCTGGACACTAAGCTTTGTAGCGTATATAGGCCTTATATGAGTAAGTATATACCTTCAAACGAAAATTTCATATAAGCTATGGGTAAATGTAGAAATATCAAATTTATAATCAAATATAATTTACACTTAGACACTAAGCTTTGTAGTGTATATAAGCCTTGGGTAAATGTAGAAATATCAAAGTAAAAAACGAAATAATTAAGTCATACGAAGTTCCCTTCGATTTAAGTAAATAAAAATCAGAAATAATCATAAACTTTGAAAGACTTCCTTGTAGACCACGTTAGTTGTACTATCGTATGTGTTGCCGGCTTCGTCACTAATTAGGATCTTCAACCCCTTTTTTTGTGGTGACCCTAGAAACGGCCACATACAGCTGGCCATGGCTGAAAACCGGCCTAGGGAGATACAATCCAACGTAGGAGAGTGATTGACCTTGACTCTTATTGATCGTCAATGCAAAGCACACGACCAATGGGAATTGCCTCCTTTGGAACTTGATAGGGAATTTTGTTGAATCGGAAGGAGTTAGTTTCATTCTAGGTATAAAAACCCTGTGACCTATGTTGCTCCCTGAAATAACCGTCGCATCTACCACGTGAGTGCCAAGTTGATTTATCACTAACCTCGTACCATTACATAATCCCAAGGCTTGATCGATGTTGCGGAGAAGCATCACTGGAGCTCCGACCCTCAATACAATCTTGTGGTTTGGGACCTGAACATTTAATAGTATTGAGGTATTCACTCGAGTACAAATCTTCGTGAATCTCTGGATCTTTATCTTCTAAACTGATGCTGTCTGAGCTAAGATATACCCTCTCATCACCAGATAGCTTTGACAACATGTAGTCATTCACGGCTTCCACGATGTCATGCGTTGGAGCGAGTATAGCCCTCTCTTGAAAAAACTGTGCTTCCCACAAATGCCTGGTGAAATTAGGATATGTGCTCTCTACGATAGAAGCTATAGGATCTCCGACATTTGTGATTAAGTTATCCTCTGAAATATCAATGCTTGCTTCACCGTCATTTGGTCCACCGAGGATGCCATCTCCAACTTTTAGGATCCACTCAGAAAAACGCCTAACGTCCTCTATGTCTCGTTCAGAATTCCCAGCCCGTAGTCGCATATTTTTGGTGAGCTTTAGAACCCTACACGAACTCCATAATGGTGAGGAGTTTATTGTAGCCCCAACAACGTCTTGCCTGCTTCCTTTAGGCACGACCGGTAATATTTGTCGGAAATCGCCACCAAATACAACAACCTTACCAGCAAAAGGTTTATCTGAAACGCTCCCGTAGGTATCTCTCAACGCGTCTTTCAAGCTTCGATCAAGAGCTTCAAAGAAAAATCTATGCATCATAGGTGCCTCGTCCCAAATTATAAGCTTTGTCTTCTTCATAAGACCAGCTAACTCTGTTCCCTGCATAAGGTCCCTGCATAAGGAGGTCTCGTCCACGTCTATAGGAATTCCGAATCTCGAGTGAGCGGTTCTACCCTTAGGAAGTAGTAGCGAAGCTATGCCACTTGACGCCACTGGAAGGACAATTTCACCTTTGCTCCTTATACCAGCACATAACGTTCTCCATAGAAATGTCATTCCGGTTCCTCCATATCCATAAACGAAGAATACGCCTCCATCTCCCGAAGACACTACCCTCATAATTTCATCATAGACCTTCTTTTGCTCAGTCGTCATAGATGAAAGTAATTGTCGGTGTTCCTCTTCTAGTGCCTTCACATCATAGTTCAGCTCTTCTGCCATTAGTTTATTGAGCCCTTCTGAGGTGACCATTTCATCTGGGTAAGGCATATCTGGAAACTTGCGTAGCGTATTGCCGTTACTTTGAAGAGATTTTTCGATCTCTTCTAAGCCGTATTGCTTGATTTGTTCATCGCTGAGGTGCAAATCTGGTTAGAGAGTACAAAACGAAAACATGTTAAATTAATAAAGATTTCAAGTAATCAGTTCATTAAATGAAATGTTCAAAATCAAAAAAAAAAATTAAGCCTCTATGAGTAAATTGCGCATTACCGTCGATATTTAGTATCCTACGCTTTTGGTATTCAATGTCGTCAGTCAAAAGATGCCATGTTTTTTCCCATACATATTCAGGCCTTGTCAAGGTACCAGATAATAGTAACATGGCAAAGAGATTTCTCAAATACTGTCCAGAAGCCCATTCATGTGCTTCATTGATTCCATCTATGAATTCCCTATCGTCGTCAAGTAACCCCATTGCGTAGCAAGCATCCTTGAATGTAGGATATATCACACCGTCCACAGTCCTTATATCTTCATAGCATGTGGCACCTCGGACGTAATTTAATAAGGTCCTAAGATAATACCGTTCTCTAGAGCCTGGTGAGACATGGTATATCCTTCCAACAACTTTTCCTTTTTCTCGGGGCTTCCACTCTTTTTCCTTTGCTCTCCATGTAAACTTCTCTGGAAATTCGAAGTATCTTATGGTCCTAGCTTCTGGGTAAATTTTGTTAGCCTCCATCCAAGCTGTGAACTTTGTTATTTCAACATTAGGTCTAGACAACAAAGTATTAGGGTCCTCGCCATCTCTGAACACCATATTTTGTTGTCCGGGAAGGTGAAAATTAAGTCTTTCAACTGGTGGCCACCTATAGTTGATAGGATATCCAAAAATCAACCACATTGCTTCGCATGCCGAGATGTAACGACAATTGTAGTAACGCTCGATCTCGTCAATAGTAGTTGGATCTTGGTGTGTAATCTTTGCGAGAACCCGATCAAAGGCCTTGTTGATATATTTGAGCGTTTATATGAGCACCATATTTCATGGAAAGTTCTGGGTTGTAAGGCACTACATACCTGTTGTCCAATTTGATCCCTTTCTTTTTAACTGTTGCACCATTATCTCTCCTTTGGTAAATGGGAAATCCATCATGATCAACGCTACTTGTTTCTTGAAAACTCTTCGGAAATTTCTTAGAGCAAGTATTACCTACCATGCAGGGAGATTTTGGATCTGCATTCCCGCAAGGGCCATGGATCATGCAGTCTTTTACTATATCATACAGTCTTGGGTTCTTTTCTTTTTTGGGAATCTCAGCAGATATGATCTTATCAATTTGTTCAGCGTTAAATGCCCTGTTGCTACGTTTTAACCACAGAAGGATGTGTGCATGTAAGCCACGCTTTTGGAACTCGATGGTGTAGACCACTGCAAAGTAAATCAATACATTAGTGACTTAATTCTGATATGTGGAAAAATATGTTTATAATAACTATTCTGCATTATAGTTCAAAGGAATAAATTACCTGCTGTGGGTTTACCGAATACCTTGCCACCCCTCAAATCCTTTATCAACCTATCAAGCTTCATCTTGAAAACACGGCATATGACATCTGGCCTGTCCTCTGGGTTCAGACCTCTTTTTTCACAAAATCTTATGATCTCGGGCCATTTTCGATTGCATGTAAAAGTGATGAAGAGCTCGGGATACAAATAGACCCTACATATACCCAGAGTGTCATGATAGTTCTCAATTTTAAACCTCTTACTGCCATGATAGGTGGAGGGTAGGATAATCCTTTTCCCCATGGAAGTAACATCTGTGTCACCTCGAAGAACAGCTTCATTTATGTTTTGGTAATTTTCGGCGCGGAGTAGCGGCTGGTTGAATCAAATAAAGTTCAGCCTCTGCGCTTCAATCATTGTGCAACCGTCAACGACAAACTGTTTAAATAGTCTTCTGAATTTCAATAGCAATGACTTCTCGGCTTTCCTTTCTTGAATTCTAAACGAAAACCATTCACGTAATGTTGTTTGGTTTCTCCTCTTACATGTACTCGTAGACGGAACAATAGAAGTAGCACTATGCTCAATCCCCAACCTGTAGCCGTCTTCACCGTAAGGAAATAGCAAAGGTTATTGTAATGCAAGATTAGAGGGATGCAACTCCGAAATACGTTGCAAACGGCCGCTTTTTGTCTCCAAAATAATATCCCTCTTTTCATAGTTCTCGTCCATATTTCCTACGATTAAGGCAGCGACTTCATCAGCCGTAAGGAGATTGTACTCTCGTCCATCTGTTTTCCTCTCGGATATAAGACGTAACCTTACATCACCCATAGAATTAGGTTGTATTAACTTGTCCTTTGCCATCCTGAATTTCTGCGCTAGAGGGTTATGAATATCTACCATACTTTGAAGTTCTTCAATTAAGGAATCTTTGAATTTATTCGGGTCTTTGAAGCTGGTAAAACAATTAGTCAGTAAATAAAAAAAATACATAGGATTACAAAAAGTAGCATATGAGCCTCTATTAAACAAAACAAAAAAAAAAAAAGATCATCTGGCAGCTTTCTTCCTATTGTTAATTTCATCTTCGGTATCGTAAATGTAAAGCTGTGAGAACTTTGGAGTCTGTCCATCAATGGGTAAGAGGCTTCCTATCTTATGTTGATTATGACCACCTAATTTGAAGCAATAAGGTCCACGGCCCTGATTGATGCTATTGTCTATGTCTCCTCCCATTGAAGTAAAATTCCACATCATGTTGTAGGACCTTATATTCTCAATGAAATGCTTGCTATGAAGGTGGCGTCTTTCCAATAGATCTTGTAGTAGTACAGGCGGCTCGTCAAGTAGTGGTAGTTGCACCTTTCCATGCATACAACATAATGAAAAGGATGGAGTCATAGGATTTTTGTTACGTTTGACTCTTTCCGCGAACCAAAATATAGCCCACAACGTTGACATTCATAATTCGGCTCCCCTACATCAAAAAAATCTGTACAAAAAGGTGAAGAATCATCGTGTCCTTCTTCATCTTCGTCTTCCTTGCTACCTTCGTCTGTTTGATGTATAAAAAGATTATTGAGAGAATATAAATCTATGAACATCTTATGAAATCAGTCGCTTACCTTCGTGTTCGGTTGTATTGTGTAATCTTCTCTTTCGTGATCCATTGTTGCTTTCGCGGAGTAATGTCCTTGATCTCTTAGTGTTTATTCGTTGTGCCTTCTCATGATGACCCAATAAAGAATTATGTGTGTTCACTGAAAGATTAATCGTATATGAATCAACTAATAATGTGAAAATTAATGATGTTCTAATTTACGAATTAGAGATGATGTGAACTTACTCATTGCACGGTTGTATCTTTTAGATCTTAATATCTCCATTCTTTTCTGCCTAGCTAATTTTGCACCTGAAATTCGGTTAGCAATTTTAAATATTTATTTGTAAAGATATGGCAGAAATTAAACCATATATACTATATAAGCATGAGTCGAATTACCATGTAAGAACATCGTCCCTTGTGTTAGTGTGCTTGTTCCATGCCGGCCTTCATTAAGGGCTAAATTGACAATCTTCACTATTAACCTTACATTATTAAAATACATATACTATATTAAACAACCGATAATATCCTTACATGTTTGAGAACTTGATGTCGAGAGTTGATTAGCAGTGTTAAGGTTTCTACGAACAGACTCAATTGTTGTTCTGTTTGTTGTAAGACGTCTTTTGGTAGGATGACCCTCAAATTGTGAAAATTCGGCATTTGTGTCTTTGTCAATAGGGGGCAAGTTTGAATAGATTAATGTTTTAAAACATACCATTTGAAACATCGCTTAGTGGTGTTCTAATTTGACTGTTAAGAACAGTGGAAGGTGTTCTTAATCCGGAGTGTGGGTGGTTATTCTCCTTGTTCCTCGATGAATAGTGCAATTTCGTCCAACATCTGTTACTATTTACAATAAAGTAAAATAAATAAGGATGCTGTATTAGTACTTCATTTTAACTCGTCTATCTTATCTTGTGATTTTAAAATTCTTAATGGCATGATTGGCTATATATAAAACGCAAATAAATTCTATTGATTCATAGGGCTGGATAATTTTATGCAAGAGAGGAAAAACAGATCATACTTGCTAAAAAGTTATATACGGATTATAAATCAATTGCCTTGTCTTAAAATCAATAGAGTCATGCATTTATCAAAATTTCAATACGGATTATGAATCAATACAGTCTTAAGCTTATCAATGTCAACCTTAAATTTGTAGAGCTCATAAGTCATGCATTTATCACATATGTACTATGATTATATCCTTATTCAAGCTTAATCGGTTAAGTGTATTAGTGTACATGTCCATGAATCAATACAGTCTTAAGTTATTGTCATGGTTTATTTATGCCATAAAGGTAGGACTACTATCCCATTTTCTCTTCCGTATTAAGTTGATATCATGGTTTATTCTCCTATACATATACAACTACTTAGGCATATACATAGGCAGTATGTTATTACATTCGAAATAACATGTTATATCACATGGCAATGGCAATTTTCAGAGTATTTAGGTGTTAAAACGTACCATTTGAAACGTCTCTTAGCGGAGTTCTCAATTGAGGGGTAAGAATAGAAAAAGGAGTTCTTATGGATGAGTTCAGATTAATATTCTCCTTTTCCATTCCTTGAGTGATGCAACTTAATCCAACATCTGTAAAAAAATCGAATAAACCTTAATATATGACAATGGTACGAATGTCGATTGGTCAGATTATGAAAAAGAGGAAATGGTTCACAATTATATAGAATATAGAATACAGTATGTGTAGGATAATATATAATTGGTACCTTCTTGTGAGTGTGAATTTGTTGCCTTGTCTTTTGAGCTAGAACTATAGTACTTTTTCCATATTCTTGGGGGTGAGTTTGGATCCATTTGAAGGTCAGACTAAAGTTATTTCGAATGTGTGATCATCAATTTCGACAGAAAGGTTGGATAGAAGTGTTTGTGCAATATATATTATAGTCTGTTTATATACACGTGTACCTGTATACTTCTAAATATGTAAAAGATCATAATATGAGTGTGTAGATGTCAGAGGATATAATATATAGTAATAATATCTTCTATCAATCAGTATAGTATAGTAAAATATTTAATGGAAGATGGAAAGCATAATAAACTAAGGTATCAAATAAAAAAGATTAATGGACCAAATATAATTTGTGTGATAGCCTTACAATAAACGCCATATTTAGTGATGTGTTCAAACTAAGTATGTTTGTTTTTATGACATTACGTTTAACTGGATGATAATATAGTCAGTGAAGATCATATTTTCATGTTTGATTCTCTAAGAACCAATATGCAATTAATAATATAGTCAGTGTCTTCATCTTTGAAGCTAATTATAAAGTCACGATTAATATACTATCTCTGAGTATATTATATTAATGAATAATGAATAATTTCACAGGTAGGCAGCAGTATACATGACGTGCAGTACTCGTGATAGTAGGAACTCCTCGTTCTAGTGGAAAAGGAGACTGTTATCAGTTTGATATGCCATAATTTTGGTATGTTTATATTAAGATTTTCTACAATTTTTGTCTAAGTTCAATATAATATTGATTGCATATTCTGTTTAGTCTAACACTTTAATTTTTTTTATATATTTTTGATAATCCGTTTAGGTAAAAATAGATCTATAGATGTTTAGGCAATCATTTAGATTGAATAAAACTTCATATAGTATATTATATATTAAATATATAAAAGATAATGATTTTACCCATTATTGACCAATAATTGACCAATTGTTATGGAATATTAATAAAATAAAAGTGGTATTATAATACCATAACACGTTTGCAATATATTTTTTTGAATATAATTAGAATCTGTCCTTATAAAATCTAAGTTGAAATCAACCCTCAAAAGTTCTTCGTTTGATATCCTCTATCTTTTCTTGCTTGATTTTCACCACCTTGTTAAGGGTTGTGGAGCTGCCTTCACCATTCACATTATCACCACCCTCTAAAATGTCCACAATCATCCTTTTCATAGGGGTCAAATTGCTGCTGTCCGTTTCAGAAATTTCTATGACATCCTGTAATGATAGACACTTGATTAGGAGATATTCTGAATATTTATAAAGCATAAAGATTCTATAGATAGATTATACCTTGTCCTTGCCATTTGATGTCGTAGAATGGCTAATAGGATCAGCACTCTTGGAAGCATGTTCCTAAATTAAAGAGTTTTTAATTTGTCAGTGGAATAGATAGATGTATTGTAAAGTAGGATTGGTAAATAAAATAAAATACCTCTAAATTGGGAGAAATAGCATCAAACTGAGTCATGGTAACCAGGTCATCAGTAACTGCATCTAAGGTGTAATTGTCTTTCCCTTCTTCAATATGCTCGGTTGTCACTTTAGTCATGAAAAGCATGGTTTTGTCAAGGAGCTACTTGAACTCTATTGGAAAAGAGGTTAAATCGCCGGACTGCATAAAACATATCAATAGTTAATTTATTTAGAATATAGAATCAATACAAAAGACTACAACTATAAGACAATTATTTATAATAAATTAGTTATCGTATAAGGTATTCGCCCTAAGTTGTGCTTCTCTCATAGCCTTGGCTGTCTTGTTGATAAGCTTTTCAATGATCTCATTGAACATAGTCAATGATACACTTCCAGTAGCATCTAATGCTCGCATGTCAAGTTTGAACCACGGAAGCGGAAACTTAACCAAACCTTTTTCACATCCCTTGCCCTTGTCCTCTTTTTTATCACGCGCACATTTCTTGCAAGTAACAATACCTCCTTCCTTTTCATCCACCTTAGTGCCGTGGTGTTTTGGGCAGCTATTGTACCACCAATCCTTTTCAACATCTATCTCAAGTATGGTACCACGGAACACAAAAAGCCCAGGCTGCAATAATTCAAATGTAAACTTTAGAGTCAAATTAGTTGTGTTATTTATTTAAAATATATAATAAAACAAAATAAACATACTTCTTGAGAGTGAACTAAATCAAGAATGGTTTTAATCCTTTCTTGTTTCAGCCATGGATTCATTTCGTTCTCATCAAAATTGCGAGTGACATTGGACAAACGATCAGAGTCACATGGTCCATATAGTCTATTTATCCTATATATGTCAAACATTGAGATTTTAGGCAATGATATAATGTCGTGTTTAAGTGTATAACAATAATTATGGCAGAAATAAAAGACTAATACGTTTCTTGTAAACTGTGAGCCTCTGGGATATCAGGATTGAAAATGAGTTGTGTAGCCTGATAGGAATTGCCAATGTTTAGATTGCCTGCAAAAACATAAGAACAATAATAGATTAAGCATAAGGACTAAACATGGAGGAAGTAAATAGTCATATTGTAAAACCTCTACCTTGAAAGTCATTGATTTTTGCAAGAGTGACAATCATTATCACTCTTTCGGTTTTATCAGCCATTGAATTCACAAAGTCCTCAACTTGTTTAATATAATCACCGAAAAAAGTGCAAGGCAGATCGATGTCTCTATAACAAAATTCCAAGAATTCTCAATTATATAGTGTTTTTTCAAAAATATTATAACTCATCCTCAATAAATTAAATACAAATCTTACTTTTCGTCTTTAAGAACAATCTCTAGGATCGGTTTGGAAGCAACAGGAGTATTACCAATGTGCTTTACATCAAAGAATTCACCAATAACACCTACACATAATATAATGCATATATGATTGACAGTTTAATAAAATAAGTTAAAAAAAGGTATTTTAGATAGACAATAACTTACATGGCATAAATTCCTTTGGTGTCACCCTATTAAGAATATCATAAAATGGCTCAAAAGCCCAGAGCTTGTCATTTGGCACTCTCAAGGGTGGACATGGCTCAACAATTGTTCCATACTTGAACTCCATCCGTAATGCATGCTTACTGGCTCGATAGTTGCCGTTGTTCACATTCACATAAAAATTACGGAAGGTAAATGACTTGCCTTCCTCAACAATATTTTTGTAGTCATTAATCAACTTAGATTTAACAGAAGCCTGCATTCTAGTTCCCTGTTTATTGGATTAAAAAAAAAAAGTCATTTCGAAGGAAAATAGATTATATGATATTTCCACCTTCCAGTAAATTTCAATTAAAAATTGTTACCTCTTTATCAATACAAAGCATTTCCATAGACCAAAGATCATTGGGATTATCCTTGTTAGCTCTATACCATCGACGTAGGATCAACACATTGACTTGATAAACAGCAGGGTTGTAGGCCTTCATGTTATTTTTTGAATCAAGAGAAGTCTTACGCAATTCATTAAGAACAACCAGCCTAGCCGCCATAGTTCTGAAATTAACTTTATGATTATGATTTTCTATGTATGATAAGAAGTGGAGGATTGTAAGTTGATGGATTCACCATTCTCTTTGTGTTGTATATATATACATATTCATATAACATATATGACACAATGTATACTTAAATTATAGTATGCACATTTTTAAAAAGATCCTTAATAATATTTCGTCAAAAATAACTCACGTTACATATATCATAATAATTTCGAAATGTACATACTAAATCACTGTAATCTTCAATATTGCAATTTTAGGGGAATGTAGAACTTCATAAGACAATATATCGATAAATTAACAGTATTATTACCTTTCCATTTCTATAAGAGTGCTAAGGAGTACATAAATAATGGTCTACATTCGTAATGTGCATACATATAGTCTGAACAGACTATTTTTTTTGTCAATGTATCATAAGGTACGTTAACTTCTATCAAAATAATCAGAGAATCCTATATACGTTTTATTTACTACCATAAAGCATCTTGGGTTGAAACATATAGTAATATTATATGATTATGAGATTTTAAAGTTTCCACAGATATATCATTGATATATTTTCCATTTAGGTATTTTTTCACCAAAAATATGCAAATTTTTAGTTAAACATAGAAATGAATACATGTTGTATACCATTGATATATTTTCCATTTAGGTATTTTCTCACCAAAAATATGCAAATTCTTAGTCAAACATAGAAATGAATACATGTTGTATACCATATGTTAGGTTAAATAAAAATTGTGCCAGTGTGTTTACACAAATAATCTGCTATCCACGTTTTATTAAGAACAATAGATGAATACTAACCATTTAATGTTTATGATGATGATGATAAAATGGTCTAATTTTCTAATTAGCAATCGATATATTCATTGCTCTCTTTTCCATTTATGTAGACTGCTATCGATTTAGTCGCATGAGTTAGTATTATATGAATGTGGCACGTAAAAATACATACATAAAGTTGTACATAGACTGTTATCAATATCGCCTCAGTAGTGAATTTGCAAAAGCAATGCACTAAGGTATAAGGGAAATTCAATACTAACTGGATTGAACACCAATAATTGTATGATAATTAGGTCATCTTCTTCTACGAAATATTTGTTTTGAAGGATATACACCTATATTATTCATATAGGTTGCAAAACTTCTAACTAAGATGGAAATGTAAAAGTGATTCAAAAGCAAGGCTATTATAAGAATATGATATCAAATAATATAAAGTAGAAATATATTAAATCTTATTCTGAACAGATGAAATTTAGTTCAAATACTGAAACGATTAGGTGTGGTTATCTAACGACAACCATTTTGTTTCATGTATCTCTCAATATTCATCTGACAATATTAAATATAACTAATAGTTCACATAATATAAGATCTTATCTCTACTATTACTGATCAATAATTGATCATACACATAATAAGATTTCAATGATGAAATAATTTTTAGTCTAGACCTAGATAATCCTGGCTTGTCTTATCGATCAGCTTGTCACCAAAGTCTCAATCTTTCGGAGATAAGTTATAACATTTTCATGATATGCTATGCGTTCATGAAGATTAGTCTTCCTCCTTCTCAATTCTTCAAGCCTTTGGGTGTAGTACTCCAATTCTTCCTTGCGATCTTCTGTCCATGATCTACAACGTCCTCCTTTTGAAGTGGATTTGGAGTTGGGATTGGAGTTGGGGTTGAAGTGCATCTGATGAGGTTGTAACATACAATTAGGTTCAATTTTGGGAATTTTCTTCTCATCAATATTCAACATAGGTTGAGGGTCCGATGACATGGTGGTTTTGTAAATGTATTTCACTGCCTTGATTTTGTTAATCATTAGAATTTAGACGGGTATGTAATGTATGCATTCAGTATATAGGTTGGGGGATCTATTTATACATATAGGCCAATAGGTTACATATTATTATTTTTAGGGGGTCTATTTATACATATAGGCCAATAGGTTACATATTATTATTTTTAGGAAGCAATCCTTCGAAAATTGATATACTCACGTATAATATAGTATATACTTTTACTATAAGTCATTCTTTAGATATTGCCATGCATTATTGTCTCATTTGTTATAACAAAATCTCTCATATTATAGTATATTCCTTTATTTGCAACCATATTTGCCATAATGGCATGAACTATTCACTCATATTCATTAGTACATTTACATTAATCAATCATATTGACATATTGATTTTATATCCTTAATATACTTATGATAGAATGGTAGATCCATCCAATAGAATGGTAGATCCATCCAATAATGCATAGAAAAAACTAATATACGGGTGTTTTTTATCGATGAAGTTGTACTGATCAATGAAAACAATCAATGAAAATAATAAAACATAAGCTAATTAATAAAAGTACTCAGGTAATGGTATAAACATAACCACAATACCAAATTCTGATTCCAAACTTAGTATAGATAAACGAAATTTTATTTCATTTCTCCATTTAAAATGGATAATTATATAGAATAGAACACATGATTGAGGAGTTTGGAATTCAATATCGTCATGCTAATAGAACTTGTATTACATATTGGGTTTATCCATGTTGTTGCGTAGATTTTGCAGAATGACATCAAACTGATGAATTATTTGTTCCAATTCT
This sequence comes from Spergularia marina, assembly GCA_963680865.1. Taxonomy (NCBI): domain Eukaryota; kingdom Viridiplantae; phylum Streptophyta; class Magnoliopsida; order Caryophyllales; family Caryophyllaceae; genus Spergularia; species Spergularia marina. The sequence goes on along the minus strand of OY804544.1, from coordinate 6,639,022 downwards.
CTCATTAGTGCTTTGATACGATCTAATTCAACTATTAGATAGGCTATACTGTCTTCCTGAAACTGCCTCCTAAGTCTCCTTCCATAAGCCATAGATTGAGGCAAATGAACAATGCGATTATTCTCCATCGTTTCTTGATGATGTGAATTGGCTTAATGAAGTCTCTTGGTGATATGCTTTTATTTTAGATTTGCATCTCTTATATAAGGATGATGTGTGAAATACACACAATAATGGAATAATATATTGATTGCTTCTTATGATATGCTCCAGGTACAGCCGATGATTTTTAGGCAACAACTAATATATTGATACCTGCTTCGTGATTGAGGTGAGATCATATGATTTCGTTTCCATACTTTTGCTAAATTAAAGTGGTATATTAGACCTATTTTATCAATGTGGACGGTCTCTTATTGTGGCTGGCAGTGGATATTGGTATGAATGAATATTTTATAATAGATATAGAATCACAAACGAACATATAAGATATAGAAGTAAAATCAAACGTGATTTAATATAGGAAATTTTTATTGATATGGTAGATAAGCTTACAATATTTTGATAATCAGTCCATATTGATATCACATAATACAATAAGTCTGATATATTAAGTTTAGGACACAATAGTATAACTCCCCTTTTATGGATCACACATTCTCCGTTGGAGGCATCTTAAAAATGAAATACGCCAATCGCACAAACGACACACTCTTGCTAATTTGGAATGCAGCCTGGATATCTCCTTTTCACTATCAATGATATCCCTCGTCCATAGATTCCAAAGGCACTGACTTGAGGTATTTTGTTTGAGATGTTCCATATGACAATTGCGCCACTCCAATTCACTTATTACCCTTAAACACTTTCTCTCAATTTTAAGCTTGTGAGCATGAGTATTCCATATTTTGTCAGAAATGGCCTGTGAGTCTTCCATTTCGTAAGTGTATAATTGATGTCAAATTGGTCAGGCTTTATATAAAGGTTATGAAATCACTTTAGGTTAATTTTATCGTACAAAATAATGCAAGATGTGAAATCATCTATTTTGTTCCCACTGCCTTGATATCACAATTTTACTTAAAGGAAAGAAAATCTATATGACAGATAGAGAGATCAATATAATTGAACTGAATTATGATAGCCTTCCAAACAGGGATTAAATTATGATAGCCTTTTATATTTTCTTAAATAAACTTGCCTAATTAAACGCTAAGAGAATAAGTCATATCATATCATATAGAATGTGTAAACTGGTGCAAGCTGACATATGGAACATCAATAATATACATCTAATGTATGCGCAAAAAAGATATTTCTCAGTATACACAAGCTGACTAATGGAATGTATAAGACATTTTTTAATATACAGAAGCTGAATAATGGAATGTATAAAGAATTTTTTCTTTGAAAAAAATCTATAATAGGTATTGTGAGAAAGATAATTGGTTTCAAACGTGTGAAGTATCATTAAACTTTGGTATAGTGTCAGTGTAAGAATGCGAAAATTACTATCAACAGGATCATCACTAAGAATGATTAGAAAAATTGAACATTGATTCGATCTTTCACTCCTATAAGATATTAAAGGAGTTAGGAACATCATCAATAAGGGTCGCTGCCTAGCAATAGGGTGGAGGAAAGGGATAATAGTTACCTTATTGCTACATTATCCGTTTATATGTAGATTAGTTATTAATCAACATAACAATATATAATTTTCAATTGAAATCAAATAGCATAAAGTATACACAAAAGGCAAAATCTCAGTCTTCCAAAGAGGGTGTTGATAATTCTGTAAGAAGAATATCTCATACTTATTCGAAAGATAATAGTTATTAGTGATTGTAATTTTGAAGATTACAATGTATGTGTTACTCTATAATAATATTATTGATTTAATCTATATTGTCCAAACATTCACTGTTTGAACATTCAGCATTGTTTGATGTAAGATTTATGGGCAAGACATTAATGTAGGAGATAAACTGTTCTTGGAAAAGTATACGTTGACGAAGTGCTTTTGCTTTCCTCTTCAAAATTTCAATGATATACTTATGAGCCGCAATATGATCATCAACATCTTGTTTCCATTCTTTATCAGATCCGTAATATTCTGAGGCTCGTGCAGAAGGTGAATTCGAGGATTTATTCAGCATAAACATCTCATGAGGCAGTAAAAGAGGCGATGAATTAGGCTTGGAAGCTATTGAAGACTGAGATTTTGATGCCTCCATCCGATTGGTTTTATTTTGATTTCCCCCATCTGTGAATTTATGGGCGTATATATAGGTATACATGATACATGTTAAGGCAATCGTGTGCTTTGTAAAAGGGAATGTTATATAGGGATATATGATATATCGGTCACAAATCCTAATACTTGACCGATATAATGATTGACAGCGCAATCATAGGCGTATATATGATCTGGAATGGCATATATTTAGGAACATATGGGATATTGTTTCCTTATGAGGAGTCTGACATATGCTATAATATGGTAATACATAATATAATATACCATATTATGTGCAACATATATTTACATATAAGGTCAGGGAATAAAACTCCAGGCGTGTGCCAAGCATGGTTTTGCATGAGTTAAGCGTAAGCTTATTAGAGCTATATTAGAGCTATTTAGGGTAGCTTTTATTTGACATCAGCGCTTGCGTGGACGGTCAAATAAACCTTTAAAGGCACGGCTATTAATACAATATATATATATATAGATTCAAATGAGTCCTTTCGGTTTAGATGAGTCCATGAGTCCTCATCTTGACCATTCAACTGCTCAGATCTAACGCTCCTAAATCCGTCATGATGGAGAGGTAAAAGCGTCATTTAATTTATAGGTATAAGGAGTATCATTTACAACCGTCTCCCACTTCATTTTTGCTTTTCACTTTCTCTCTCTTCATCCTTCTTCTCCTCAGATTCTCTGCAAAGCGTTTCCATTTTCTCTCTCTTCACGCCGTCGATCGCCGCCGCTCTCCACCGCCACCTCTGTCGCTCTCCACCGCCACCTCTCTCCACCGCATCGCCGCCTCTCTTGGTTTCTCTCTCCTCACCTTCGCTAATGATTTTTCTCTCACCACGCCGCCGTCTCTCTCCTTCGCCGCCGATCTCCCTGGTAGCCGTCACATGAAACCATATCAGGTATTATTTTTCTCCTCATTTGATTCTCCTGAGTACTCATTATAGAAACCCTAGGTTTGACTGTGTTGATTTTTTAGGTTTTTTTAGTTCTTCATTCATTCAAAATGTTCGCATATGTTTGATTTTATTGTGTTTTGTGATTTCGTAGTGATTGTGGTTGCTTTACGTTGTGATTTTATGTGTGATTTTTACGCTTTTTTGTCATATTCTTTCGTTGTTGATTTCGTAGCGATTTTTAGGAGATTTAGGGGTGATTAGGTTTAATTGTTTCATTTTTTGCGTCTAATTTGATGCATCTATGTTCATTTATGCTTAATTTCAATTTACGATTTCCGCTCCATATGTACAATTTCGCTCTGCAAATTCGTTAGTATTTGCGTCTGACGATTAGGTTTTTCGTTCACTGATTCGTCACTAAGAATGATTCTATTTGTTATCGTGTGTGATTCATCAATCTATTCTTGTGTGATTTTATCTAGTATCTTGTGTAATTGTATTTGTTATCATGTGTGGTTGTATGTTGGTATCGTTTGTGTGATTGGTTAAAGCGTGATCATATCGTTTGTGTGAGCTCAATTTGTGAAGAATTGGATTGTTTTTTTTGCTGTAATGTTAATGTGAGTGGATCGTATTAGAGAATGCCAGCTAAGTGAATGTCAGTGAGCTGATTTGTGAGGTTTTTCGGTGTCGATAATCGAAATAAGGTGGAATACTTTAGTGTGTCATTTACGACATTGATATATGCTTGAAATTGAGCTGCTTTGTAGTGTCGTAAGAGCTTAATTAGAAGAATTTAGAATGTATATGTTCAGAGATGAAAATGTCGAATCTTGTTCTACTGCGGACGATTTTGGATGTATCCTTTCTTTCTTGGGGTGGGGAAGAAAGATAGGAGGAAATCAACAGTAATTTTCGTCCTTTGTCGTTGTGTGGACTCGTCTGGTGTTCAATTAAAGGAGGAAAGCTACTGTGTGATTCAATTTTTGGTATCGTGTAATCTTATCTGTTATGGCGTGTGATTTTATTTGGCATCATGTGTGATTCAGTCTATGTGATTCTATTTGGTATCATGTGTGATTCAATTTTTGGTATCAATTTTTGGCTTCATGTGTGATTTAGTCTATGTGATTCTAAACCCCATTGTTCTTAGCATCATCCTCCTTCCCCGGATTAGGCTTTCTACCAGGCTTCTTCTTCACAACAACATCATCCCCATTCTCTGTCTCGGAAGCAAGCTTCTTACCACCCCCTTCTTCCGAACCCTCGAATTCTGTCAGAGAAACGGATTGATCTTACTGTTTTTTTACTTGATTTTGTGTGAATCGTTGGTGATTTTTCTGATTTACGACGAACTTCGAGCTGATTTCGGTATTCGCCTGATTTAGGGCGAACTTCAAGTTGATTTGGGAGGGTCTCTAATATAGTAATATATTGTGTGCATGCTACAAGAATGCTGACTTGTTCTTAGATCATGTTATGATATTGTCTTATAAATGCTAGTATGCTACTGTCATCCGCAGAATAAGCTCATTTTTAGATGTTTATTTATATGGATTGACCTTTTGCTGTGAAAACTGGTGTTACTTTGCCCCTGAGTCTGCGTTTGTCTATTATGTTGCTATTATATAGTCTTCTAGCTCAACTGGTAGAGCGGCCGTCTAATAGACGGAGGGTGTAGGTTCGATTCCTACGTAGACTAGATGCTTAGTTGAGGCTTTGAATCAGGATACTTTCTTAGTTACCTTTAGCTATCATATACTTGTTTTTTATTTCTTATTGATGGGTTTGATCGCCTGACATTTACAATATACATTCGGCTGTGATTTATTGCTAGCTAAAATAGGAACTTATATAAACCTGATGCATCATTCTAATAACATGCATATGCTACACATGGATGCACTTGGTATTCTAATAGCACGCATCTGCTCACACTACTGATACGTTATCAACCATGGGCCTGGAGAATGTCCTACAGGTGGCTGTTTTGCATGTTGGAGGAAATGCACCCCTCGACCTGCACAGTAGCCCTAAAAGATCATGGGGGGTTTCTACTGTGGATCGATCCTAGTCCAAGTTGTGTTGTCTATAATTTCATAGCCGACGTGGGACTCGAACCCACACCTCGTGCAATGCACGATGCTCTTCCTATTGAGCTAGCCAGCTTTGTATAAAACGACAAATTTTGTTGATAGACTAATACAATCACACACTAACTAACAGAATTACACACACTACTAATAGAGTCACACACACCACAAGTAGAATCACACACAATAACTAATACAATCACACACGCTTACAAATAGAATCACATACTACACATTGAATCATACTAACTCACGCATAGAATCACACTTACATAGTACACTTACAAAAAGAATCGCACACACTAACTACACTTACTAACCAATAGAATCACACACTAGAAAATACAATTACACACGCTAATGAATTGAATCACACACACTTCAAATAAAATCACACACACTATCCAAAGAATCACACACAATAACAAAGAGAATCACTCTTACTAGCAAATTGAATCACACAACACGAACTAATACAATCACACACCCTCTTGAATAAAATCACACACTAATAGATGTGATTCCACAGACAAACCAATGTGATTCCATAGACTAACTAGTGTGATTCTATGTCTAAACAATGTGATATAAAATCACAAAACATCAACGCACACACACACTGACAAATAGAATTACACACACCATAAGAAATAGAATCACACACACCATCACACAGAATCACACATACCATCGAATAGAATCACACACTGACGAATAGAATCACACACACCATAAGATAGAATCACACACCATCACATAGAATTACACAAACCATCGAATAGAATCACACACACCATCAAATACAATCACGCATACCATCGCATAGAATTACATAGAAATCACACACAGATGAATAGAATCATTCAACTATTTAATGTCGCAGTTGTAATTTTATACCAAGCAGGGGAGGAGCCTGACCAGGAAGAGGTATTGAGTGATGAGGACATACAAATGCAAAGGAAGATGATTGTGGTGAGCTTATGGTGTGTGAAGACTAACCCTTCTAGTCGACCAGCAAAGAGTAAAGTGGTTGAAATGCTGGAAGGAACCCCTGAACCGCTACAAATTCCTCGTGCATCGTCTCTTTCTGTATCTTTAAGATCACAACACTAAATGTAAACTAGGCAGTTAAGTGAAATACATAATACCAGTGTATGAATAAACATTCTATCACTGCAATTCACAAGCATGTATCAACTAGCATTACCTCTATATATTCTGAAGTTAAGAAAAGAAGAAGAAGAAGAAGAAGAAGCAACCGCAAAAAAAAAAAAAAAAAAAAAAAAAAAAAGAACACAAGAACAATAGTCACGGGTATCAGACTCCGACTAATCAAAGAACCTTAACAAGTGAGTTTACATAAGATTAATTCAAACATTGATGATCAAACAAACAAATTCAGTAATCCATGACTTTCTCCAAGAAGTTTACATAAGATTAATTCAAACATTCCGTTTCACTTTCGCCGTTATAATTTTAGTAAAAATAATTTCATTATAAATTCAAAATCGAAATCGAAAGAAGAGTTGTGTGATTCAATAACCAAAACAGTGTGATTGCAAATTCCATTATAAATTCGAAATCAAAAGAAGAGTTTGTGTGATTCAATAGTCAAAACCGTGTAATTTTGTAAATTCCATTATAAATTCGAAAATAAAATCATACATAAAAGATTGTGCGAAATTACCTTATTCATCGTTGTTTTGAGGATCCATAGCAATTTCAAGCCTTGAATCTTTGCAGTTGTGTTCATTTTCGATCATTTTAGAGTATAATCGAAACGATTTTTTTCTAGGGTTTTGATTTGGGGAAAAAACTTCACAGTAGAAGATAGAGAGAAAGAGCACGGCTGCGACGGCGACAACGAAGAACAGAAACGGTGGCGACGACGAAGAACAGAAGCGGCGACGACCCGACGAGAGAAGGGTGGTGATCGAAAGGAAACATGGTTTAATTTGGGGATTTTTATTTTTGGAGGGGATAGAAGAAGCTGAGAGAAAGAAGCGGGGAAGAAGAGAGAGAAAATTTTGGATGTGTGTAAGAAGAATGGCGTTTCTCATGAAGACCCCTTGGTCTATTCCTGTGCGTTTTTCTTTGAGCGCATCTGAGCCCTCCATCTCGTCTACATCCGACGGTTCAGATGAGGACTCATGGACTCATCTAAGCAGGCGGACTCATCTGAACCCGCCTATATATATATATATATATATATATATATATATATATATATATATATATATATATATATATATATATATATATATATATATATATATATATATATATATTGTTGTCGTCGGGCAAGAGTAGGGTTAGGGTTAAGGCAATTGGCGATCATGTCTGATTATGTGTACGGGCCTTGGACGCGGGTGCTTCACAGGCTCACAGCCCAACTTTTTACGACATTACTGTCAAGTTCAATTCGATTCTCCAAATTATATTATCGAGGCCAGGAGTCGAGGGCACATCGCAGGTTTATCTTTGCCTCCTCATCAACCTTCATACTCAATTTGTTTACATACGATTTACCCTAACCATGAAGAAGAGGAGAAAAACCAATTTATTACCTCCGGAAATATTTGAGGAAATATTCTCAAGGTTCCTAGTAAAAACACTAGTCCAATTAACCCTTGTTTGCAAATCATGGAACTCTATTATATCCGATCAAAGTTTCGCGCGACACCATCTTCGAATCAACACCAACAACAACAACAACAACAACAACAACAACAAATTCTTATTGACCCGTGAATTTCAGCTAAGACTTCGTCGTAGCGACACATTAGACATCGTCGAGAAGCTTCACCCAACCAACAAATTCATCGACCCTAATATATGCCTCATAATTGCTCACATCGATGGCGTCCTACTCGTACACATTTGTTCACCCCAAATTTACAAAGGTAATAATTTGATTTTGTTGTGGAACCCTACGATTCCGAAGATCGTAAGCGTCCCACCTTACCCTTCTTTGAAGAAAGGTAAGGATGTTAATTTTGGTTTCGGGTTTGATGGAATCGACAACACTTACAAAGTAGTGGCCCTCAATTTGGAGTACTTTCGCTCACAAACGAAGGTTTACAGTCTACGTACACGTACATGGGCATTGCCGAAGACCAAGAGATGCAAAATTATCCCAGTCTTGTACTTGAAGCGAACCCAAATGACCACAAATTTCAACGATGGGATTTTTTTGGCTTGCGAGTGTTGCGCAAGAGAATGCTCGTTTCCGCCACACTCATTGTTTGGGCAATAAAATTCTACTTGATGTAGGACTCTTGATGACACTCGGATACCAGTTGTCCGACGGAAGAATATAGTCCGACTATCAGCATGTATCAGATAGCGTCACTACCATTTGCTAGCAAGATGGAGTCAAACCAGGAAGTTACGCAACTGACCAGCTGCGGGATTTGGGGCGTGGATAACGGAGCAGATTGAGGAGTATTGGAACAAGATACGATGAAGAGCAAACAGAAAAAGGGACGTTGTCAAGCGAGCATATAGGAGGATAAGGCGCGACTTGCTCAAGAGAGAATATAGGGAGGTTGAGAACGTGGAGAAAGAGGGGGAGGAAGCCGTTAAAAGCCCGAATGACAGTCAAGCATAAAAGGAGAGAGGGAAGCTAGCAGAAGAGGGTAGAGGATATACAAGCTTTAACCCTAGATGCCATCAAAATTACAAACACTCATAATTGTACGAGAGAGATCATCTTAAATCATCCATAGTGCAATCTTTGGTGGGACACAGATTTCCTCTCGTGGTTTTTCCTTCACATTGAGGGTTTTCCATGTACAAAAATTCTTGGTGTCATTGTTACAATTATTTCGTTTATTCACTGTCATTCGTATTTCATTTCCGATCGACATTAGATAATAGTATGATCAGATAGATAAATCCACCAGACAATCCGATTCACTAGACGTGTAGTTTTTTACCAAAACAATTTGGCGCCCACCGTGGGGCTATCTATTTGAAAAACCTTTTCAAAACTATTATCACCATGTCAGCTGCTGGAAACGAGTCACCCCGTACCCCGGATATCAGAGCCGTTATGTTCGAAGACAGCAACGCATCGAATACGCCGCAAGGACCGCTTTCAGAAGTTCTCTCACACCTGAAGAAGTCGAGAGCTCAGTGTGCCGAGCAACAAAAGAAGTACGATAAGCTGGAAAGAGAGTTGGCCAGGACCAACGCCTTGCTCGACTCTTGGCGATCGGGAGTCGGAGGTTCTAGATCAACAAGGGAGAGAAATATCTCCGACATACCCGTTATGGGAAGTATTGATCTAGATCCACCTGTTCAAGACGAGCCCCCAGCTCAATCCATAAGATACAGGGGAAATCGAATTCGCACAAATGGAGTCTGGGCGGATCAGGAGACATCACAAAGAATCACCATCCTCCGATCAGCTCCCCGAAATGAGCAATTGCAACTCAATCAGGATCAGTCAGATACAGGTAGGTCTTTGGTTTCGAACATCATGGCAGAAATTAATTAGGTACTTGTTGCTCTCCGACAGGAAATTCAAGGTGTGCGGCAGCAGGTTGTCAGGATGCCGGGAATGGCCCCCCAAATCGAGCCGGCAGCCCCTGAATCACATCGACACTCGCCGTTCACTCGGTACATAGCCATCAGGATCATTCCGAAGATCCCTCGATGCCCTTACAACTCCATCTATGAAGGGACGTCGGATCCAGAGGAACACATCCGATGGTACAAGACCTTCATGAAGACCCAGCCAATCAGAGAGGAGGATGAAGATGCTACCATGTGTCGAGGTCTAGGCCAGACATTAAGAGGTCCAGCCCTCACCTGGTTCAGCAACCTTCCCAATGGTTGCATCTCCTCTTGGGCCGAGTTAGAAACTGCATTCAACCAGCAGTTCGCCAGCAGCCGCAAGCCAATCAAGAGAACCAGTGATCTGTATCGAGTTGTTCAAAGACAAAGTGAAACCCTTAGGGATTTCCTTTATCGCTTTAACAACGAGAATATATCGATACCTCAATGTGACATCCCTACAGTCATCGAAGCGTTCAGGCAAGGTTTAGTCAGAGACTCTGAGCTTTATAATGAATTAACAAAATATCCTTGTTCTACTTTTGAGGATGTGCAGGCGAAAGCATTGGCCCAAATCCGGTTAGAAGAGGACAAGATGAACAGACCAACCTATCAAGAGCAGCCCTCAAGGAAGCAGCAGTCAGGTCGATCGAGTAATAGACCATTCCCTTACTCACGACCTGATGTTGTCGCAGTCAGGGGACAGTCGGACTGGCGCAATGAGCAAACTATCCAGGAACAGGGATTTAACGTCTCCTGTTCTAGATTGGTAGATTATCTTATAACCTTGGGTGACTCCGTCAGGTGGCCTAAGAAAAACCCCCCAAATCCCAAAAGGGGATCAGAGTAAGTGGTGTGATTTCCATTCTGAATCAGGTCATACCAGCGAAGAATGCATCGCACTGATGAAGGAGGCGGCTAGACTACGCAAAGCTGGACTTTGCAAAGAACTCCTGAAAAAAGGTGTCAACACCGGATCGGTCATCAGGGAGGCATATCCCAATGACCTCATTTCTGGTGCAAAGGTAATTAATTGCATTTCTGGCGGATCTGAAATATGTGGACTAACATACTCTGCAGCCAAAAGAAATGCCAAGGTGAACAGCTTGCGTCCTAGTTCCAACAGGCAAAGAATCGAGAACATCCCCACCGTCAGCTTCGATGAGTCTGACGCTGAAGGACTTGACGAGGAACATCATGATTCCCTGGTCATTTCCATCAACGTGGGCCCCTGCTTTGTCAGACGTGCTTTGGTCGATAACGGAAGCTCTGTCAACATCGTTTTCCTAGACGCATTGAAGGAGATGGGCATCCAGCAGAAACACATTACGAAGAAATCAACTCCACTAGTCGGATTCAGCGGAGAGACCAAGTTGTCAATTGGAGAGATCCGATTGCCGACTCAGGTAGAAGGGGTAAATTCTTTCGAAACCTTTACTGTTGTCGACTGCCCATCTCCCTATAATCTATTGCTAGGTAGTGCATCAAGATTCCATCAAGATGGGGTGTAGTACTTGTCCGAGGGGATCTCAGAGCAGCTCGAGAATGCTACATGACTTCACTCAAGCTTAGGAATGTGGAAAAGTCCTCACAATAGCAATCAACGAGACTCTGTGTGACCAACCAAGTAGTAGAGGAAAACAAGTTAGAATTTCAGGAAGTTCGGATCAGAGAGGATCAATCTGACAGGAAAATCTAGATGGGGACAGACATCCCCGACAAAATTTATCCTGATTTAATAGAATTCCTAAGATCCAAGGAAGACTGCTTTGCATGGTCACACAGAGACATGACAGGTATAAGTCCCGAGGTAATCACTCATAAACTTAATATAGATCAATCATATAAGCCTGTCAAACAGAAACCAAGAAAATTCGCACCTGAGCGCAATCAAGTTGTGGACGAAGAGGTGCAGAAACTCCTCGACATGGGAATGATCAGGGAGGTAATGTACCCTGATTGGCTAGCAAATGTGGTAGTCGTGCAGAAAAAGAATGGGAAATGGAGAATGTGTGTCGATTACACAGACCTAAACAAGGCATGCCCGAAAGACCCCTTCCCACTACCTCATATTGACGCTATGGTCGATGCAACTGCCGGACACGAGATGTTGACGTTCATGGACGCTTCAAGTGGGTTCCATCAGATCAAGATGGATCCGAAAGATCAAGAGAAAACCGCTTTCATGACAAATCGAGGTATATATTACTATACATCTATGCCATTTGGTCTAAAAAATGCGGGTGCAACCTATCAAAGACTCGTCAACATGATGTTTAAAGACCAAATCGGAGACACCATGGAAGTATACATTGATGACATGGTGGTCAAGTCAAGGAGAGCATCTGATCATGTAGCGCATTTGAAGATAGCCTTCGACATCCTAGAAAAGTATAACATGAAGCTCAATCCGACTAAATGTAACTTTGGGATGTCGGCTGGCAAATTCTTGGGTTATATGGTTACCAAGCGAGGGATCGAGGCGAGTCCAGAGCAGATCAAAGCAATCCTCGACCTCCAACCACCAACATGCATCAAAGACGTGCAGAAGCTGACAGGAAGAGTTGCTGCACTCAACAGATTCATCTCAAGGTCATCCGATAAGTGTAAATTGTTCTATGACACCCTGAGAAAAAATAAACAGTTTACATGGACCGAGCAGCATGATGAAGCATTCCAAGCCTTGAAAAAGTATTTGTCATCAGCTCCGCTGCTCACAAAGCCAAATCCAGGTGACATCTTATATCTCTATTTATCAGTCACGGAAACCGCTGTAAGCGGAGTCCTAGTCAAGGAGGACAATGGACAACAATGTCCCATCTACTACGTAAGCAAATCCCTCCTAGATGCTGAATCCAGGTATTCTTACTTAGAAAAGTTAGTTTTAGCTTTGGTAATGTCATCGACTAAATTACGACCTTACTTACAAGCACATAAAATCATTGTTAAAACTAACTATCCGATAAGATCTGTGATGTTGAAACCAGAACTATCGGGCAGAATGGCTAAATGGTCAGTACAGTTAAGCACCTATGACATCTCACATGAACCAAGGACGACAAACAAGTCACAGCCATTAGCTGATTTCGTGGCCGATTTCAGCCCGAGTATTCAACCACAGGCGGAAATCGAAGTCCAACGGTTAGAAAAGGGGGTCGATCAGGGGACATGGATTCTATTCACCGATGGGGCAGCAAACGTGCGAGGAACAGGTTTAGGAATCATGCTGAAATCACCACGAGGGGACATCACACCCAGGGCTATAAGTTGTGAGTTTAGAACGACAAACAATGAAGCAGAATACGAAGCACTCCTTGTCGGGTTAATGTTAGCACTTGATTTGAATATCAGATCCATCGAGGTAAACAGTGACTCACTATTAATTGTCAATCAGATTAACGGATCATATGCGGCCAAAGACTCTAAGATGCTAGCTTATCTCGACAAAACAAAAGAATTAATAGCCCAATTTCAAAAGTTTAAAATACAACAAGTTCCCCGTGACCAAAATGTCCAAGCAGATGTCTTAGCTGCCCTCGGATCTAGTTTCAAACCTACTAACTTAAATCATATCCCCATTATCCATATCCTGAAGTCGAGTCTAGAATCACACCCAGTCAGGCTCATCAGAGAGAATTCTGGACATAGGACAATCTGATAATGGTTGGACAAAACCTTATATCGAGTGGCTAAAAAATGAAACCATCCCCGAGGGGCTCAATAGGACGGAAGCCAGATCATTTAGAATTACAGCATCTAGATTCACATTGAAGGAGGGGGTACTGTTTAGAAAATCACTTTCAGGTTCTCTACTCCGATGCCTCGAGCATGATCAAGCACAAGCTATTCTCAAATCGACACATGAAGGCGAATGTGGAAATCATACAGCCGGAAAAAGTCTCTCATGTAAAGTGCTACAAATAGGATACTACTGGCCAACAATGAGAAAAGATTCGATTGAATTCGCCAAGAAGTGTGATGCTTGTCAACGACATGCCCCGATGATACACCAACCAACAAAGCTTCTGCATCCGATATCATCCCCTTGGCCCTTCATGAAGTGGGGGATGGATATTGTAGGTCCGTTACCAAAAGCACCAGGCGGTAAACTTTATTTCCTCGCCATGACGGATTACTTTTCAAAATGGATCGAGGCAGAGGCATACTCTTGCATCAAGGAAGCCCAGGTAATATCATTTATTAAGAGAAACATAATATGCAGGTTCGGCATACCTTCATCTATTGTATGTGACAACGGAGCACAATTCGTCGGAGGTAAAACGTCTAAATTCTGTGCTCGATGGAACATTGATCTATTAAAATCCGCGCCGAGATATTCACAAACAAATGGTCAGGCTGAATCAAGTAACAAGATCATCTTGGAAAACTTGAAAAAGAATTTGACAGATAAGGGGACACATTGGACAGAACAATTACCATATGTGCTCTGGGCATATCGGACTACTCCAAGGAATGCGACGGGACATACACCGTACTCCCTCGTATTCGGAGCTGAGGCAGTACTTCCAGCTGAAGTCTTAGTCCCTACCTTTCGGTATGGGACGATGACTGAGGAAGAGAATCGAGATCACATGATAGCCAGTTTGGATACAATCGATGAACCCCGATTAGATGTCAAGCTTCGGATGGCGGCACATCAGCAAGCCCTAGCAAGAAGTTTTAATAAGAATGTCAAGATCAGGGTCTTTCAAGAAGGTGACTTGGTACTTAGGAAAGTCTATCACAAGAAGAAAGATGAACCCGACAACAAACTCCAACCCCGATGGGAAGGACCGTATCTGATAGACTCCCTTGTCAGACAAGGTGCATACAGGCTATCAACACTCGATGGTACCATGATTGAGCGGCCATGGAATGTCTCCAGCCTCAAACGGTATTATTGTTAGGCATTGTTATATATTCGTTTAAAAAAAAAATGTACCTTTTCCCTTACATACTTTTCAGAGCATTCAGAATTTTTTTTTATCATTTTTGCATACTACAATAATCTGACTTGAGCGTCGGAGGGCCGTTGGCTCAAACGCCAACGGCCAACCCTAGCAATATCGTTCAATTTTGCAGGAACACAACAAGGACAGGTCTACACACACATGCAAGTCGACTTCAACACATCTACATGATGCGCATCACAGTACCTGATGACAACAATACAACGCACAACGGATACCATATCCTACACGACGGGAACACATTTCCTATCTACATTCCAGGTAAGGTCACATAAGCTAGCTACAACGATTATCACATGACATCAAAACACATTAAACATCACACTGGGTAAAACAAACATACTTATATTATTGTCGCAAACCCCGGATATACATCCAGGTAAAACTACATTGTTCATCACAAACAAAGATACATAACATCTAACATATCAAAAAAGAAATTGTCCGATAGAAACTAAAACATATTACCAATACATTATTGGGCCTGACTGACAGTGGCAGGAACAGATGCCTGATCATTCAGATTGTCAGTAGCATACTCCGACGGACCTACTACCACTGTCGAGTTCTAACCTTCATCGTTCTTAGGAGTCTCGTTCATTGGTTTTGCAAACTCTCCGACATCTTGAGCATCCCTATCGACTCTACCAGCTCCCACGACAGTAGGTTGATTGACAACAGCGGAGTTGATCTCCTTCTCTTCAGCATCTGGATCACCTTCAACGTCCTGGAGCATTTTTTCTAAGAGCGTTCGATCCCAATTGCTCCCAAATGCCTCTGCAGCCTCATAGTCGGACAACATTTCCAGCTTGGCCTTTACTGTGTACACGACAGCACTCAATATCTCCCTCCTGTCGTGCTCCTTGACGAGTCCAGTCAGATACCGGTTGTCAGATTCAAGCTCCTTGCATTTCTCCTTGAGATGACTAAGATTTCTCTCTAAAGCTTTAACTTTGGAGTTAGATTGAGTCTTTTCCCTGATGGCAACGCCATACTCAGACTTTGCCTTGTCACGGTCAGCTTGGGCGTCCTTGAGTTGATCTTTGAGATGGGCTGCCTCGCTCATCATGTCCGACAATTTCTTGTAAACAGCAGTAATGGAGAGTAGTGCCTGAGAGTCAGGTAAACAAGGAGTTAAAGTTTCAGAAGGTATCAGAACAACACAAATAAGCATACTTACATGATAGCAAGCTCCGATGCTTTGCTGACACAAGCCCAATGCGTTTTCCGTCAAGAAATCACTTGGGAGTGTGATTCCCGCAGCTTGGGCGATCTTATCCCCAATCTTCTTGAGATCATTGACACCAGTAACTTCAAGAGATGGGGAGGAAGATTCTATTTTCCTCTTCTTTTCCAAAGGTGCAGTTGGTTTGGGAGTTGGCTTAAGATCAGCAGAGACCTTTTTGGGGAGAGGAGCATCAGCTTTGGGTTTTTTCTCCTTCATCAGTTCAGCATAAGCTTGCATCGGATCAAGGGCACCCAATCCGCTGGAACGAGTTCTCTGGCTAACCGAAGTACCTAAGGAGTAACAAGTGTAGAGTCAGGCACATGCAATCATCAAGTATCGAGGTCGGACACAAGCATGAGTTAGTTGTTTAGTAAGACTTACTAGTCGACATTTTTGGAGAAAGGACCGGGGCGATGACAGTATCTGGGTCAGCCTGTTGTTCTCCAGTAACAATTATATCTTCAGAATCAGACACTTCAGGTGTTTCAATCAGACCTCTCTTTTTTCTGGTTGAAATATGAGCAAGGGTCCCGATGGCTCCAGGAAAGGTTCTTTCGGCGATTGGGATCTTATAGATCGCTTTGAGGGCGTCAGTGTCACAGCCCGGGTCAGTAACAAAGTAGTCACCAGCTGCACAGACAAACAAGTAAGAACAAGATTTAGAGGGTGGATTAACTAATGGAAAAATAGTCAAATAGAATACCTTTTGGATTCCAATCCGATCGGAGTTCGTAACCGAACTTGCCCAAGGAACTCTTTCTGACGAAGATAAAATAGTTTGCCCATTTCCTATCTTCCTAGGTAGCAGGTACAAACACTAGATCTGTCCCTTTGGTCCTAGCACCTAGGCGATTGTTGGCATATTTCCTAAAGCCGTATGCAGAACTCAATACTTCCCAGCCCCACTTAAACCCGTGACGAAGGTGTAAGTGTTCCATCAGTGCAAGCAACCTCCAAAAACCAGGGAGATACTGATGGAAGGGAGTGTCTAGGTAACGATATCCATCGTGGGCTCAGTTAAAGGTATTTTTACTTTCAGCCTAAACGGATACTCATACATGCACACAAACTCTTCGTTGACCCAATCGGCACGAATTGGGGAATCAGGGGAGGGAATTAGCAATTCAGCAGTGTCGGGGATCAACCCCTGACTCTTTATCAGACTCTCGAATCCAGGGTCCAACAAACACTCGAAAGCAGCCAAGTTATCATGCTCGGAACGAGTAAAAACAACCCCATTAATTTTGGTTGAGGTAATTTGAACTTTGGAAGAACTGGGTTTTGACGCGACAGACTTTTTTCCCATCGGAAATTAGATCTAATATAAACAACAGGAAAGATTACCTGGATGGGAGCGAGAGAGGTGATTCGGGGATTGCACAACGCGCCTGGATGAATTATGACAACGAGTAATTTACAGTGTGATTTTGCAGAGATTGATTTGGGGGTGAATTTGAATTAGGGTTAGGAGAGAGAAGATGGAAGTTGTATTTATAGTGGTGGTTGAGAAAGACGTTGAAGCAATCATAATTGGTGTGAAATTCTGAAGGGTAACGGATACCTGTTGAAGCACGAGCCGTCTCGGGAAATGATTTCTAAAGATAAAGTTTTATCTTTAAAAATCAGGGGACAATTGTTTGGGCAATAAAATTCTACTTGATGTAGGATTCTTGATGACACTCGGATACCAGTTGTCCGACGGAAGAATATAGTCCGACTATCAGCATGTATCAGATAGCGTCACTACCATTTGCTAGCAAGATGGAGTCAAACCAGGAAGTTACGCAACTGACCAGCTGCGGGATTTGGGGCGTGGATAACGGAGCAGATTGAGGAGTATTGGAACAAGATACGATGAAGAGCAAACAGAAAAAGGGACGTTGTCAAGCGAGCATATAGGAGGATAAGGCGCGACTTGCTCAAGAGAGAATATAGGGAGGTTGAGAACGTAGAGAAAGAGGGGGAGAAAGCCGTTAAAAGCCCAAATGACAGTCAAGCATAAAAGGAGAGAGGGAAGCTAGCAGAAGAGGGTAGAGGATATACAAGCTTTAACCCTAGATGCCATCAAAATTACAAACACTCATAATTGTACGAGAGAGATCATCTTAAATCGTCCATAGTGCAAGGTGGGACACAGATTTCCCCCCGTGGTTTTTCCTTCACATTGAGGGTTTTCCACGTACAAAAATTCTTGGTGTCATTGTTACAATTATTTCGTTTATTCACTGTCATCCGTATTTCATTTCCGATCGACATTAGATAATAGTATGATCAGATAGATAAATCCACCAGACAATCCGATTCACTAGACGTGTAGTTTTTTACCAAAACACTCATCTTATTCGCTTCGATTTGTCAAGTGAGGCCTTCACTTGCAATCGATTGCCTGACATAGACGATTCACCTTCAATCATTAGACAACAAAGGCGTACATCAATTTTATACGATTCACTCGCGCTTGTCGATTTGTATCAATTTAACGACTTCGACACAAAAAAAAGTTGCCCTTCCAAGACGCAATTGCGTATATGTATATGGGTTATGAAGGGGAAAAAAATGGGTAAAAAGAAAAATTGTTGGACAAAGCTATATGACTTGAATCTTGGATACCTAGGCAAATACATACGCAAATACTTACACTTGAAGAATAGTGGTGAGCTCTATCTCATTGAGGGCCTAGCCCAGCTTTATAGCAAGACCTCAGTACTCGATCTCAAGACTCAACAAGAGAAGACTCATCCCAATGGTTCGGATCGGGTCAGCCCATGGATATCGTTCATCGACACTTATGTAGAAAGCTTGGTGTTGCTCCGGGAATCCAACGGCAACAACCCACAAGTTACCGAGATATTGCGATCAGTAATTCAAGGCCTGCCATCGGACTAGATTGTTTTGATTCATTTACTAAATTATTACAAGTCTCGATGATTATAATCACTAGGGTTTTTGTTCATGATTATAGGGATTTTGATTAACTTTTTTCCCCCTTAAATATTCGATGTTCTGGGTGTCATTTGTTTTTTTTTTTTTTTTTCTTTTCTTTTAATGTGTATAATTTCTTATTGAATTTCTTTGGGGTGAGATCAGGTGTATTCGATTGTGTAGGTATCTAAGTTGAGTTCCTTATACATTGTTCCTGGTTATCAGGCTATATAGTTTGTGTAAATTACACAAATATCGCACATAAACTACACATAAAAGAGTACTCCCTCCATTTCAGTGAGTTCTTTACGTATTCCGTTTTCGGCAATTTCAGTGAATTCTTTACGTTTCTATTTTGGGACAATTTTTAGCATTTGAAGTACCATTTATACCCTTATTACTCCACATAACCTACATACTAATTGGGCCAGTTTAGCTTAATAGTCCTACTAAATTGCTAACCTTTCCCTCCAAATTATTAATCCACAAACTCATTTATTACCCAACCCAATTTAATTTACTCCCCCAACCCACTTACCCACCCACTCAGTTCATCAAAATACCACGATTTACTCCATCAACCACCCAGTTCATCATTTTTCTGGGTTTTTCTCCTTCTCTCTCCTCTGAAGTTGCCCAAACCCTAGCCTCTCTCTCCTCGAAATCGACCTCCCTCTCCTCGAAATCGCTCTCTCTCACTCATGTCATACTCTCAAATGCCCTCTGAGTTTTGTTCATCTCAAGATGAAACCGTGGAATCAACGTTTGAGCCGCCGGAATTTGGGATCGAAATGACTCCGGAATCGCTTACGGGGTCGTATATTGAAACGACTCCGGCATCTCGTATTGAAACGCCGCTTTATGCTGAGGTTGAATCACCTCCTCATCCGATGATCGAAGCTATTGATTGCATGTCGCCTCCTCCTGGTGTTCTTTACGGTGGAGGTCCAGGTCTGACGGCTTTGGTGGATGATGTGTACATTGATTTTTTTTTTTCTGAGAAAAATATGCGATTTATGGGGTAAAGATCAGCAATTTATTTAGGGAAAAAATCTGGGTATTTTGAGAGGAAAAATCTGAGAAAAATAGCGATTTATGGGGTCTCAATCTTCCGAACTTATGTTCCTACTAAATTACTACCCCGAAATTTTTGGTGAATCCTCGTCACTAAATTACTTTATTAGTTCTCAATCTTCCGAACTTATATTCCTACTAAATTACTATCGCTAAATTTTTGGTAATTGAGTATATACTGAGTCCCAAAGAAGGGTAAGAAAGGAAAAAAGCAGGGGTTTTATTTTACCTAAAGTCATACTCCCGTGTCCTTACATGAAGAGACGTAGTAAAACGAAGCAATTGCAAGCAGCAGAGGAGCTAGATGTTATTATTACGGCTGAAATCGAAGCTAAACAAAAGCACGACGATGATGATTATAGAAGACTGAAGAAACAGAAGCAAGAAATAAAGCTAGACAGAAAGAAGAAGAAGAAGAAGAAGAGTAAGAGGCAGCGTGATCATGTTGTCGAAGACGAAGAACAAGAAGGAATCAAGACGGAAATTATCGATGAATGGAACGAAGGGAGTACTAATGATATTAGTAGCGAAACCAAGTTAAAAGTAAAGAATTCGAAGAAGAGGTCGAAACATAAAAAGCATAAGAAGAAACGAGTAGAAGTAGACGAGGGTGAATCATCGACAGTTTTCTGTCCAATTTGCTACGAAAAGAAGACCCGAGACGAAATTTTCGAGGTCGAAGGATGTATGTAATCACATGTTTTGCAAGGAATGCGTTACGAATTACGTAAGAGTTAAGATACTAGAGCATGATGTCACGGTCAAGTGCCCTGATGAAGATTGTGAATTTGGTATTGGACCCCAAAAGTGCAAGGATATAATACCCGAAGAAGTAATCGAGAGGTGGGAAAGAGTCTTATGCGAGTCGGTCATCCAGACTTCTCAGAAATATTATTGTCCATTTAAGGATTGCTCTAGTTGCTAATTGTCGTAATGTTCTTACTTTAGCTCTTCTCTGCTTGCAGATGATCTTTACGCATTTAGTATTTTCAATGTTAATTAGCGTGAATGAAATTGAGAAATAATAGTTTCCCTATTAATTATTTTGACTCTCCAAAAACTTTCTCGTTTAGTAATATTACAGTGGATTTATTAGTTTGTCGATCGTTCCAATTTCAACAGATGTCTTGATGAGACATTTGCATTGCTTGTAAATGACCTTCAATTCGTCGCTAATGCGTGCTAGTATTGCATTAAAAGTGTATAGCTCTTAAAACCCAGAATTGAATGTTTCGAGGCCCGAACGAGCTCTGATTGCAGCGAAAATTTGGGGAGGATGCTAGTGTATATGGGAGCTTCAATCCTGCCAATTTTGGAGGCATTTCAGCCTCTCTAAGTGGTATATTCGTTCTACTCTTCTTTGGTGTTTTTTCTCATAATTAGTGAAGTAGTGTGTGGTTGGTTGTGCCAAGTTTGTACCTTGAGATTGTGGTTGCCACTAGGTGAGCCTAGGGAGATTGTGTTGTTATATCCAGTATCCCATTGGTTATTGATTAATTAGTGGAAGGGCTTGGTACCGGCATACGGTACTTGTGGTTTTCTCCAGCATTGGGTTCCACGTATATCTTGTGTCTCACTTGATTATCGTTGTTGTATGTGTGGGGGGACTGTTTTGCTTCACCTTAGTTGTGCTATATTGTTAGTTGGTTCATGTTAATTGGTTGTTAGTGTTGATTGTCCATCTAACAACACGAAAGGGGTAAATTGAGTTTTTTGTTGCTTCCGCTAGTAATTGTGCCCATTTTCCAAACACTCATGACTCTTACTTTGAACCACAATAATAGGTTGTACAATAATTACTTAGCAACTCGATCACTTGATCAGTATAACCGATAATGCAAAAATAGACGAACAACAATGACTGGATGATCGGGCACATCTAGCACTTGATGCATACAAATAAAGGAGGAATTTGAGCCTACGAAAATTGTTGGATTAACCACGTCATTTACTTCCCGTAGTATATCTCCATTTGATTTTTCTCTAAATTTACCTAGGCTGTGTTTGGTATGCACAATAAGGTAGCTTATTTGACTAGCTTTTTGAGCTATTTGGCCAAATAAGTTGGTTTGGTAACACCACTAGCTTAAAAAATAATCTAGCTTATTTAAGAAGTTACCCCATATAACTTATCATAATTTTATTCCTAATTTACCCTCATTTATTTATTAAATTAAAATGAGATTAAAAATAAATAATGCATTTTATGTAATTATATATATATATCAGCTCCTATATCAGCTAATTCTGCCAAACACCCCAATTACTATCAGCTAAAAACTTCCAGCTACTATTCCAACTATTATTTCAGCTTTCACCAATTATTTCAGCATTCAGCTACTATTTCAGCGTTCAGCTAATAAATCATCTAGTTTTACCTAACATAGCCCTAATATACCTCTATCGACTTACTTTTTTTAAAATTTGTATATGAACTTCCACATTCACAAAGCTAAGTCGGATTTAGGGAGGAGCATTGAGGATTTGATCTTCGACGATGTATGCTCGCTAATTGAACAGTTTGATTCCTTGTAAAACGTAATAGAAATACACACAACTTGTAAAACGTTGTAGAAATACTCTCATGTAAAACGTAATAGAAATACAGTAGCTCATTAAGTTGCTAGGATGACTGGCCCGGAACACACACAACTTGTCCTTGTAAACAACTAAAATTCCTGCCAAGGGGTTCCTACCGTGGCCTCTCTTAATATGAATGAATGAGATGGCGCGTTGTTTGCTTTCAAAAAAAAGAAAACTACTCCCTCCGTTAGGCTTTAAAACGCGTAGGGCCTGAACAGAGTTTTTAAGAAAAAATAAAATAAAAAATGAGTTTTAGGGTCCACTTGGTGTAAAATTACACATAGGGGTATGTCTCACTTGCACTTTTAATTAAAAAAAAAAAGGTGTTTTGGTATTTATATGTATAAATAAGGAAAGATTATAAGTAGGAAGTTTAAAGATGAACACCCATAAATAGAAATAGAAAGTAAGAAGTTTATAGGCGAACGGAGGGAGTACATGGTAACCGAATATGAAACTTTATTATTCTTACTCAATTACTCCATATAGTTATTCCAAAAAAAATAAAATAACTCCATGTAGAAAACTTCCAATTTTTATTGGTAAAATGTTAGTATATGTCTAGAATTAGTCAAAGTCCAAAATTTTGTAGGAAAAAAAGCACGGATTTACCTAAAATCATACTTCTAATTGTGTTTCACTTCCTAATCTTTTTCTTATTTCTTATTATTTTTGTTTTTGTTTTGGCAACTGGACAATTATAAATATTATTATATACACTGTCTAAGCGCCATAATTTTGACATTCGCATGCGTAGTAACGATGAAGAAACCTAGCAGATCGAAGCACTTGCAAGCACCAGAGGAACTAGAAGTTAATATTATTCTACCAGAAATCCAAGCTCGAAAGCATGACGAAGATGATGATAGAAGGATGAAGAAGAAGGAGAAGGAAGATGAAGTCAAATCAGAAAAAAAGGAGAACAAGAGAAAGAGAAAAAGTGATGCTTTAGAACATGAAAAACAGAAGACTACTATTCTACGTTCACAAGAAAGCAAATCGAAAATTGTCGATGATTGGAACGGAGAGAGTAATAATACTACACGAGAAAGCCGAAAAAAGGATAAGAAAAAGGACAAGAAAAAGAGAAAACACGATGTTGTTGTTGTTGTTGTTGTTGAAGAGGAGGGAGAACAAGAAGAAAACGATTGTGAAATCGTCGATGAATGGAAAGAAGGGAGTACTAATATTATTAGTAGCATAACCAAGGTAAAAGTAAAGAATTCGAAGAAGGGGTTGAAACATAAAAAGCATTAGAAGAAACAAGTAGAAGTAGACGAGGATGAATCATCGACAGTTTTCTGTCCAATTTGCTACGAAAAGAAGACCCGAGACGAAATTTTCGAGGTCGAAGGATGTAATCACATGTTTTGCAAGGAATGCGTTACGAATTACGTAAGAGTTAAGATACTAGAGAACGATGTCACGGTCAAGTGCCCTGATGAAGATTGTGAATTTGGGATTGGACCCCAAAATTGCAAGGACATAGTACCCGAAGAAGTAATCGAGAGGTGGGGAAGAGTCTTAATAGGGAAAACGGAAGGTGACGATATTACGAGATAATATCGAGAGATATTATGGAGTAATATGGTCAGCAATATATTACCATATACGAAGTTATGGTAATATCGTATATATTGTGAATATCGTAGATATTGTTAATATGTACGAAGTACATTTATGGTAGGTTATATTTAGGAAATTTGTATTACTTGTAGGTTAAGACGGTGAATTGTAGCTACTATATATACGATGTAATATTGATGAAATCAATGAGAAACCATGTATGAACGA
Source organism: Spergularia marina (assembly GCA_963680865.1). Taxonomy (NCBI): domain Eukaryota; kingdom Viridiplantae; phylum Streptophyta; class Magnoliopsida; order Caryophyllales; family Caryophyllaceae; genus Spergularia; species Spergularia marina. The sequence continues at coordinate 6,614,642 of OY804544.1, read as the reverse complement.
TTGAGAGGAAACATGTACGAACGAATGAGAAACGAGAGATGACTGAGAAACGTTTTGAATGAATTCTGCTCCGTGTGTTTCTCCCCATGGACTAGTTTCATGGTACCGACCGACCCGAATTCCTAACATGGTATCAGAGCCTCGTTGCTGAGAACTCTCGAACCTAACCGAAACACGAACCCTCGACCGAAATCCGAAACACTAAACCGATTCGAAAGTACGAACGAATTAGGTATCAAAAGTCACATTGATTTTTGATACTTTGTCTTTAATGGCAGACAAGCATGATTGCATGTTTCCAGCGAAAATCAAATCCAATTAGGATTTGGCGTCCGAATTGAAGATGACGAAACTTTAAACTCAATTATGGGTTTGACGATCGATAGCCGATGCGACCCCTCCGACCATGATCGAAACAAAGACCGAGCAGAATTGAACCGAAGATCGAATCCGACCGAAACGTAGGTGTGAAGACGAACCAAACCGACCAAGGAGACGAACGAATCTCATCATGAATGATGAGAGACCGAAAGACCGAAAGTCATGACAACTTTAATGTTGAACGTGATTTGGTTTTAATAAGAAAACCAATTACTTGCATTTAATTAATGCATGACGAGCCGAAGCCGAAGAAGCGAACGAATTGAACAAGACCATGATGAGTTTGGTAATTTGATTAGGTGATCATGATCAAATACTAAACTTATGATTCTGAATGACGATGAACGACGACAGAACGCGAATCGAAGATTATCAACCACGACTACAACGACCCAACACCGACGAACAAAGTTTTTGAGTAGAAGCGGAACGAAGATTGATGATGATGATGATGATCAATTGATCATGATCATAACTCGTGATTCCGAACCAAGCAATCCGACCACGAGAACTATAAGGAATAATATTCCTAGTAAATATTATTGTTAATATTGTATATATAATTTAGGATGATATTTATTTGTCATTATCTTTTGTATTATCTTTACCTAGTTTATGGGATTTATCCTAGCTAACTTAGGTAGGTTGTTATTAGCGTTCTCACTCTTGTATCATGTATTTATACCCATCTTATTAATGAGAATGACTAAGCTTTTCACCATCTCATTCTCTCCTCCTCAACATGGTATCAGAGCATAGATCCTATGCTCGGCCTAACCCTCCGAAAAGCTTCAACTCCAAACCCTCGGCCACCCTTCTCTAATCCGGCCACCCTCTCTACGGCCAATTCTCACCCTCCATAACTTTGGTAAATACTACTTTCAATCTTTCTTTTCCTCCTTTACGTGATAAATCAACTCCTCCAACACCACCCCTGCTTCCTCAATTTTGGCCAAACTCTTCACCCGGCCACCCTCCCTCCGGCTAACTCTGATCTCAACTTTCCCCAACCATGGCTCAGTCCGGCCACCCTACGTTGCTTGCTCAAATCTTGATCATCTAACCTCTGATCTTTTCCTCTTCTCTTATTCGGCCACCCTACGTTCCGGCCACCCCTCTCTTTCTCCAAAAATTCGGCCATCCTCTGCTCCGGCCACCCATCTCACACTCCAAAAACCATGGCCTAAACCCCCCTAAACCATGGCCACAACCCTTCCTAACCCTCAAAATCACCCTTCTCGAAATTCTGTCATAACTGCAAATTTGAAACTCTAATCACGATCTACACCGTTCAGATCGAAGGCCCTTGTGTTCTTAACACGCTCGTCAAATTTCGTATGAATCGGACCACGGATGACCACCCGATGGTCGACTTGATCATCATCTCGCATCAAAATCCGGGTATTGGTATACCCACGGCTTTCTCCCCAAAATTCATTTCTTCAATTCTTTACAAATTTTTGTTTCCCGTTAATTATTCCCACCTCTTCTCTTTTACTCTAAATCCCCTCAAAACTCTCTTTACTCAAAAATCACTCCCTCACGTTTTTTTTTAAATCACATAAAAAAAAAAAAAAAAAAAAAAAAATCAAAACCCCAAAACTTCATCTTCTCGGCCAAACTCAATCCAAAGGCCACACCATATTTTTTTTTTTTTTTTTTCCTTTTAAAATCTTTTTATTCCCTTACATTTCTTTTCCAAAAAAAAAAAAAAAAAAAAAAAAAGGCCAAACTCCATCTACCCTCACAAATTTCTTTTTTTGATTCTCAAAAACTCGTTTACTCTACATTCTTCTTCCCTTTTCGTACAACCCTTATCACACCATTTTTCACGTGTATTCTCTAATTCCGCTGCAACACTTTTTCACATGTCACAACTCACGATTCAAGTTCTCACAACTCACATTTCAAGCGACCACGAAGCATCCTTATTCATTATCTTATCCAAGATTGGTCTTACTCTTCGAACGTCCATCTTGTGGGGGCGTATAAGGAATAATATTCCTAGTAAATATTATTGTTAATATTGTATCTATAATTTAGGATGATATTTATTTGTCATTATCTTTTGTATTATCTTTACCTAGTTTATGGGATTTATCCTAGCTAACTTAGGTAGGTTGTTATTAGCGTTCACACTCTTGTATCATGTATTTATACCCATTTTATTAATGAGAATGACTAAGCTTTTCACCATCTCATTCTCTCCTCCTCAACAAGAACAACGACCCGACCACGACCGACCATGATAAACAGTGACAGCCACGATTGAACGAGGATCACGATTTGACCGACCATGACGACGAACGATTATCAATGACCGACCATGATCGAACGATAGTGATCCTGCTCCGACCACGAACCGAAGACGTACGACCCGACAACGACAAACCGACGATGAAGACGATCACCTGGCTGCGCAGGGGGGGCTCTTCTCTTGCTCGAACCGGTCACAATTTTCGACTATTATGACCAAGTAACGACAGAGGTCATTGGCGAACCCGAATTAAACTCCACATTGGAGTACGATGAAGCCGAGTTGAACCCGAATTGGGTTTTGACGATACGACCCGATGACGAACCCGAGCCGACCCAATGTTGGGCTTTGTTGAACTATGAATCAACAGCTAAGAATTCGATGAACGAGCGACGAATCATACCCGATTAATGGCTTGATGAACGACGACATGCATGGTTCATGCATGGGAGATGAACGAAGACCTGAGCTCTGTTTTTGGCAGAGTGTTATTTGAAATTGATGAACATGATTGAATGAGGCGTGCTTTTAACGTGTCATGTGAAGTTAATTCACAATTTCACGTACGTGTGAAGATGAGTGTGGGATAATTGTCCCACACGAAGGAATGAATTGGCGGTGGAATTATCCCATCTCGAAGACGAAGCGACCCGACCCGATCCGACGAATTTGAGCCCGAACCGAATTGTTAATCTGAACCTGATTCGAAACAAGTTGGACCCGACATGTGAATCGAACCCAATCCGACTTGAACTCCAAGACGGACACGAGACCGATCCGAGACCGAAACGACAGAACGACAATGAAGACGACGATATATGACGGCCGATGCGTTGAAACGAACGACGAGGAAACGACTATTAAGAAAAATTACCATTTTTTTTTCTCTCTACCCTTCTCCTTTCCGAACGAGTTTTGGCAAACCCATGGAAATTTTCGCAAATTACCATAAGTATTTTCGCAAATTACCATGAGTTTGAGGGGGGTAATAGGGAAAACGGAAGGTGACGATATTACGAGATAATATCGAGAGATATTATGGAGTAATATGGTCAGCAATATATTACCATATACGAAGTTATGGTAATATCGTATATATTGTGAATATTGTAGATATTGTTAATATGTACGAAGTACATTTATGGTAGGTTATATTTAGGAAATTTGTATTACTTGTAGGTTAAGACGGTGAATTGTAGCTACTATATATACGATGTAATATTGATGAAATCAATGAGAAACCATGTACGAACGATTGAGAGGAAACATGTACGAACGAATGAGAAACGAGAGATGACTGAGAAACGTTTTGAATGAATTCTGCTCCGTGTGTTTCTCCCCATGGACTAGTTTCATGGTACCGACCGACCCGAATTCCTAACAAGTCTTATGCGAGTCGGCCATCCAGACTTCCTAGAAGTATTACTGTCCGTTTAAGGATTGCTCGGAGTTGTTGGTAAACGACGCCGAGCACCACGAAGAAATAACGGCGAGTGAGTGTCCGTTTTGTCATAGGTTGTTTTGTGCGCAATGTAGGGTGCCATGGCATGGGAGTTTAACGTGCGAGGCGTATCGGTATTTAGGAAAGCAAAATAAGACTGGTGAAGATATTATGCTTTTTGAGCTTGCTAAGGCTAAAAATTGGTGCAGATGCAGGAGTTGTGGATTTATAGTGACTAGATCAAAAGGTTGCAAGATGATGAAGTGCAGGTACACTACCTTTTCACCCCTTGCTATTAATGTATGTGCAAGTGATCGTGTTACCAAGGTATACAGTGTAGACACCCAAAAGTGCCTAGAATCAGTACTAATTTTACTACACTATCAAAATTTTACTATTATTGAGTCGATTGAAAAGTTCATGAGCTGATGAGCTAGCATGGGGTTATTATGTGTAGGAATAGACACCCAGGAACCAATTTATTTGATATCAGAGGAACAAGTTGGGGAAGAACAAGAAACACACGTTTTTTATTTTTTTTCTAACACACTACTACAACAATAAAGCAAAGTCCACTAGCCTATTTATAATAAAGTAATCCTACCAGAATAACTTAATATTCCTAATACTAATTATGGAATAATTCCTTATTTAAACTTCTTATAACTTGGCTTATATTCCAACAGCCTCCCTTAAGCCAAGTTATCATATCGGGTCATACCCAACAATCGTTTCAGTTTCAGAAATGACTCTGCTCTTAATGGCTTCGTAAAAATATCCGCTAGCTGATCATCTGTCCGGCAATACTCGACTTCGATCACCTTGTCCTTGACCAAATCACGAATATAATGAACTTTCCGATCAATATGCTTGGTTCGAAAATGAAAAACAGGATTCTTCGCCAGCGCTAAAGCAGACTTATTATCACAAAATATCTTAGTTGGCGAGACTTGTTCGTGACGTAGAACACCTAGCATATTGCGTAACCAAACAGCTTGTGTAGCACAGTTTGTAGCTGCTGTATATTCGGCCTCAGTTGTTGACAAAGTAACCGTCTGCTGTTTCTTTGATGACCACGAAAAAATAGCAGACCCAATATGAAAACTATACCCTGAAGTACTCTTTGACGACTCAACATCACCACCCCAATCACTATCTGTATAGCCAACCAAAATCGAAGAACCAACATCAGAATAGAACAGACCATCATTAAGGGTACCATTGACATACCTCAATATTCTCTTTGCAGCCTGTAAATGACTCTCACGAGGAGCTTCCATGAATCTGCTAATAAGACCTACTCCGAAGGTTATATCAGGTCTAGTAGCTGTTAGGTATCGTAAACTGCCAACCATCTTCTTAAAATATGTAGAATCTACCAATGGACTATGATCACTCTTTGTGAGCTTCAATCTTTCCTCTACAGGAATCGAAACAGGCTAGCGCTTGCTGGATTCCATTCCGAACCTTCTCAATATATCATGGGCATATTTCTTTTGACAAATAAAAATCCCATAATCAGTTTGAGTGACCTCAATACCAAGAAAATAAGACATCAGACCCAAATCTGTCATTTCAAAGTGAGAAATCATAGCCTCCCTAAATTCGTCAATCAGTTTTGAATTACTCCCCGTGAATATCATATCATCTACATATAAGCACACAAGAATAATACCATCCTCAGAACTAGTTTTAACATAACACGTGTGCTCATACGGACACCTTTGGAATCCATGATCCTGAAAATAAGTATCAATACGAGTATACCACGCACGAGGGGCTTGTTTTAGCCCGTAAAGAGCACGATGCAACCTGTATACTTTATGTTCCTCCCCTTGCTTCACATAACCAGGAGGTTGCTTAACATAAACTTCCTCCTCAAGAACACCATTCAAAAAGGCAGATTTGACATCCATTTGATGAATTTTCCAAGAATTATGTGCAGCGAGAGAAATAATCATACGTACCGTATCAAGTCTAGCAACAGGTGCAAATATCTCAAGATAGTCAATGCCTAAGCGTTGTTTGTAACCTTGAGCTACCAGCCTTGCCTTGAGACGGTCCACCTCTCCATTCGGCTTGTACTTTGTCTTGTAAACCCATTTAACACCAATGGGTGATTTTCCTGGAGGAAGATTGGTGAGCTCCCAAGTATTATTTTTCTCAATGGCATGAATTTCTTGATCCATGGCTGTGACCCAACACGGATCGCCTTTAGCTTCGTCAAAACTGACAGGATCACAATCTGCAAAAAGAGCAAAATTAACCAAATCTTCATCAGAGAGAGCATCATCAGACAAAGATTCATCATCGAGGACACAATCCTTCAAGCGAGCCGGTAAGACTCGTTCTCGGTGAGGAACTGTGCGCCTTTGTAATGCCTCTAGACCAGGGGATGGAATAGGATCAGCAGCATCAGGGCTAGGAGGTTGTTGCTCTTCTACGTCATCACCATAATCAAACATCAGTGGCTCTATGGAAGGCTCACAGTTTTTGGACCAATCCCAAGCACCTTGCTCATCAAACGTCACATCTCGGCTAACAACGACTTTACCAGAAACAGGATTAAACAATCTGTACCCTTTTGTTACATTAGAATAGCCAACAAAAACGCACTTCTCAGCCTTATCATCCAACTTCTTACGGAGCTGATCAGGAACATGAGCATAGGCGAGACACCCAAACACTCGAAGATGTTGAATGTTTGGCTTTGAACCTGCCCAAGCTTCATATGGTGTTTTACCATCTACACTACGAGTAGGAGACCTATTCAGTATGTAAATAGCACATGAGACAGCTTCTGCCCAAAAAACATCAGGCATATTCTTGTGTTTCAGCATACACCGTACCATGTCCATAATTGTTCGATTTTTTCTCTCTGCAACTCCGTTCTGTTGAGGAGTGTACCTAGCTGTGATCTGATGTTTAATACCATGTTTTTCAAGGAAATCATCACAAACAATATATTCGGTACCACGATCAGTACGTAAGACCTTAATTTTCGAACCAGATTGTTTTTCAACATATGCCTTGAATGATTTAAACATGGCACAAGCATCAGACTTGTGCTGTAAAAAATACACCCAAGCTTTCCGACTAAAATCATCGATGAATGTGATAAAGTATCGACTGCCTTTGTGAGAGGGAACCTCAACAGAACACAAGTCAGAATGAATAATTTCAAGACATAGTGAGGCGCGACTAGCTGTGCCATCAGGAAAAGGGTCTCTATGCTTCTTGCCCACAACACAAGTCTCACATACTTGATTCGGAACATTAACTGTAGGAAGCCCAGTGACTAAATTTTTCCGAGACAAAAAATTTAGACTATTGAAATTCACATGACCAAAACGCATATGCCATAACCAATTATCCCCAACACTCTTGGAGCTAAAGCATGGTAAATCACAGTTAATGTTCAATGGGAAAAGAAGATTGGATGTCTATTAACCTTAGCTATTAGCCCCTGCTTGCTATCGAAAATACTACAAACACCATGAAGAATGTGAATATCATAACTCTTCTCAGATAATTGGCCCATACTCAACAAATTATGTCGCAAACCAGGGACAAAAAATACATCAGATATGCGATTCACCGTACCATCATTCAACTTAATGGAGATACGTCCTTTACCTTTAACATCCATCTTCGACGCATTACCAAAGACAATTTCCGAACTCACAGACTCATCCAATTCCGAAAACATCTCTTTGTAACCACACATATGATTACTACACCCAGTGTCTAAGTACCATCTATTTTTCTGTTCGTTATTATCAACAAAATCACATGCCATCAGCAACGTTTCCTCATCATCACAATTCCTACTCTGAGTAAATTTGGCATATTGCCTTTTATTATTACTGTTACTATTATTACTTCCTCTTTTAGGAAACCAACAATCACTCTGCCTATGTCCAATTTTGCCACAATTCCAACACTCAAAGTTGAACTTACCTTTTTGAGGAGACGAATTGAAATTCTGATTATTGTAATTCCAATTACGACGTTGATTCTGGCTCTGTCCACCTTTCTCTTGAAAATCATCCTTTCGAACAATTAACGCTTCTTCAAGATGATCCATTGATTTCTCTCTGAACCTATGCTCATGAGCTTGTAAAGAGCCCATAAGATCATCAACAGTCATGTCTGAAAGATCATGTGCCTCTTCAATTGCAGTGACAACATAATCAAATTTCGGTGTCAAAGTACGCAGAATTTTTTGCACAATATCACAGTCCTTCACACTGTCCCCATTGACTTTCATCTGATTAACAATAGCTAATGTTTTTGCAAAATAATCGGAGATACAATCCGACTTACCCATCTCAAGCAATTCAAATTGACGCCGAAGTGCCTGTAAACGAACTTTCTTGACCCGGGCATTACCCACAAAACAACTACTTAGCATATCCCACATAGCTTTAGATGTTTTGGCATGCATAATTTTTTCATAGACAGTAGAACTTACCCTCATGGTAATCCACATCTTGGCCAGTTCATCCTTTTGTTTAGACTGTTCCTTTTGAGTGTCAGTCAAACCCGTCTCAACGATACCCGTAAGGACGACATCGGCAACCTTGATTACACGAAAGAAATTTTCCATCTTTGCCTTCCAATGATCAAAGTTGGATTTCCCATCAAAGGGTTCAACTGGACAAGTCATTAGCTCGGCGATCTTGGCCATGATTCAACCTAGCTCTGATACCAGATGTAGGAATAGAAACCCAGGAACCAATTTATTTGATATCAGAGGAACAAGTTGGGGAAGAACAAGAAACACACGTTTTTTATTTTTTTTCTAACACACTACTACAACAATAAAGCAAAGTCCACTAGCCTATTTATAATAAAGTAATCCTACCAGAATAACTTAATATTCCTAATACTAATTATGGAATAATTCCTTATTTAAACTTCTTATAACTTGGCTTATATTCCAACATTATGCACTTTCGCCTGATTAATTAGGTTATTCTAATTCGTCAACATGGAACTATTAGGCAGTATCTTACCATTGTAGTACCCATCAAGAATTTAAAACTTGGTCGTACCAGTTGAGAGTTCAAGTTTAACTATTGATTCACCAATTATTATAGGACTCATATACCAGTATGTGCGAATAACAAAGGGGATATTCCTGTCAACTTAAAGAAGGATTAGGGTAGTTTATTATGTCCAATAAGTTAGCTGATGCTCTTTGTCTTTCAGGTGTGGTCGCCAATTTTGCTATAAGTGTGGAAGGAAGTGGCGCGGCTACGATCACCAATGTATGCGAACAGCGGAGGAGAAACTCCGTCGGGCACGAACTTAATTAGCTCCTTTATAAGCATATAATTATTTTGAGCGTTTATTCGTATTTGCAATGTTGATTAGCGTGATGGGAATTGAGAAATAGTTTCCCTATTAATGATTTTGATTCCAAAATTTATCTCGTTTAGTAATTCTACAGTGGATTTAGTAGTTTGTAAATCGTTCTAATTTTATCAGATGTCTTGACGAGACATTTGCTTGTAAATGACCTCCGTCATTAATACGTCATACAATATTTAGCAACTCGATTAGAATTACTGATGCAATATTAATTAGCCTTACAACAATGACTCGATTAGCACAGCACTTGATGCATACAAATTAAAAGAGGAATTTGCGCCTAGCTAGATAAATATTGTTCGATAATTAATAGGTTTTTACTTCTCGTATTATATCTATCTCCATTTGATTTTTCTCAACATTCACCTCGACTTAGTTGTTTTTTACTTTGTACATATGAACTTCAATTCACTTTCACCTAGCTATAAACTTTTTTTTCTTCTGATAATGATTCTAATAAATTAAAAGTAAACATGGTATATATGTAGTTGAGTATGGACTTTTCTATTCTTACTCAATTACTCCATATATAGAAAGGATTTTTCTAACATGTGCCCAGGGAGCACATGTTAATTTTATCTTAGGCACATGTTAATAATCTTATTTTGATTACTTTACAACTATTCTTAGCATATTTTTATTTCATACTCATCAAATATATTCTCTCTATTCTTTCCCATAATATACTTTCTTCTACCCATTTTAACCCATTTCTGCATGCATGATCATCGGTAAGTGATAGCATCACCCAACCCACCACCGGAAAAGGGTTTAGGGTCTCACTTTCCGGTGCCGCGATAGGGGTTCATCACCCAACCCTTTTCCGGCCACCTTAAGAACACCACACCCAAAGGGGTTCATCCCACCCCTCATAGGGTGTCTTTTTGTTCTCACCGGCGAAGCCGGTGATGTTGCCGGTGTGATGAAGGTGGTCGCCGACCATGGTTGTTGGGTATGATGAGATTTTTCGGGTGGAATGGTGGTGGTTGTAAGGGATGCAGTGGGTAATGGGGTAGTGTTGGCAAAGTTTGTGAGAAAATATATTTGATGAAGATATTATGGGAAGGAAATAAAAAAGGAGAGAGAAAATATATTTGATGTGGTATGAAATAAAAATATGCCAAGAATAGTTGTAAAGTAATCCAAACAAGATTATTAACATGTTGTAGGAGGCAAAAAATTCACAACCTATCAAAATGCGCCACGTGGAGGTTGAAAAGTCTACGTGACAAGTTGACCGGCCAATTATAAAAGGCCACGTGTCATTTTTATATTGAATGACTGGCGAATAAAATATCGCCACATGTCACCTACGAATCAAAGCCGGGAGGGAACTACAACAATATTATTCCTAATTAAATTGGAATAAAATAAGCTTAAAAGATCAAGTTGATTGGAAGACAATGACTTGCACCAGTCAACTTCATCTAAGATAAAGTCCTACCTCAATGTTAATTCAATCTCTTGGGTTATCCTACCTTCCATCAAACTCTCACTTCCTCCACTATAAATAGAGGATGACCCTTGTCTTCCAAATTCCTTGAGATCAAGTCTTCCAGATTCCTGGAGATCAAGTCTAGAAAATCCTTGAAGACCATCTTGGAGAAAGCTCTCAAGCACCAAGATCAAATCAAGCAACCCTCAAGATCCGGAGAAAGCTCACAAGCACCAAAAAGTCGCCGACAACAATCAACCTACAACAATCAATTCACAAGATCCGGAGAAAGCTTCCAAGCACCGGAGATCCACAGAAGTTCAACAATCATCCACAAAAGTTCAACAATCAAATCTAATTCAAGATCAAGCCTAGGCCCTTGAACGCGAAATTCGGAGTACCATCAAGGAGACTCTCAAATCAAGATTGTCAAAACCCTAAATTCAAATCCAAGTATAATTCGAGATTAAGTCATCACGACCCTCGAATTGAAGATCAAAGTGGAGATTGAATCAGAGGATTTATTTCTATTTTAATAGAAATCACAGAGATTGTACACGAAATTCTGATAAATATTAAATTCATTTGAAACTCATATTTTGTTGTCTTATTCAGATCTATACAAAATTTGTGTCTACAAATTTTTGGTGAACCCGACGTGAATCTCTCTGCCTCTCATCCCTTTCTCCGAAAGATTGTTGGCGCCCTTGTGAAGAAGGTTGCTCGCTCCCAACAAGAATTGTTCTCAAGGTGCACGAAATCCTCCACACTCTTGTCAATCCACAACAGTAGCGATTATGGTGATTGAAGCAGAGACCATGGAGGAACAAATTGCCAACATGGAAATTCTTCTCGAAGATCTCATTAAGCAAAGGGAAGAGATCGATACAGAAATCAAGCACCGTGACGAGCAAATAGCCATCCTCACAGAAGAATTGGAGAAAATTTCAAGAAACAAGTCCTCCAAGAACAAAGGTAAACAAAAGACAAAAGGAGGCGAAATTATCAAAGGATCTTCCTCCAACTCACTATCACGACAACAAATTCAAGACATGGTGGTGGATATGGTCAAGATGCAAGTGGACGAAGGTTTCAAGACCAATCAGCGATACGTCAAACCATACACCAGAAGGATTGACGAGCTCCGAATGCCCTTCGGCTACAAACCTCCAAAATTTCAGCAATTTGGTGGAAGAGGCGATCCAAGACAACACATTGCTCACTTCATCGAGACATGCAGCAGCGCTGGAACTAAAGGAGACCTCATGGTGAAGCAGTTCGTTCGCACCCTAAAAGAAGTGGCATTTGACTGGTACACAGATTTGGCGCCTGCCTCAATCGACAGTTGGAAACAAATGGAAGAAGCTTTTCTCAATCGCTTTCACAGTACCCGTAGAGTCGTCAGCATGACCGAGTTGTCAAACACCAAACAACTTGATGAAGAACCAGTAATCGAATATATCAACCGTTGGCGAGCCTTAAGTCTTCAATGCAAAGATCACTTGTCTCAAGCCTCGGCCGTGGAGATGTGCATCAAGGGAATGCATGTAGAATTGTTCTACATACTCCATGGAATCAAGCCCAAAAATTTTCAAGATTTGGCAACAATGGCGTGCGACATGGAGCATACAATCTCCAATGGTAAAGATTTCAAATTTCCAAGCAAAGTGGAGGAAAAAGTTGCGTACGAGTTGCCGTCCAACAAATCTGGTGCTGAAGATTCTGATGATAGCAGTATCACGACGTCTGATGATGGAAGTTCGAAGTCGACAACTTCAAAATCTTCGGAAGATGATGATCAATCAAATGACGATTCAGTTGTGCCCGATGACGAATTAGAACATAATGCAGAATCAAATTATACTGCAGTTTTGATCGCAAACCAGTCATGAAGAAAGCTCCCCACAAATCGCGAATTGCAATCATCTCAAATCCCGAACTGCAATTCGTCACCACAACTCGCAAAGTGCAATTCGTCTCCACAAATCGTGAAATGCAACTCGTCTCAACAAATAAAGAGGGCATCGTAGCAAAAGAAATCGCAAACTCCCCATCTTCGACAAAAACAGTGGAGTAGACATTCGTGCCCGTCGCAGATGATTGTTCAAATCCGGACCAAAATGAAGGTATCCTGAACAGAAATCAACAAAATCAATCGCTCCTAAGCAAGAGCTTAAACTGCAAGTTCATTAATCGCTCCTAAGCAAGAGCCTAAACTGCAAGTCCATTAATCTCTCCTAAGCAAGAGCCTAAACTGCAAGTTCATCAATCACTCCTAAGCAAGAGACTAAAATGCAAGTTCAAGTCCAAATCAAGCACTCCTAAGCAAGAGCCTAAACTGCCAGTTCAAATCCAAATCAAGACCTCCCCCTCCTCAGCAAGAGATTAAACTGCAACAACAAATTAAGACCTCCTCGGCAAGAGATGAAACGGCATTCAAGATCTCCTTATCGAGAGATTAAACTGCAACCAAAACCAAACAAAAAAAAACCCCACAAAAATCCCCAAATAAATGAACTACGTCATGACTTGATCTCACTCAAATTGTCAAGTGAGTACGTAGGCAGCTTGAAAAACCCCTCAACAGTCACACCACAACAAAAACAACAAAAAAACCCTCAATCTTCACTTCGAAAAATGAAGGAGGAAAATTCATCTTCAGTTCTTCCTATGGTGATCATGTCGGCTGAAGACAAAGAAGAAAAAGGTGGAATTAAGAGAAAGCATAAAGCACTTGATCCACGTCAACCATCACATCACCAAGATGTGAAGAAATTGCACTTGATCGAGAGAAAGCAAGAAGCCCTTGTTCAAGTAAATAACATACAAAGTGAATGACGATCGACAAAAGGTTCAATCAACTCTAAGTCAAATTTTCAAAAAACGACGAGGATTGATATAAGGCGTCGTCAACTGCATGTTGGAAAGTCTCCAATTAAGTTGATGTAGACAGAACAACTACTCCTATTGTTTACGATCCAACGCGCATCACAATAGTAGTAATTCCACAACTCAAAGTTTGGGCAGTTCGTCAATTCACTTCTACAACGACTCGTCAATTCGTCTCTTTGCGACTCGTGATTTGTGGCTTTGCGGTTCGTCGGCTCGTTAACTCGCCAACTCATCATTTGGCGATTCGTCAATTCGCCAACTCATCATTCGACGGTTCGTCGGCTCATCAACTCGCCCACTCATCATTAGGCGATTCGCCAACTCATCATTCGACGGTTCGTCGACTCATCAACTCGCAAACTCATCATTCAGCGATTCGTCAACTCAACATTTGACGGTTCGTCAATTCGTCAAATGACAAGCCGACTCAAAAACCAGCTCAAAGTATCGAGCATTCCAAGACAAACTCAAGTTCAAATGCAAGGGCCGTCGAGTCAAAATCAAATTAAAGTGCAACGATCGTTGAGTCAAATTTGAAGATGAAATAAATCACGACGACAAAACAAATATTCAGCAACGGTGGTCACTCTCAAGTCAAAGTTTAACCTTCCACCGTAATTGAGGTGTCTCACAAGTCGTAGTTCAACCTCAACCGCAATCGAGGTGACCATAAAGTTGAAGTTCAACCTCCCAGTGCAATTGAGGGACTCTCAAGTCAAAAATCGACCCCAATCCGGCTTCTTACAAGTTGAAAAAAATATATCATCAAAGTTGCCCAAGACTTACAAATCGAAGATGAAAATCGACTACAACAACCTTCAAGTCGAACCAAAAACCAAGTTCAAACTGAACTAGTCAACAACAACGACTCACTAGTCCAAATTACAACTGAGCTACAACACCCAGGTGAAAAGAAAGAAATGTTCAAGTGCCACTTTCACGTCGAATCTCAAAATCAAAATCAAATTCAGATTTCAACCGAGCTGGCTTCTAAACTGACAACGGTTCCATGTCATGAACATTTTCAAGTCAAAGAAAATAGATTCAAATGACTACCAAGTCGAAGTTGAAGTTCGTCCAAGGTGATATCAAAGTTCATTGGACAACTATTCAGCAAAAAGACTCCCAAGTCGAAAATCAAATAAATTCAAGTGACTTCCAAGTCAAAATCAAGGTGACTCTCAAGTCTAGAAAAAATTTCAAGTGACTCTCAAGTCGAAATCAAGCGAACTCAAATGACTTTCAAGTCAAAAATCAAGTTATTCGAGACCAGCCCACGTCTAAGCACTCCTAAGTCGTGCACGTAGCCTAGTCTCGAGGGGGCATTTGTAGGAGGCAAAAAATTCACAACCTATCAAAATGCGCCACGTGGAGGTTGAAAAGTCTACGTGACAAGTTGACCGGCCAATTATAAAAGGCCACGTGTCATTTTTATATTGAATGACTGGCGAATAAAATATCGCCACATGTCACCTACGACTCAAAGCCGGGAGGGAACTACAACAATATTATTCCTAATTAAATTGGAATAAAATAAGCTTAAAAGATCAAGTTGATTGGAAGACAATGACTTGCACCAGTCAACTTCATCTAAGATAGAGTCCTACCTCAATGTTAATTCAATCTCTTGGGTTATCCTACCTTCCATCAAACTCTCACCTCCTCCACTATAAATAGAGGATGACCCTTGTCTTCCAAATTCCTTGAGATCAAGTCTTCCAGATTCCTGGAGATCAAGTCTAGAAAATCCTTGAAGACCATCTTGGAGAAAGCTCCCAAGCACCAAGATCAAATCAAGCAACCCTCAAGATCCGGAGAAAGCTCACAAGCACCAAAAAGTCGCCGACAACAATCAACCTACAACAATCAATTCACAAGATCCGGAGAAAGCTTCCAAGCACCGGAGATCCACAGAAGTTCAACAATCATCCACAAAAGTTCAACAATCAAATCTAATTCAAGATCAAGCCTAGGCCCTTGAACGCGAAATTCGGAGTACCATCAAGGAGACTCTCAAATCAAGATTGTCAAAACCCTAAATTCAAATCCAAGTATAATTCGAGATTAAGTCATCACGACCCTCGAATTGAAGATCAAAGTGGAGATTGAATCAGAGGATTTATTTCTATTTTAATAGAAATCACAGAGATTGTACACGAAATTCTGATAAATATTAAATTCATTTGAAACTCATATTTTGTTGTCTTATTCAGATCTATACAAAATTTGTGTCTACACATGTGCCTAGGATAAAATTAACATGTGCTCCTTGGGCACATGTTAGAAAAACCGATATAGAAAACTTCCAATTCTTATTCCATGGTAAAACTTTAAACATTAGTATATGTCTAGAGTCCAAATTTTTTTAGGATTTACCTAAAATCATACTTCTAATTGTGTTTCACTTCCATCTTTTTCTTATTTCTTATTTTTGTTTTTGTTTTTGTTTTTGTTTTGGCAACTCGATGATTAGAGATATTAATTACACTGTCTAATCAACGCCATAAGTTATACATTCGCATGCGTAACAATGAAGAAACCTAGTAAATCCAAGCACTTGCAAGCACCAGAGGAGTTAGAAGTTAATATTCCGCCCAAAATCGCAGCTCAAAAGCATGACGAAGACGATGATAGAAGATTGAAGATGAAGGAGAAGGAAAGTGAAGTCAAATCAGAAAAAAAGAACAAGAGAAAGAGAAAAAGTGATGCTATTGTTGATGCAGAAGAGCATGAAGGAAAGAAGACTACAAATATTATTAGTAGTGTAACAACCCTAAAATTTGCTCAAAGAAATATATAGAATTGCTACGCCGCAATTGACTATTGAGTCAATTGCTAGGCTATAAATTCAGACACAACAAACTAAACAAGAAAGATACAGCGGAAGTCTCAAAATTGTCGAACTACAATTCTCAAAACCAAACTCAAATTACATAATCCAAAAGAAATAAAGTTTCAATAAATATTTGTGAATCCCCAACATGCAAATCAACTCCTCAAGCAAGCATCCAAAGCATCAAAACCTGTCAACTACGCCATCGAGAATGACGTAGGCCCCAGAATAAGGTAGGGAACAAACCAGAAAACAGAACGTCAGCACAGGCTGAGTAAGAAACATAAAGCAGAGAAACAAAGATACGCGTCTTGAGGCGCGTAGCTAACAAATAATAAGCATTGGATATAATAATGAATACAGAGTACCATCGGGACACGGCAGTGCGATAGTCAGGTATCGCTGACGAGACAAACGGTCTTGTCTATCATACACGGCTGGGCTCCTACCTCGCAACAACCACAATCACGAACCGGCGCGAGCTAGAGTACATATAAACGATTCCTAAAGACTTAAAATGTGCACACCCCTCGCTAGAGATCCAGTAGGATGCGTACCTCTAGGAGGAAAGCCTAATAGGCAGTCGGTAGCTACTCCGACCGAAACAGTACCTTGATCAGAGGTATAAACGGTGATCGGTTAGGGCCGCATCACAATCACTCGAGGTGGTAAACATTTGTCGTTCTTTTGTTTCATCCGTTTTACATTCACTATTCGATGGTACGTTATTCAATAATACAATTTATAAACGGCCACAGCCGGATTCAATAATTCAACACAATCGAAAACACAAGCCAAGATCAACAAAAGGATACCACTCGGCTAAGAAGACGACTGGCCGAATGGCCGAGAGGCTCGGATCACAAAAGACCGAGGCCGAGTAAGGAAGCCGAGAGGCCGAGGTCGAGCAAACTCAAACGGGTTATGAACGAATATATATACATTGAAACAAGCGTACGCAAATTGAATTAAGTGTATGGTTATGAATCAAACGTAGGAACAATGAGCAAGTGAACATGTGAATCAAGTGAGAGGATAGAATAGTCCAAAGATGAATGATCAAACGTTCTTACCTTTCAACGCTAATTCTTAAATTAAACTCTTATAACCAAGTCAATGAACTACACCTCCTCGAATCCACAATCAAGACGCCCAATCAATCACAAACTCAATCGATGATCCCCTAATTCACAAAGTATAATCATAAGACATAATCTCACAAATTAACTAATATATCATGAATCTAAAAGAAGACAGTGGTATTGAAACATAGATAACTCCTACCTCCGACATCGTATGACCACCAAAATTTAGTATGACATAAAGGGTAATGTCAGGAACGTTTCCTCCAAATTTTGTCCACAAACTCCAAGTGGATCAACGGGAATCAATCTCACACTGAACCATAAACACGAATTAGGGTTACCCACGAAATATATATAATATAACTATTTATCCACAGATCTAGATCTTACCAATTTTTGATATATTTTCAATGCTAGAGTTAGGAACATCTCCATAAAATCTCGTTCTCAAATTCCTTAGGAGTCGACAGGAATCCTTAAAATATCGAGGGGCGGAACAGATTCTCGGGTAGATAGACACAGCTCCATTAAAACAGCTCCACAAGTAGCATCCTATGGAATCTTGGCACGATCTACATGTTCCCGAATTCATATCGAAAGTACGGTTCTAACTCCACCAACCACACTCCAATTAGAGATCGTATGAGATAATTTTGTGTGTTTTAAGTTGACACAGTGATGCTGGGAATTTTCTGCGGGTGGAGGCTACGAAAAGGAGAGAAGAGGCCGACTATTTATGAAAGAAGTTAGGGTTTCCTTTTATTTATGTCAATAGGTAAGGGGTTAGACTCGGGTTCGGCTTTATTAGTCGGGTGAAATGAGTGATCCATAAACCCGATCCAAGTCCAATAATTCAATTATAGAACTTCCCAAAATAGAATTACCCAATTAGTAACATAGTCTATAATTCACCAAATTCCCAAAATAACTCTTATTAATTCCCTCAAATTGATTAATAAACGTAACACCCTAATTAATTATAGTCCCAAAAATTGTGGGGTGTTACAAGTAGTGGCGAGAAAAAGGTCAAACGTGACAATAAAAAGGACAAGAAAAAGAGAAAACGTGATGCCGTTGTTGAGGAGG
This sequence comes from Spergularia marina, assembly GCA_963680865.1. Taxonomy (NCBI): domain Eukaryota; kingdom Viridiplantae; phylum Streptophyta; class Magnoliopsida; order Caryophyllales; family Caryophyllaceae; genus Spergularia; species Spergularia marina. The sequence goes on along the minus strand of OY804544.1, from coordinate 6,595,856 downwards.
GAGAACAAGAAGAATACGATAGGGAGTACTAATTATATTAGTAGCGTATCAAAGGTCAAAGTCAAGAAATCGGAGAAGGGATCAAAGCATAAGAAGCATAAGAAAAAACAAGTATTTGTAGAGGAAGGTCAAGCATCGACGATTTTATGTCCCATGTGCTATGAAAAAAAGGCAAAGGGCGAAATTTTCGAGGTCGAAGGATGCAATCACATGCTTTGCAAGGAATGTGTTACGAATTACGTACGAGTCAAAATACAAGAGAACGTAGTCACGGTCAAGTGCCCTAATGAAGATTGCGAATTGAGGATTGAACCCCAAAATTGTAATTAAGGACATAGTACCCGACCAAGTAATTGAGAGGTGGGAAACAGTCCTTTGCGAGTCGGCCATCACGGCCTCTCAGAAGTATTACTGTCCGTATAAGGAGTGCTCGGCTTTGTTGTTAAACGAAACCGAGCACGAAGAAATAATTACGGCAAGTGAGTGTCCGTTTTGTCATAGGCTGTTTTGTGCGCAGTGTAAGGTGCCGTGGCATGGGGATTTGACGTGTGAGACGTATCAAAGACATTTGAATTGGGACAGGATGATACGAGTCTTGAAGATGTCATGTTATTTGAACTTGCTAAGGCTCAAAATTGGCGTAGATGCAAGACTTGTGGTTATATGGTGGACAGAATAGAAGGTTGCGAGGAGATGAAGTGCAGGTAATTAATTCAGATTAATCACTTGTGATCTTATTTATTTTTTTCTTTACGTTTGTTGAAACTTCAATTTGTTTCAAATTTCTCCAAAAGGGTTAATTTGTTGGGGGTGTGATTGAAGTGCAATATATTTAATTGGTACTACTCTATCTTAAGCTCGATGTTATGTTGTTAATGCTCCTAGTGATCTTGCTTTCAGGTGTGGTCGCGTATTTTGCTATGAGTGTGGAGAGAGATGGCGTTACGGTCACATGTGTCGTAAGAATCGAACATCCGACGACGAAAAACTACGTCGCACACTTAGAATGAGAAGGCGCTTATTACATTATAGGTAAAGTTAATTCATCAATCAGAAGTAGTGGACAGGGCGATGGGGTAAGTGATCGCTGTTTCACTTATTATTGTTCTTAATCTGCTTTCGCTTTGACTCTTGAGTATGTGTGATGGTAGCTACTAGCTAGTGCTTATATAAACGTGCATGGTCAAACTTTTATTCGTAAGGATGATACTATGAGATTATATGTAGACAATAAAAAAATTGTCTATAACATAATCAAATGTGATAAAAAAAAATTGCAAGTAGTAAATAATATGTTTGTGTAATAGACTTAACATGTTTGCAGTATATTTGTGAAACTGACGGTAAAATCAACATTGTTAGGACTACACCTTTTCTTATAATCTAACATTTACAAAATTATGCAACAAAATTGACTGCACCTTTGATTAATTTTACATACTAACCATAGACACTTTTTTTTATTTGTCTACATATAGATTAATTTTACTAACCATGTTTCCAAATCTCAACAGTACAAAAACACGAGCAACATTACATTACAATTGTAACTTGCCCAATTATATATGATTACTTACTAACTTACGTAGCAACAAAGGTACAAGAAAACATGCCCAATTATACTCCGTATATGATTACTTACTAACTTACGTAGCAACAAAGGTACAAGCTAAGAAAACATAGCCAAAGTCAAATACCGTCTTCCAAATTGCGGTTTCGTTATCGATCCACTCTACTGTAAGTACACACGCAATTGAATTGCCTAAGGAAGTAGTCGTCTAGTCGAGAGGTGGGGAGACATTCTTTGTGAATCGGCCATCACGGTTTCTCATCAGAGGTTTTACTGTCCGTTTAAGGACTACTCGGCGTTGTTGTTGAATGATTTCGACAATGAAAAAATAACCGCGTGTCAGTGTCCGTTCTGTTGTAGGATGTTTTGTGCGCGACGTAGGGTGCCGTGGCATGAGTAAATATGATACAAACTAAATGGTAAGTAATCGATTTCATATGATACTATGTATAGAAACTAAATTGTATGTAAGACGATTTTTTTTTTTTTTTTTTTTTTTTTTTTTTAATGTTGCGGGGTGGGAGTATGAGGATTTGAACTCGGGACAACCCCGAGGCAGGTTGAGTTCCTAACCACTAGACCAACCTTGATCCTCTGTAAGACGATTTTGTTAATAAATAAGTCCAACACAAGTCTAGCTCGAACACGCCGAATTGAAATTTGCAAGTAAGATCATGGCCCATTATTTACAGAAAGATTTGGGTTAAATAATAATTATCATACCCTCATCCTGGGTTAATACCCATATCACACATGCAAACCCGACCCGACTTGCGCTCTGAAAACCCTAAATTGTTCCCCGTTAAGAGAGTACCATTTACATTGTTATTCACTGATTCAGTCCAAGAAGATCATGAAATTCCTAAAAGAGGCATGCCCTAGTAAGAAGGGATCCAAAAGGAGACATCTCGGCAAGATCAGAAAGAAGAGAAGAAATCGAAAAAAGCATGGCAATAATGGTAAGGACTATCGTTGCGGTACATGTAGTGAATGTGGTCGTATCGTGGAATCGGTTGAGGATCGCCTTCGAGTGACATGCAGGTATTTTTACGGTTTCATATGACGATTTATGGTTTCCTTACGTTGTTGTAACGATGAGGCGGGCATAATTAATCGATTGAAAACGATTCCTAATATCTATATTAGTGATTATGAACCTATCCCGATGCGTGTAGTTTGATTGATTAGATTCTAATAAAGACTCAAGCAAAATTACATACAAGGCATACAAGTTTTGCACTAACGTAAGAGAGTGTTTGGATACAAAAATTCAAATTTGACTCAAATCGCATGTTTGGAAACTCAAGTATTTGGGAATTTGGGTTTGTGTCATTTCAAAATCTCACTCTCCCCAAAAATGTGATCTATATTTGAATTACACATTTTCAAATGATGAAATTAAAATGATACAATTTTTCAAATTTTTGTTTCCAAATGCTACATACCTAAAAGTCGTCTAATTGGTCGCTTCTGTGATATTTGTAGCAAAATCAATTTTCTATAATAGATCATGTTCCATCGATAGGCAAATCTAGCATATCGTTATCGATCGGTATCAATACGTCATGTATGTGGATTTGTCAGTGTTAACAAGCACAATGATGTGTGGGATTTGAGACTAATTGTACGAATTTGGGATATTACAGTTGTGGTCACAAGTTTTGCTACAAATGTGGAACAAAGAGGAGAGACGACGCCCAACTGCACGTATGTCCTGCAAAAGACATGCTGACAGTAGCACCACAAAGACAACACGGTGAACGAGAGTCTTCAATTATACGCCCAGGACGCCTAAGAAAAACGACGACAGTCACACCACAAACACAACACGTCGAACAACAAGCTTCAACCGTACACCAACACATTGGTCATGCACAGACCTCATACCAACCCATTGGGCATGCTAATTTTGTAGTAAGGCGAGACGCTCCACCGGGACAAAAAATAGGTCTAATTGCCGCTCGACGCACAGGACGCTTAAGAAATAGCAACCTTGCAACGCCGCAGAATTAGAATGCTGTGATGGCCACATTTCAGAGGTTACTCCTTATTGTTTTTGGCTATTTGCATTGTACCTTTTTCATTCTTTATCATTTTACTTCCGTGATGATTTAGCTGAACCGTAATCATTTTGGAACAAAAGTTGTATCTATGACGTTTCCTTAAGAACCTAAGTTATAATTTCTCAGTTGTATTAACCTTATTAGCTAGCTTGAGCTGCCGGTACTTCTCTTGCCGGGCCATTTGTTTGGTCAATCACTATTAGATGTTTACAAATAAATTATTCACTTATTCATCAATAATAGGTGTAAAAAAGTATTTTAAAAAGACTTTTGAGCGTGGAATGTTTAGTCGTTTACCTTCATTATTCATTCATGTTGAAATGCTATGCTTTTAAAGAATATATTTCATGATTAAAGAAAGACTTTGTACATAAAAAGTAAGGGGGGTTATAAAGTGTAATCATGTAATATCAATTTCGAAATTTAAGTAAGCTATTTTAAGCGGAATCTTATACAAAGATGAAAGTATGATGTTCTTACATTTAGAGGAAAAAAATCTTTGTCCTTGGTATTGAGTGTCCCCGATATATTGTGGAATGGTCATAATAATGAGCATGATTCAAAGCATATTATGATTATTGTTTTATGGGGTCTATTTGTGTCGTACCAAACATTCAATTTCATGGCCTACCAATATATTTAGTATACCATTATTAATTTACAACTCACGTCCCCTCAAGTGAAAAAAGTAATGTGGTCAAAAGTAAAAGTTATTCCATGCTTTACCTTTAGGATGATCAAATTGGAACAATGCAATTGATTAGAGTAGGTCAAGTGAATTGGTTCAATAATGCTTTGAAAAGGGTAGGTCAATCCACACTCCCTTTGAATTTGAATTTTTATCACATTGAATAAATTAAACTTTGGAAGCAAAAGAAATGATTTGCATAAGTTCAATTACAATTGAAATCTTAGATAACTCTAACGAGGTACACTTTCACCAAAGCTATAATTGGAGGTGGGATTACCACCATATTATAAGATAAGATATTAAGATGTGGTGGGTTGTTAGAAAAAAAACAAATGATTGCCAAGCTTACTAGAATTAATTAAGCATCTTTTTTGTTTTATTTTTATGCTATGCGAAATGCTCATGTATTTGCAAGTATTACGAATTGAGTAAGTATGCAAATTGTAACGATGTAGCCCCCATTTTCGGGGTAGGCAACTAGTCTAAATGTAATGTAATAATAACTCAACAATGATAATCGACCAGATATTCTAAGGTTTGAAACTGTGACTAAAAGTTTACATGCACTAATGCCACCAGTGCATCTGACACTAGGAAAAACTTTCTTATAGTAACTGATACGACTCACATCTTGCAAGGGCCGTTACATAATATTCATATGAATGAATTTTGCATGTACTCTACAAGTTTTGCGCAAACTTGTGTAAGAATTGTATGATCCCAAAGATACCAGATAAAAACTGTATGTATGACCTGCACTAGATATCCCCACGTGAGACATAGCAGCACAAAGCATTCATCAGTCACGTGTGCTGTCTTCTGTCCAGGAGTTGGTACATTGTTTTGCGTGCTGCTTTATTTGGCAAACCGTAACATTTACTCGTATCTTTTGTTTACTTTTTACTACGGACCGTAATTAGCGTGGTAAGTGTTTGTCGATTGTTGTTCAGGTGACACAAGTGACATCTGGAGTTAACTAATCTACCATACATAAATCACCATAAATTTGTTTGCGCAATTCACTCGAGTCATATCTACTTTTAAAGTTTAATCAGAATTTTGTTCATGTTTAGATTTATGTCTCCCTATTTATATTTGTTAATTAACGTCTGATTAGAGTATAATAGAAATTCACATCTAACGTTAATAATTGAAAACAAAGGAGACTATTTCAAACTATGTTAAGAAGTCAAAAGAACAATGAGAGTAACTTAGCCAAGATTGCAATATTAGTGTGGAAGACACTGCCTATGAAAAACATTATCGCTCTCCATTTATGATGACAAGAGTTTTGTAAGATACGAAGTGGACCTTACGCCGAAAACAACTACTAAAAGTTCTAAATTTATCCACGTAGAGTAACTTAGATGGCCACACGTTACACATACACTTCAATGTAGTAATTGAACGTGAGACTCTTGCAATATGCAGTTTTGCACTCTTGTGATTTCACGAGATTATTCTCACAAAAAACATATTCCAATAATTCTCACGGGTTTACTTTAATTTGTTCCAAAAATAAAAAATCGAACACAATTTTATAATACCACACCGTATAGTTTTCTTTTGTGTCATATGAGCACAAATATTTAGTGGAGATGACTGATTAAGTGACCTACAAAATTTGCCAAAGTCGATGAAAAATAATAGTAGCAACTAGCAAGTTGCTGTAGTGACATTGTAGAAACGTGATAGACAAGCAGACAGAGCCAAAATTGTCCATATTCAAGCATATTCAAAAAGAGAAGCTCTTAAAATCATTGTTTTAATCAGTCGACAGAACAAAGGAACAAGAAACACCAAATTTCAACATACCACTACACTCAATTTTATGATTACTTCCTCATAATGTCGTCCTATTTTATTCAAATTACCATTCTTTTGAACATACTGTAATCAGTATTATTCAACATTATTGGAACATCCAAAAACATTTCCATTTGTCTTACAGCAATATCTCATCTTCTAATGTCACAAAACCATATGCACTCCACTTAGAATCGCGATCATCAACTGATCAAAGTCGCCGGAGTTTAACTACTTAAATTAGACTCGAGTGACACGTTGTGTATGTACATACATGAGTCTAAACTCTAAACAATCTTTACGTTACCAACCATAATAAATAACGAAGTTGATATCATCCGATGACGCCGTATTATCCTTTAAAATCATTGTAAGTAGAATAATTTCTCCTGTGGGTCTTGTCCTACCCAATACTCTCACTTAGTCAGTCACTCTCCCCCACTCGTACTCACTGTCATAGTGTCACTCTTCACTTCACAGTTCACGCACAAATCCACCCCACTGCCTTCATTTCTTCTGTACTACACTGTAGAGTGTAGCAGAAGACCCCCGCATTATAAACTCTACCAAAACCACCACTCACTTCTTTATGCTCACATTACACCAAAAATGATGCTCATCACCTCAAAACCTCTATTATTTAGCTTCTTCATCACGCTCCATCTCTTCTTCCTCTTAAACCCCATCACTTCCTTCCCAACCTCATCAAAACTCGAGCACAGAACCTTCATCGTCCGTGTAAACCACCGCGCAAAACCCTCTGTTTTCCCAACTCACCACCACTGGTACCAATCCTCCCTCAACTCCCTCTCCACCTCCACCTCCTCGTTGACGCCGCCGCATAAACAGCTCCTTCACACTTACGACACCGTCTTCCACGGCTTCTCCGCCCACTTAACCAACTCCGAAGCTAACCAACTCCTCAAACAACCCCACATTCTCGCCCTCATCCCAGAACAAGTCCGTATCCTTCACACCACCCGCTCACCTCGGTTCCTCGGGCTCCGTACCACACCGGACAGCGCCGGGTCCCTTCTCAAAGACTCCGACTTCGGGTCGGACCTTGTGATTGCGGTGTTGGATACGGGTATATGGCCAGAACGAGAGAGTTTCAACGACCACGGCCTGGGCCCCGTCCCAAATAAATGGAAAGGTCATTGTGCGAAGGGGTTCCCTTGTAATCGGAAGCTTATTGGTGCTAGGTACTTTATTGAAGGGTATGAAGCTACCAGTGGAAAAATGAATGAGACTTCGGAATTTCGTTCTCCTCGAGATTCCGACGGCCATGGTACTCACACCGCTTCCATTGCCGCCGGAAGGTAAAAGAATCTAAAGAAATTGAGGGAGTATTTGAATTTTAATTTCGAACCAGAATTAAATTAAACGAGGGTAATTAAGTCAATTTATATGTGTATTGGTGATAGGTATGTTTTTCCGGCGTCAACGTTGGGATACGCAAAAGGAATGGCGGCGGGGATGGCGCCAAAGGCGAGGCTTGCGGTGTACAAGGTATGTTGGAACACAGGTTGTTACGATTCCGACATACTCAAGGCGTTTGACGCGGCGGTTTCCGACGGTGTTGACGTCATATCATTGTCGGTAGGTGGGGCGGTGGTGCCGTACTATCTCGATCCAATAGCACTCGCCGCGTTCGGAGCAACTGAGAACGGTGTTTTTGTGTCGGCCTCTGCTGGGAATGGTGGGCCCGGGGGGTTGTCGGCGACGAATATTGCGCCGTGGATGACGACGGTGGGGGCGGGGTCGATTGATAGGGATTTTCCGGCGGATGTGTTGCTTGGAAATGGGAGGAAGATTGGTGGGGTAAGTGTGTATAAAGGGCCGGAACTTGAACCCGGGAAGTATTACCCGGTAGTGTATGCGGGAAGTAACCAGGATGGGGGTGGTGGTGGATACTCCGCTTCGCTTTGTTTGGACGGGTCATTGGATCCGAATTTGGTGAGAGGGAAGATTGTTTTGTGTGATAGAGGGATTAATTCGAGGGTTGCTAAAGGTGAGGTGGTTAAAGAGGCTGGTGGGGTTGGGATGATTATTGCTAATGGTGTTTTTGATGGGGAGGGATTAGTGGCTGATTGCCACGTGTTGCCCGCTACCGCCGTCGGATCCGCCAACGGGGATATTATCCGAAAATATATCTCGGATTCCAAGAGATCGACACCGATTGCGACGATTGTGTTCCACGGGACACGGGTGGGTGTCCGTGCTCCCGTGGTGGCTGCGTTTTCGGCTCGTGGTCCGAACCCTCAGTCACCAGAGATACTCAAGCCGGATGTTATTGCACCCGGCTTGAATATCTTGGCTTCGTGGCCTGATCGGGTTGGGCCGTCTGGGTTGGGGATGGATAAGAGGGAGGCTGAGTTTAACATTTTGTCGGGCACGTCTATGGCGTGCCCGCATGTATCGGGCCTTGCGGCCCTATTGAAAGCGGCTCATCCGGATTGGAGCCCTGCTGCAATTCGGTCTGCCTTGATGACCACTGCATATACAGTGGATAACCAGGGTGGGACCATGATGGATGAGTCGAGTGGGAGCGAGGCGACGGTGATGGATTTCGGGGCGGGTCATGTGCACCCGCAGAAGGCCATGGAACCCGGATTGGTATATGACATATCTACATATGACTACATAGATTTCCTATGCAATTCTAATTATAGTGTCGGTAACATTGAGATTATAACCCGGAGAAATGCCGATTGCCGGGGAGCGAAACGGGCGGGTCATGTGGGTAACTTGAACTACCCTTCCATATCAATTATTTTCCAACAGTATGGTGAGCACAAGATGTCTAGTCATTCTATAAGAATAGCTACAAATGTGGGGGTTCCGAGTTCTGTATATACGGTATCAATCCACCCGCCTACAGGCACGCTTGTAACAGTGGAGCCGAAACAGCTCGCCTTTAGGCGGGTGGGGCAAAAACTCAACTTCTTAGTTCGGGTGGAAGCTGTGGCTGTGAAACTCTCGGCCGGGTCGTCTGTAACAAGAAGTGGAGCAATAGTTTGGTCTGATGGGAAGCATAATGTCACCAGTCCCTTAATTGTGACAATGCAGCAGCCCCTGTAAAACATAGTAACTGTCTTTTTTCTTTGTCACTTTTCACTGTCTTTTTTTTTACCACTTTTGCTGAATTTATAGTAAAAGTTTTGTGTAAAAAGAAAATGGTTGATAATTTTTGTGGGTATTACTATTATAATGATGAGAATCTCTGCAGGCTGTTTTCCACTTCAGAAAACAGATCAGAAGTAGTGGGATCTTTCTTGTAAGATAGAGTACCTTAGGATAAGAGTATAGTAATGTATAAGTTTTGTAAGGTTGTCTTTCGGTGAATTTAGGAATTAGAATAAAATCAGAAACAATAAAAAAGAGATAAAGTTATTAGTACTGTACAAATTTGGTGCGTTTTGGATGCATGCTTGATATTTGGAGCTGAAATTTCTTACTGATTTTGGATCTTTTTGTGGGTTTTGGATGCTTCTGTCGGTTAGAGGAACAAAACACCAACTGACTTGGGATCTCATGTGACATATAACTGCTACTGATAAAATTAGGGACCAAAACAATACTAGTACATTGTAACTCCTAAGGCTGCCCCTTACAGTAGCAGTGTGCAGCAATTCATACATCAAGCCTGATCAAGACGAATGATTTTTACAGTATTCAGAAATAACAAAAGCTCGTTTTATCTATTTATGATGCTATCATGACTCGGGTTCAAATTCTGAAACAGTCGACAGTGATCATGGTGTAAATAACTCCTTATATACAAAGATCAACCGTTGACTAGAGGTCTAGAGCATTATGGACGTGATCAAGGATGATCATTAGGGAGGCTTTGGATTGTGAAATACCCGGCACGATTTTCATTATGCGTCATTCAAAAGTTGCCTCTATATATTTTCCACACTAGCGTAACACCCGTGCGTTGCACGGAGATATTTAGCAATATATTTGATAAAATTATATATTATTTGTTGCTGAGAACTTATTTAGTAACCCAAGTTCAAATCATCTCATGTTAAAAAAAATTGAATAGCTCGAACAAAACACGCACACCATTGTCTAAATATAGGTCCAAATCTATGTAATGGTATAAGTGTGAAACATACACCACCCCAAAAAATGCAGTGTAAATCATAGGAGTCGTAGGCTTTTGATGTGAGTGATAGTATCAAATTGTATACGGAGTAATGGCTAAAAAAGAGCCATAGACTTACTGAAGAATGGTTTAGCAACAACTTCAAAAAAAAAAAAAAAAAAAGAATGGTTTAGCAACTCAATATTATATCTCGTAAAAGAAGAAAATGCTAATGATGCAATCAGCAAAAGCCATAAATATAGTAGCTATGGGAACAATTTGACTTACAAATTTAACCTGTACAACAACTCATGAAATTATGTAACGCAACTCATCATAATTCTTATGGAGGAATGTACCATGTGATATAGGAATGTATGTATTTAGAAAATCAGTCAATGAACATAATACCAAGCATCAACATACACTAATACAGTAATACTCAAATTTATGGTCAACCTAGACTCGCTAGAACTACCCAATAAGTTTATCGACATCCACCCTTGATTGTATAAAATTATAAGGGATCATATCATATCCATAGGCAAGAGGAAGTAATAATCATACATGATGAAGGCCAGGATATCATTTGTGATCCAATTTTTTTTAGAGGACAACATATTATAGTGGTTGGCGATTTTTTTTTTGTTGAGAAACAACACAATTTGTTGTAGCAGGCTGAAGGAGAAATATAAGGAGTTTGTTTGAGCAATATTAGGAATTTAATATTTTATTCCTAAACTATAGGCAATATTAGGGTGAGAGTTAGTTTGCAGCAAACCGAAAATATCTTGGAGCTTTTGAGCGGGAAATTATTTAGCCACAGAATGCCACGTGTCCTAGTGGCTTCTGTTTTAGTAGAACTAGATAGATAGGGTTAAAAATTTCGTACATCTGAGGTGTCAGAGGGATTTCTTTTGCTGTGGTTTGGGATCAAATAACTCCCTTTTTTTGTTGTAAAATCGTACAATGGTATGAATTGCAATTACATTCCACTTTGGAGGGTCTCTTCTTGGAATTGTGTTTAGGGAGAGAAGACGCTTTTTATATCATCCTGAAGCCCCATTTAACATTTGGGCCTCTATATAACTCTGTACTAGGCCGTTGGGCCCAATCCGGCTAATCTATCCCAAAATAACATAATTGTTAAACGCAATTTTTTTTTTTTTTACTAACGTAACCTGGTGAAATATCCATTTTGTCCCTACTTTTCCCAAATTAACACAAATGCTCTAAACCCTATTTTATTATACCAAACTAGGTGTAAGCCCGTGCGTTGCACGGGTCTCTTAATGATAATATCCAATTATGATGATAAACTTGAACCGGTAAATATTTGACCATTATATAAAAACTATTGCTTTAGACAACTATTTTCATTATATAAACCTCATTTTACCAATTTGAAAACTTATAATTTCAAATTAGACATCTCACTAATGTCACTACAATTATATTTTAATTCAATGGAACCTTGAACATGGAGTATTACTTAACCTCTTGAAAAAAAAGATTTTATTACTTAGAAACATTCACATAGTACTCTTGTGTTTTTATTTTTCACCTGGTTTCCACAGTTTCATGTTTGTTTACAATATGTAGCATAATTTTTGCCTTTCTGAGTCACTTAATAATGACGTCTAATCATAATGATAAAATTGAACCCATGAATATCCAAACCTTTATATATGATCTATTACTTGCATTTTATTTACCCGTGTAAACAATTAATTTTATTATAAAATTTATTTTACAAATTGAGAACTTATACCCTTTTACTGAGCCTTAATAATTAGATTCCTGATAATGAGCTTATATATAATTTTTAAAGACAATTCAAAATATATAATTTAGTGTCAAATATCAAATAATTACTATAAAATTTTGATAGAGTGACCCAAAGGCATGTTACATGACTTATTTATGTGAAAATTATATTTGAGTGTAAATAAATTTAGGGATCCGCTATGATTAATTAGGAGAATTTCACAAAAATATGTACCTTAATTTTTGTCCTTTGGACACATGATTGAAAAATAAAACAAATAGTATATTCTAAAATAAAATCTCCGTCTTTAATTGTTCGACTTTAAATCAACAACTTTTAATGTCATTTACAACTATACTTTTATACAAAAACACAACTTTGAATACTATTGTTTACTTTTTAAAAAAACAAAAAGATGGTATTACTTCGAAACATTCACATAGTAGCCTTATAATTCTATTTTTCACATGGTGTCAACATTTTTAGGTTTGTGTATAATATGCACTTAATTTTTGGCCTTCAGACACATAAATGAAATTGTTTTTTGCTAAAATCTAATATAAAATTTTGTTTTTTAATTGTCAAATTTTAAATCATTACTCTCTAATGTCATTAGAACTAAACATTTCTTTAAAATAATACCTTCAATACTATTAGTTAGCCGGCCTCTTAAAACAATTATTACTTAGGAACATTCACATGGTATCTTTGCAGTTCTTTTTTTCACATTGTTCGTTTTCATGTTTGTATATATATTTGAGGTTCCATTTTTGTGAACCATGAGTCCATATCACATACATTTTTTCTTTGAGTTCAAAATTACATTTTATATATATGTACAATTCAAATTAAATGATTTATTCACTTACCATATCATGTACTAATCATGATGATAAGTGATATGGTAAATGAACAAATAACTCAATACCAATTATACATGATATGGTAAGTAAAAAATATGGACTTTCTAATGTAAAAATATGGACTTTCTAGAATATTGCAATCGCTGCGGGAACTAAAAAAATCCTTCTTTTTTTAGGTCAAAATTACATTTTATTGAATTATTTCTTACTTTACATAAAGCGTATAATTCTTATTTAATTATTTTTTTACATACCATATCATGTATAATTGACATTAAATTATTTATTCACTTGCCATATCACTTATTTAGTCCATGTAAGACTTAAATACAAATTATTTTATACCTAACATAGAGTTTCTAGAAAGTTCTGTTCTTATTTAATTATTTTTTATTTACCATATCATATACAATTAACATTATATTCTTTGGTTACTTACCATACATGGGGTTTATATCTAATATTTTAATTACATGATATGGAAAAATGGACATTCTAGAATGTTCCAATTGTTTAATTATTTTTTATTTATCATATCATGTACAATTAACATTATATTCTTTGGTTATTTAACATACATGAGATTTATATATAATATTTTACATGATATGGAAAATGGACATTCTAGAATGTTCCATTTATTGTGGGAGCTCAAAAAAGCCTGCTTTAATAATATATATTGATTGATTTCTTCCCATCAGTAAAAAAAAAAAAAAAAAAAAAAAAAAAAAAAAAAAAAGCATCATACTTCGTCTGCCAAATTGTGTTTTTTTATTTTATATATTAATTATTTATTAAATAAATTTGATCAAATATCACTAATTATTTGCCAAATCATCAGTTTTCATCCAAAAGCCAACGGTGTTAGTGGATAGGGGCACCACGTGCCTATAGGTGCTAAGTTCGGGAGCATCGGAGTGTACAAGTTTCGAACATAGGGGCATCATGCGCATTTTTACATAGTTCGGGGGCACCGCTTGAATTTGCCGAAATTGATACTCTCGCTTAAAAAAAAAATGATATTCTCATTAAATTTTGAATGTTTTGATTCATTTGATTTAAAGTTATAGAGAGGGGGATATCATTAAGGGTAATATTGGAAGAAAAATGGAAAAAATAGGTTACGCTAGCATTTTTTAGGTTACGTTTAGCAACCCCCCAAAATAATGTCTCAATCCCTGACCCATTTAACTGTAGCTAACACGTAGTATTTTTCAAAATAAAAAGTAAAATAAAAAGATGCTTATCTTTTAATTTGGAAATGTGATACGCCGGTTTCAATCAAATGTGACATGGAGTTCGACACCAATTTGGGATAGATGATCTAAATTGCTTTAGGCTTACCCGGTTATCATGGGCAATGCTTATACCATGCTCCCGAGACCACAAGGAGTAAGATGGTGCTTCTTATATTAGAGGGGTAGAGACCACACTTAAAAAATCATTTTAAGTTTGGTTCCTACTTCTTTATTATGAGAATGACCATCATGATTCTTGTGCTTCCGGGAGCATGTATGATATAATTTGCGAACTTCACATAATCAAATTCTATATGCCTACACTTGAGTTGGGCCGTCGGCCCATTGAGGTATGCACTTGTTGAGCATACCATCTCCAATTCCGACCCTCGCTCTTTATGTCTGCGAAAAAATGAAGAAGAACAATTAGGCTTACATATATAGTTGATTAGTACTCCCTCCGTCCCAATTCAAACGCCCCATATTCTATTTTGGGACGTCCCACTTAAAACACCCCATCTATTTTGGGACATAATTCTCTCTCCTATTTTTATTAAATTATCACATAATTTCTCACACTATCTCTCCTACTTTTATTAATCCTTACATTCTCTCTCCTCATTTTTTTTAATATTACCCCACTCAACTTATTATATCAATTTTTCTTATTCCACTACAAAAAACGCCCGGGGCGTTTGAACTGGGACGAAGGGAGTAGGATATAAGTGGCGTAAAAAAGTTGTAGTAAAATTATCAGCAAAAACTTGACTTTAACCAAATTGTGTTTCACATAAATGTCTCTAATCGCTGTTCGTTTTATTGTTTAGTTTAGTCACGTAAAAATTTGTTTTTGTGATGCCAATTTTAGAAAAAGTGACCACTATTTTGTCGAGCGCATGTCCACATTTATTAAACTTTAGGGTTGTTACACCATTTCACATGTGCTTTTGCATTGTTTTTTTTTTTTTTTTCTCTCATCTCCTTTGCCTGCCCAACACAAAGGTAAATAAATCACCGGGAAGAAGGGAGTACGTTATTTCTACGTGTCGTAGGAAGGAGAATTTGAACGATTTCTCAAAGTGGGGTTTCAAAAAAAAAAAAAATTAATGAAAATGGGTCGACTTTCAAAATGTTTATCAAAGAGGGGTTCACATCATCTATTAGCTCGCGTGTTTGTTTTATCATTGTCAAGGACGACAACAATCTACGTGTGATTGAGTTTTATAAATGTTTAATGGTTAGGAACTTAGGATACTTGCCCTTAATTTGTTATTCTTATTAGTGTTGTATTGATACATTTGAGCTAGAAAGCTAATAATTGTTATTCTTGAGATTTAATCGCTTGAAAGTCATTTTATTATGGATTAATGTAGTAATTGTGTCATTTTGTCTTAATAGTGACAACTGACGACCCAAGAAATTAAGTTCGAAAATACAAAAAAAAAAAAAAAAAAAAAAAAAAAATTGTGTGTATCACTATTGGACAAATTTGACACTATTTCAAATTTTGGGTATAACTCTCTCATCCCAAGTCCAATTAAGTCATTTCAAGCCCTTAAATTATTTTTATGTTTGAAATAATTTGCCAATTTGGTGATTAATTGGCCTAATATATAAAAATAAAATTGTAGTTGCATTAACAATCAAACCAATGGAGTTGATTTTGTAACACTCGACTTTTTGAATATTTATTAACAGTGTATTTGAGGTTTTGTTAATATAAAATACTTTGAGTTTGAACGATGAAACTCGTATACTCCCTCCATCATCTTTTAAACGATTTTTTTTCGAAATAGGGCTCAAAAAATAAATATTGAACAAAATGGGTTGGATTGAAAAATGTTCAATCTTATGGGGTGCACGTCACCCCATTTCAAGTTCGGGACAAAACCGCCAGTGCCCCTGGCGGTTTTAAGTGTCTTGAACAGTAGTTATGAGGTTGTAAGTGATATTTTGGCTAGGGTAAAACCGCCATGGGGGGTGGCGGTTTCAAATTTTTTTTTTTTTGGATTGACGTTATATCGGGGTGATATTTTGGCCAAGGGTGAAACCTCCATGGGGGGTGAGTGAAACCGCCACCCCCCATGGCGGTTTCACCCTCGGCCAAAATATCACCCACTCGATTTGTATACTCATTTTTGTGAAGAAACCGCCATGGAGGGTGGCGATTTCTCTTCACTTAAAACCGCCAGGGGCACTGGCGGTTTTGTTCCGGACCTGAAATGGGGTGACGTGCACCCTATAAGATTGAACATTTTTCAATCCAACCCATTTTGTTTAATATTTATTTTTTGAGCCCTATTTCGAAAAAAAATTCCTTTTAAACACGCTACTTTTATTTTAAAGACTTTATCTAAACATTACGACTATTTACGAGTACTCCCTCCGTCCCAGTTCAAACGCCCCATATTCTATTTTGGGACGTCCCCACTTCAAACACCCCATCTATTTTGGGACATATTTCTTTCTCCTACTTTTATTAAATTATTACATAATCTCTCACACTATATCTCATACTTTTATTAATTCCCATATTCTCTCCTTATTTTTCCTAATATTACCCCACTCAATTTATTATATCAATTTTTCGCCTAGGGCATTTGAACGGGAGTATACTTCTAAACTTTCTAAATAGGTAAGTTTCCACCAAACCATCAACACTCCATTGTCTCCAACAAGAAAATAGTAATAAAGAAATTACCAATTATCTTCAACAAAGGCAACAATTATTGACCACCCATTTCTTTACTTTTTACTGCCCGCTTTTTACCGCCCACCTTCACTCCGCCAGCACCGCCACCGTCGGCGCGCCGTCGGTCTGGTTTTCGTTCCGAGCTTTAGCCTTTCACTACTCGTTTTGGGTCTTCAACACACACTCTGAAGAGTGAAGCTCAAGAGCTATGGCGAACTTCACCTCTCACCATTACTGTACTTTTCTCTCTCTCTCTCTCTCTCTCTCTCTTCCCTTTCTCCTCATTTTAACCCCTTTTTCTGGAATTATCCTTTATTACTGTTTAATTTTATGTTTATTACTGTTCTATTTGATTGAAATCATATGATTTTTGCATACCCTTTTGTCTGAATTTTAATGGGATTTTTGTTAGTTTTGTGATGAATGTTATCTGGGTTTTAGGGTTTGTGTTCTTTTGTGCAAAGTTGTAACATTGACATTTGGGATCTGAATTTGATTGATTAAGTTAGTTGGGCATGATGTGGTGATGGTGTGATTTCGATTTATAGAATACTTGCGACCTTTTTTTAGGTTTGGGAATGTCGAGGGTTATTAATTTATTATACTTTGGTTATTGTTTGATTATTTTTAAGATGATTGTTTGGGAATAAGTGGAATCATATTCCTGGAAATCCTTGTTCAAGGTATTAGAGATACAACAACGACAACAACAACCAAGCCTTATTCCCAAAATGATTGGGGTCGGCTAACATGAATAGTCATCTAGTAACCGTCTTGTGTATGCCATAAAATTTAAAGTTCAAGGTATTAGAGATGTAATGGTTAAATTTTAAGCGAGTAACTTGTGGTGGACAATGTAAGTAGGGTAAATAAGTTGTTTATAATGCTTTATAGTGGTTTATGACCTTATAGGTATATGAGTAATATAAGGGGAGGAGATTTGAGTTAACTTACTACTGATTGATGGAATTTACCTTGAAGTATAAGAAACTAGCATGTTGCTTGTTTTGATGAATATGGGTAGCGAATTGAAATGGTTTGATGAACTGGTTACAGACTTCTTAATGTTTGAAGAAACCGGATTCGATATTGGATTGGAGGTGGATTGGTCAACACTATAGTGGATTGGTTATCTCAATTTACCTCTTGGAAAATCCTGGTTTGGTTACAATTATACGTATATTGGATTGGATTGGTTTTCAGAACGATATTATTAACTATATTGGTTAAATTCATTTTACGATTTTGTGAATTTTATCTTCTATGGTTTATTGTCTTTATACTCGTAACAATCCTGGTAATATAATCTATATACTACAGTTCTTATTTATTATGTGCACATATAGTAGTATTGATCTGATGTAGTGGCCTTGTTGTGTGTTCCTGAAGTATTGAAGATGGCGACTGATAGGCACAGAGGGCGAATGAGAAACAGGAAGAGAAAGAGAGAACATGTGAATAGCAACACTCAAAAGAATCGCAAGAGAAATGAAATTGTGTATGTTCTTTCAAGGTTCTTCATTTCTTGTACAGTTTTCCTCTTTACAGTAGTTTTCCTCGTGAAGTGCCATATTGGACAGCATAAAAAACACATGCTTACATTGGGACCTGATCAACATAATCAGGGATTCATGTGTAGGCCAATTCTCCTCTCAAGGTTATATGTTAAATGAGCTGTCACCTGATGGTCTTAGGTTGTATCTATATAGACCATTGGCCCTCCTCTAGTAATTCATGCACAAGTGGTAAGGCAAACAGCAACAAGAATTGCACGCTCTCAGTTATTTCTACATATGATAACCACAACCACAGAATCAAACTCGAGTTTGAATTGTGTCACGACATAGGTCTGTTTTTATGTCTTAGTTTATAAAAGTTCCAAATTCATAAAGCTTGACAAAATGATATCAGTGTTGATGGGTTTTCTAAAATGCATTTTATGCTTATGTATTGTAGCGCTGATTATAGCCTGGATTCTGATTCTGATGTCCCAGCTGGTGAAGATCTACATGTTCCACGTCAGGTTAGAATGATATTCTTACATGCTCATTTTGCTAAGCTTTATGTCCTGTTGTTTAGGAATTTTATTTTCCTAGGTTTGACTATTCCTTTCAATTAATAAATATCATTTCATCAACAAAAGCTTCTGATATTTGTTTTCGCTTAGTCATGGTAGTAAATTAGTAGGCATGTTTGTGAAGCACAAAACTTAGTTTTAGGTTGCAGGTAAAGATCTTTGTGGCAAGTTTAGATTTTTTACCTTAATAACAAATGCCATCAATATTTTATGAAATTTTGAAAAATAATTTTATTAATAAATATTTAATTTATTATGGTGGTTACCATTAGGCGGTAACACTGTAGATTTTTCGTGTACAAAATAACTTATTTGTGATGTTTGACAAGGTCTATAATTTGGAGTTGATGACTGCTAGAAATTGCTGTGTAGTAATGAATTCAAGAAATTATGAAAATATGTATGAAAATTCATTTAGCCTTTGTATTATATTGTGAAGGTCATGAAACAAGATCTGTTTAGAACTTGAACCTAACGTGGAGATAAGTTTCAAACAGTCTAGAAAATTGAAGATAAAATCTGTTTGAGAATTATGTTGGCCTTGGTATCACAATGTAGAAGGTCCCAGTTATCATATTTAGACAGGGGAGGGTTAGTTTGTGTCCTCCAGAGTTACTATCTCAATAAAATTAAAGTGGCAATTTCATTTGAGTACGTCCAGTTCCAATTAAAGCACTTACTCTCACATCTTCGCTGCTAGCTGGAGAATTGACCATCATGTTGCTTACTCCCAGGGATTCATGGATAGTTTATTACACTTTTATCCTCTCCATCCCTACAAACCTCTGCACCCGTTTTCGCCCTTTTCCTGGGTTAGGTAATGCACATTGGCTAGCTACTTTTGCTACTTGAAAGAAGCATTAGGAAAGTACTTGACCTTAGGAGTTAGGAGGATAGGAGCTTTGGGTTAAGTACTTCCCCTCTTTGACTCTTTGTGTCATAATGGCACGTCAGCCTATGCTTCGCGGATGGGACACAATATAAACACTAGGGGAAGTTACCTATTTTTAAACTCTTTGTCGAGCTATGTTATGGTTAGGGCAGCATACAATATATGTAATGCAAAATGGTGGTTTACAAGACTTACAACCCAATCAAATAGGCAACACATGACATATGTGCATATATCCGCATGCCACTAGTAAAGCGTCTTCAACCGCCACATCTTTTTAGAAATTGTTGCCCCCTAACTTCATAGGATGTTGTTACCACAGTACTTTGTTGTTACTCCATTAGCTATGTCAATCACACCCAACAGCCTAGTTCTTGGAACCACCCATTTTATTGGTGACTGTCTATTCACTAGTCGATGAACGTCATGCCTTGCGGGTAACTGTCTTGCTCATTAGTTTCTGAATATCAGGCACACCATAGGCATCATTTATGTCCTGAAGATGCACACATGACACTGCCCGGCAGTCGCTAGCCATATGCGTTAGTGACTCTACTCACCTGTTAGTGTGTATGCTAAAAGGCAAGCCACACCATACCCACACCTTCTGGTGTGTCGGTGTGTGCTTGGTGCATCACAGTAGGAGCAATAGCTGTACACCTGATGTGTCACCACGGTATCAGCATCAACATGTTGTGTCCTGTTCCGCCGTTTTGAGTCCTTTCTTATGTTTCAGATATGTTACATGCTTGCTGTTGATAGTGGTGACAATTTGCTCATTGCACTTTTTCTATCAAAGCCATACTGAATGCGAAATCATTAGCTAACCCCACGCTTCATTTGTGAAAATTCACCTATGCCATCTTCTTTTTCCTCATCTTCCGATCCAGAGGAAATTTCGGCACATTCTTTCAATTTTATAGAACTTGTCTTCTGGAACTTGGACTCTCCACCGTGCATAATATAAGCTGGGGCTGCTTGGGCATCGATTTGAGACGTACCTACCCCCCTCTCTAGTCAAGTGTTTCTCCTTGCAGACACAAGCAACCTTCTTGTACCTCCGAATGTACTCTGGTTGGCCTAGATAGCAGTGTTGGTCTTTAACAACTTTTGGACTCAATTCTCTTGAAGCAATTTTCTCAGCTGTCCATTATCACTTAGCTTAGTGTTGCAGCTGCAGTACTTACTACTTACTCGGATTTTGCTGTTGGTTAAGTGGGAGGGAAGTTAGCTAACGGAATTGTTATCACTGGAAGTACTTACTAGTTACTACTTTTTTTTATACCAAAACAGATATTGAATGCATTTCATATCATTCTCTGTTACCTTCATTAATCTCCATTAACCTTGCCATCTCATCCTTGCTTCACTGATTCCCAAACATAGCTCTCCCAAACCAAGCGATCATCACTGCATACGATCCAATTTAATATCGTATCTCCCTTCTTATCAAGTTGCAATGCTTGTTGAATGACTTGGCAACAGTTGTCGTAAAGTGAAATGGTTTCCTAAATCTTGAATCTTTGTGGAAAATGGTCAACTTACGACTTTTAACAATATTTTGGAGGTGGTTAGACTTAGTCTTCTGCAAATGGTGTAGTGATAAATTACGAAATACAGCACTACAAATTCGAGTAAAGATCTCTCTCGAGCCTCTTCAATAGGAGTTGTGTATAGTGCACATTATGCAGATTGCAGAACGGGATTGCAACACGGAACCAGTACGTCTCATCCTGATTCTTTTCAGCGGCCACTAATAAATTTGTTCATTTCCTGTCAATTTCTCAAGGGAGACCTTGCTAAAAGTCTCGATAATGTATGCTAAACTTATCCTCATCTTGAGCAGCAAATGTTTCTCAATTTGTATCCTCTTCTTCACAATTCACTAATAGAGCAGGATCTGCCGTTTTCCTTTAAGCACAGGTGATATGTGCAATAACCCTGCATTCCCTTCGACTGAAGTTCTCCTCTGTTCCCTCATGGCAAACCCTCTCTCTTCTCGTGCCTGTTGAAGAATTTCTCATTTACTCCACCCTTGTTTTCTGGGTTATTTTGTCTTGCAGTGGTTTCCTTAATGCCAAGCAACCTCTAATGCGTAGGTTAAACCTTAATTCAACCTGTTACTTTCATCCCCATCAATACACCACAATGATTAGAAATCCTCAGAAATGGATGCAAGAACCATCTTAGAAGAGACGGTTGGAAATGAAGTCTTAAAGAAATTTCTAGAGCGGCTTTAAATGGAGGAGTAAACAGTGTGCTTTCCAGGAAACAATTGGTCTCTGTTGAGATTGCTGTATAGTAGGAGGGTAGTGATCATTGCAAAGCTACATGTATCGTTTCTCTCTTTTGTGCATAATTTATGCGGGATAGTCGAAGGGCATTTGTTTTTCTTTGTTTCTGCATTTCTATTCCAAATGTGTTACCACCCTGGTGTCCCTTCTATGTATCTCATATTTTGCTGCTTGAGAAAAAAAAAAAAATCATTGGTTAATTAGCCCGTAGTCAAGTGTTTAGAACTTGTCTTCTCGTATGTGGTTGTCTGTTTAGAACTTGAACCTAATATAGTACTCTTCTGATGCATGTGCAAATATATACCAAATGGCAGAAGTTCTCATATTTTTGCTGTCTTTGCACTTGGCCTTGTATACATGTGTGTAAAGACTTAACATTTTTTAACTTTAATGCATGCGTTGTAACAGATACATCCACATGGTTTTCCTTGTGCGTATTATTTTGATGAAACTGGTAATGGGAATCTACACACAACGGAGATAAGTGTGTTTCGTGAAGTATATGGAGAACATGAGCTGCCACATCCTTCAACATTGTGTCATACTAACATCTTAGAAGTTATGTTTTTTGATGAAGACAATTTCACAACTGTTTATCGAAGAAGAGGAGCCTCGTTTGGTGATTGGCTTGCACATTTTTCAGCTGACAATCAAGTAATAGAAACATTTAAGATTGCAGTGGTGAAAGGGGGTAATGAGACGAGGGATATCAGCTATATTCCAGGAAAAGTTCGGAAGATCATACATGGTTTACTTGCGGGATTGTTGTGTATCCATCAGCAAAATTTCGTAGTCAAAGACTTGAGAGAAGAACATGTATGTTTTGTGGATGATACTCCTAAATATTGGGGATTTAAGCTGGGTGAATTGTCGGAAGATTCTCTTATGGAAAATATGAGATTTCTGGAGAGTTCTATAAGAAGAATATTGGAAATGTCACACCAACCAATACCTCGGGATATGTGCAAGTTTTTGGAGCTGTTGTTATCCACAAGGTAATTCCTAAATAAAGTTATAAAATTCTGTTTTAGTTGTCTAAGGTTGTGAACAAATAGACTGTTTTAGCTTATATGTATGATACATCTTTAATCTAATGTTTGCAGAAGTGTGAAAGCTAGTGAAAGGCTTCTGGACCATGTTGGTTTACTCCCTCCGCGGACAAGGATGTGTATGATTTGTGAGATGTACGAGTTAAAAGGTGAGGTTATAACTGATGAATGGGGTAATATAACTCGTAACACTTGGTGGGTTGATGCCGTAAAGAAGTTCTCTACTTTGGTTGATATTAATGATTGGAAGGTAAAATTTGCCGATAAGTTTATTGGGCCTGTGGAAGAAGTTTTATAGATGGAAAGGGAAAATTTATTGTACGAAGACGGGGCAAGGTATCACGAAAGTCTGGGTTGCGGGTTATTAATCTTTGGAAAAACATGGTTCATCACGTCGGCCAGGAAGAGGTAATGTATTTTTTTTTTGTCTTTTCCTTTTACCGTCTTTATTTCTAAAGTGTGTTTGTTTTGGACTTATATTTCCGGTTGTTTGTTTATGTGTTATATTCTCATTTGTAGGTTAGGAAAAGCACGAACAAGTTGATTTCGACGAAACAATTGACTTTGACGAGAGAGCAGATGGATGCTGTCATTTTTTGGGCTTTTGCAAACGAGATTATGATATTTGCCGATTGTGTCGATGATGTAGGAGGCAAATTTGTGTTGGAGTGTTATTAGGCCCGGCATGATGGAGATTTAGTAGATAGCTCTTTAACATATGATATGTAATGGTATTGTGTGCACCCAAGGGATAACTATTAGTTTATGATATATAATTTGTTAAAATTATATAATTTCCACATCCTTAATCACCTCGAATTCCCACCTCTTATGTCCCCCTAATTTTCATCGATCTCCCACCAGTCAAGCGGGCCTTTAAGAGATGATACGAAGCGTCTTGATAACGAGATGGCATGATGCATCATTTAAGAGAGATTATCAACATTTTAAGATGCTTGATTAAAAATGCCGAGTCAAATCTCCATTGCAAACTCCAAAATCGTTGTAAATAAGCGTACTTGTTTGCCAGATAAACTCATTGGTTAACTAGCAAAAAGTTCAATAGCACTTGGATTACTGAGTAGAGTTAATACAACCGTACTTCCGTGTTATGAAACTTTAGTGTAAATTATGTTCAAAAAAAAAAACAAAAAACAAAATTGAGTGCGACAATGTTTCTTATCAGAGTTAATTAGATATGTATTTACCATCCCTCGACTTCAAAACCCTCGCTAAATTTGAATGACGGAAACACTTTCAGCTAGATAGGTCGAGCATTAAGATCTATCCGCCCTACAAATGTTGACTACAATATACATCCTGCATTTGCTCCTATTTGCAGGAAGGACTCCCTACTTTTGCAACCAGGTTTACGTAGACACTCTTAATCCACGTTGTGGAGACATAATCTTAACTTCAAAGTTCTAAATTACTAAAACACAGACAGTTGGTGAAAGTGTAGGGGGCAAATCGCCACTTTCGCCCTACAACAACCATCAAAACTCGAATGTTTCGACGTCCCCAGGGTTTCCGATACCATCATTGCTTACCATCACCATCTCACCATTGTTGCTAGATCGGGGACGACGGCGAGACATGGTCGACCCAAGAGAACATCAAATGAGGAGAGAGATTGGAGGGAGAAGAAGAGAGGGGGCTGGATGTGGCCAACTGAGGGAGAGAGATCGGCGGCAGGGATCGACGGGAAGGAGATCTTTTCGTGTACTTTACATGTCGTTGATACTCTTTGTGATGGACAAATCAACTGGGGAAGGGAGATCGACGGGAAAAATGAGTCGATGGGTGTCGCGCCGGGGGTGATTACGCCAGTGAGGTTGGAGGTGGTTTGTCACCGACGGCTTTGGTGCTTAAGATGGTGATGTACGGTGGTGAGGGGAGGCATGTGAATGTGAGATTAGAGGTTAATTATTTTGGTTTGGTCTAATTAATTATTTGCTTAGTAATAGATTAATGTTTGTTTAATGGGTGTGTTGGTTGTTGTGTCCTACCCAAAGAGATCCTTTTTGGGTAGGAGGGAGTATATCCTATTACAGCACACATTTAAAAAAAAAAAAAAAAAAAAAAACATCATCTTCAACCTTTGTTTGCCTATCGATTCAGTCTGGCAGCCGCCCTCTCACGCTCTACTGGCCTACCGCCATTCTTCACCTAATAGACCACTACTAATTAGAAAATCGACATTGAAATTGAAATTGGCGAAAATGGGTGATAATATAGGTGGGGCATCGGTGGACGGTCGGCGGGAAGAAGGACGCGATGAGAAGGATGGCGACGATAATAAACCCGGTGAGGAGGAGCGTGCATCGGTAGAAAAGGGTGGGGAGTTGCGCGAAGGGCTGATCAGGGCTGAAAACGGTTGAGTGGAGGGTTGATCGAGATTGAGCGCCGATGAGGAGGGCGGCAGAGGAGAGCAGCGGGCGGGGAAGGGCGGAGACCATGGTGGAAATCATATTTCAATAATAACTTATTAGGGGTGTAATCACATGTAGTGAGAGTGTATCATATCAAAATTATTTAACCATGGTTAACATAATTTAACATTGATCACTTATTACGAAATTAACAGACACAATCTAATATTTTAGTATGACCGGCGGTAACTGTCGGTTACTCTAGAATTTTTGAGGCCTAATAGGGTGGCACTGCAAAAATTCTAGAATAACCGCCTGTCACCGTCGGTCACATTAAAATATTAGATCGTGACCATTCATTTTGTAATAAGTGATCTACACCGTTAAAGTATGTTAACCATGGTTAAATAGTTTTGATATGATACACCCTCACAATACCTGATTACACCCCTAATATGTTATTATTGAGTAATATATGACACCCATTTTCACCCACTTCGCAACCATGCTCTGCCCACTTCACAACCATGCTCCGCCCACTTCACGACCATGCTCCGCCCTTCCCCGCTGCCCCCCTCTGCCTCCCTCCTCATCGGACCCCTCCGGTGAAGACACCCCTCGTCTGAGCCCCAGTCAACCCTCCACGCAATCGCCGATCTCGACCCCACTCATCCTCCGCCGTACTCACCACTCTTCTCTGTCGATGCACGCTACTCTTTTCGCCAATTCCATTTTCGCCTATTTTCTGAAGAATGGCGATAGGCCGGTAGCGCGTGAGAGGATGGAGGCTGGCGGATTGTAATCGACGGCCGCCAAAGGTTGAAGATTGGGTTTTTTTTTTTAGAAATTGTATACAGTAATTGGATATAATGTTAAGTATTCTACATACAAACAGAAAGAAAGAGTCAGAGTAAGTGGTTATTGTTGGTCTAATTATGTTACCTATTTACATAGGTTATGGGTTCGAGTCCCTTTGTTGTTATTTTTTTTAACATTTTTAATTTATTTATTTTGAAATGAGAAGAGTTTTAATTATTTTGTGGCTAATAATTTACACTTTTCATTTATTTTGTTAAATATATATACTAAATTATTGTAGCAAAATAAATTCTCGGCTATGAGGTTCGATGACTTAATTTTGCCAATGAGTTTAATATCTCGTAAAGTCTCCTACTAATATGGAAGATGAATGTTTCCAAATCAAGTGCGTACATCGCAACCAATACTCCCCTTAAACCAATGAGCAAATACATGGCCTCCCTTTGAGCGATAATCCAATAATACATAGATATTGAATTGGAGGGACATACCGTGGGGGGACTCGCCCCACCTAAGTAGTCCACTCTCTTCAATCTCCATTTGAACTGTGGTTAGGATATCATTTGTTTTAATAATCTACCTCACCACCCGACTCGGGATTAATATGAAATTGTCTACTTTAGACTAAGCCCGAACAGTTTCAAATTTGGTTTGTTTTGGATAAAATGATTTGTCGTAGGCGAGGGAGGTATGACACTATTGATGTTTCAGATTCAAACTAAATAAGGACATCTAGTTTCATATATGTCTCTTATCATAATTGTAATATTATGATATAGTTATAAACTAGTTTTGAATCGAACAATGCTAAATGACCATTATTATAAATTAGTTGGATTTTACATGTTGGCTTGCATTTTTGCTTTTCAAGTTACGACTTACGGTTATTTTAACCTTGAATGATAATGGTGACTATTATAAATTTGTCTCTAGGTTTTTTATTTAGTGCACGCGGTAAAAACAAAACCCGAAAAAAATGTCAAGTAAAGTTTGAAACAAAATCTAATTTCACAAACACACCCAGTTTCATATAAGTCTTTATCGGTTTTGAGGTATTATGAAAATAGTTTTAAATTACGAAGTAGTTCTTAAATAGAAGAACAATGAGAAAATAGTTGGATTATAGCTATGAGCACTATAAAGTGTTTGTATGTTTTAACGGTGGTTTACGGGTACATTTGATTTGAAGTTCATTTTATCATTAAATTACCAAAAACCGAACAAACATCAAGTAAAAAGTTGAAAATATTGTAATGTGAATAAATTTTGTAATCGTTAAAAAAACCAACACCCACAAAATTTCAAAAAATTCAGAAAATTTGGAATTTCAATTTTAATTTTTGAAAGTTAGTAGATTTAATTTTATTTTGACTTTTTTCCAAATTTTGGCACAAAAGTTAAAACATAAAAATCATAGAAAAAGCATTTTAAAAATATTGAAAACACTGACGTCAAAAAATGAAATTGAAAAAACGAATAATATGGAAAAAAAACGAAAAAAGAATAGAAAACAAAAAAAAAAAAACGAAAAAAGAATAGAAAACGGGGAAAACAAAACGAAAAAAGGAATCAGAATATATTTTGAATGAAAAAAAATAAGTTTAGAAATTACAATTATGAAGTCTTGAACCTTGGTGGTTTGAGTCAAACTATAATTCTAACCCAATTAAGCCAATGTAATATGTTGATTGATAACTAGGAACAAATATGTGTATTAATTTTTAATTTTAACCATGGTTAAAATTATTGTGACCGGCGCTAACTGGCGGTTATTCTAGACTCGGTGGCACTGGCACAAAAGAAAGAAAACGGTAATTTAGACACGAAATCCATGGACTCATAATGTCATAACAACAAAGTCACCATACAAGTACACGGAATCAGAGATGCGCAAAAAAAAAGGCTTTCAAATACGAGGAAATTTTGAGAGGGGCACAGAATGATGGTGTACATATAAACATATAATTTTAAGCATCACAAAGTGAAGCAAAAGAAACATAACACATTTCCTCCTCTTCATAACCCGTGCGAATTCTAAATGACTGAAGCACTGTCAGCTCAATAGGTCGATCTTTAGGATCCACCCTACATATATTGACTACAAATTGCAGGCTGCTCTTGCGATGAAACTTCAACGTCCTAGGCTTTTCGCGGGTAGGACTGCTACATTTGCGACGAGGTTTGCGTAGACGCTTAACCCAGATTGTGCAAACTTTGTCATCGCCAATCTGCAAGATTGCGCCATTTCCAACTACAAGAACTTCATAGCCCTCATCCGCAGTTTCACCAGACTCCTCGACAGATATCGGGTATGCAAAGGCCTTTTTATTAGCAAAATCATAGGCCTTACTAAAGAATAAAGCCAAGGTACCAAAATCAAGCTTTGTAGCCCTAAAAAGGAGAGTACTGGCACCATAAAGTAAGTCGTGATGGTGCCAAACAGGGGATGGGCTGGCACCAAAGTCAAGCTCATAGATTCCGGGGTTTTTTCGGATAGAAACAAAAAGCTTAATGTCCTTAACACAATACCTGTCTACAAAGAACCCTTTCTCGAGATGAAAAGGGTCGCAAATCGTTTCCCATGTCTTGAGCTCGGGATCAAATAACTCAAAGCTGCTATCTGGAGGTTTATGACCAAGGACCGTGTCAAAGACGCAAATCTTCTTTCCCATATTCACGGCAACTGGATAATACTTTCCAGCATTCATCTCATTAATTCTCTTTGGCAAGGGCTTCACTTCACTATCAGAGCTACGGGATTTGGCTAGCTCAACGAGATCCAGCACATAAGCGTCAGTGGACCCAACCATGCTTACAACCTCAGCCTCCTTATCATCCCGATATTCTGCCCTCCACGTGCCTCCAAACATGTATAGCATAGACTTGTACATGGCAATTGCCATCACACACGGGTAATCCTCTGCACTCAGGTGCAGGCTAGTTAGTAATTTTCCTTTTGCAAGATCAACAAGGTATATTGCACAACTATCGTAGTTTTTATCAGACACAATGCTGGCCACATCCTTCAGTTCCTGCTTTTGGTTTTCCTGTCAAGTTTAAAGTATCATACAAGTTAGACTGACTCTAAACACAGAAAAGTTACTCTTACACATCTTAAGTAACATTTGAACTAGGATTCTATAAGCACTGCACATTTGTTGTGTTAGGCTGTTAGCCCTCCTCATCTCAATCATCAGATGGTTTGTTTCCTGAAATCTTTCATTAGAATCTACAAGCACCTCAGCTCTTGGAATCATTTAAGACCAGAAGTATCATGGGTTAAAAAGGGTGCAGACTTCACTACAAAGTTTTAAGATTTTTATAATACAAAAACCAAAAGAGTTTATTTGATCACACAATGCTTGTAATTAGTGATTGGAAGTACTGTGCAGGAAAATTTCGCTCAGATAACAATTAAGCTCTTGAATCTGAAAATCAATTTAAACTCCATATTGAGCCAAAACAGTTCTAAAAATACAAAGTGAAGCCAAGGAAGAAAACATGATTGAACAATTGTTAACGTTACAGTCTTTTGCTATCCCAACGAGATCAAGCCCATAAGCGCCACTGAACCCAGCCAACCTCCAATACTCGTGCTATATCCTTTGTAAGGACAAGGGTAGTGGTGAACTAGAAAGCGTTTCTGCTGACTGCCTCCATGGTAAAAAATACTTCATCATGTTTTCCGTCACCTTTACACCACAAATCAACGACCCTTATCTTTTCCATGTTTTATTACAAGACGTAGTCCCTGACTTGTTAGCTGATGGCAGACCCATTTTGGTGAATCATCCTGGTACTCTGCAGACATCAAATTTTTATACAGTTGTACAAGACATGCCAAATCCTTCAATTCCTGCTCCTGGATTTCTGTCGTGTTTGGTCTTTTTGTTCTTTATTGTTTTTAATGCAAGTTAGACGGATTCTTAACTCCGAAAAGTGAACTAGAATTCCTAAAGGATAACAATTGTACTATGTTACTTCTCAGATGGTTTGTTTTCCTGAAAACATCCAAGAAGAGACATTTAACCTGATCTTCACCTTTAATCTTTCAGCTTATGTAACAAGTTCAAACCAAAAGTACTATCATACCAAGAACTAATTCAATTGCGCTTTCATAAACAGCAACATTACTGTGAGTCATTGTCATACTAAAGGGTAGCACCATAGCAAAAAGATGTAAGATAGTGTTTGGAAACAAGAATTTAAAAACTTATAATCATTTCATTTCCATCATTTGATAATGTGGAATTCAAATATAAATCAAATGTTTGGGGTGGGTGGGATTTCAAAATGACACCTCTTGAGGTGTCATTTGTTTTTGGCCTAATTGGATTTGAAACAAATTTCAAAGGATTTGACATAAATCCAAATTCTTAAATCTTGAGTTCCCAAACATGGGATTTGTGTCAAATTTGGATTTGAGAATCAAAACCTTGTTTCCAAACACACTCTAATTATCTTTTTGAGGTAGTAATTGGTAATTACAAGGTTTTCCTGTCACAAAAAGTTGCAAACTTGACTCCAAAGTTTTACTTTATTTTATCACACTAATCTTCTACAGTAATTACTAATTAGTAAGCTCAAAATCTCACTCAAAAAACAATTATGTTCCTTGTATCAGAAGCAAATGAGACTACTAAACTATAATTACCACCACCGGAGACATCCCACACAACCATAAGTCGCCGGCAACAGCCCACTCCAACACCCGCACCCACCACTCCGACACACAATTACGAATCTGAAAATCTATATAAACTCAATTTTTTTTAATAGCACAAGCTAATTAAAGTATTGCATGAAAAGTGAAAATCCATCAAAAAAAAATTAAAAATTGGGCAGATGCAAACGAAATTGTAGGAGAAGACATTACCCTTTCAGAGGCAGATGCGGTAGAACACTTGACCAAAGTTGGAAGCTTTGATTTTTTCCCCATCAAGTACAAATCAATTGATAAATTAAAAGTTGGGATTGTTCCCAATTGAACATTGAACAGTTTTTAATAAATTAAGCTTTTTTTTTTTTTTTGCGGGGCGAATTGCAGGTACTGGGTTCTAATTGCAAGCAAGTGAAAGGAAGGTGAAGGTGAGTGTTTACAGGGGGGTTTTCGGTTTGGGTTATACAAAGATTGGAACTTTGTTGGGTTTGTAGACCCGGCAAAAGTGACCTGAGACCCGAAATCCGACCCGAAAATTTTGATTCGAACTCGAATTTCACTCGAAAGAAATCACCCGTATTTGACTCAAACCCAATTACACCTGCCCTAACCCGATTATCACCCGAAGTCTATTTAACCCGAAGTTAACCCAAACCCGTTATGACCCGAATTGAACTAGCCCGACCCGATTATCACCCGAACCCGAGACTCGTATTTATTTGACATGAATTTTTTGATTCCCCATACTATATGACTAACCTTTATTCTTCACATGAAACGACTACCTGTACAACTTGATTTAATGTTTTCCATTTATATTTGGTCAATAAATCAGAAATAAATGTAAATAGTACAAATCTAATCATGATTCGTCTCGATTCTTCAACTAGACCCGAATTAGCTCGACCTGAACTAACCCGAATAATTTCACCCGTACCCGAAATTGACCCGAAGAGTGCTAGACCCTAACCCAACCCAACCCAAAGTGGCCCAAATTTTATAGTGCACCCGAATTGACCCGGCCCAAACCTGAGGATTAAGGGTGCCAGAGTGCTTGGTGTTTAAGAAATCAACCTTTTTCGTGGTTGTCTCGAGATCGAACATAACCCCACCCCGTCACATTAGCTACTCTTTTGTACTTTAGAAAGAAAGAAAGAAAAAAATACTAACCTACTTCACTTTGGTTAGGCGATTAGGCGCAAAACGCCACAACGTACGATGTTGGAAACTTGTGTTTACGAATGGTGCAATACTACAATTTGTAGGTAATGTACAATTGTACAAGCAAAACGTAAAACACACGTAAGAACTCTTAAAACATCAGTAGTCGGCGGGCAATAGTTTTATTTGTGATGAACAACTAGAACTTTTAAGTATTAATTTTAAATTTAACCCACCGACCTTGGGATCACGTCTCACGACTAATCGGGATGGTAAAATTGAGATTATTATTTATGTTACATTTTTCATACATATAATACTACTGAGTTTCATACGTACTTATGAGCCATCCTTTATACGGAGTACCAAGTTGTCAGATAATTGTGGTAAAAACAGATAGATCAAATGCTCGAGTGTTTGTGAACGTTGCAGTGCAAATTGCTCAACTCAAGATGGGAGTGAGGGAGATCCTGAACTTTTTTTTTTTTTTTTTAAAGGGAGATGAGGATGCATTTAGTCGTCAAATATAAGAGAGAGTTTTTAAGATAACTTCAAAGCATCACAAAGTGAAGCCAAGGAAAGATAACACGATCCCTCGTCTTTAAAACCCTCGCTAAATTTGAATGACTGAAGCACTGTCAGCTGGATAGGTCGAGCAATAGGATCCACCCTACAAATGTTGACTACTATATACATCCTGCATTTGCCCTGAACCTTTAGGGTCCGAGGCTTTTTGCGGTCAGGACTCCTACTTTCCCGATAAGGTTTCCGTAGATACTCAATCGTAATAGTGCAAACTTTGTCAGGGCCTATCTGCAAGACCTCACCCTCTCTAGTCATAACAATTTCATAACCCAGATCCGCGGTTTTACCAGACTCCTTGACAGGTATCCAGTGTTCAAACCCCTTTTCATCAGCAACATCATAGGCTCCGCAAGTAGACATGATCAGTGTGCCAAAATCAAGCTTCGATGTAATAACAGGCACAGTAGATGCACCAAGAAATAAGTCGTGATGGTGCCAAGCAGGGGATGGGCTGGCACCAAAGTCAAGCTCATAGATTCCGCACTTTTCGCGGATAGAAACAAAGAGCTTATTGTCCTCAACACAATAAGTGTCTACAAAGTGTCCTCGCTTCAGACGGAAAGGGTCGGAAACCGTATCCCATGTCTTGAGCTCGGGATCATATACCTCAAAGCTGCAATGAGGTGGCTTATGCCCAAGAATCGTGTCAAAGACACATATCTTGTTTCCCACCTTGACAGCTTCTGGAAGTTTCTTTCCAGCATTCATCTCAGTGATTCTCTTTGGCAAGGGTTTTTCATTGCCAGAGCTACAGGCTTTTGCTAGCGCAACAAGATCAAGCTCATAAGCATCAGTGACCCCAACCATCCTCCCACCCTCAGGCACATCATCCCGGTAGCCTCCGAACATGTATAACATAGACTTGTGCATGGCAAATGCCATCGCATACGGGTAATCATCTGTACCAAATCTACCAATGTGCAGGAAACTTTGTAGTTTTCCTTGTGCAAGATCAACAAGGAATACTGAAAAATTATCCTTGCGTTTGTTAAATACAAAGCAGGCTACATCCTTCAATTCCTGCAAAGGGTTTTCCTGTCAAGTTTAGTATTCTTTTTATTCTATATCAGTCAGCTCGATTCTAAACATAGTATTATGTAACGAACAATGTACAATTTTATAAGAACCGCAGATTTGTTGTCTTAGACTGATATTCATCAGAGGTTTAACTTCCCAGCAGACTAAGTTCTAGTTAGATATTCCTTTTCCATCAAAATCTACCAGTACTTGAGCTCTGGTAACCCTTTTAGAACACAAGTATCATGCAAACAAAATTAAAAAGGTGGACACTTTACTGTAAAAGCTTCAAGCTTTTCCATTGAACAATAAACTTGTAATTGGTAGCTTAAACTTGAAGGTTCTATTGGTAGCATACTCTTAAATTCGAACCCATTATTGAGCAGGCACAGTTCTAAGAATCGCGAAGTAAAGCCAGGATAAGATATCATGATTTATTGGCACAGTCCCAACCTCATTGACAGGTCAAAATCAAGCTTGTGAAGCAAGCAGGGTTCATATTATTCAACCAAGCAGGATTTATTGGCATGCAAGCTTCACTCAAATAAAATAAAAACTATAATTTCCACCGCCCGCAACAACCCACAAATCCGAAATTCTATTCGAGTTAACCCTATATGAGGATCAACCGGAACATAATTCTGAGCACAATTTTATTAAACTTTTGCAGGAAATTGAAAATCCATGAAAATTTTGGGCAGATTTTTTACCACCACCATAAGACGCCGGCGACCGCCCACCCGCAGACCCAGACCCACCACACAATTACGAATGTAAAAAATCTATAAAAACTCTAATTTTCTGAGCACAATCTAATTAAACTTTTGCAGGAAGCTGAAAATCCATGAGAAAGAATGAAAATTGGGCAGATGCAAACAAATTGAAAGGTTTAGAAGGCAGAAAACACATTACCCTTTGGGATTCAGATGCGGTAGAACACTTGACCAAAGTTGGAAGCTTTGATTTTTTCCCCATTAAATACAAATCAATTGATAAATTAAAACTTGGGATTTGTTCCCAATTGAATTGAACAGCTTTTAATTAATTAGGCTTTTTTTGGGGGGGCGAATTGCAGGTATGATTTCTGGGTTCTAATTGCAAGTGAAGGAAGGTGAAGGGTGAAGGGTGAAGGGTGAAGGTGAGGCTTTTTGGGAAAGAAACGTAGGTAGAAAGTTGATATCGTATTCTATTAGTGGCGATTCAAGTTGCCCGCGGAGCCTAATATTCATCATGGGCTAAGCGCACAAAGACGAACGAGTAACTCTCCTGTGAGACGGGCCCAAAAACAAAATAGTCCAACAATAATAATTAGAATAATAAAGAGAATTAATTAAGAGAAAAAAAAAGCACGTATAAACTATAAAGAAAGTGGGGTGAAGAGAAACTGCAACCCAAAAAGAATGAAGAATCACGTAAAAGAGAGAGAATGAAGAATATCGAAGAGGGAATCAACGGAAAAAGGTACGTTTAATATTTTGATTTTGTTGGTGTTTCTCCAAACTCACAATCAAATCTCTTAAATATGTGATTTAGGGTTTCTATCAACTAATTGTGATTCAAAAATCAATATACGTTTAAAGCGTACGAATGAGATTTACATCCAAACTACAATTTCACATATATCGTTAATACCATTTGCAATTTGGAAAGACAATTCAAATAACTAGTTTATATTATCGTTCATACATATTTATTTTTTATTGAATTAACAGCTTTCAATTGGAAACTTTTTTTTTTTTTTCAATCGGAAACTTGAATATTTAGGTTAAAAATTTGAAGTCTTGGAATTGTACCTAATATTATTGGGGATTTAATGTTCAACCAATGAACTTGAGGATTTATGTTGTAAAATTGATGTTTAAAGTTGAGAACTCACGTTTTTAATAGATAGTTTATGTTAATGCATGAGATATTTAAGTTGAATACTTAATGTTTTATGCTGTGAACTCAGGGACTTGTTCTTCTAACCAATAATGTAAACTGTTTTTTTTTTTTTTAAACTATTGTTTAAAACTAGTGGTTTTATCGTGAATTCAATTCGTGATGATTCCCACACATTACTTGCATTTTTTCTCCGAATTCTATTAGCTCAATTGGTAGAGCATCGAGAAGTATGGGTTCGAATCTCATATATACTTGCAAATTTGAGATAGAAAAAGAAGTGTTAGATCAGATGGGAGTGATAAAAATAAAATAAAAGAATGCAGTTGAGGAGAGATAGAGAGAGAGGTTGTACGTAGTTGGAGAATGTGGGGATGTGTGATTTTTATTTTTTTTTGTGAATAAAAATTCATTAATGGACTTGTGTTATTGGGTCCGTCTCACAGGTAAGAGTGTAAGACTGTCTCACACAACAATTTGCCAAGACGAAAAGTGGTATTTCGCTCAAACTTAGGTCCATAGATGATACGGCGGGGAAACTTTGTCAGAGGAAGTCATTGGGTAAGCAAAATCCAGCCCGAACCGTTTAGTCCGGGTTTAGTCTTGACTCTTGACCAACTGAATTTCAATCAAGTCCTCACCCACAAAAGTTGATATTTATTAATGCGATTCGTTGGGATCTTCCAGAGTCCAGACCGGTGCTTAATCGACATAATTATTTTGAAAATACGCGTTTAGTTACCCTAACTATGAAACAAATAAGCTTCATATGTCCGTAATAATAATTTTTTTATATTTAATACATTGATTGAATCATTGATTTAAAATTTGATATTCGCGCGTAACTTATAACGGTCGCGCAACAAAGGCGTAACAAGGGACTTAGAATCTATCTAATCAATACATAATAATAAAGGAGAGATTTTTAAGGGGCCTACGTTGAAAGTTGAGGTTTTGGAGCTTATACAGAGATGTAGTAGAAGAAGAGGACGAAGAAGAAGAAGAAGAAGAAGAAGAAGAAGAAGAAGAAGAAGAGGAGGAGGAGTAGTAAAAGGTCATTAAAGTTTGGATCAAATTTTTATGCATGATCTTGAATAATAAATAGTCGATCACGCGTAATAGTAGGAATAGGCCGGGAATTTTAGTTGTAGTAGTATCAATAGTAGTATCACTATCTATTCTTATATATTAGTGTGATCATACTTATACGTACATAATGTTAGCTACATCTAATTGTTTGCGTTTTCTCCAAGATTTTAGCTCAACATTAGTCTGATTAGCTTGATTAGTGAGTAAGAGTAGGAGTGTAGGAGTAAGAGGAGTGAACAATACTGTAGAACTAGGAGTAGGAGTTGGAGTATATATGCTCAGACTTAAGCTTGACTCAACTGAAGGAGTATGAGTAAGAGTTGCAATAGTAGGAGTAAGAGTAGTAGTGGTCGTGGTAGTATGAGTAGGAGTGGGAGTAGGGGTAGGAGTAGGAGTAGGAGTAGGAGTTTTATAGTAGGAGTAGGAGTAGGAGTATAATAGTAATATAGTTGGAGTAGGAGTACGTAGTACGTAGTAGTTGGAGTAGTAGTAGTAGTTGGAGTAGTAGTAGTATAGCAGTATTAGGAGTAGAAGTAGTATGTAGTAGTCGTCCGAAAAAGCAATCCTACTACATTTAAAAATTGGAGAATTGTTATAGTAGTAGTAGTAGTAGTAGTAGTAGTAGTAAATATGTAGTAGAAGAAGAGGACGAAGAAGAAGAAGAAGAAGAAGAAGAAGAAGAAGAAGAAGAAGAGGAGGAGTAGTAAAAGGTCATTAAAGTTTGGATCAAATTTTTATGCATGATCTTGAATAATAAATAGTCGATCACGCGTAATAGTAGGAATAGGCCGGGAATTTTAGTTGTAGTAGTATCAATTGTAGTATCACTATCTATTCTATTCAGACTACAAATTAAATAGTTCATTGGATTTTCTAACAGCTGCCCACAGGGCACATGATAAAAAAAGTCTATATAAATTACAACGTCTATTTTGATGTTTATTTTTGAGAAGTTAATTAGTATAAACCATGAGCTAAAATCCTACAATAATAAGATACACATTTAATATAACAAATAAAAGTAAAAAAAAAAAAAGTTATTCCGGCGATATGAGACTCAACTATTTTTATTCTATAAAAAGGTCACGTGATTTAGCAATTTGTCAAAATCTTTTTATCAATTGCGGCTAAATAATGGACAATATTATAAGCTTAAACTAGAGATCCTAATTTTTTTTGGTACATAAGAACACCTAATGTTGTCGGGGAGGGGATATAAGGATTCGAAACCGGGATAACCACCAAACAGAAGGATTTCCTAATCACTAAGCTAATCTTAATCCTCAAAATTAAAGTAGCTAAACAAGTTTAATAAGAGCCCATTGTCTATAGTACTAATCCTATTGAAAATAGGCTAATCCTAAATCTACTTAATAGTAGATCATTTTCACAATCTTAATAAAGTTAAACCCTATTATGGAGTGTATAGTTATCACTAATAATGTCACACCACTCATTCCAATGAGCTTGCATGGAAATTGGCAGTGAAATTTAAAACACACATATCTCATTCCTTTATCAACTGTATTAAGCAAACTTCACATATTTACATTACATTTAACAATGGGAATTAAATCCGCATGATAAATTCTTACGTTAATCACACAAGACTTTCTGTCTATTAATTCAATTTTTTTTGGTCAACTGAGATTAAACAGTAACTTTTTATTTGTTTTTAAAATAAGCATAAATTAGAGTTTATATCTAGAGTCCGTGCAACGCACGGGCATTCAACTATATATATATATATAAACTAATAATTTAGAGCGCATTGAGGGCGTCAGGAGGTCAATAAATGCACAAAGAGAGTCCAAGATATGTCAAACTCTTACATAAAATATTAATGTAATCCTCATTAAACATTAAAAAATGCACCCGGAGAGAGTCCAATATCTGTAAAACTCTTACGTAATAAAGTTTTCAACATGAAACATAATATATACTGTTATAACTTGGGCTACGTATATCAGGATATTACGATATGTGTATCATTGAGTTCGTGTCGAAATGTATTTCAATATAAGATCCATTTACACATAGTTTTTAAAAGTTAAGTATGATTTTGGTAGAGATATGTTGACAAGTTTAAGACCTTTTGTGAAAAATGACTTAAAAAATAACAAAAAAAAGTATCCGTAAGTGATTTAGTGAGATTAATAGACATCTTCACTAACCAACCTTTAGTTAATTATCATTTTTTTTTTTTGAGATTAAGTGATTAATAAAAAAAAGAAATATAAAAAGTGTTCCGTGTTAATTTTATCATGATTTATTTATTTATTTTCAGATTAACTAATTAAAATATAAGAATAGTCGATTATGGTGAAGTGTCCCGTGCAACGCACGGGCTTTTCACCTAGTATATATATATATAAAAGAGAGATTTTTGAAGAGCCGAGAGAGATTCCAACAAAAGATAAATAATAAGATAAATAATGAGAGAGTTTAAAAAATGAGAAATACTCACATTACTCACATTTTATTATTAACAAATCAAATGAACAATTATAAATAATCCACATAAAGAATCCTTATTTTCGTGAGACTCTTTAATAAATGTATCTTACACATTTATAATTAACCATTCACACTATATTATAGAAACACGGTATGATTGATTATACAATTTGTTATGTGTATCAGAAACTTTTGAAACATATATCATTTTATTTGATTTAAAATGAATTTCAATTTGAGATCCATTTATACATTTTCCGGTAAGCAATGCTTAATGATTACAATCTACTTTATATACTATATTTATTAAAAAAAAAAAGTGTTTTGAAGAGTATAGGTAAGAAATGTTGTTTGTACGATTTAAACATGAACAATCTAGACAACTTCGTATTTTTTTTTTTAAATTTATCAAGATTTTAAAATACATGTAAGCAATATCACAACAATTGCTATGAATTATTTTTATTGAAATGATAGCATAATTGGTTATAAACATAAAAACCATTAAAAATGATATAATATTTGAACCGTGCAACGCAGTCCAACAAAAAGCGAAATACTGAGAGAGTTTAAAAAATGAGAAATACACACATTTTATTATTAACAACTCACACGGACACTTATTAATAATCCACATGTAGAATCCTTATTTTCGTGAGATTCTTTCATAAATGTATTTAATAGATTTGAGACATAATCACTCATAACATTATTCACGTGTATCAGAAAATTTAAAAACATATATCCTTAGATTTGTTTCGAAATGTATCTCAATTTGAGATCCATTTAAACAATTTTCCAATATGAAACAATTAAGTTACTGCGTGTACATTTAGTAGAGATTTGTTTTTTTCTTAAAAAGTTTAGGGAGAATCCAAAATAAGAGAAGTGGTGAGAGAGTCCAAAGAATGGAAAATTCTCACAACATTTGTTAACCAGAGTCCATACTTTCATAAAATTGTAATTCAAAAGTTATTTAAATGTGAAACGACATAATTAGTCCTAATTTTCTTTTATACATATAACTCATCAAACCTATTTTGAAATTTAATCTAAAATGAGTTCCATTTATACATATATTTTGTATTAAACACCAGTCAGCGAGCGAAAATTGGAAAAATGATATTGTGTCTATTCCTAAGCTAAACTCAACAAACAAAAGAGAGAGTCCAACAAAAGGTAAATACTGAGAGAGTTTAAAATATGAGAAATACCTACATTTTATTATTAACAACTTACATGGATAATAATTAATAATGCACATATAGAATCCTTATTTTCGTGAGACTATTCATAAATGTTTGTAATAGATTTGAGACATAATCACTCATAACATTGGTTGCGTGTATCATAAAATTTAAAAAAAACATATATCATGAGATTTGTTTTGAAATGTATCTCAATTTGACATCCATTTACACATTTTTTCGATATAAAAGAGAGATTTTTGAAGAGTATAGAGAGAGTCCATTTGAGAAATACTCAAAGAGTTTAGTGTACGGTGAAAGAGCAATAGAGAGAGTCCATCGTTTGAGAATTTAGTGTATGTTGAAAGAGCAATAGAGAGAATCCATCATTTGAGAAATACTTAAGGAGTTTAGTGGGTGGTAAAAGAGCAAAAAATGAGAGGATGAATTTAATTATTAACAATTCACACATAGAATTTTTGAAGAATATAGAGATTTTAGTGTA
Organism: Spergularia marina; assembly: GCA_963680865.1. Classification (NCBI taxonomy): domain Eukaryota; kingdom Viridiplantae; phylum Streptophyta; class Magnoliopsida; order Caryophyllales; family Caryophyllaceae; genus Spergularia; species Spergularia marina. The sequence goes on along the minus strand of OY804544.1, from coordinate 6,555,027 downwards.
CGGTGAAAGAACAAAAAATATTATTAACAATTCACACAGAGATTCTCATTTTTGTTAAACTTTTACATAAAGCTATATTATGGAAACACGGTTTTTTATTAAAAGAAGTGTTTTTTTGAAGAGTATATAATAAATGTTGTTGTATAATTAAAAATGAACAATGTAGACAAATTTGTATATTTATTTTTTGAATCGATCAAATTTTAAAAATACATGTAAGCGACATCACAACAATTGGTATGGATTATTTTAACTGAAATGATAGCATAGTTGGTTATAATGATAAAAATCATTAAAAATAATATAATATTTGAACCGTGCAACGCACGGGCTTAAAACTAGTTTGAAATAAAAGCAAGTACTCGTAATTAAAAGAAAAGCAGAACTAAGGGTGGACGGCTTTAACAATCTACCCCTACTCCCAACAGAAAGATTGTAATAAACACGCCCGAACAAATTAAGCTCAATTTCTCTTATATTGCTCAATCTCTTGAAATTCGATATTCGCGAGTTGTCTGTAGAAACTTCAAGGGGAAGGAGATCGAGACGCCGAAGCAGCTAAAAAAGAGACAGAAGCAACTAGAATTGAGGTGGATGAAAAGATTGATGCTAATAACAAAATGTGGGAAGCAATGCTGGTGGGTTTACTTAAAAGTCATGGATTCAATTATCAAAAGGAATTCATAACTGAACATTCTTTATCCAACAGAACATAAAGACGAAATAATTTGAAGATGAGAAACAAGAGCAAACTAGATAGCACTCACTACATGAACTTAGAGTGTCTGATCATGTGTGGTCTGGTCCCAGACATAAGATTCACCTTGTTTTCCTATTTTGGACATATTCAGAATTGTTGCTTGTTGGGTTTCCGGTTTTGATGATAACAAATATTGTTGCTTGATTAAGGTTAGTAGTTTGGGTCATTGCGCTTATGGAACTAACCTCATGATCTAGCACTTGTTAAGTTGTTGAGTTCTTTATAAGAACAGGTTTCACCGACAATGGTGAGTTGAGTTTCAATGGAACAACTATAAGTGTGATGCAACTACAAGAGACGTCAAGAACATATGGTTTAGTCGGTATAGATCTCTTGTATTAATCTTGTTTGATTCACAGGGAACTAACTTTGCCTTAAGAAAACAAAGGTGGGAACAGAGCATGGAACAGAGTCACAGACTAGGTCATAGTCTCTGTTCCATACACTGTTCCAATGCATTTCTAGTTTTACAAATCTTTATTCGTACGTGATTTTGCAAGAAACAATCTTTTATAAAGATTATGATTTTGTCTCAAAATGATTTTGGTAAAAATGATTATCTCATATTTATCCTATTTTCGGGTATTATCTTTCAAAGAGATTTTCATATTGTTTTACAAGATATTTTTCCAAAAGACTTTATTTAAGTTGGAAACTCTATATTTTGGAATATCCTTTCCTAATCAGTTTTGAGACATAACCACTGTTATAAGTAGAACACAAATCACGTTGTTTTATGAACGCACCTTGAGATTAAAAACGATTGGAGCTTAAACAGAATTTCATCAAGGCAAATAAAGTTCCTAGTGCGTCATCTTGATTTAGGGCTTATAGTATCTCTCCTGGCTTTCGAGAAGCTTATTGAGATAACTATTCTTTTGTAATCTTAATTTTCTTAAGAGTGTTGCGGGTAGAGTCTCAATATCTGTGGTAAATATTTGGGTAGAGGTTCTTGTGGTAAGAACGTCAATTAATTCTTGTGGTAAGAACGTGAATTGGTGCTTGCATTACTCTTTTGATAATAGTGGATTATTGAAAATTAGGTTAGGGTGGACGTAGACCTTGAGGTAAGGTCGAACCACGGTAAATCTCTGTGTTATCTGCGTACTGCATTATTTCCATATTACAGGGAACAGTTCCACATACACTGTTCCGTGTAGCATTTATCTCATCGTTACTTTGTGTAGAGAACAGTCACACATACACTGTTCCATACATTGTTCTCTCCCATCGTTGTCTTCCATAAAGCGCGAAAAAGTTGTAGAATTCGGGTCGTTTACTCAAATTCCCCCAAACACTCTATTCACCCCCCCTCTAGAGTGTCCGCCTGATACCATCATTGCTAATGTTATGATTCTACATCGAGGACGATGTTTGAACCTTAGTGTTTGGTTGCATGCTCTGATTTGAAATTCGGTTGAATATGCTTGGTAGCAGTTTGATTTTACATTGGCAGGTTATAGGAAATCAGGGATGTGTCCATTTTTCAGCAAAATGCTACTGAATTTTTGCTATAGATCAAAAGATGTAGATTAGGAACACCTCTATAATAACTTTCTTTGTGATGTATTATGACTCTTTTGGATTTACTATGCTACTCTTGTGAACGTACTTTATTTTGTTCCATAATCTCTAAAATCTTGCTTTAGTTTGGCAGGCTTGATAGAGGATTGTTGTGAATCGTGTGAAGAAATTCTTGAAGTATACCACACGAAAGGCAAGATGCTTATCGCCAGATTACAAGATTAGGAGTTTGCATTTAGACTTACATTTTCGAACTATTTGTGTTGTATAATAAAAGACTGAAATAGCTAAGAAAATCTTCTTGCGTTGTACTCTGTTCGTCGTAGGCGTTTGTTATGGATCTTGTGCCTACGCTTCATTTATAATATCAAATTGCTGGTTTTATTATTATCACGTGTGACAATAAGATTACCCCATCCTTGATTCTAGTGCAAGATGGCAATTGGAGTCCAATAAAGTGTTTCGTGTAGGCCACGAATGAGTTGTAGCTTATACAAAAATAGCCACGGGAATTTAGATCTTGTCACAACAATCTCAACCTTGGTAGGAGAGATAGCCACGGCTATTGCCACGATATTTGCTTGTGGCCAGTAAAGTGGTTGCCACGGGAATGTAGTCCTTGCCACGTATACTTCTATGGCTAAAATTCGTGGCAAGACCAATCAATTATGCCACGGTATAGCTTTTCCCGTGGCAATTTTCTTGTCACGGTCACTTGTGACACGGGTGGATTTAAGTGGAATTCCCGTGGCAAGATAGGCTTAGCCATGGGAAATTTACACTTATGCCACGATTTTAAACGTGGCACAAGTGATGATTTGTTGTAGTGTTTTAATATAATGTAGGATTAACTGCCATAATTATTTTACAAAAACACGTTTAGTTACCCTAACTATCAAAAAAAAAAAAATATCAAAACAAATAAGCTTCATGTGTTCGCAATAATAAAAAAGGCAATTTAATGAAAATAACCTAAAGTTTGTAGCATTTTCATGAAATAACCCAACATTTCCACTTTAACAAAAATAACTCAACGTTTTACTTCGCGTCACACTAATATCCCATCCCGCTAAAATGGAATTTCACGCACTCGAATTCTCAAGGGGCGATTTGTTATTTGCTCAAATTTTTATGATTTTTAGTTTTCTTTACCTAGCTACATCGCTCTAAGTATTTACCTTTAATTTTTTAACATTTAACTTTTATCTTTTTCATTGGTTAAATTGTCACACATATAACATCCTGTGAGATACCGTACCGGCCTGAGGGTGGACCGATTGGGTCTCGCTATTTTTTATTGGAATTGGAGTCGCCAGCAGGATTTTTTATAGGATCCTACGAACCTAAAATGGGTCCTTTGCAAGGTATGATTCGAGAAGGTGTTAGGCACCCAAATCGCCCGTCCGAATACGGCCTCTACTAATTGATCCAAGATAAATATAAAGTTCATAATCGACGACGGATCATATAGCAATTAGCATGCGATTACGTGCAATAATAGTGCGAATAACCATGCGACGAGATACATTGTAAATGACATGTAACGACGGAAACATAATGACATAGTTAATTAAATGCATTGAAAAGAGCATGTGCATGTACGTATTATATCAGACTTCATGCATGCTTTTGATTATAAAACTATTGCCAAAATTGCTTATCACCAGCTTCTTGACTAGCAAACCAAAAATCACATCACACTAATCAAACGCAAGCAACAGGTGAAAGCTAAAACTGGAAGCTAAAACTGGAAAACATGATCAAGGAAACAAGTTAAAAATCTGGTTTACGAAATCAGTTTAGAATTAATGTGGCCCTCAGGTGGACATACTTGTAACGCCGCACGGATCTCAGTTTCGTATACCAACGCCTCCGACCTTCGGTATGGCCCTTGTATGCAACTTAGTCAATGATCTAGTCTCGATGGTGATGTATCGCTATTGTGACAGAGCTCAGACTGGTTGAATATATGATGGTATGTGTAGTGTGTGTGGCTCGTAGGAATGCGTTATGTCTTGTTCCCTATATTTTGTGAATAAGAAAGTGAAAGGAAGGCTGATTTCTTGTGGCTAGTTCATCCGTCCCCTCTTTTGTAGAAATTAGGAGCTATATATATATATATATATATATATATATATATCTATCAAAATGAATGGAGAGTTAGCTTTTTGGCTTAAGCGGTCAACTAACTTGAAAGATAAGTTTTGTGGCAAGTCTTCTAATAATTACAAAACTCCTTACTAAACTTTATCTTATCCAACTATAACCTCAAAGATCAGAATTAATTATTCATTGTACGTAGCTAAAAGGATTGGATAAAGCTCAAAAAGAAAGAGTTCTAGAGCATCCCGAACACAATACTTAGTGAGATGCCATGCAACTGCCAACCATATGAAACTTATATGAATGTTACCCCACGTAGAAATGCATGGGCTCTGACTTTCATTTATTAACAAAGATTGGGCTTTAACAAACATCATCTGACCAAACACTAACTATAGATCTAAACCGATTACCATGAACCAGGTGGGCTAGACATTGGGCTAAAATGTAACTTGGGCCAATACCGAAACATTGAATGCGTTGGTAAACGAACCATTCACCGTCATCCACTATCCATCTCATCATCGGGCTTTTATAAATGGGAAGCCCCGAGTAGGGTGTCTACAGGAGCCCCCACTTTGGCCGAGTCTTTGAAAAAGACGAAGGTCAAAGGTTTTTCGCAATCAGAATTATACATGCAAAAGAAAAATCGCAGACATGACAAAGCACATATATAGAACCTAGTCACGTATAGAAACGTAGCATCTCGAGCGGGCTCAATATATAATTCTTGAAAGTGTTGCAATCGCAAGCAAAAATCTTCGCAGACGTGATCACGAAAAGCTTTCCCGTTCACGTATAGAACGCAGCATCTCAAGCGGGCGCAGTTGTCGCTAAAGACAGGTGTATAGAAAATCGCCAAAGAAATCATCGTAAATTGGCCAAGAATATATATATCTTGGACCATATAAACGCAACATCTCGAACGGGCGGAGTAGTCGCTCAAGACAAATATAATTATTGATAGGATTGCAATCGCTAGCAAAAATCTTCCCAGACGTGATCAAGAACATCTTTCTCGTTCACGTATGAAATGCAGCATCTCGAACGGGCGTAGTTGTCGCTCGAAATGAATATAAATGTTCAAATGATCGCAGTCATAATGCAACCATCAGAAGTGTGATCAAGAACATGGCCTCGGTCACATATAAAACGCAGCATCTCGAACGGGCAAAATTGTCGCTCGAAACGATTATGAGTCTAGAGAGGATCGCAATCGCCATCGATCATCGCAGAACATCTCTTTTATCGAAGGAGGGAACGCAGCATCTCGAACGGTCGCAGTAGTCGATCGAAATGAATATAAGTATTCAAAATATTCTAGTCACAGGAGGTCGTCGCAGGCGTGATCAAGAACATCTTTCCTAATCACATGTATAAACGCAACATCTCGAACGGGCACAGTTGTCGCTCAAAATGAATATAAATCTTCAAAAGATCGCAATCGCCAGCGATCATCAGAGAACATCAATTTTTTGCAAATAAAGAAACGCAGCATTTTGAACGGTCGCAGTAGTCGCTCGAAATGGATGTTAATCTTTCAGTGTCTTGGATGGGCGTATTAGTCAACCAAAACATTGTATCACCTGTTGATATATTGTCGCAGATTCTGGATAGGCACGGTTGTCATCCGAAATTAATCGTTACACTGGATTATTAACTTAAATGGGCAAAGTAGTCATTCAAATCAAGACAAGCTTCACCACATTTGGATAAAAGATCACAGGCTGTTGCATCATGTTGACTCGTAGAATTAAAATCTTGAAATATATAGCTTATTGGTCATCGCAGTTCATCAAATGTTGATTATAATCTTAACACGCCTACGGATGACGGAGCCGGTTGATTGATTAACTTGGCAGACTCAAATAAGGATGATTTGTGAAGGACAATATATTAGATCCTTACAAAATATGCCTTATTGTTGAGTTGATTGCTGATTTTGAGGGTCGCTTTAATCTCTGTCGATGTGTTGACTCATGAATATCCATACCAACTTCTTGCTGGTGTGGAGGCGTTGGTATACTGTTGGGGCAATACATTCATCTATTTGCCCTTGACTCGGTCAGGCCATGTGAGCCCCCGAGTTTGGAGCAAAGAGCTCTTGTTGTTTGTATTTTCATGTATTTACCCTTGATTCGGTCAGGCCATGTGAGCCTCCGAATTTGGAGCAATAACTCTTGAAAATGTTCTCGAATACTGAGTGTGTCGTTGTTCTTCGATAACTCAGTTTGATATTTGGCAAGTCACACACATTACACATATAGAGGGACTAAGCATACTCAAATTACACAGAGAGACATAAACATATGCAAATCCTATGCGGCACTTAGAAGGCTAAATCCTATGACCTCAGGAATTTGAAGTGGATTTTGAATCGATGGAAGTCCTTCCCCCCAACAAAAAGATTTGAAATGACGCAAGGATAGATGACAATGAAAAAGAGACGCTAGTCCTAAGAGACTAAGAAATGACTCGAGATGAGTGACTCTTTTCGATGAATATAAACTCGCGTCGTTGTCTGGAGTAATAAGAAGATGAGCACTATCATGGGTGTGCCACGAATGTGTCACATGTTGCTCTAGACATGTTGCCTGGTCTGTTATCGCCGATCGAATGAATGAAAAATTTCCGAATATGAATCCAATGTAATATGAGCAAGGAAATGGGATTGTGCTACTTGAGCCAAAAAAATTTCCGAATCTGCATCTCAGGACATGTATGATCCATAGGCGTGATATATGCTTGTGTGTAGACGTCAATTCTTGGATTAGCATCTTTGACTCTTTGTACGTGTGATTAGTGTGCATACAAATTGAAGTTTGAAATGCCAAACTGGGAATGACATCTATGAATGTGAAAAATACCAGCTGCATCTGAGTCATGTGAATCTTATGCAATTTTATCTTGGTTTTATTGACTTGGACTAACATAATCTCTCTTGAGGACCAAACTTGAATGTATCAATGAAGGGGTACGCTATGATCTTAAAAATATGCATAATCAATTGTGCAAATACTTTGATGAGCGTCATGGCAATCATCGCCCATTTGTAGACATTATTCATCTTGGACATCTTTGATGAGCATCAATGGTCTAGATCTCAATGAAATTGTACTCTAAATTATTGTTGTAGAGTATGACATGGATGAAACTTGAATCCATAAGGGTTTGATCATGAGCATGATTATGAAATGTTTACCAAACTCTAACACCAAGCATGTGCCTCGTTTGATGATGAGAATCCCACGTAGGAGAGTAGTGGTAGGATGTAAGCGTCATCTGAATTTGAAATGAGCTGAAAGGCTTTTGGCAATGAGTGTTTAATCTTTAAGCTTATAAGGACATGGAATGTAGGGGAAAAGGCGCAAGGCATTGGGTTTGAGGAGATAACTTTGATCACAAAATAGGTAAGTGAGAATTATAGGCCTAACAAATTCCATTGCAACCCTTGTAATGTGACACAAGTGACCAAACAATCTTACCACTTTCAATCCAAGACCTATGACGGACCGGTGGACCCTCACTTTAGGGGAATGACCATGCTATGGATATGAGCATGCGGATGTGAAATTTGGAACCACTCAACTCTCTTGTGTCCTGTAATGTTGGACATGGGTCACACAAATATCCTATTCTACACTCGACCTCACCATTTAATGTAGCTTTTTGTCCGTTGGTCTTCATGCGTCATATATAGGTCTTGGCCACCAATACCATACCCGTGTCACAAGGTACACAAAACAATCATGCTATGGGATTCTCAAGGGAAATATGTTCAACAAAGTATAAATTGTGATCAAAATATGAAACTTGTTTGATTTATGGCAATGTAGGGACGAGTTTGATTAAATTATGCTCATTGTGTTTCAAAAGAAATGGATATTGTTTGGACAAATAAATTAGCCTTCGAGATCATTTGTGGATAGACATAAAAAATCGTATGAGCATATGCCATTATTAAATATTTCCTACTCTAGTCTTGGAATAGGTATAGAAACAAGGAGAGATACAATCATCAAATCGTAAACATATAAATTCAGCTTAACATATATGACATTACGAATTCGATTCTCGAATAAACAGACATGAATATCTTCCTTTGGATGATGCTTGTATGTCGAAACCAAACCTTATTTGATATGAGTTTTCTACTTTTTGAACGGATCTGGGTAGAAATGAGTCATACGGATGCAAGTTGTCCTCTTTGTTGAGCTTGTGAGGTATAAGTCATCTTCAAATTCGAGTGTAAACTCTTCTTGCTCAGATTGGATTAGAGTACATGACCTTTGACGGTTATCCCTTTGCACATAGTCGAATTCGCGTTCATGATTTTTATTCTACACTATGCGTGGAGGAATAATCGTCTAAAAATACCTTGGCGTAATTGGATGATAAATATATGTTAGGAATTTATTTAATTGCCATAACAAGGTATCTATCAACTTAACGCTCAAAGAGTTGGATATTTTTTTTCATTTTTAAAATAGACTGTGGATTAACTTGCACTATGCTAGTTGCTAGTCAATATTTTGTTTAGCTGAAAATGAGCTAGTTAAAATATACTAGTTGCTAGCAAGCGTTGTATGTTCCTCGTAACTTTTGAGTGTGGTATTAACATGAACTTTGATACCTCTTGCATATATATATGAAATTTAGACCCTTGGAAACGGGGCACAATTGTACGACAATAACCCACACCACCGCGACTCAAATCCTCGTAGCATGCTGCATTGTGTATGTCCATATAATAGATGCCAGAGGGTTGCCAAATACGACGATCGAAGAAGCTCATCATGATACAAGAACACAAGAATCTTAGTTTATACACAATTTGTAGTATAATGAGGACTCACGATAGATAAGAATGAGCTAGCTTCCTAGTGGCATTGAACTAATGAAGTGCAAAATAATGCAAGAGTCATACGTAGGAAAAGAATGAACCAGGAGCACTAACAGTCTTAGATGCCAACATGTTGCCAAAGGCGTCCGACTCATGAAATAAAATGAAGACATAGGAACTAGACGTAGAGGGGACAAGTTCAAATCACATCAGGACTCCTAATTAGATAAAATTTGTACGAAATTGATGACTTAATAGGGGTATAGATGAAAGCTAAGGGGGACGTCTAGTATTCTAGCTGTAATGAACTTAGTGAGGACACAAAAAACTCCAATGAGATTAACAACCTAAAAGCCGATTTTGTAAGATGCCAATGAGTTGCCAACTCTTCTGAAAATTTACCAAATTGACGACTCTATATAGGGGAGCACATGACATACACAGAAGGGTCTAAATTTAGCTTTAAAAAAAATGCCGCAACTAATTAATCACATAAATCACGTAGCATGCAATTGACGAATATGAAAAAAAAAAGCACATTAGGAGCAGAATTATGATGGTACCGTAATATTTTTTGTTTGGTACAAAGTTTCGAATAGGTATAGGGTGGTCAATTGGAACCCAAACAGAGGACGCTTCTATTGATTTGCGGTCGGAAGCCGTGGCAATAGAAGATCCTCCTGTACTCACCGATAGATGAGTACGGTTTGGGGCGGACGTCGACCATACAGCACGTCATGAAAGCCGAATGGACCCAACGTGTGTATAGTCTATGCATCCTGGGGTAAAAAATTTGGGTTTAGTCCTTATGCGCCTCCGTACTAACGTGGCATGCAATCTAAAATGCTATACGAAAAATAAAATATGCAATGCCAATTATGAACTAAACATTTATAATAGATCAATTTTCGAGTTAGCAAAGTCCCCAGCGGAGTCGCCACTGTGAGATACCATACCGGCCTGAGGGTGGACCGATTGGGTCTCGCTATTTTTTATTGGATCCTACGAACCTAGAATGGGTCATTTGCAAGGTACGATTCAGGAAGGTGTTAGGCACCCAAATCGCCCGTCCGAAGACGGTCTCTACTAATTGATTTAAGATAAATATAAAGTTATAATCGACGACGGATCATATAGCAATTAGCATGCGATTACGTGCAATAATAGTGGGAATAACCATGCAACGAGATACATTGTAAATGACATGTAACGACGGAAACATAATGACATAGTTAATTAAATGCACTGAAAAGAGCATGTGCATGTACGTATTATATCAGACTTCATGCATGCTTTTGATTATAAAACTATTGCCAAAATTGCTTATCACCAGCTTCTTGACTAGCAAACCAAAAATCACATCACACTAATCAAACGCAAGCAACAAGTGAAAGCTAAAACTGGAAAATATGATCAAGGAAACAAATTAAAAATCTGGTTTACGAAATCAGTTTAGAATTAATGTGGCCCTCAGGTGGACATACTTGTAACGCCGCACGGATCTCAGTTTCGTATACCAACGCCTCCGACCTTCGGTATGGCCCTTGTATGCAACTTAGTCAATGATCTAGTCTCAATGGTGATGTATCGCTATTGTGACAGAGCTCAGACTGGTTGAATATATGATGGTATGTGTACTGTGTGTGGCTCGTAGGAATGCGTTATGTCTTGTTCCCTATATTTTGTGAATAAGAAAGTGAAAGGAAGGCTGATTTCTTGTGGCTAGTTCATCCGTCCCCTCTTTTGTAGAAATTAGGGGCTATATATATATATATCTATCAAAATGAATGGAGAGTTAGCTTTTTGGCTTAAGCGGTCAACTAACTTGAAAGATAAGTTTTGTGGCAAGTCTTCTAATAATTACAAAACTCCTTACTAAACTTTATCTTATCCAACTATAACCTCAAAGATCAGAATTAATTATTCATTGTACGTAGCTAAAAGGATTGGATAAAGCTCAAAAAGAAAGAGTTCTAGAGCATCCCGAACACAACACTTAGTGAGATGCCATGCAATTGCCAACCATATGAAACTTATATGAATGTTACCCCACGTAGAAATGCATGGGCTCTGACTTTCATTTATTAACAAAGATTGGGCTTTAACAAACATCGTCCGACCAAACACTAACTATAGATCTAAACCGATTACCATGAACCAGGTGGGCTAGACATTGGGCTAAAATGTAACTTGGGCCAATACCGAAACATTGAATGCGTTGGTAAACGAACCTTTCACCGTCATCCACTATCCATCTCATCATCGGGCTTTTATAAATGGGAAGCCCCGAGTAGGGTGTCTACACATCCCTAAATGCACGAACATTTTTATCATGCAAATGAATGTTTGAATTAATACAATTTTTTTTTTCATTTGAAGGTAGTTGTGATGTTGATATAAGTTCATTTCGATTAATGTTGAATAGATATGTTGTAGAGAATAATTATTATAAAATGGGGGGTTGGGAAACATCACAACTAAAAGCGCCAATAATAAAAATCACATAAATTTGTACAAAATCTTTTTCCCCCCTTATTATTTAGCCTCTTGAGATTTGGAGTGAACGAAATTCCTACGTTAGCATGTTTGGGATATTAGTGTAACGAGAAGTTCAACGTCGAGTTATTTTTTGTTAAAGTGAAAAGGTTGAGTTATTCTATTAACATGTTGCAAACGTTGAGTTATTTTCATAAAATTTGCCTAATAAAAAATATATACATTTAATACATTGATTAAATGATTCATTTAAAATTTGATATTTGCACGTAACTTTTAACGGTCGTGCGACAAAGGTGTAACAAGAGACTTAGAATTTGAAATAAGATAAACGGAAAATTCACGTGGTAACCTCGAACTTTAATTGATTGCACATGGTTCCCAACTTAGCAAGTTTGTGGACATGGTACCCTTGAGGTTACTACTTTGTGCACATGGTACCCGAATACTAACTTCCGTTAGATTTTCCGTTAAGTGATGATGTGTTAGTTAGTTGTTAGATAATTAGTTGATTAAAGTACTAATTAATAAAATCAAAAAATTAAAAAAAAAATCAAAATTTTAGACTTTTTAAAACAAATCCAAAAAACATTTTCATGAAAAATAAACTAAAATAATGGGGTTTTACATAAAAATATAATTTATTTTAAAAAGTATTCATAATTTGCGCACATGATACTCTTCAGGTTACCACTTTGTGCACACGATACCCTTGAAATCAAATATTTTGCACATGGTACCCCTAAAAATTTTAGTTTTTTAAAAAAAAAAATAGAAATAAAATATTGAAATAAAAAAACTGTGGAAAAAAACCAAATTTTTCCAAAAAATTTATTATATTTTCTATTAAAAATATTAATTATAATTTAATTTAATTAACTAATTATTTAACAACTAACCGACACATCATCACTTAACGGGAAAATCTAACGGAAGTTACTATTTGGGTACCATGTGCACAGTAGTAAGTTCAAGGGTACCATGTGCACAAAGTTGCCAAGTTGGGTACCATGTGCAATCAATCAAAGTTCGATGGTACCACGTGAATTTTCCGTAAAATAAAAGCAAGTACGGAGTAATTGAAATGAGGGCAGAATTCAGGGTAGGCGGCTTTAACAAGCTACCCCTACTCCCAACAAAAAGATTGTAATAAACACGTCCGTACAAATTAAGCTCAATCTCTTGAAATTCGATATTCGCCAGTTGTCAGTAGAAACTTCAAGGAGAAGGAGATCGAGAGAATCCCAGGTAAATTGCTGAATTTTCTTTATTTTATTTTTTTTGAAAAAGGTAGCATAGATAACATAAAGAAAGAATAAATATACAAGTGTCTTAGAGTACATAACCGAAGTCAAGTCCTACTCCCCTCCCGGGTCAATGTCCTCCCCCGGGTTGAAGCGGGGAACAAAAGCACCAGTAGCATCAAAATACATATGAATGACGAGGGGCGAGGGGTTACAAAGTGGTGAAACTCATTACAATCCAAGTGAATCCTCGCCTCCCAAGCTAGTAAGTCAGCAACTTGAGCCCACTTCCTCGGAATGAAATGGGCCGTCTTCAGGAATCCATCCTCGATGAACGCCCTGCACATGGTATAAAGATTGATGAAGCGATCTTTGATCCTACCTCCACTTTGAATGCCAAGAGTTACGAATTTGCAGTCGTTAAGCAGGTGAACCCCTGCCATCCATTTTCTTTGCACCAATTTGCAGCCACTAGAATACCAAGGATCTCCGCGTACGCGGCGTCCATCGTAAAGATGGCCGTTGTGAAACCAGCGACCCATGAGCCATTAGGGTGGAGAAGAATCCTCCCAACACCTGCAAATTTGTCACTAGCAACAAAGGAGGCATCGACGACCATGAATGTGTACTGGGGGTGGGGGAAAGGAGGAGCTCCGGAATAAGGTTGAGGCAGCGGTGGATGTTGGTTTCTTGGTTAAGACCAAAGGTGGGGGAGCTAAAATTTGAGATTTGTTGTTGGGTTGTATGGATAAGGGTGGGGGCAGTGATGTTTTTGGTTTCATTTATTTTTGTTGTCTGTAAATGGTTCAATCTCTCTTAATTATATTAATTATTTATTTTTGTTGAATTTATCTGCATTTTTTTTTGAAGTCTGAGCTATAAACACAGGCGGGGTATTCAATTGTTTTTCTTTCGCTTTGTTTTATTAAATTATTATGAGCATATTCCGTGATGTGGTTGGTGGCCTTGTTGCGTGTTTATGAAGGGTTGAAAATGATTGATCGACACATAGAGAGGCGGGGAAGAGGGAAGAGACAGAGATCGAGCAGCCGTAGCGGCTCTCGAAAGAGGATACGGTATGAAAAATTCAAGGAAATTGAATCTTGTTCAGTTTTAGGGGAAAAATGTTTATTATTTGATGGGAATTTTTAGGGGAAAATCTTGACTTGGGTCTTTGCTGAACCTGTTGTACAATTAGACTTAAGGGGTCGTTTGGATAGCATAGGAATTAAATTTCTATTGGAAATACAATATCTCGGGAAATGAATTCATCTGGTTAATTCCCGGGAATTTGCCTTACAACGTTTGGATACCATCTAGGAACTTGGAATTCCTTGGAATTAATTTTCCATGTCTTGTTTGGTTACCCTACAACAATTCCTTTGCTTAGTTATTGAAATGGCTAAATTACCATTTATTAATGTCGCTAAATAAATATAAAATAAGCAATTAAAGGATAAAGTAGTAATTGTATATAATTACACCATAGGAATTGTGAATGACCATAAGGGCTAGGTAATTGAATTCCTATGCTTCATAGGAATTAGAAATTCCCAAGGAATTTCCAATTCCTCCACTTCTACAAAAATGGGTTATCCAAAAGAACCCTACAAAAACCAAATTCCTAGGAAAATGAAATTCCTATGGATTTTGAGGGTATCCAAACGACCCCTAAGTCATAAGCTTTTGTTGAACCATCTTGGGCTTTTGATGGGATGAAAGAGGAGCAAGGAATTGCGAGAACTTAAAAGAGGATTTGGTTGGTGTTAATTGTTGTAAAATTGTACTCGTACATAGTTTCTTCGAGTAGCAAGGGATTGCGAAAACTTTATGTGATAGTATGTTTTCCTCATGGTTTTATTTAAGGGGCTGATGTATTTTATTTTATACCAGTTTTTATGAGATGCAGACACGTCAATGTCTTGGTGAATACAGTGTCGATGAAAATGGTGATGGGAAGTTACACGCAATAGACATAAGTGTGTTTTCTGGAGTATTTGGAGGAGAGAAAATATCAAAGATTTTGTCATTCTGTCACACAAACATATTGGAAGCTATTATGTTCGACGGATCTAGTTCTACAACTATCCACAAAGGAAGAAGAGTCTGCTTTCGTGAATGGGTTGTTGATATTTCAAAAGACAATCAATCGGTTCAAACCTTTGATATTGAAGTTGGGAAAAAGGGTAAGAAAGTTATAGAGTGGGTAAGCGATATTCCAGCGGATTTTTGGAAGATCATATTGGAATGTTTACGGGAATACTATATATTCATAAGCATCAGGTTGTAGTCCAAGGTTTAAATGAAGAAAACTTGTGCTTTATTGATGGAACACCGAAGTATTGGAAGTATAATCTTGGTGAATGGTCCGAGTTATATCGCGTTGAGAACATGAGATGTGTCAAGGACTAATAAGAAAGATATTAGAGGTTTCAAACAATGAAATTTCTCGGGATATGCTCCTATTTTTGGAGTCGCTAACCTTAGCAAGGTAATATCTAAGATTAATAAAGTTGTCTCTATACAGTTTTGTGTTTTGAGGTGTTTTGTGTATAGAGACAACTTTATTAATCTTAGATATTAACTTGCTAAGGTTAGCGACTCCAAAAATAGGAGCATATCCCGAGGAATTTCATTGCTTGAAACCTCTAATATTTTTCTTATTAGTCTTCGACACATCTCATGTTCTCAACCCGAGATTTCTCAGATCATTCACCAAGATTATACTTCCAATTATTCGGTGTTCCATCAATAAAGCACAAGTTTTCTTCATTTAAACCTTGGGCTACTACCTGATGCTTATGAATATACTTCCTCCAATTCAAATAGTTTTTCCTCTTTCTATTTGCAGTTTTAAGGTGTCATGTTGAGAGGTACTTTTATATCAAATTAATCATCTACTTATTGCAAAAATTAACACATATTTTATTCTGCAATACAGTCTAGCAACTCCATTTGATTCTACGACAAATGGATCTTCCATTTAGTCTACAAGTAATCTCTAACATGACAACTTAAAACTATAAAAATAAACAGGAAAATCTCCTTGAATCGGAGGGAGTATAGTATTCCCACAAGCATTCCTTATATGATCTGCCGAAAATCCGCTGGAATGTAGCTTACCCACTCTATAACTTTCTTACCTTTTTTCTCAACTT
This sequence comes from Spergularia marina, assembly GCA_963680865.1. Classification (NCBI taxonomy): domain Eukaryota; kingdom Viridiplantae; phylum Streptophyta; class Magnoliopsida; order Caryophyllales; family Caryophyllaceae; genus Spergularia; species Spergularia marina. Next base: position 6,538,899 of record OY804544.1, on the reverse strand, counting down.
CAATATCAAAGGTTTGAAATATCATCAACCCATTCACCAAAACAAACTTTTCTTCCTTTGTAGATAGTTGTAGAACTAGATCCGTCGAACATAATAGCTTCCAATAATTTTGTGTGACGGAACGACAAAATCTTTGATATCGCCTCTCCTCCAAATACTCCAGAAAACATGCTTATGTCCATTGCGTGTAGCTTCCCATCACTATTTTCATCGACACTATAATTCGTTGTAAATTAGCTCTACCTGCTCGGCTGCTCATTGGTCAACTAGCTAACTTTTAGAAACACCGTTGTTTGTAGCACCTTCCCCAACAAAAAGGAATTTTGAGCAAATGTCGTATCGTTTGTTAAATACAAAGCAGGCCACATCCTTCTATTCTTGCTGTTGATTTTCCTATCGAATTTAGCATTTTTTTTCTACAAGTTATGACTAATTCTGAACATATTAAGTACAATTGTATAACAACGGAAAAATTGTTGTGTTAGGCTGCTAATTCTCATAGACAAAAGGTAGCAGAATTTGGTTTGATCACACCCAATCAGAATTAGTACTAAAGAAAAATTTACCAGCAGGAAAATCACACTGACATAAGAATGCAGGAAACTTAAAACCTGAAGAAAAAGTTGTGTGTTTCGGACTACAGCAGGTACTTTCTAGGGTTTACATACAGTTTCGAATTACGTTTGACATAGGCTATATGCACAAGCTACAAGGTACCGAAAGTGGTGTTTATGGAAAATTTGTGCTCGCTATAACTTGAAATCAAATGCCTAAACTAATTGTGTTCGGTACAACGTTTGACATAGGATAAATCATATTTGTACGATGTTTATGTATATTTGTTAAAATGAGCTCCATCTGTGAGTGTCCACAGTGGAAAAAGAGGAGAAAGTTGAGTCGTATATAAACAAAGGAGTTACTCCTCCTATAGCCAATTGGTTTTAGTATGGAACCTCCTTGGATTTATGAAGCGGACTCTCTCTCCTTCTATGGGTGCGGCCCAGGCCCGATTGTGCTTTAACATGGTATCAGAGCCCATGGTTAAAGACCTGTGACCCAAGAAGATGAACTGGGCCCATTGCAGATGGATCAAGTTTACGCAACCGTAGAGGGCTAGGAGAGCCCCGGTTTGCGATGTCACCAAAGAGAGCTAGAAAAGCCCCGGTGAGCCTGTGAAGGTCCAGTTTGGGCAGATGGTCAAGATATGTGGGAACCCAAGAGAGCTAAAAGAGCTCCGGTTAGTCCCCAAGCCCAGTCTGCTGAGTAAAAAGGGAAATCACACGTGAGGGGGAGTGTTAAAGTAAGCTCCACCTGTAAGTGTCCCATATTGGAAAAAGAGGAGAAAGTTGAGTCATATATAAACAAAAGAGTTACTCCTCCTATAACCAATTGGTTTTAGGATGGAACCTCCTTGGATTTATGAAGCGGACTCTCTCTCCTCCTACGGGTGCGGCCCAGGTTCGATTGTGCTTTAACAATATTCAAAGTTAATTTGATGAACATTTGCAATATTTACACATTCATTTGGTACATATATATATATCCTATGTTCATATATGTTTTTACATTGAAATCCACGTTGAGGAGACGTAAACTTAACTTCTTCTCGTAAGTTCTAGGCATCACAAAGTGAAGCAAAAGAAAGATAACATGATTCCTCCTCTTCATGACCTGAACGAATTCTAAATGACTGAAGCACTGTCAGCTGAATTGGTCGAGCATTAGGATCCACTCTACATATATTGACCACAAATTGGATGTTGTTCTTGCCAATGGCCATACAGCTTCAGGGTCCGAGGCTTTCTGCGAGTTGGACTGCTACATTTGTGATCAGGTTTGCGTAGATGCTTAACCCTAATGGTGCAAACTTTGTCACGGCCTATCTGCAATATTACACCATTTCCAACTACAACAACTTCATAGCCCTTATCTGCAGTTTTACCAGACTCCTCGACCTGTATCGGGTGTGCAAAGGCCTTTTCATCAGTAAAGTCATAGGCCTTACTAAAGAATAAAGCCAGGGTGCCAAAATCAAGCTTAGTAGCACAAAAAGGGAGAGTACGGGCACCATATAATAAGTCGTGATGGTGCCAAACAGGAGATGGGCTAGCACCAAAGTCAAGCTCATAGATTCCCGGGTTTTGCAGGATAGAAACAAAGAGCTTATCGTCCTTAACACAGTACCTGTCAATAAAGAACCCTTTCTTGAGATGAAAAGGGTCGCAAACCTTATCCCACGTTTTGAGCTCGGGATCAAATAACTCGAAGCTGCAATGAGGAGGTTTATGACCAAGAACCGTGTCAAAGACGCAGATCTTGCTCCCCACCTTCACGGCTTCAGGAAATTCCTTGCCAGCATTCATCTCAGTGATTCTCTTTGGCAAGGGCTTAAAGTCATTATCAGATCCACAGGCTTTCGCTAGCGCAACGAGATCAAGCACATACGCGTCAGTGATCCCAAGCATCCTCCCATCGGCAGGCTCCTTTGGTAAATCTTCCCGGTCCGCTGCCATCCAGAAGCCCCCAAACATGTATAGCTTACACTTGTGCACGGCAAATGACATCGCATACGGGTAATCCTCTACACTCAGGTGCAGGAAACCTTGTAGTTTTCCTTTTGCAAGATCAACAAGGAATATTGGAGAATTATCATTTTGTCTGTCAAATACAAAGCAGGCCACTTCCTTCAATTCCTGCTCTTGGTTTTCCTGTCAAGTTGTAAAATTTTATATGACACAAAAGTCTGTAGAGTCCAATTGACACACCAAACTTGTAATTGCGCTTTCGTCTAATTTTGTTACAATAGCAAGTCTCTTTTGAGACGGTCGCATGCACACTATTCGTATAGTCCGAATTTACGTTAGTGTACTGTGAGACATTCTGATACACAAGGGTAGCGGAATAATTTTGTTTGATCACACATTAATTTACACCCCAACTGTAAGTAGTACGTAACTTAGAAGTTCATTGATTTAATTTAGCAGACGCTGAAGTAACAAGAAGCTTAAAGTCTACGCAACTTCATTAAAATCTAAAAATTGGGCACATGCAAGCTAAGCAAGATTAAAGGGTTAGAAAAACTGAAAAGATTACCATTCTAAAGTGGGATGCAGTAGAAGTAGAACACCTTTGCTGAAGTTGAAAGATGTGATTTTTTCCCCATTAGACACTTTAGGGATTGTACTGATCGAATTAATATATTAAGATTTGAGGTCCGATTGTAATATCAATTAAGCCGGTATGAAGCTGATCAGAGAGAATTTTAGGGTTGTAATATATTTCTCGTGTAATTTACCTTGGTTCCTGCTTATTTACTGATTTGTGATGCACCACACCTTATTTAAATAACTACGTAGTACGGAGTACTACCAAGTAAAAGTAATTCCCTTTTTTCTTTTTGGTATATATATAGGAGCAAGGCGACTCGGCATGTAATTGCCTTTTTTTTGGAATCGAAAGCGGCTAATATCATCGATTCTAGTTGGGGAAATGCTTACGTTCTAGTTCTTCCAACAATAGATGGGGTGCATGAGTGCATCTACCTCCTATGCCACATTATTTTTTCCATCTACCATTGCGTTTCTAATTAAAGATATTAACGAGTGAGCCATAAATGATCGATGATCAAATGAGTTAGGGCACTTACACAAAACTTACGTGAACGACTTATTTAACTCACTTGAGTTGAGTCACTTCCTTCCTAAGGACTATATTCTGTATGATAAAATTTGACGAAGCACGCTGGTGAATGTAGAGAATTAGAGGGGAGAGGGAGGAGATAATTATACATACATGAAAGCTTAAGTTTTATCATTCACAATGAACCGTTTAAATACTAGTACATGAGTAGCTAATCTAGGAAGGAAATTAAACAATAATTACAATTATAATCTATCGAGGGAAAGGGTATACAGAATAATATCAATTACATATGAACATGATAAATAGAAATACATCATTATCAATTATGTGCATAATATAAGGAGGGAAATGATCATGATTGATACATTCCCTAATACGCCCTCGCAAGATGGACGTCCGAAGGGTAAGTCCAATCTTGAACGAAAATTGCAGATATCGCTGGAGAGGAGCAAGTCGTCGGAGATACGTAACACAATGTTAACGAGAGAGGGAGGACATTCGGTTGTCGCAAGATCATACCAAAACCATAAGAGGGAGATAGATATTTGTGGGTGTCGCAAGATCAACCCGAAAACAATTAGAACAGGATGAAGGTGAGAGCACTTTATGAGTTAAAGAAGAATAACAGAAGAGTACAGTGAAAACAATTTGACGAGAAGTAAGTGAAGGGCAAAGATGAATTTGAAAGAAAGAGAGAAGGAACAATTTCAGAGTAAAGATGGAATAATTGGAGATGATATGAGGATCAAGAAGAAGAAATAATCGGACATGGTGCACAACTGCACAAGCATGTTGGGGACCTGTGAGTTAGAGGAAGAGGCAGGAACAGAACAAATTAGGGAACAGAGGTAGGAACAATTGTGGGAACAGTCTCCACAACAAGGCTCGTTGATCACAAGAACAACGACAATTGGTCAAGCTGTCGAACAATATCGACAATTTGATGAGGAATTCAGAATAGAAATAGGATAAGAGGAGAAAGAATTAGAAAATTTTGAGAATGAAGAGATGATAGAAAAAGGATGAATACGTGAGCTGCAAAACATATATATGAAGACAAGATCGAAGATATTAGAAGAAAGGGTAGGAAAAAAGAAATTTGAGAGATGAACATTAGACGAGAAACCAATGGGGATTGAGAAGGAAAATTCGTTTTCACAATAGAACAACAGTTAAAGGGTCGAAGTCACAAGATCGACGACCAATTGAAACTTTCAAAAAATTGAAGAAATGGAAGACAATGAGGCGGAAGACATTGATGAGCGCGCTGAATGATCGACTGCTCTGATACCATGTAGAGAATTAGAGAGGAGAGGGAGGAGAGAAATACATACATGAAAGCTTAAGTAATTCCATTGATGTGAATCAGTTTATATACAAGTACAGGAGAATCAAAACCTAATCATAATTCATTAGGGAATATATCAATCATGATCATTTCCCTCCTTATATTATGCACATAATTGATAATGATGTATTTCTATTTATCATGTTCATATGTAATTGATATTATTCTGTATACCCTTTCCCTCGATAGATTATAATTGTAATTATTGTTTAATTTCCTTCCTAGATTATCTACTCATGTACTAGTATTTAAACAGTTCATTGTGAATGATAAAACTTAAGCTTTCATGTATGTATAATTCTCTCCTCCCTCTCCCCTCTAATTCTCTAACATGGTATCAGAGCAGTCGATCCTTCGACTCGCTCATCAATGTCTTCCGCCTTCTTGTCTAGCTTCCGCGTTCTTCAAATCTTTGAAAGCTTCAATTGGTCGTTGATTTTGTGACTTCGATTCTTAAATTGTTGTTCTATTGTGAACACGTGTTTCTTTCTCATTCCTCCATTGTTATTTCATTATCGTTTGGTCTTACGTTCTCTTCTTCTAAAATAAATTCTTCTCACCAATTTGTGTTCTAATCTTTTATCCCTATTGATCTCTCCTACTCCTGATTTCTTATTTCCCCTTACTTTTGATCTCATCTTATCATAATTCTCATTTTTCTCCTCATCTCTCTATGTCATTCAACTCCCCAAATATTTTTTCTTCCCAATTGTTCTCATTTTCTCTCAATTTTTTATCCCTCTGACTCTATTTCTCCTATTGCTCTTCGCTTCATACTGTCTCTTCTTACTTTTCCCTCTAACTTCTTTTCTCTCACAAATTGTTCTCGTATCTTTGCAAATTCATCCTCTTGTCTTCCTCTCGTATCCGCCATATCCAATTGTCAAATCGTCGATGTTGTCAGACAACTCGACCAATCTTTGCTAATCATTTTCTTCTAAAATAATTTCTATCTCCATTAACTATCTTGAAATTTCTTCAATCAAATTATTTGGTCTGTTCCCTGCCTATTTTCTTATTCTATATATCTAATCTCCTTCTAATTTTTGTCGTTGATGACCATATCCTCTCATATTTCGTCTAAACGACTAATCTTATTCTATCCCTCTTCTTTCTCCTCTGATCTTGCTTTCCTCTCTGACGTGGTCTTGTGTACTAGACGACGGTCGTACGCCTATTTCCCTCTCTGCTCTTATGTTCCTACTCTTCTCATCTTTAATTACTTCTTCGGGTTGATCTTGTGACACCCACAAATATTCTCATTTCTCCATTTGTCCACTCTTATGGTTTCGGAATGTTCGTATGACAACCGAATGTCCTCCCTCTCTCTTTGATGCTGTTCCGCGCCCCTCCACCCATCTCTACAATTGCCGTTCAAGATTGCACTTACCCTCCGGCCGTCCATCTTGCGGGGGCGTATTAGGGAATGATTAGTATAAAGTTATATGTTCATATTGTGATTGATTGTAATTGATTTGTGATATATTTACCTTCCCAGCTTATCCTTGTAATTTAAGTAATGAACAATTCTTACCTAGGTTAGTAGCATAATTATAGGAGTTATGATTAAGTTTTGATTCTCTTGTACTTGTATATAAACCGATTCATATCAATGAAAATAGTTAAGCTTTCATGTATATTTCTCTCCGCCCTCTCCTCTCTAATTCTCTAACAGTGAAAACCTCGAAATTGAGCTCTAGTTAGAACCAAATCAATTGTGCTTTCATCATCTAACGTATATTTACAGGGCACATAATAAAACTCCATTTACTTCCTTGATTAAGTGATGTTCTCATGAATTATTAATAATCAATAATATTCCATATTTTTATCGAGTAAGAAACACTTAATTAATTAAGAAAAGAAATGAAATTTTAACATACGTTAGAAAAAAAAAACAGTAAATGAATTAGCAAGGTTGATCAAAGTTATTCATTATTGGTCCAACTCTCACATCTTATGCATACATAGGTAATAGGTATGATAAAGCTTGTGATTTGAGATTTCTATACATGATAGAAAAAAGCAACACATTGAAATCCCGTGGTGCGTGCGAAACATAAGGGGGGAAATGTGAATCGGTATCTAAACAAAATGCGAATCGGCCTCCTAAAAAACTCGAAGATGAAGTTGTACGGATAAGAGCAATTACTTGAATTTTAGTTTCAAGTACACAATCACAAAATAAACTATTCAAATAGAATAAAATTAATCAAATTGAAGTGAAATTTGTTATTAATGAAAGCACGGTGGGTGGGACTGCAATCAGTAGATTTGTATTTTGATATTTGAGAGTGAGAAATTACATATACAGTTTATGTGCCCGTGCAAAATTGCACGGGTAGTACCATAATGTAGGTAATAACTCGTTTTGTACATAACATTTTTTATTATTCGAACAAAAAAAAAATAGAAATTAATGGCTAACCTTAAAGAAGAAAAAAGAGACACAACGCGAGAATGTCAAAATCTGTTTCTGTCACAAATTCTCTTTTAAAGACTCGTAACCCGCTATTTTTCAGTAAAAAAAAAACACTCAATTTTGGATTCATGAGCCCGTATTGTAGAACCACTGACCCATATTATTCCGAATTCGTTTTGAGCCACATATCTTTGAGTCGAATTTGACCTGAGCTATAGACTCTCAATTATGGAGCGTGATCGTTTTTTTAACCAGTCACCCGCTATGTTCAATGTTATAACTGACCCCGTTTGACACACATTTTTTTGTCAAACTTGACATGATACGTTAACCTAATGTGACTCGTAATTAAGACAAAATGAAATAGATTATACATACAAATATACAATGAGTATGAATGACGTGGAGCTCTGTGGGGAGACTATTGGGGTGGCAATAACAACCCATTGTTAGAAGTTATGACATGCCTACGATATCGTGGGCAATCTATGCAAGTAAGAAATAAAAAGAGGAGACGAAAACATGTGGAACCACTTCTAAAAGTCCTGCAAATTGCATGCGATTTAGCTACTATCAATCAGATATTAATAATATGTTAACTCGTCTTGATTACCCGTTTTTGGGCCATAACAATTTTTTCAGACCCGTGGCCAATATTTTCTTGAGCACGTTTTTACGTCAATCTCGACTAAGCCATTGACCCAGCTTGCCGGTTCATACTCCACTGTAAATAATCTTTGCTAAGTTCAAGTAGGTTGTGTTTGTTACTCCCCCGTTCTCTAATAATTGTTAAAATTTCTTTAGTCGGTTGTCCTAAAAAATTTGGTTATATTCTCTTATGGGGGATGCTATGGTCACTCTCTTTGGGAGAGTGATAATAAACACTCCACCTTTTATTGGTTGTAATTTATGGTTATTGCAATTAATACTATAAGTAGATGATTATTTTTTTGCCCAATAGCCAATAAAATGTGGAGTGTCCATGATCACTCTCCTTGGAAGTGACCATAGCATCCCCCTTCTCTTATAAACACAACTACTTGGGGGATGCTATGGTCACTATCTTTGGGAGAGTGATAATAAACACTCCACATTTCATTGGTTGTAATTTATTATTGTTACAATTAATGTTATAAGTAGATGAATATTTTATTGCTCAATAGCCAATAAAAGATAGAGTGTCCATGATCACTCTCTAAGGAGAGTGATCACTCTCTAAGGAGAGTGACCATAGCATCCCCCTAACTACTTACATCACTTTCATATTTTTGGCATATTTCATTCACTTTAATCTTTTTTTTTTTCTGGTAAAAATTAATAACTTAGGTATTACACAAGTAAATATGTAAAGTTCTTCAAAAAATTTCATTTTCATCTTTTAACAATCATTAGAGGACAGAGTGAGTATTTATTAGACCGAAACCCACTGGTTGCTATGACCATGAGGACCAAATCATGTTTAGTTAGTCCCTAGATAAGAATTTCCCAATATATTTGTAACATTTTAATATGAGAAGATATGATCAATTACTTTAGGCAAAAATATTATTAAATTAATTTAGGCTAGAAAATATGCATTGATTGCTTCCGTTTTATTGGATTAGTATGCCAATTCATTTCATTATTTCCCTAGTTTAATTATTCATTTTATATTCAACTAACCACCACCTAAGACTTAGTTGATTATCTGCCATATATAAGTCTAACTTGTTTGCTATATATAAGGCTGAACGTATGCTACTAATATTTGCTGCCAAATTCGAAATTAATTTTTTTTTGAATTTCTGCAGATTTTTTTATAGATTTCCATAATTATTTATTAACTTTATAATATTGTGTGTACACGTCATCGATGATATCATCGATGACATCATCTCTGACGTGGACGCTCTTAGAATTGGCCATTACTTTGGCTATTAGTAGTATAATATGTTATTTCAAAAAAAAAAATTACATATACAATGTGTGTATGCTGGCAAAGGGTTAATTACGTTGTATTTATAGCAGTGTTTATCGTGTACAATAGGGTATGAACTGCTATTTATATGGCGGTAATATGGCTAGAATTTGAATGGATATCATAATAATCCGAAAGTTTTAAAAAATTGATTTCATTCTCCTTATTTTAGAAATGATCTGCATCATTCTAGGGAAGTTGATCCTTTTTTTTATACTTGTTGTAGATTATGGTATATATTAGATGCTCAATTATAGCATAAGCATTCTATCATATAACTAATGGGTGTTTTGTGGGTAAATTGAGATATTCACGGAAAATTTATGATGTATTTAACATATTTTTTTTATGATTTTTCAGAGATTTCTTGCTATTTTACTGTTGATTTCTCGGAATAATTATGATAAATTTGACATGTATGGGTTGATTTTCAAAGATTTCTACATATTTTACGAGTAATTCTAGAATAACCGCCGGTTAGCACCGGTCACAATAATTTTAACCATGGTTAAAATTAAAAATTAATACACATATATTTGTTCCTAGTTATCAATCAACATATTACATTGGCTTAATTGAGTTAGAATTATAGTTTACTAAAACCACCAAGGTTCAAGACTTCATAATTGTAATTTCTAAACTTATTTTTTTTCATTCAAAATATATTTTGTTTCCTTTTTTCGTTTTTTTTTTCCGTTTTCTATTCTTTTTTCGTTTTTTTTCGGTTTTTTTTTCATATTATTCGTTTTTCCAATTTCCTTTTTTGACGTCAGTGTTTTCAATATTTTTAAAATGCCTTTTCTATGATTTTTATGTTTTAACTTTTGTGCCAAAATTTGGAAAAAAGTCAAAATAAAATTAAATCTACTAACTTTCAAAAATTAAAATTGAAATTCCAAATTTTCTGAATTTTTTTGAAATTTTGTGGGTGTTGGTTTTTTTAACGATTACAAAATTTTATTCACATTACGATATTTTGAACTTTTTACTTGATGTTTGTTCGGGTTTTGGTAATTTAATGATAAAATGAACTTCAAATCAAATGTACCCGTAAACCACCGTTAAAACATACAAACACTTTATAGTGCTCATCGCTATAATCCAACTACTTTCTCATTGTTCTTCTATTTAAGAACTACTTCGTAATTTAAAACTATTTTCATAATACCTCAAAGCCGATAAAGACTTATATGAAACTGGGTGTGTTTGTGAAATTAGATTTTGTTTTAAACTTTACTTGACATTTTTTTCGGGTTTTGTTTTTACCGCATGCACTAAATAAAAAACCTAGAGACAAATTTATAATAGTCACCATTATTATTCAAGGTTAAAATAACTGTAAGTCGTAACTTGAAAAGCAAAAATGCAAGCCAACATGTAAAATCCAACTAATTTATAATAATGGTCATTTAGCATTGTTCGATTCAAAACTAGTTTATAACTGTATCATAATATTACAATTATGATAAGAGACATATATGAAACTAGAAGAGTGGTGAGTACGGCGGAGGACGAGTGGTGAGTACGGCGAAGGACGAGTGGGGTCGAGATCGGCGATTGCGTGGAGGGTTGACTGGGGCTCAGACGAGGGGTGTCTTCACCGGAGGGGTCCGATGAGGAGGGAGGCAGAGGGGGGCGGCGGGGAAGGGCGGAGCATGGTCGTGAAGTGGGCGGAGCATGGTTGTGAAGTGGGCGGAGCATGGTTGCAAAGTGGGTGAAAATGGGTGTCATATATTACTCAATAATAACATATTAGGGGTGTAATCAGGTATGGTGAGGGTGTATCATATCAAAACTATTTAACTATGGTTAACATACTTTAACGGTGTAGATCACTTATTACAAAATGAATGGTCACGATCTAATATTTTAATGTGACCGGCGGTTATTCTAGAATAACCGCATATTTTACTCGTGAATTCATCACCTTGATTCCGTTTATTATGGTACTAATTTAGAATAGTTTGGATTTCTTCGTACATTTATATATATTGTTGAGATTATTACGAGCGAAATTTATGGAAATGTATATTGATTCATATATCACGTAGTTAATTAATTAAAATATCATTTAAATTTGTAACAATCTTTGCTTTTATTTTTATGCCCCTTGTGGATGAATAAAGGCTAAATTTTTACAAAAAAAAAAATATCATTTAATTAAGGTAATTCCCATTATTTCGATTGATTTCATTACCGTAAATAGGGATTCTAGTGGATTTATTTATTTACGGAAACCGTTGCTTTTCAGTATATTATAGTGTGAATGTATGCATGTCAGTGAATACAGTATAAATTACCATTTAATTAAGGTAATTAAAATCAATTACATTTATTTTGTTGCCGGAAATAGCGCTTGATGACATCATATTTGACCCAATTAATAATATCAGCCATAGGAATAAGGATACAATAAGAAGAAGCCCGACCTGAAATTGAAGACACAGTGAGATCGATCTTGAGACCTAGATTTCGACGACGTTCAAAATTAGGGTTTGATTTTGGTCAAATTTGATCAATTTTTCAAAAAAAGACAAATGTCCTCCAAACTTTACTGTAGATAACCTAAGAGTATTCTTGGTCGATTTGAGTGTAGGTTCAAAATTAGGGGTTTTTTTTTGGATTTTTCTGGGTTTTCTGGGTCTTATTTGGGGATTTTTTTTTGGGTTTGGTATTTTTGGGTTCATCATCCAATTACCACAATTATTCTTATTATTAATATCATTACAATTTGCAATTTTTTGGCTGAAATGAGCCTAGTGAATTTGAAGGGTTGATTTCATGTGGAAATAGTTCAGTTTTGGTGTTTGGGATAGTTTTTGGAAGATTTGTCCAATTTCTACTTGAATAGCTTGTAAAATTGAATTGTTTGATTGATTTCATTTTTTTGGGAGTCGATTGATGCTCTTTATAGTGATTTGCAGTCAAAGTTCAGGCACCTCATCCTCCTCATAACGGTGCACTAACGGAAGGTTGGATGGAGACACCAATTTCATCAATAAAAGTTCCCATACACCATTTTCAAATTTTGTGAAAAGTTGAGACACCAATTTGATAGAAAACTCCTTAAAACAATGTTGTGATTAATTGGCGTAATTATTTTGAAAATACGTGTTTTGTTGGACTAACAATCAAACAAACATCACCTAAAAAACAACTATCAAACAAATACTCCGGAAGCTTTATTTCCATCGAAATTAACAAACAAAAATAACCTTATTTACCCCGATAATACAGCAGTGTGGATCACCCGTCCCACTTTCCTATCCCACTCCGTGTACCCCTCCAATCATGTTCTAGCATTTCATAAATCTTTTTAGAAAATATAATATTTTAAAGATAGAATAATGAAATGCTAGCACTTGATTGGAGGGGTACACGGAGTGGGATAGGAAAATGAGACAGGTGATCCGCACTGATAATACAGGGGGAAAAAGTATAATATAAGACATTGATTGAATGATTGATTTAAAATTTGATATTCGGGCGTAACACTTAATGGCCCCAATAATACAGGAGCGATTCTACAATGGCTACCAAGCTACGGTAGCCATTGTAAAAGGATCAAATCTAACCCTTGATTTTATTCGATTAATCTGAACCTTTCATAATTTGACTATTGAAAAAAATAATAATTAAGAAAATTAATAAACCCAACCCCCTCCCCTTCCCCTTCCCACCACCACGATGTGCACGCAACAACCCTTCCACCGCCGCCACCGGTACAAAATACCACTTTACCAGCCGCCTCCGTCACCACCAAATTCGCCCTTCGCCGTCAAAGTTACGTCGTCCACCCCATCCACCCGCTCGCACGTTCTAAAGGCTCCACGAGCCTTTCTCTCTCTCTCCTTCAATCCTCTTTTCCGACCAATAGAGGTTCTGCCGCCCCCCTCACTAAGTGATTGTCTTCGCATCCTCTACGTTCGCCACCTCTCAGCCGGGTTGCCAGTCTTGCCACCCTATAAAGTCACCGTGCACCATGTCTGAAGATAAAACGATTCGGATTATGGGGGCCAAGAAAAAGATGCAGTCGTGGTGGTGGTGGAGTAGGCCGACGGCATATGGTGTTTATTATGATGGTTGCGGAAGTGCTGTAGTCAGAGAAAATCGAGGCTGGCGGCGGGTGGGGCAGAGGTAGATCCAGTGAAGTGGGAGAGGAGCAAGGGGGGAGGGGGAGGAGAGAGAAAAGGAAGGGTTGTAGGGGAGGGGAGATGAGTAAGGTGGAGTTTTTTTTTTTTTTTTTTTTATAAAACTTAATTATGGTCAAAAATATGAGGGATTCTACAATGGCTACGAATGTTTGGTAGCCATTGATAAGAGAAATAAATCTGACCGTTCATTCTTATTATGAAATCTAAACCGTCAAAATTTTGACTTTAGGAAAAATAAAAATAAAAAATAAAAGAAAATATAAAAAAATCAACCCAGCCCCCAACCCTTTCATTTTCTCTCTCCACCCCCGTCCCCTTCCCACCAGTCCACCAACCTCTCAACCACCGCCGCCTTGCCCGCCTATGCCTACTGACCCACGCCACCTTACCAGCCTCCTTTCCCATCACCGAATTCGCCGTCTCCGACTAAACCACGCTAGCCACCCCCATTCCCCACCCCCACGAGTCTATCTTTCTCTCTCTAATTTCCCTCCATCTTTTTCCTCTCATTTCCGGCTAATAGCAGCTCCGCCCCCCTCCCCCCACCGCGCGTTTGCCTCCGCCGCATTCCTTATCCTCTGCAGCCGTCGGAGCGGGCCAATGCCTCTAGAAGGAGAGGACGTGGTAGGAGAGAGAAACGCAAGAGAAAGGAAAAAGAGGGGAGGAGAAGATAAAGGCGCAGTCGCAGAACGGGGGGCACGACCGTCGGAATTCGAGTGATTCGACGGTCGGGTTGGCTGGAGAGGCGCTGGTATTAGTGCAAGTAGGGGGCGGCCGACGGTGGGGCAAGGGTGACACGAGTGGAGGGGGAAGGGGGAGGAGAGAGAAAACGAAAGGGATATATTTTTATTTTTAAGGTCAATCCTAATTAAAGGCTAGGATCTATTTAATCGAAATCAACGGACAGTATTGATCCCTCTACAATGGCTACCAAAGTCTCGTAGCTATTGCAGAATTACTACAAAAATATTGATGGCTCAGATTTTTCTAAATGAATGGATGGATGTGATTTATTCTCCTTACAATGGCTACCAAACATTGGTAGCTATTGTAGAATTCTTAATAATACGGGGGTTTAAAATATAATATAATACATTGATTGAATGATTGATTTAAAATTTGATATTCGCGCGTAACATTTAACAGTCGCGCGACGAAGTCATACTATACACTCATAATTTGAACCCGTCCGTACAAATTAACAATCTACTCCCAACAAAAAAAAATTTGTAATAAACACATCCTTACCAATTAAGCACAAATTAACAATCTACTCCCAGCTCAATTTCTTACAAAATTCGATATTCGCGAGTTGTCTGTACTGTAGAAGCTTCAAGGAGAAGGAGAGAGAAACATCCACCAAAGGGTAAATTGCTCAATCTCTTACTTTAATTAGCTAGGGTTCTATCGTTGCCCCCCCAATTCCCACCAACAACAAAAAAAAAAAAAATCTTGTTATTCTAGAAATGCTAGTATGATTATTGATTAGGGTTTTTATCTGCAAAATTTGCTTTCAATTTTGTTGAAGTCTGAGCTATAAACCCAGGGTATTCAATTGTTTTTGTTTCTTAATAAATTTGTATGTGCCAATTTCGTAAATGTGGGTATTAATCTGATGTGGTGGTGGCCTTGTTGTTGCGTGTTTATGAAGCGTGTTGAAGAAGATGTTGAAACGACGGATGCTATGGGAGTTGGGAAGCAGGAAGAGACAGAGATCGAGTAGTAGTGGCCCTCCACAGAATCTGTATCAAGAATTGGAGAATGAACTTGGGTATGTTGTAAAATTCTTCATTTCTTGTTCAGTTTTAGGGAGAATGTTTTATTATTTGATGTGTCTTTGCTGAACCTGTTGTGCAATTAAACTTAAGTCTTACGCTTTTCTTGAACCATCGATTTGGATGGTGTTAATTGACGTGGTATGTTTTCCTTACTGTTATTTTTAGGGGCTTATGCATTTTGTGTTTATTTGAGGGAAAATCTGAGATTAGACTTCAGTCTTACGCTTTTGTTGAACTTTAAAGAGGATTTGGTTGGTGTTAATTGATGTGAATTTGTTTACAGTTTCTTCGAGTAGCAAGGAATTGGCTAAATCTTTATGTGATAGGTGGTATACGGTGAGAAATGTTTGATGTGGGTATGTTTTCCTTACTGTTTTAGTTTAGGGGCTTATGCAGTTTGTGTTCATATGTTGTAGTGTTGATGAGAGCGACAATGACACAACCATCAACGACCCAGATGGAGGAGATCGAGATCAAGTTGTTCCAAATCAGGTCAGAATGTTTGTTGTCACGTCCATATTACATCAATTTGGTCTGCCTATGTTGTTGAGAGTAGCGAGTCACATGAGTTCAAGATTGTCACAGTTACGTGGTCATCAGGTTCTGAATGTCAGGCATACCATAGGCATCATTAATGTCCTTAAGATGCGCACATGACACTTATTTGTGATGTTCAAATCAAGGTCTATAAGTTGGAGTTGGTAACTGACTAACTGCTGGAAACTGTTTTGTTGTAAAAATTTGAAGATAAAGTGAAAATGTGTATGAAAATTCCAAATTCAGTTCGCCTATGTATTGTATCATGAAGGTTGTGAAACGTAAGATGTATTTAGTACTTGAACCTAACATGGAGATATGTTTTAGGTTCAAATACAAACTTGTCCATGTTTGTATAGTTTCAACAGATTTGGTGATGGGGAACTCTTTGACATGAAAATAACTGCGTTCCGATGGGGAGACGGACAAAATCAACCACCATTGCAGTTTCATCACAAAAACATATTAGACCTTGTTGCGTACGATAAAGAGAATTCAACTTCCATATACAGAAGGCAAGGAATTCCATTCGATCAATGGGTTAAAGAGGCCAATGAACCCATTAAAGTATTTGATATGGAGGTTCGAAGAGGGTCTACTGATATGGTCCAAATTAGTTACATTCCGGCTGATTTTCGGGTGGTGGTCTATGGTATAATTGCTGGACTTCTATACATCCATGAGCTTAATTTTGCGGTGCAAGATTTGAATGAGCAACATATATGTTTCGTTGATGGATGTCCTAAACTCTGGAGATTTCAAGTTTGTAAACGGTCCACGCAGTCTCGTGCGCAAAATATGCAAGCTGCTGAAAGGTTGATCAGGAAGATATTTGAATCATCGCCTCATCAACTGCCCAATGATATGATAAGCTTTCTAAATTCGTTGGTGTCGACAAGGTAAACTTTCTAAACTTGAAATCTTGAACAATGCTAGTGACCATGGCATACTTTACCAATCTACTGCCTATAAGTAGTTATGTGATGTCAATCATACAGTTTTTGTGATGTTCTATTGTTGGGTATCTTTGAAGCTTGTAGTATAGTGCAATGCTTCAAAACTGGGGACTGATCAACTAACTAATAGCTTAGAATAAGCTCACTAGCACCAACCTCTGAAATTTCAATGTAGCAACTTTGTTAATTTAACAGTTATTGTTTTGCTGTTATTTGGTAAGTGTATGAAGTTAAACGCTTTGACAAGGGTCCAATTGTAACTTACAAATTACTAGTTTGAATATCGACCTATAACATATGACCTAAATCAATACATAGCTTGTACCCCTCCTGTCACTGTGTGCTATAATTTTATGAAATGGGAGCTGAATGTGACTAATGTTATGGTCTTAATTGATTGACACAATGACATGCTTGTCTTATTCTCTTTTTTTTTTTTTTTTTCTTTTTTTTTTTTTTTTTTTTTTTTTGCTAATGACATGCTTGTCTATCCTAAAAGCTTTAGTAGAAGATTGTCCGATAGAGGATCAGTGCTACCATTAAACTGTAGATTGTTTTTTGCACCTAGAAGAGTTCAAAATTAATTTGGCTTACAGTGTAATTAATGTCTTTCCTTAAAACTGTTCCTTGCTCCTATGATAAAACGACAATTGGGACTAATCATAATTGGCAACATGAATTTGTCGTTTACGGTTTATAAAGTTGGACTCTGATAGCTTGAAAATGTGTAATCTGATGTTCAAATTCGGAGCTCATCATCCCTTGTTTTGGGCATTGTGTCGTCTGTTGTAGACTTGAAGTTCTCAACTAGAGTAGGTGCTTAAGAGAGTGTTTGAGATAGCTTTAGCTCTTGCGTTTGAGCAGGGCAAGTAGCTAAAAGTAGTGAGAGGCTGTGGGCTCATGTTGATTCTCATAATTGCACGAGATGTAGCTCAAGTGAGATAAATGAAGATCCCAAGTGTTGCTAATATACTTTTTTCTGGTTTCTCATAGCTAATCAGAGGTGTCACGCATTCGCTACAAAGTTTCTTTTTTTGCCATTATCTGTGTGTGCGTGTTGTGTGGTAGAGGTTTGGAATCTGACGACAAATTTGCAGGATTTGATAGAAATTCATTTCTTAGTTGCTGAAGTTTTAATTTAAATTATGCAGGGATGTAGCGACCGCAAAGAAGCTGTTGAATCATTTTGCTATTATTCCACCACGCTCGAGGATGACTGTGGTCGAAGAAATGTTCGAATTAAAAGATGAGATTGTGAGAGGTTCTGGGGTAGGAATCTCGGGTCGTGTTAAACCTAATGGAAAGCAGAATTTGTGGTGGAGTGCTGCTGCCAAAGATTTTTTTGACAAGGCCAAATTAAACAAGTGGGATGTGAAATTTCGTGATAAGATGATTGGTCCTGTAAGAGCTGTTTATATCTGGAAGGGCAAAGTGTACATGGTGGAGATGAAAGTGAAAGTTGGGAAGCTAGATGTTGCGGCAGATTTTTTCAACTTTTTGAGAAATTTGGTTCATCATCTTGGTCAAACTAAGGTACGTAACAACTCATTAATTTTTTTTCCTGGTTTTACATTAAAGATAAGTTTAGGTATGATCTTTCTTGTGACCTAGTAGTTCTTAGCATTGATCCATTGTCATCTTCTAATATTATTGAAATTAAGATCGAGAGACTTCAATTTGTTTTGTAAGACATGAAAGAGTTTAACATTCAAAATTCTTAAGAAAATAAAGCACGTGGTTGAAAGAAAGGGCACTGGCAAAATATTGTACCCTGATCACAGTAGAGAAATGGTTTAAGATGAATGGAAGAATAATGTAGGAGCATGGTATGATTAAGGAAAGGAAGAATCATGAGAGTTTATCTGGGCTGTTGACCGTATTAGGCATACAAAAGATGATACATAAGCTGTTCAGCATTATCATAAAGTCTTAGGACGTAGTGAATGAGAGGATTGTATTATTAAGAGGAGCATAGACCTGACAAATAGTATGTATGTTTGTCTGTTGGTTGTAAATAATTTATTGTTTTTTCCTTTTTTGTAGACTAAAGAGGGTGAGGTGGAGCTGACATTGAGCAGGGAGGAAATGGACGCGGTATTATTTTGGGCGTTTGGAGCTCAAATTATAATGTTTGCGGAGTGTGTGGATGCAGCTGGAGGAAGCTTTAAGATGGAGCATCGCTATCAGTATAATTGATCGGCTTCAATTCCTTAGTTAGTTCATTTTAGTGTACAGACAGACGGTGCAAATTGAAGATTGTGGATCTTCATTAAGCTCCATTAACTCAGAAGATTGAATAGATACTAGGCTACTAGGCCATCGAGGCAAATATTGGAAGTTAAGTTCCAGCTCAAAACCAACACATTTTTGGATTCGGGTAAATCATCTTAGTTTGTGATTATCCAGGCACTCAAGTCCCTTCTCTTTTATGAAGAGTTTGGAGATTTAGATTTCTGGGCAGTACGGCCTTTGACCACCTTGAATGGCACTCTCCGTGGGTCATGGAGTCCTGGGCCTTTTTGTGTAAAGAGGTTTCTCTGAAAGTAGAATAGAGTGGTTGTACTGAATTATGAATTTGACGGTGCACAGTCCGGAAAACCGGTATAATGAGATTCCCGACTCAATTGTAATTCCTAGACTCGGCATTTCTTTCAAGTTTTTAGACGAGCGCCCCTGCGCGAGCCTTGCATTTCAAGTAAAGCTTTCAGCTCAACTCAACTTTGGTAAATTGATTTCAGGGCAAATCAGATTGGATAAATGCGTACCATTTGAATTCATCAATTGGTATTTATTTAGTAAAGACTATAACATCGCCCAACGGGGAATATGCCTGATTTCCTTCTACTGTAGCAATGGCCATGGCCACCCAGCCATTGCTGTAGTTCAAGCAGAACTCAAAGTTATATGCGGTGTTGATAGATGTCATTTATGTTTATGGGCAAAGAGTGAAATCTGAAAGGAAATATCAAACCTTACCTCAAGTTCTACCCCCAACCCAAAAAAAAAAAAAAAAAAAAAAAAAAAAAAAGCTAAGGCTATGCCAAAGAGTCTGATGATCGGGAGTGAGGACTGGGGAACTGAGGATCCTCTGTCAAAGAGCCTATGCCTGTTTTTCAGGTGTTCGGTCGAGGTTTTCCCCCTCGGCCTCGCATAGGCGTAAAGACAAGGCTATCTTCGTGTACGGTGGAAGAACAAGTAGTTCTTATTTTGAAAATATGATTTATCTTCACAAAATACTACAGAAACCATATTGATAATTGTGTTTGTACGAGTCTTGTTCTCAACTAATTCGGCAATAATTGTATAAATTTCGACTTGGGCCTTTTTGTGAAATAATGATCAAAATAAAGAAAACAAGGACTCCCAAGAAAGAAAAAAGAAGAATGCCATATCGATTGAATGCCATGATCCAAGCATTCAAACGATACCCCTTAATAAGTACATTAAAGGACCTCTTAACGCTCTCAATTTCTCAAATGATTAGAACGCACTAGATACATGGAAAAGTGTAGAGAAGGGGAGATGAGAATGAACTAGTCGTCAAAAGTAAGAAAACGTCCTAAAGAAAACCATATTGAGAAGACAAAGTTCTAAGCATCACAAAGTGAAGCCAAGGAAACATAACACGAAGTCTCCTCTTCAAAACCCTCGCTAAATTTGAACGACTGAAGCACTGTCAGCTGGATCGGTCGAGCTTTAGGATCCACCCTACAAATGTTGACTAGAACATAGATCCCGTCTTTGCACTGACGCTTTTGGGTCCGAGGCTTTTTGCGGGTAGGACTGCTACATTCCCCATTAGGTTCGCATAGATACTCAATCGTAATGGTGCAAACTTTGTCATGGCCTATCTGCAAGACCTCACCCTCTCTAGCAGTAACAACTTCATAGCCCTCATTCGCGGTTTTACCAGACTCTTTGACAGGTATCCAGTGTTTAAACCCGTTTTCATCAGCAACATCATAGGCTCTGTAAGTAGACATGATCAGAGTGCCAAAATCAACCTTGGACGAAATAACAGGGACAGTATGTGCACCATTAAGTACGTCATGATGGTGCCAAACAGGGGATGAGCTGGCACCAAAGTCAAGCTCATAGATTCCGCGCTTTTCGCGGATAGAAACAAAGAGCTTACTGTCCTTAACACAATACGTGTCTACAAAGTGCCCTCGTTTGAAACGGAAAGGGTCGCGAACCATATCCCATGTCTTGAGCTCGGGATCATATACCTCAAAGCTGCAATGAGGAGGTTTATGTCCAAGGATCGTGTCAAAGACACATATCTTGTTTCCCACTTTCGCAGCTGCTGGAAGTTTCTTTCCACCATTCATCTCAGTGATTCTCTTTGGCAAGGGTTTTTCATTGCCAGAGCTACAGGCTTTTTCTAGCTCAACAAGATCAAGCACATAAGCGTCAGTGAGCCCAACCATGCTCCCACCCTCAGGCTCCTTTGGTAAATCATCCCGATATTCTGCCATCCAGTAGCCTCCGAACATGTATAGCATAGACTTGTGCATGGCAAATGCCATCGAATACGGGTAATCTTCTATACCAAAGTGCAGGGAACTTTGTATTTTTCCTTTTGCAAGATCAACAAGGAATATTGAACAATTATCCCTGCGTTTGTTAAACACAAAGCATGCCACATCCTTCAGTTCCTGCAAACGGTTTTCCTGCCAAGTTTAGTATTTTTTTTTTTTTAATAAAAGTAGGCCCAATAAACACAGTATTATGTAACAAGCAAACTAGAATTCCATAAGAGCCGTAAATCTATTGTGTTAGGCTGTTCAACATCAGATGGTTTTAACTTCCCAGTAGAATAGTTTCTAGTTAGATCTCCATTTTCCATCAAAAGCTACTAGTACTTCAGCTCTTGTAACCATTGTAGACGAGAAGTTTCACGCAAAAAGGTGGAGACTTTACCGTAAAGTTTTAACCTTTTGTATAATACGAAAGCCAGCAGAGTCCATTGGCCGACACACTAATCTTGTAATTAGTAGTTAAAAGTAGAAGGTTCTATAGGAAGGGAAGTCACACTCAAATAACAACAAAAAAAGTCCTCTATCAGACAGAAAAGAGCATACTCTTAGATTGGAACCCAATCAACCCATATTGAACAGGGATAGTTCTACGCGTCAGCTGAATACGTCAAGCATTAGGATCCACCTAACAAATCTCGACTAGCTTTGGGGTCAGAGGCAATTGCGGGTAGTTTCACGATCAGAATAAATAGGTGCTCAACCTAACAAATCTCGACTAGCTTTGGGTTCAGAGGCAATTGCGGGTAGTTTCACGATCAGAATACATAGGTGCTCAACCTAAATGGTGCAATCTGAAAGACCTCACCCACTCCAACCTCAACAACTTCTAAGCACTTATCCGCAGTTTTACGGAACTCACTCATTGACAGGTTTTAGTGTGCGGAAACGCCTTTTCATCAGCACAATCATAGGTCAAAATCAAGCTTGGAAGGCAAGCACAGTTCATTTTATTCAACTAAGCAGGATTTATTGGCATGCAAATCTCACTCAAATAAAACCAAGTATCATACAAAAACTATAATTTCCACCGCCGGCGACAACCCACAATTCTGAAATTCTATTTAAACCCCATTTGAGGATGAATTCTGAGCACAAGCTAATTAAACTTTTGCAGGAAACTAAAGATCTATCAAAAAAAAACGTAATTGGGAAGATACAAACAAAATTCAAAAGTTTAAAAAGCAGAAAACATTACCCTTTCAGAGGCAGATGCGGTAGAACACTTTGCCAAAGTTGGAAGCTTGGATTTTTTCCCCATTAAATACAAATAAACTGATAATTAAAAGTTGGGATTTGTTCCCAATTGAACAGTTTTTAATAAATTAACCTTTTTGGGGGGGATTGCAGGTATGATTTCTGGGTTCTAATTGCCAGCAAGTCAAGGAATGTGAAGGTGAGTGTTTTTAGGGTTCTTAATTTCTATCGACCGGGTGCTACATGATCGAAACTTGTTGCTCTTGTAGTCTGTATTTGGATGTAATCTAATACTATATATTAAAACCTGAAACCAGACACTTGATATACATTAATTAGATAGTACTAAGTAATTATGTAATATAAAAATTATTAACTAATTTAAATATGGAAATTATTAACTAATTTAGAAAATAATATAATTAATGGTGATTATGGTGGTAAACTAATTTATGGAAAATAATAGTGTTGGTAATAATATTATAACATAGATTAACTAACAATTTCATAAAATGAGAATAACAATATAAACATACAGCCCGGGCGTGGACCGGGCATAAAATTGTAAAGTGTAAACGCAAACTTTCCAAGGTTAAAGTTGGAATAAGATACTCCGTAAAAAAACAAAAAAAAAAGCGACAGACCATTAGAGTCAAAATAAACATAGAAAAGAGGGGAATGGAAGATTATTTAGAATTGACCGAGAAAATGTAAACAAAAACATTTTAGAACCAGAGGAAATATTAGCGTAGATTAAATGTGTCGGTGTAGGAGCTCAACAAATGTTCGTCATAGGCAAAGCGCACACCTATGAAAAGTTGTGTTTCACTAAAACTTGGGTTACTGGATGATACGGTATAGGGCAAGCAGAATTAGTCCAAATCATCTAGGCCCCTTTTACAATACAATCAAATGAACTTTGGTCCAGTCCTCTCCCACAACAGTAGTTGAAATTTATCAATTCGGTTCGGCTCTTAATCCACTTGATATGGGAACTTCGAGTCGGTCTGGTCTGATCTTTTTGACCCATGCTTAGCCTAAGAGTAACAATATTCCCTAGAAAGGGGAGTGGGTCGAAAGCTAGATTTACGACTCGTTTGGTAAATGGGAATAAGAGGTGGGATGGGATCCGTTATCCCAGTTTCACATTATTCTCATGTTTGATGAGTGAGAATCATACTTGGGGATAACTAAATAAGGGGGTCGGGATAAGGTGGTATATGAGAACTCTATTTCAACATTTGTATTACCTACTGGTGTTCCAAGTATTAGAATTAGGGATTAAATTAGTTAAAATGACATTATTAACATTATTAAAAGATGAAAATTTTGTGGTACAACTTATCTTTGAAAGAGGGATTTGTCCAATTTTGATACGAAAATACGAAAATACTAGGAGTCTATATGTAGACAAGTGAAAGAAGTGACTATGGCTAATTTGTAGTAAAAATAATTGAAGGTGCAGTAAATTCTGTTGTATAATTTGGCAAATGATGGATTATATAGGAAAGAGAGACAATTAAGGGTCCTTGATTTTGGAAATAAATCAATTCAAATTTCTATTTATTCATAGATCCGTAAAAATGTTGATTTTACTACCAATGCCATAAATTTACTGCAAATACGTTAAATTTACTACACAACCATATTGGTTACTACATGGCATCTTTAAATTACCACACTTGATTATGTTATACTCCCTCCATCCCAGCTCAAACGCCTCATATTCCATTTCGGGACGTCCCACCTCAAACGTCTCATCTATTTTGGGACATATTTTTCTCTCCTAATTTTATTAAATTATTACATCATCTCTCATATTGTCTCTCATACTTTTATTAATCCTCATTTTCTCTCTCCTCCTTTTTCCTTATATTACCCCACTCAACTTACTATATCAATTTTTCTTATTCCACTACAAAAACGTCTTGAGGCGTTTGAGCTGGGACGGAGGGAGTAGACAATTTTGCTATTATCTACATATAGACTCGTAGGATCATCCATCTTGATAATTTCGTATTTGATTTATATCGATATTATTGTAGATGTCATATCATCTTTAATGAATGACATTGGTCTTCTTCCCTTAAAAAAAATATGAGAAATATAGATTTATTTATTAAAGGATAAAATTGTCAAAAACATATTGACAAATCACACCTTAATTCCCACCATCTAATCCTACAATCCCGAACATGCTAATGACTCTATTGTTTAGATTTTCACCTCCTTATCCCTCTCCAATTCCCACCTCTCATACCCCCTAATTCCAATCAATCTTGCCAAACAAGCCGTTAAGGGATGATACGAAGAGTCTTGATAACATACTTCGAGATGGCATGGTGCGTCAATTAAGAGGAGTTATCAACACTTCGAGAAGCTTATAGTTAACAATGCCGAGTCAAATCTTCCATCTCAATGCCCAAAATCGTAATAAATAAGCTTCTCTGTTGTCTACCAGATAAACTCATTGTTCAACTAGCTAAAAGTTCAGTAACTAACCGTAATTCCGTGCGTGTTAGTGAAACTTTGGTGTAACTTATGATTCATTCGGCAAAAAAAGGAACAAGATTGTGAGAGACAATGTTTTTTTTTCATCAGAGTTAAATTTTTTTTTTTTTGGCTGGATCATCAGAGTTCATTTGATATGTATTTACGATCCCTATTCAAAACCCTCACTAAATTTGAATGATTGAAGCACTGTCAGCTCGATAGGTCGATCATTAGGATCCACCCTACATATATTAACTACAAATTGCAGGCTGCTCTTGCGATAATGCTTAAACGTCCGAGGCTTTTTACGGGTAGGACTGCTACATTTGCGATCAGGTTTGTGTAGACGCTTAACCCTGATGGTGCAAACTTTGTCATCACCAATCTGCAAGATTGCCCCATTTCCAACTACAACAACTTCATAGCCCTTATCCGCAATTTCACCAGACTCCTCAACTGGTATCGGGTGTGCAAAGGCCTTTTCATCGGTAAAGTCATAGGCCTTACTAAAGAATAAAGCCAGGGTGCCAAAATCAAGCTTTGTAGCCCTAAAAACGAGAGTACGGGCACCATATAACAAGTCGTGATGGTGCCAAACAGGGGATGGGCTAGCACCAAAGTCAAGCTCATAGATTCCAGGCTTGTCCCGGATAGAAACAAAGAGCTTATCGTCCTTAACACAATACCTGTCAACAAAGAACCCTATCTTGAGATGAAAAGGGTCGCAAACTGTTGGGATTAATGTTCCATCCCAAGTATTAACTATCTTCACATTGGAACGTAATGTGAAGGTAAGAGGTTAATTGCATTCTTAATGTCAACAATTAAGAATGGTGCGTTGTTTGCAGTGCGTGTATGTGGAAGATGTTACACCATAACATCTTGGTTTCAATGACATTAATTAAGTCATTGGTTCAATGCATCTGCAAAGTCGGAGTGTTCTATAAAGGAATGAGAATTCATTTGGCAAAATACACACTCACACACATACACAAGGATAATTGTGGGGGTGGCATCACAAGAGGGAAAAATACTAGTAGTGTAAACACATTTAGTGTGGGACAATTTTGGAGGGTTAAACAGTTAACTCCGAAATGGGAACAATCTTAGAGGGTTAAATAGTTGACTCTAAAATTGGCTAGTATTTATTTTGTGAGGGTTCTAAGTTGGTGTGTAACTTAGGACGGCAGTCTTTGTACTGGCACTATTTCATAGTGGAAATTCAGTCGTTTGGCTGGTGGGTTTACCTCCGGATTTTGAGGGTTTTCCCTGGGTTAAGTCCCTAAATATCTTGTCTCATCGTGTTATTGCTTGCGGTTATTTTACTTTTACGGTTACTTGTCGATTGGTGCTTCCGTTGCGCGGAGAAATTGGCGTTAATTTCCCAACACAAACCTTATCCCATGTCTTGAGCTCGGGATCAAATAACTCGAAGGTGCAATGAGGAGGTTTATGACCAAGGACCGTGTCAAAGACGCAAATCTTCTTTCCCATATTCACGGCAACTGGATAATGCTTTCCAGTATTCATCTGTAAAACACATTGCATCTTTTTATTCACTAAAGTATTTGGTATTTGTGTGAAAAAATAACAAATGTGAGTGCACTAGGATTTGAACCCTGGTTTCAAATGAAAACATATAATGCAAATGCCACTGAGCTAGCCAAATAATTTTGCAAATTAGAGGAAATGATAAATATATATATAAAACTTTCACAAAAAATGGGGTGCACGTGTCCCCCTGTGCAACCCCCTTGGTCCGCCCCTGTTCAGAAGGAGAAGCTCCAATTCTCCTCCAGAAATTGTTTCTCAAAAACTGTTTTTGAGAAATAGTTCTGCAGAAGTTGGAACTTAACCAAACATGCCCTATATTAGATATATAGTTTGTACAATGTATACATAAGCATAAAAAATTAAATAAATGCAATTAATCATTTCTAAGGTCATTGACAAGTACCGCAAAACATCATAAGAGCTATCATCTCAACCATCCATAATGTTAAAAATCAATCTACATCATCCATTATTTTTATTTAGTTATATTTTACAAATTATATTGTAAATAACTCATCATTTACTACCCTTTTGAAACATAGCTGGTTTTATCATCATTTTGAGGAGTTCTAGGGTGCTCGACAAGTACCGCAAAGCACCATACTAAATCTTTTTTAAATAACTTAATAAATTTTTCTAAAAGGAAAAAAATTATCAAATTATATTAGATATAGTTTGTACAATGTATACATAAGCATAAAAGATTAAATAAATGCAATTAACCATTTTTTTCTATTTTTTTGGTTATTTACAATATAATTTATAAAATATATTTAAATAAAAATAATGAATGATGTAGATTGATTTTTAACATTATGGATGGTTGAGATGATGGTTCTTATGGTACTTTGCGGTACTTGTTAAGGACCTTAGAATTACTCCATCAGTTTATATGATCGAGACCGACATAATTAGGCAGCAAGGTATTGGAGTGATCCTTTACTTGATTGGACTTTATTTCTCTACCAATCAAGACCATAATTCAGTCATTTATTCTCCTATTTTATCTATCTACTATACATTTAATATAGTCACTAGTTCATAAAATTAACTAGTTCTATCCAACAAAACATAAAGACGAAATAATTTGAAGATGATAAACAAGAGCAAACTAGATAGCACTCACTACATGAACTTAGAGTTGTGATCATGTGTGGTCTGGTCCCAGACATAAGATTCACCTTGTTTTACTAATTTGGACATTTACATTCGGAATTATTGCTAATGTTATGATTCTACATTGAGGACGATGTTTGAATCTTAGTGTTTGGTTGCATGCTCTGAATTGAAAATTGGTTTAATCTGCTTGGTAGCAGTTTGATTTTACATTGGTAGGTTACAAGACAATCTGGGATATGTCCATTTTTCAGCAAAATGCTGCCGAATTTTTGCTTGATCAAAAGATGTAGATTAGGAACAACTCTATAATAACTTTCTTTGTGATGTATTATGACTCTTTTGGATTTACTATGTTACTCTTTTGAACTTACTTTCTTTTGTTCCATAATCTCTTAAATCTTGCTTTAATTTGGCAGGCTTGATAGAGGATTGTTGTGAATTGTGTGAAGAAATTCTTGAAGTATACCACACGAAAGACAAGATGCTGCTTATCGCCAAATTACAAGATTCGGAGTTTGCATTTAGACTTACATTTTAAAACTATTAGTGTTGTATAATAAAAGACTTAAATAGCTAAGAAAATCTTCTTGCATTGTACTCTGTTCGTCGTAGAAGTTTGTTATGGATCATGTGCCTACGCTTCATTTACAATATCAAATTCTGAGTTTTATTATTTTCACGTGTGACAATAAGATTACCCCATCCTTGATTCTAGTGCAAGATGGCAATTGGAGTCCAATAAAGTGTTTCGTGTAGGCCACGAATGAGTTGTAGCTCAAACAAAAATAGCCACGGGAATTTAGATCTTGTCACAACAATCTCAAGCTTGGTAGGAGAGACAGCCACGGGTATAGCCACGATATTTGCTTGTGACCAGTAAAGTGGTTGCCACAGGAATGTATTCCTTGCCTCGTACACTTGCATGGCTAAAATTCGTGGCAAGACCAATCAATTATGCCACGGTATAGCTTTTCTCGTGGCAATTTTCTTGCCACGATCACTTGTGCCACATGTGGATTTAAGTGGAATTCCTGTGGCAAGATGGCTTAGCCACGGGAAATTTACACTTGTGCTTCGATTTTAAACGTCGCACAAGTGATGATTTGTTGTAGTTCTTTAAAATAATGTAGGATTAACTGGCATAATTATTTTGCAAAAACACGTTCAGTAACCCTAACTATCAAACAAATAAGCTTCATATGTTCACAATAATAAAAAGGCAAATTTAATGAAAATAACCTAAAGTTTGCAGCATTTTCATGAAATTACCCAACATTTCCACTTTAACAAAAATAACCCAACGTTTTACTTCGCGTCACACTAATATCCTAACCCGCTAAAATGGAATTTCTCGCACTCGAATTCTCAAGGGGTGATTTTTTATTTGCTCAAATTTTTTTTTTTGATTTTTAGTTTCTTTACCTAGCTACATCGCTCTAAGTATTTACCTATAATTTTTTGACATTTAACTTTTGTCTTCTTCATTGGTTAAATTGTCAAACATATAACATCCCTAAATGCACGAACATTTTTATCATGCAAATGAATGTTTGAATGAATACAATTTTTTTTTTCATTTGAAGGTAGTTATGATGTCGATATAAGTTAATTTCGATTAAGGTTAAATAGATATGTTGTAGGGAATAAGGAGAAGGTAATTATTATAATTTATTTATTATAAAATGGGGGGCTGGGAAACATCACAACTAAAATCGTCAATGAAATAACCACATAAATTTGTGCAAAATGTTTTCCCCCTTATTATTTAGCCTCTTGAGATTTGGAGTGGACGAAATTCCTACTTTAACATGTTTGGGATATTAGTGTGACGAGAAGTAAAACGTTGGATTATTTTTTGTTAAAGTGAAAAGGTTGGGTTATTCCATTAACATGTTGCTATACACTAATTTGTTTGTGTATCGCTATATTGGACATGTTGACAGTGTTCCGTATTTTTTCTTTAACTCTCTCATCCCAAGTGGTAAATTATACTCCCTCGTTTCCACATAATTCTTTACATTTACCCTTATTTTGTTTGTTCCATTTAATTCTTTACACTTTCATTTTTGGTGTGTTTTGGATTAAAATATTGACTATTTTACCCTTACTTTTTCCCTAACTCATTGTTTACTCATCTATTTACCCACTAACCTATATACTAATCTACCCTATAATTTTACTTAATATTAATAACTCACCTTCCCCAGATTTAATCCACCATCATAACCACCACGTAACCAGTCTTGTAACAGCCCGAACCACCGTCCGTCACAACACAACCCAATAAGATGGGTAGTCACCCTTAGGCCCATATATCCTCACGTGGGCTCTAAAAGGTGAATGCCTTGTTGGTAGTATGATGGTAGGAATCTATTATAAACTGATCATATGAGCTTTTGTTTCCCAATGTAGGACAAACCAAATCCATAAACCACTTTTCATATTCCGTAATGTTACAAGTCTTACCACGACCGGATCACCACTTTTGCGACCACCGAAGGCCCACAACCCACACCCGTAACAAGGCCACCGTGTTCACTGGGGAAAGATGGGGAGATCAGAATAGAGAGAGGTTCGTTGTGGGGAGGATATGGGGAGAAAATAGAGAGAGAGAAGAGGCTAAGAGAGATCAGTGGAGGGAGATAAGATGGGGGGATAAGTAGATCGGCGATGAGGGATCAGAATGACGAGTAGATCGACGGCGATGGATCACGACTGCGAAAAAATTGGCGGTAAGAAGATTGGTGGAGGCCGATGGATTTGCAGAGACCGGGCAATGGTGATGTTGGCGGCAAAACACGACGCCGACGGGGTGAACGGCGGTGGGGGTTGGTGTGTCAAAGTGGCGGGAGGTAGGTGGCGATAGATGGATTAAGGGGCTAATTAACCACACTCTCTCTCCACTAATTTCTGCCCACACAGGTCTAATGAACCACGTCCTTTCCTTCCTTGGTTCTTGTGCCAACCCAAAAGTGTAAAGATATATATGGAACGGAGGAAGTATCATGGTTCTGGGAACCCAAAAACTATGGTGCTCTCACTCACAATAAAGGGGTGGACCCATGGAATCAAAAATGAAAAATCATTATAGGTGTGGTCTCCACTCCTTGTTATGAGAAGAGTCACGATACCACTTGTGCTCAAGGGAACATGGTATAAGACTATAAGTATTGATCCAAAGTCCCAAATCTAATTAAGGCATTTCAAGCCCTTGAATTTTTTTTTTTTATCTTTTACAGTAATGTAGGATTAATCGACATAATTATTTTGAAATTACTCGTTTAGTTACCCTAACTATCAAACAAATAAGCTTCATATGTCCGCGATAATAATTCTTTTAGTACATTGATTGAATGATTGATTTAAAAATTGATATTCGTGCGTAACTTTTAACGGTCACGCGACAAAGGTGTAACAAGGGACTTAGAATTTGAAATAAAAGCAAGTACTCGTAATTGAAATAATTGCAGAACTTAGGGTGGACGGATTTAACAATTTACCCCTACTCCCAACAGAAAGATTATAATAAATACGTCTGTACAAATTAAGCTCAATCTCTCTTATATTGCTTTATCTCTTGTAATTCAATATTCGCGAGTTGTCTCTAGAAACTTCAAGGGGAAGGAAATCGAGAGAATCCCAGGTAAATTGCTGAATTTTCTTTATTTATTTTTGTTGTCTGTAAATGGCTCAATCTCTCTTGTTTGAAAACCCTCTTTGTTTCTCATCCTTCCCTTGATTCTTTTGCTTCTCTTCATTATGGAAATAACGGATTTTGCTAAGATCTGCCTCAAGTTCATCCAATTACAGTGCTTTCGTTTCTTCTTTAGTGATCTCAATAAACTTCCTCCCACATTTTCATTGGACCACTCCTTTGAAAGAAACACAATCACAGGTTGTGTGGGGTGTAGTTATGCGCCATCTACGCATCCTTTCCATCCCTTTTTCTTCGACCTTTGGCATAAATATGAGACCATCGTCGATTAAGCGATACAGCAGTGCTATCGCTATCTCTCCCCGTTCCTCATTTTTCTGGAAAATCTGCAAGTCATTCAAGGCAATTTGATCAACGTTAATCGTATTCCAAACGACAAATTTTCCTTTTCTTTCGGTTTCATTAGCAAACAATAGTTTGCCTTCTTCTATGAGGTCTTGGAAACATTTTTTGGCGCTATCACACTCTTTTGACTAGTGGGTATAAGTATCATGCCAAACACAATATCTCCTACCAGCAACTTCTTCTAAAGTTTTTACCAGGTGTCCCTCTTTTGGCTTTAAGAGTCCTTTATTAAGACACTATTAATCATACCATCTAAGCGTCCAATTTCAAAGATATATTTCCTTCTTTCCTCGCTTTTGAAACTTCTTTTACCGAAAGTTTCCTTTCTTTTAACGCGGGACAAACTAGAGGTGTATCGGATTTAACAACTTCTAAATCATTAACTTCAAATTGCATGTTGTTAAATGTCTCCTCATCAATCCCTCCATCAAGTTGTTCAGCAACCTCATCTGGTTCAGAGCAACATGTGCATGGTAGGATGCCTTCTACCTTCTACCGGCTACCATGTTCCCTATGACTATGTTCTCTATGACTATAATCTTCCTTTAACATTTTCTCATATTTGATGGCACATCGAGTTAATTCTGGAAAATCAACGAAGGTATCACCCCCGGATTGCTTTCTGAACTCGAGTAATAAACCTTCTTGTGCCATTTGTACGAAATCCTGTTCCGGAACCGACACTGGGCATCTTCCTTTAAGACTTTTAAATCGTTAAGATAATCATTAACTGATTCTCTTGGCCCTTGTGTGATTCTGGCTATTTCACTTAAGATTATTCCCGGATCCATTCTTAAGAAATGTTCCACGAACTTATCCCTAAGATTTTCCCAACTAAAAATTGAGTTTGGGGGTAAATTTATGTACCAATTAAATGGATTTCTAGTTAAAGAACTGGAAAACAACCTCAATTTTAACTTTTTATTATCCGCTGCTTCTCGGCATTGGGTTGTAAACCTAACCAAGTGCTCAGCGGTTGTCATTTGATCGTTACCTGAAAACAAGGTAAAGTCTGGGATTTTGAAACCTCTAGGGTAAGGTTTGTTCCTATCAGTATATGTAGGGTAGGGAGAATGGTCGAAATTTCTACTACTATTTCTACCGACTGGTATACCCATTCTTTCAACTATAGCCTCTATCATACCCTCTAACACGTTATCAGCTCGTTGCCCCATCCCAAAATTTGCAGCAGCTTAGTTTTGATTTTGGAAATCTCCAACAAAATTAAGTATAGTTGGCTCAACTCTGTACTGCCTTGCCATGTTATGCATCGCGGGCGGTTGTTGGTTATGGAAATTATTATGCCCCAAACCAACACCATTATGAGTGTGGATCTCTGGATTCTGATAAGGTATTCCAAATCCTCCGATAGAACAACATATGTGCTATGAACCGGGATATAGTTAGGGTTAGCATACTGAGTTTCATTTATGGGAACCGACGTAGTGTAATTTGTTTGGGAATTGTATCCCTCTAAACCAAACCCTTGTTGATTTGTACCTAGAGAGATACCGGTAACCGACATTCCGGTGGTTATAGTGTCATTATTATTTGTAAATTTTGCAGGATCAACCCTATTTGACTAAGTGACCGGGCATGCTAACCAGCCTGACCCAGCCTCTGTTCCCCGGCTCTCCCCTGTCCTCATTATGTCCAAAATCCAAAGAATGGTTAGGACGTAATGAGGAAGTTTGTGAGTCTGTGTTGAGACCCTGAACCCTCTGTCCTGTCAGGACTGTAGTGCTTGGCGAATCCCCTATTGGTCGGGTGTTGGTATCACTACTTCTACCAACACCATTTGGATCTTCAGTCGTTATTGCTCTACTCCTAGTTTGGGCTATATATGGTTTGCCCCAAATCAATGACTCTCTCAAGTTTTTCGTTTAATTGAGAGAGTCATTGGAGAAGCGGTTCTAAGGGACAAACTTGCTCAGTAGCAACACTTCTAGACAAGGCATCAAAGGTTGCACTAAAAGATTCATTAATATCAAGAATAATCCTAACCATTTGTCTTGATATCCCATCCCTAGTATATTCATACAAACCTTGAGATATCTGAACGAAAGCCCGCGATGACTCTTGGGTCAATCGCCGAATCTGAGATTCGAGTTGTTTTCTCTCGATTTCCTGTCCATTCATTAGTAGTTCTTTAACAATTTTCACATATGTCATGTGAAAAATAGTTAATTGAGTGTTAGATAGTTTGCTTAAATCTAAATCTGCAAATAAACTTTCTTCAGCCAGGCTACGTGGAGCCGGTGTTGATGAGATTTGACTTTCAGAATTTGATGATGAGCTATCTGAACTCACATTAATAACGGGTGGGTCTGTACCCAAAATCTGGTTAGATGGATCAATTTGTCCACCTTGTGGGATGTGAGTTTCTTGCGGATTTTCCCGCTGAGAAACCGACCTTGTGGTAGGCATGATGTTTCTTTCGATGTTTCAGTTTTATGACTGAAAACTTGGTAAAAATTTGCAAAAGGATTTAGGTGGTTGCGAAAGGTAATCAATTACATTACCTCCCATTGTGGTCGTGAATTTGTGGAACGCTAAGATCTAAGGGTACTTATATGAAGTATCCTAATTAAGGAGCACTAGATTTACATTAGACCACAAGAAACTAAATGCTACATAGTAGTTTTAATTTGTTGAATAAAAAGAGGATTCTTACAAACTTGAAAAGGTAACGTAATTGAAAATAAGTCAGGCTTGCTAATGAAGAGTCAAGGAAGATACGGAATAATTACCTCCATGCCTTCTATCTTCTAGCGATATGGGGCGAGACTTCCCAATCTACTAAGAAATATAAAAATGAACTTAACTTGTTGTTGTTTGATCGATGATGTCTTTGTTGTTTGATTCCGTGCTTTAACTAGGATAGCCTTTCGGTGATTATCCAATATTCTGTTTCCTTCTCTGGTCGTGGGATTGGACGATTGTGGGCAGTTTATCACTTCCTGCTTGAGTCTCCAATCTCCAACTGCTTCCGAAGATTGCGCCCATTACTTATTTTGACTTGTTGCTTTAATGTTCGTCGCTGGCCCAAATCAATGATTTTAACTAAATGAGCCTTTGCTCATATTATCGTGGCCCATCGCAGTGATGATGTGATTATTTTGGGAATAAGGTTTGGATGTTGTTGTTGTTGTTGTATCGTGGTGATGATGTGCTTGTATTGCTGAGTCGTCTTCATCGAACTTAAAGATAATTATTTTGTCATCAACACCTGCTTAGTGTGATTTGTCTAAAACTTTTGAGGATGGTAATTGTTAAGATGTTTGCCAACTAATTTGATAATTTTTATCGCTTGTTTGGTCGAGAGACATTGAACAGAAATAATTAAAGGGAAGAGAAAAGAAAAGAAAGGAGATAGGGAGAATCCCAGGTAAATCGCAGAATTTTATTTATTTATTTTTGTTGTCTGTAAATAGCTCAATCTCTCTTAATGTAATTTAATTATTTATTTTTGTTGAATTTATTTGCGATTTTTTATTTGCTCAAATTTATATGATTTTTAGTTTTCTTTACCTAACTACATCGCTCTAACAAAAATAACCCAACGTTACGTCACACTAATATCCTATACCGGTAAAATGGAATTTCTCGCACCCCAATTCTCAAGGGGTGATTTTTTATTTGCTCAAATTTTTATGATTTTTAGTTTTCTTTACCTAGCTACATCGCTCTAAGTATTTACCTTTAATTTTTTGATATTTAACTTTTGTCTCCTTCAGTGGTTAAATTGTCAAACATATTACATCCCTAAATGCACGAACATTTTTATCATGCAAGTGAATGTTTGAATGAATACAAATTTTTTTTTTCAATTGAAGGTAGTTGTGATGTTGATATAAGTTCATTTCGATTAAGGTTGAGTAGATATGTTGTAGAGAATAAGGAGAAGATAATTATTATAAATTATTTATTATAAAATGGGGGGCTGGGAAACATCACATCTAAAATCGTCGATGAAAGAATCACATAAATTTGTGCAAAATGTTTTTTCCCTTTATTATTTACCCTCTTAAATTTGGAGTGGACGAAATTCCTATTTTAGCATGTTTGGGATATTAGTGTGACGAGAAGTAAAACGTCGAGTTATTTTTTGTTAAAGTGAAAAGGTTGAGTTATTACATGAACATGTTGCAAACGTTGGGTTATTTTCATTAAATTTGCTTAATAAAAAAAAAAAAAAAAAATATATATATATATATATATATATATATATATATATATATATATATATATATTTAATACATTGATTGAATGATTGATTTAAAATTTGATATTCGCGCGTAACTTGTAACGGTCGCGCCACAAAGGCGTAACAAGAGACTTAGAATTTGAAATAAAATAAAAGCAAGTACGGAGTAATTGAAATGAGGGCAGAATTCAGGGTGGACCGTGGACTAACAAGCTACCCCTACCCCCAACAAAAAGGTTGTAATAAACACGTCCGTACAAATTAAGCTCAATCTCTTGAAATTCGATATTCGCCAGTTGTCTGTAGAAAGTCTGTAGAAACTTCAAGGAGAAGGAGATCGAGAGAATCCCAGGTAAATTGCTGAATTTTCTTCATTTATTTTTGTTGTCTGTAAATGTTTCAATCTCTCTTAATTTAATTTAATTATTTAATTTTGTTGAATTTATCTGCAATTTTTTTTCGTTTTTTTTGAAGTCTGAGCTATAAACCCAGGCGGGGTATTCAATTGTTTTTCATTCCCTTTGTATTATTAAATTATTATGAGCATATTCCGTAGTAGTAGTAGTATTGATCTGATGTGGTTGGTGGCCTTGTTGCGTGTTTATGAAGGGTTGAAAATGATTGATCGACACGGAGAGAGGCGGGGAAGAGGGAAGAGACAGAGATCGAGCAGCCGTAGCGGCCCTCGAAAGAGGATACGGTATGATAAATTCGAGGAAATTGAAATTGCGGATGTGTTAAAATTTGTTAATTTCTTGTTCAGTTTTAGGGAAAAATGTCTATTATTTGATGGGAATTTTTAGGGGAAAATCTTGGGTCTTTGCTGAACCTGTTGTACAATTAGACTTAAGTCTTACGCTTTTGTTGAACCATCTTACCCTTTTGATGGGATGAAAGAGGAGCAAGGAATTGCGAGAACTTAAAAGAGGATTTGGTTGGTGTTAAATTGTTGTAAAATTGTACTCGACAAAAGATGGAATTGCGAAAACTTTATGTGATAGTATGTTTTCCCCATGGTTTTATTTAAGGGGCTGATGTATTTTGTGTTTATCTTTTATACCAGTTTTTATGAGATGCAGACACGTCAATGTCCTTGTGAATATAGTGTCGATGAAAATGGTGATGGGAAGCTACACGCAATAGACATAAGTGTGTTTTCTGGAGTATTTGGAGAAGAGGAGATATCAAAGATTTTGTCATTCCATCACAGTACGAACATATTGGAAGCTATTATGTTCGACGGATCTAGTTCTACAACTATCTACAAAGGAAGAGGAGTCTCTTTTGGTGAATGGGTTGCTGATATTTCAGAAGACAATCAACCGGTTCAAACCTTTGGTATTAATATCAAGAAAGAGGGTCAGAAAGTTATAGAGTGGGTAAGCTACATTCCAGCGGATTTTCGGAAGATCATATGTGGAATGCTTGCGGGAATACTATATATTCATAAGCATCAGGTTGTAGTACAAGATTTAAATGAAGAAAACGTGTGCTTTATTGATGGAACACCGAAGTATTGGAAGTATAATCTTGGTGAATGGTCTGAGGAATCTCGGGTTGAGAATTTGAGATGTGTGGAGGGATTGATAAGAAGGATATTAGAGGTTTCAAGCAATGAAATTCCCCGGGATATGCTTCGATTTTTGGACTTGCTTTCAGCAACAAGGTAATGTGTTAAATGAATCAAGTTGTCGATGTATAGCTTTCTGTTTTGAATTGTCTAAAATGTTTGCTAAATGTTTTAATGTTTAAAATAAGGTGATATGTGTTTTCTAATATTTGCAGGGATGTGGAGACTTGTGAAAAACTTTTGGATCATGTTGCTATTTTGCCTCCACGTATAAGACTGAGCATGGTGTGTGAAATGTACGAAATGAAGGATGAAATTGAAATTGGTTCTAAACCACCTAGTTTTAAAAACCGATGGTGGATAGGAGCTGCTAAGCGGTTGTTTAAAGTGGCTGATTTGGATGATTGGTTGTTCAAATTTGCTGATAAGATGGTTGGGCCTATCAGAAGGGTTTATAATTGGAAAGGAAAATGTTATAGACTGAAGAGGGGGCGGAGCATCAAGGAGCTGGATGTTGCGGAAGATTTTCTGAACTTTCTAAGGAACTTGGTTCATCACCTTGGTCAAATTGAGGTATGAAATTTCTTTTTCTAAAGTTTATTATAATTATATGTTCTGTTAAATTTGTTAAGTTCCATGTTGTGTTAAGTTGATGGAAAGCTTGGGAGATATGATGCTAGGAGGTCAGTAGGACATGGAACCTATTGGGGTTTTGATGCACAGCGAGAAAAGACTTGTCCGTAACATGTTGGAATGGTTAGAGTTCATTTTGGCGCATTTTGAGGTTCCCAGGCCATGTCTAAAAGGGTTGTGAAACCATGGGTGGAATGATCTAAATTGTGTATTCCATGGAAAGGCAACTTGGGGTTCTGGAATGATCTTTGAGAAAGCCTGCATTTATGTGAAGGCTTACGAGAATTGGGGGGTGGGGGGCCTTCCCTGTTGTTGAAGTTCAGCACATAGGGGGTTTACTGTACACAAGGACCCATGTATGATGGAATATGGATAGGCTGGCTGAACTTCAGGAATTACGAAGTACCATTTTTGAGTGTTTTAGGAGGGATTTTATGTGAAAGTCCACGCGAATCAGTGGTTGGCAGCGGGGATATGATATTCTGAGATGCGTGTTGTTCTGTTCTTTCCTTGTTTCATAGGCTCATAGCATACTTAGGTGTGAAAATTCACATGAATCAGTGTTTGTTCCCACCGTGACCTATTGACCCATTGTTTGCTCTATATCCAATACAAAAGAGACTTGAGAAGAGAGACACTAATGTGAACCAACTCGTGATATCCAAAAATTTGGTGCTTGATAATATACTATGGCTTTTTAGCCATGCTTTTGGGGGTTCGTCTTCTCCTTTCTTTAGTTGGGATTTTGTAGAGGAACTCTATTAGGTCTAAGATTGATATTTCTAGTCTTTTAATCCTAAACTTACACTGAAAGGCCAATAATTAACCCAATAATTTTCTCTGACTGAAGTGGTATTGCCGGGATTGGTGTTTTGGATGAGTGGACAGTGAGGCAGAACGTTCTGGCCCGGGAAGGGGCGTAGGGTTCTCAGTCTCAGGGGAATCAAGAAAATTGTGCTTAACCGAGTTCAAGAGGGCAAGGCAAGAAACATTTTGTGATCTCACCGGCCAAATGATCAACTACAAGCTAAGAAATTTTTCACTGAATCCATCCCGAACACATCCTCAGACTACAA
Source organism: Spergularia marina (assembly GCA_963680865.1). Taxonomy (NCBI): domain Eukaryota; kingdom Viridiplantae; phylum Streptophyta; class Magnoliopsida; order Caryophyllales; family Caryophyllaceae; genus Spergularia; species Spergularia marina. The sequence continues at coordinate 6,499,658 of OY804544.1, read as the reverse complement.
TGAATACCTTTGCTGTATCCTGGACATTGAATCCCTCAGTAATTTTGGGACGTGCTTGGGCACCTGTGAGACTTACCTCGCTAAAAGGCATATTTTCAATTTTATTTGACCGTGTCATGAGCAAACTACTTGCTTGAAGCCATCTCCCTATTACTAAACCAGCCAAATTGATCTTATAAAGTTAGAAGTGTTGTGCTCAGTGGATCACTTTGTGTACCAACTTTGAGCCCTTTTTTTTTTTTTTTTTCTGGAAGTCTCCTGCCCATAGAGAAGGATTGCATTTCCTCCCTGAAACAGTACTAAATGACTCAAACACTCTCAGTTACTTCGCTCTTGCTTCAAGCAAATTACAGCACTGACATTTTTACGTATTCTACTAAGAAGGGTGCCCATTTCGGCCTTCTTGGGCCTGGCAAGGCATTAAAAAAATCCATTCATCTCCTTCATCAGGTTTTAGCTTGGAAAATAGGAAACGCAACTAAAATTGATCTTCTTCATGATTGCTGGATTAATTGTCACAAACCCTCTCTTTGGGTCCAATGTCACCCCCGTCTTCACCACAGGCACTTGCCTCCCTCCTTTTTGCAACATGCGATTGGTGATACTGCATTTTCCAGGTTCTTCACAACACCACTGTCAAACTCAGTGCCAAGCGTGGACTGAAATTGCAGATAATATTTTAACAGACTATCCACTTACACAACCAATCTGGCGATATGGGTCCTTAGGATTACAGCCTCTTTCCTATCCTGCTATTCCAATCCAAACTTCGTTTTTAACAACCTTCTCTACTTCGTTCACCAATTTGGCCATGCTGACACTCCTACAGTCCTACCCGTACCTTTCTCTTTTCCTTGATTGCGTTGTGGGAACACAACATAATACTGTCCTCATAATGCAAATTTAAATCCACATACCATTTGTTCCTTCATTACCCCGCTTCATCCAGAAGGAATTCTCCTCTTCTGTAGCAATCCATGTCTCTCTTCTAAGATCCCCAAACCCAATGCTCTGTCACCTTTACACAGTCATCTCTCTAGTGTTTTCATATATAATAAACATGCAGGTCTATCGACCATTTGTATAGATTCTGCACATTAACATCATCTTACACAGCAGTTCTCCTGTTCATCGACACACTTGTTTTGGGCTAAATTAAAGGACTTCTTATGGCCATGTATCGGGCAAGAACAAAGGATCTCTGTGAGGTTACTTTACATCTACCATCCAAGCACATTCTCCATCTGCTTCTGAGTTCTTCTAACAGCCCTATCTATGAAAAAATTCTCACGTTGCCTCGGAGTTGCTCAATCGTTTTTTTTTTTTTTTTTTTCGTTTTGGTCTATTTCTTTGTATCTGTGGTGGTCCTGTATTCTCATTTTTAACTGTTTGTTGGCTTCAGATAGTTGCTATTCTTCTTGTTTCACTTTTTATGTATTTGATTCGTAAATTTATGCTTTGGACTTCATGTCCCATATTGATTAGTACCTTTGTTGATAACACTAATAGCTGGAATCGTCTCATTTGTAGTTTAATAACAAGAAGCGGTTGACATTGAGCCGAGAGCTAATGGATGCACTGCTGTTTTGGGCATTTGGAGAGCAGATTGCGATGTTTGTTGAATGTATAGATAAGGGCGGAGGCAAATTAGTATTGGAGCATCATTGATCGTAGGGGTAATGGGCGTAGTCGATAGTCTAGTTCAACATGAGAGGATTTTCTAAATTTGAGTTGTAAAGCTATCCATCTTTAGTAGATGGGTTTAGTCGATAGTCTAGTGGATAGCACTTAGTTTGGTGGTAGACTTTCCGTCTTTGCAAATGTGGATTTATAAACCGCCCGGTCGGAGTAACTTTTAAAGTGGTATGTGCTTCTCTGTCTTTGTTTCTCTAACAAAGAATGGTGCTCGCTCATTGTTTAGCATCTTATCTTGGGATTATGTTCGTTTCTGTTTACATTCTAGGAGGTGAGCCCAAGCCAACAAGGGCAAATCATCCACGCCTAAAAAAAAAAAAAAAAAAAAGACAAGGGCAAATCACCCTTATTTGGGACCGATAATAGGAAAGTTAATGATATCTAACCGGTTATTTCCGAATAGGCACTCCGCACTCATACTATTCAGAAGGCCGAATAAATTCTATTTTTCTTTTATTGTATTTTTTTTGTTGACCGTTGATCTTAGGTACATACTACATAGATGGTCGGGATTGGTTCCTAAAGTTCCTATATACATAAAGTTCCTACCTGAACCTAAATCTATATATATTTCAAAAAAATAGGAAAGCAATATTCTGCAAGTTTTTGAAAAAAAAAAAAAACAAATAATTTTTTAGTCGATTTTGCAACTCGTGAAAAATTAGGCTTATTCGGCTCTCGTTGCATTTTTTTTATGCCAGTATCCTCTAGTGTTTTTTTTATAACAGTCTGATAAAGACTTGTATTTTTTTATACCAATCTGGTCATTTGGCCAATCTTGGCTTAGAGTCTTAGACATCGGTAAGTAATTCCTTAACAAAACTATGAACTTTGTGACCTTAAAATGTTGGGTGTAAGCGACTAAGTGGTGAAGTCGTCTTTGAATTCGCATGTCGTTTGCTTGCTTCAGTTATGCTGGAAATTTTCTGTAATTTTTGCGGGTTGAAAGTTGTACTGACTACTGGGACTCGACTTTCCCATTTTAGAAATTAATTTGGGCAAAATCTTTTGGGAAACGACAATTTGTGGGCTGCAAAATTGATTCGGGGAACAAAACATTTGGGCGATAAAATCGATTTGGGGAAGAACTAGTCGGAAATAAAATAACCAATGTTGGAGATTGAGTTTTCTCGCCGGAAAACCCACTAAGGTACGGTTTGACAAAAAGAAATTAATAAAGTGATGGATGTTTTATAAGATATGGTTTCGCAAAAAATTCTAATTGAACTGTGAATCAAAAAGTTGCACCAACGAGTAAGAACGAGCGATCAATTGTAGTTCAATATATTGGGTTCAAAGCAGCTAACGTCTGATAAGTTCATTTTGCCTCGACAAGTTGAAATCATATATGAACATCACACTTAAAAAGAGAGGAGGTGGGGGGTGTTGAAGCTTTAATTGGACACAAACAATCACTAAGACAAATAGATACAAAGTCATCATCCGAACAAGGCCCCACGAACACTCCTAAACAAAAACAAATGTTGTCAAGTACTCGTCATGAATACATGATAAACTTGGAAGGAGACAGCGGAAGGTAACGATGCATATCTAGGCCTAAGCATCACAAAGTGAAGCGAAGTGAAGAAAACATGATTCCTCCTCTTCATAACCCGTGCGAAATCTAAACGACTGAAGCACTGTCAGCTCGATAGGTCGAGCTTTAGGATTCATCCGACAGATATTGACTACAAACTGCAGGCTACTCTTACGAACACGCTTTCGGGTCCAAGGCTTTTTGCGGATAGGACTGCTACCTTTGCGATCAGGTTTGCACAGACGCTTGATCATAACAGTACAAACTTTGTCATGGCCTATCTGCAAGATTGCACCATCTCCGTCTGTAAGAACTTCAAAATCATCATCCGCAGTTTTACCAGACTCATGGACAGATATCGGGTTTTTAAAGGCCATTTCATCAGCAAAGTCATAGGCCTTACAAAAGTTTAGAACCAGGGTGCCAAACTCAAGCTTAGAAGCCATAATAGGGAGAGTACGGACACCATGGAACAAGCCGTGATGGTGCCAAACAGGGGATGGGCTGGCACCAAAATCAAGCTCATAGATTCCAGGGTTTTTGCGAATAGAAACAAAGAGCTTATTGTCCTTGACACAATAGCCATCTACAAAGAATCCTAGTTTGAGATGGAAAGGATCGGGAATTGTATCCCATGTTTTGAGCTCGGGATCAAATAACTCAAAGCTGCAATGAGGAGGTTTATGACCAAGTATCGAGTCAAAGACGCATATCTTGTTCCCCACCTTCACGGCTTCAGGATAATGCTTTCCTGCCTTCATCTCAGTGATTCTCTTTGGCAAGGGCTTCAGGTTATTATCAGATCGACAGGCTTTCGCTAGCGCATCGAGATCAAGCCCATATGCGTCAGTGATCCCAGGCATGCTACTATCAGTAGGGTCCTTTGGTAAATCTTCATGTTCCTCTGACATCCAGAAGCCCCCAAACATGTATAACATAGACTTGTGCACGGCAAATGCCATCCCATACGGGTAATCTTCTACACTCAGGTGCAGGAAACCTCGTAGTTCTCCTTTTGCATGATCAACAAGGAATACTGAACAATTATCGTTTCGCCTGTCAAATACAAAGCAGGCCACATCCTTCAATTCCCGCTCTTGGTTTTCCTGTCAAAGTTAAAATTAAGTTTCCTGTCAATTTCCAGTCATAAGATGGTTTAACAGACATATTTTAATTACTGAGATCTTTTAAGACCAGAATTACTGCTAAGTTTTAAGCTTTTGTAGAACACAAAAGCCAACAGAGAGTTTACTCAATCACACTAAGCTTGTAAATAGTAATTACAAGTTTAAAGGCACTCAAATTAACAATTAACCTCTTGTATAGGACAAACAGTAATCTAATTCTATCAGTAAAATCTCATTCAAGTAACAATCACGCCACTTGTATCAGAAGCAAAGGAGCCCACTAAACCATAACTACCACCACAGACAGATTTTCTACCACCACCATAAGCCGCCGGCGACCGCCCACCCGCAGACCCAGAGCCACCACACAATTACGAATCTAAAAAATCTATATAAACTCTAATTTTCTGAGCACAATCTAATTAAACTTTTGCAGGAAGCTGAAAATCCATGAAAGAATGAAAATTGGGTAGATGCAAACAAAATTGAAGGTTTTAGAAGGCAGAAAACACATTACCCTTTCGGATTCAGATGCGGTAGAACACTTGACCAAAGTTGGAAGCTTTGATTTTTTCCCCATTAAATACAAATCAATTGATAAATTAAAACTTGGGATTTGTTCCCAATTGAACAGCTTTTAATAAATTAGGCTTTTTGGGGGCGAATTGCAGGTATGATTTCTGGGTTCTAATTGCAAGTGAAGGAAGGTGAAGGTGAAGGTGAAGGTAGGTAAGTGTTTTTAGGGTTTTATTGTGAAATGGATTATACAAAGATTGGAACTTTTTTTTTTTTGACGGGAATGTTAAATCTCATTGATAAATAGCCAAACGGCACTTACAATAAGCACGATCTACGATACTACAACAAAAAATACAACCAAGACAGTTATTTAAACAACGGGTCAGGTAAGGCTCCTTGTTTACGGATCGAAATCCAATATAACTTTTAGATGTTCTCACATCGTTTACAGCGGAGAAAAACACTTCGAGATGTGCTATAACCGTCTTGATGAATAAATTGATGGAGTAGCGAAGATCGGAGGAGCTCCAATGCGTCATTCCCGAAAGTGAATCTGAGTGGTTGGCGTTGAGGCACAAGAACAACATGAATTCGACCGCCATGTGCAAACCAAGAGAGGAGTAAATCCTCCATCCACCATCCCGAAAACGGGCATATCCAAACAAAGAACACCAAGTGAAGAGATTGAATCTAGTAAGAACTAGATCAACCAAACCACACCACACACCACCTCTCACAAGTTGAGAAGCAAAAGATCCCCTTGACGGGATAGAACGACTCCCTAAAGGAGAGAAATTATTTATCAAACAACGAAGAAGAAGAAAGATACAACTAAAAAGCATAAAAATGGACGAAATCAAGCCGGAAATGACCAAAGAATGGTCATTCCCGGCCTGAGAAGCCAAGGGATTCGGAGGAAACAAGGAGCTTTTTTTAGAGGAGAGAGAAAAGAGTTTTTTGAAGTTTTTTTCTCCCTTTTACCACTCTTTTTCACTACAAAGATTGGAACTTTGTTGGTGTATGTAGTCTGTTTTTGGATGTAAACACACTCTTTCTGAGGTTAAAGTTGGAATAAGATACTACGAGTTATAGTATTTACGTTGGTACGAGGCTTTTCCGTAAGGAGTAGTTTAAAAGCAAAATATCATATCAGCGTAGATTAGATGCGCTGGCATAAGAGTTTGACGCGTGGGTATTTAGTCCAAGCGCATTGGAAATGCTATGAGAATTCCATTCCCACAATTGTATTACCGCCCACGACATTGTTGTAGCTAGACCTGTCAAAACTGACCCAGATCCGAACATCCGACTCGAATTACTTGACCCGAATTTATAATATGAGTTCAACCCAAAACCCGAAATGCCCCGACCCGAACCCGAATTGAACCGAATACTTTGTGACCCGATATTAACCCGAGAAACAGATCAGAACTGAAATGAGTGAGACCGAATAATCAAACATTTAAATGAATCGCTTGAACAAAAGTGAATTGGATTATCTATATCACATCTTCAAACACTCAATTTACCAATAAAATTTCAATTAAAAATAATATGAGATAGAATTTAAAAGATTTGACATTAATATGACTCGATTTGGATTTGACCCATAGTTAATACACCCAAACTAGACCCGACCCAAACCGAACATAATAAAATTGTCTTCACAATGATAATGTAAATCTACATACCACTTATGGGCACACAACTTTTCAGCTGACATTCAGAATTCTTCTAACAGCCCTATCTTCAGTTGCTATTCTTCTTGTTTCACTTTACTTGTTGTATTTGATTAGTAAATTTATGCTTAGTACCTTTGTCATGTTACTTTCAGGTTCTTCATTAAAAATAAACTAATAGCTGGAATTGTGGTGATCTCATTTGTAGGTTCAAAATGTAAAGCGGTTGATGTTGAGCCGAGAGTGAATGGATGCGGTGCTATTTTGGGCTTTTGGTGATCAGATTGTCATGTTTGGCAAATTGGTATTGGAGCATCATTGACCTTAGGGGTGATGGGGATTTTTAGTAGATGGTCTATTCAGTGGATAGCACTTTGTTTTTGTCGTAGATTTTTCGTCTTAACAAACGTGGATTTATAAACTGCCCGTTGTGATATATTTAATACGGAGTAACTTTTAAAGTGGTATGTGCTTCTCTCACTTTGTTTCTCTAACAAAGAATGGTGCATCTTATCTTTTGATAATGTTGGGTTTTCCTTGCATTCTAGGAGGTAAGCCCAAACCAACAAGGGCAAATCATCTTATTTTGGGACTGATCATGGGAAAAATGATATCTAACCAATCATTAGCGAATATGCACTCGTATTATTGGGATTTGGGAACACAATATCCATCTGCAAAGAATCCTTGTTCGAGATGGAAAGGGTCGCTAATGTTATCCCATGTCTTGAGCTCGGGATCAAATAACTCAAAGGTGCAATGAGGAGGTTTATGACCAAGAATCGTGTCAAATACGCATATCTTGTTCCCAACCTTCACAGCTTCAGGAAATTCCTTGCCAGCATTCATCTCAGTGATTCTCTTTGGCAAGGGCTTCAGGTCATTATCAGATCCACAGGCTTTCGCTAGCGCAACGAGATCCAGCACATACGCATCAGTGATCCCAGGCATGCTCCCATCCTCAGGCTCCTTGGGTAAATCTTCCCGTTCCTCTGCCATCCGGAAGCCCCCAAACATGTATAGCATAGACTTGTGCATGGCAAATGCCATCGCGTACGGGTAATCCTCTGTGCTCAGGTGCAGGTGTAATAGCCCGAACCACCATACGTCGCAACACAACCCAATAAGATGGGTAGTCACCTATTAGGCCCATATATCCTCCCCGGGCTCTAAACGGTGAAGGCCTTGTTGTTAGTATGATGGTAGGAATCTATTATAAACTGATCATATGAGCCTTATTTTCCCAATGTGGGACAAACCAACTCCATAAACCACTTTCCAAATTCCGTAGTGTTACAGCAGGATAATAGTATATATATTTTTTGTAATTAGGTTAATGCGTAATTACCGTTGTATCCTTGTATACTCGATATATATATGATGAAAGTCATCGAGCCTCAATTAAGGACTCTTCCCTAATCTCATATTCCTATATGGTATCAGACCGGGTTAGGTCAAATCTTCCGCTGCTTCCTCCTCTTCTCTGCGTGTTTTCGCCGTCCCTTCCCCATGTCTGACGGAGACAAATCTCAACCTCCTCCTCCTCCTCCCTACGACAAACTTCACCCTGCTTTCTCTGTTCACAACATCAAAGCACAGGTTCGCTTCGTGCTCGATGATGAGAAGATCAAATATGATACATGGGCGAAGCTTTTTCGTCTTACTGTCGATCAATATCAGCTACTCGATCATCTTGATGGAAAAGGCTCAAATCCGACCGATGCTACGTGGAAAGCCATTGATGATGTCGTGCTCAACTGGGTATATGCTACTATCTCTGATGATCTTGTACTAGAGATGGTGAATGATGTCGACATAGCCGCTGAAGCATGGTCCCATCTCAAGGCTCGTTTCCATGATAACAAGGGCTACCGCGCTGCCGCCCTCGAGCAAGAGTTTGTCACTCTTCGCCTTGAACACTGCTCGTCTCTTGACGATTATTGCTCGCGCCTCAAATCACTTGCGTCCCGATTGAACAGTATTGGTGCTACGGTCTCGGATCAGCGACTTGTCATTCAACTCACGAATGGCCTAACTGCAGAATATGACACCACCGCCAATATCATTCAACAACGTGATCCTATTCCTACGTTTATTGATGCTTGATCGTGATCGGCTGCGTCAGCTTCGCAAGGCTCCATCCACCGCGCTTGTTGTCTCGCCCGCACGCCCCGACATCTCACCCTCGTTCTCTCTCGCCACATCTAGCAAAGGTGGGGGTAAGGGCAAGGGTAAGAACAAAAACAACAAGGGCCGATCGTATGGTGGTGGAGGTTCCTCTGATGGTGGCGTTGTGCGCACCACATATGCCGCCCCTCAGCAGTGGCCGTCACCGTGGTATCCCGCCCCTTGGGCCGTACCCCCCTGCCCATACCCCACCTCATCGGGATGGGCTTGGCCCCGACCTTCTGCTGGTCCCGGTGTTCTGGGTATTCGGCCGTCTGCACAGCCGCAAGGACAGGCCCACGTCGCATCCACTGCAGACTCGGGTCTCCACCCGACTGACTTGACTCGGGTCTCCACCAGACTGACTTGACTCAGTTTTTCGGGGCTATGAATCTTCAGGCTCCGGACTCCACTTGGTTTATGGACACGGGTGCAACCAATCATCTTGCCTCTCATTCAGGTAAGCTCACTGGTATACGTTTCTCCAGTAGTATTCCGTCGATTAATGTTGGTAATGGTAATAGTATTCCTGTTATTGGTACTGGTTGTCAAACGTTGCCTACAAACACCACCCCTCTCGCCCTAAACAATGTTCTTTTCACTCCTGATATAATCAAAAACTTAATCTCCGTTCGTCAATTCACTGTTGATAATAATGTGTCCGTCGAATTTGACCCGAATGGTTTTTCTGTGAAGGATCTTCGTACGGGGACCCTGTTAATGAGGAGCAATAGCTCGGGCGAGTTGTACCCAGTCACACCCTCAGTGTCGTCGTCCACAACGTCCACCCAGTCCACAACGTCCACCCACCCGCCTCACGCCACAGCCTCCGCCCTTGCTGTTCTTCCCTTCTCGGTGTGGCACAGTCGTCTCGGTCATCCTGGCCCACATGTTTTAGATTTGCTTAAACACAAAATTTCTATTTCATGTAATAAAGCACAACGTGCATCCTTATGTCATTCTTCTCAAATTAGTAAGCATGTTCGCTTACCGTTTGCGGATTCTACTAGTGTTACTATTGCTCCGTTTGACATCATTCATAGCGACTTATGGACATCTCCAATTTTAAGCCGTGATGGTTTCAAATATTATTTAGTTTTACTAGATGATTTTTCTCATTACCTATGGATCTTTCCCATCAAATACAAATCTGAGGTTTATGCGAAATTTCTCGAGTTTGCTAAGTATGTCCGTACTCAATTTGAGCGTCCTGTCAAATGTTTTCAATGTGATCTTGGGGGTGAATTTGATAATACACAGTTTCGTAATTTTGCTAAAAACAATGGAATGGTGTATCGGTTTGCGTGCCCTCAGACATTCCGCAGAATGGTAAGGCCGAGCGTATGTTACGTCGCCTTAATGATATTAAGCGCACTTTGCTTCTTCATGCTACTTTACTGGAACAGTTTTGGGTCGAAGCTTTTGATATGGCTGCCTATCTTCATAATGTGCTTCCTACTAAGGTACTTCGCAATCACACTCCGGTCTCTGTGCTCTTTGGTCGTCATCCTACCTACGATCACATTCGCACGTTTGGGTGTCTTTGTTATCCTAATCTCTCTGCCAAAGTCCTCATAAGTTGGCCCCTCGTTCTACTAGGTGCATCTTCTTGGGTTTTCCGGCTAATTTTCGGGGTTATCGGTGTCTTGATTTGGTTACGGGGTTCTTCCCCTTCACTGGTCAGTGACGTTTCCTCCGATGCTGCTCCGCTTGGTGTGGGACGTGAATATGCGTTCCCCACCCCGACCCCTCCTCCGCGGCGCTTTGAGGTCACTTACCAACGTCGTGCCCGCCCTACTACTGCTACTGCCGTACTCGGGACAGTAGGGTCCCCGCGGTCCGCCGATTCTACTCCGCGGTCCACCGCGAGTGTTCTGCCCACTACGGCTGCTTCGGTTCCCCCAATGTTCCGACCTGCTGCCTCTACCACTCACCCTATGTCCACTCGTGCTCGTGCTGGTGTATTTCAACCCAAACAGCCCCTCAATCTTCATGTCACGAGTAATCCGGCCTTGTCTCCGTTACCAAAAACTCTATCTGCTGCTTTCTCTGATCCTCATTGGAAAGCTGCTATGGATGATGAGTTTGGTGCTCTTATGCATAATGGTACATGGGAATTGGTTCCGCGTCCTCCGGGTGCCAATGCTCTTCGGTGTTTATGGTTGTATCGTCACAAGTTCAAGGCCGATGGCAGTCTCCAACGGTACAAGGCTCGGTTGGTTGCCAATGGGTCTAATCAGGTTGAGGGGGTGGATTGTGATGAAACTTTTAGTTCCGTGGTCAAACCAGCTACCATTCGCACTGTGTTGGCCTTGGCTATGACTCGCAAGTGGCCTATTCATCAGCTTGACGTTAAAAATGCGTTTCTGCACGGTGACCTCCGGGAACAGGTTTTCATGCATCAGCCTCCCGGATTTCGTGATCCTAAGCTTCCTCACCATGTCTGTCGCCTACAGAAATCATTATACGGCCTGAAACAGGCGCCTCGCGCTTGGTTTCAACGATTTGCATCTTTTGTTCTCCGCTCTGGTTTTACTGCTAGCGCCACGGACGCCTCATTGTTTGTGTATTCTCATGAGTCTGAGTGTGCATACCTTCTACTCTATGTTGATGATATCATTCTCACTGCCTCTACACCGACTTTGCTTCGTCGCCTTATTGATCTCCTGTCTGCTGAGTTTGCCATGAGTGATTTGGGTCCCTTGAGTCATTTTCTGGGGATTATTGTGACCCGCGATCCACAGAGCCTCTTTCTGTCCCAGCGGCAGTATGCTTTGGACGTTCTGGGTCGTGCCTCTATGTCTGATTGTAAGCCCTCCACCACTCCGGTTGAGGTTGGCTCTAAACTTGCTGCAACGTCTAGTCCTCCGGTGAAGGATCTGCGTCTTTATCGTAGCTTGGCTGGTGCCCTTCAGTACCTTACGTTCACTCGTCCGGACATTACCTACGTTGTTCAGCAGGTCTGTCTGTTTATGCATGACCCTCGTGAGACTCACTTTCACGCTTTAAAGCGTATCCTACGCTATCTTTGTGGTACTGTTGATCAGGGTCTCGTTATTACTGCCAGTCCTGCCACTGGTCTCACTGCTTATAATGATGCTGATTGGGCTGGTTGCTCGGATACTCGTCGTTCCACGTCTGGGTATTGTGTCTTCCTGGGTGATAATTTGGTTAGTTGGTCGTCTAAGCGGCAACCTAATGTGTCCCGTTCCAGTGCTGAGACTGAGTATCGGGGTGTTGCTAATGCTGTTGCTGATACGTGTTGGTTGCGCAATTTGCTGCTTGAACTTAGGGTGCCTATTCCTCGTGCTACTCTTGTGTACTGTGACAACATTAGTGCTGTCTACATGTCTAACAACCCTGTTCAGCACCAACGTACTAAGCTTATTGAGCTGGATATTCATTTTGTGCGTGAAAAGGTGCAGGTTGGGCAACTTCGCGTTCTACATGTTCCTGCTGATTATCAGTACGCTGACATTTTTACCAAGGGCCTTCCTCGGCCTCTTTTTGAACGCTTTAAATTCAGCCTGAGCGTTCGTCCTCCTCTCGCTCCGTCTGAGGGGGTGTAATAGTATATATATTTTATGTAATTAGGTTAATGCGTAATTACTGTTGTATCCTTGTATACTCGATATATATATGATGAAAGTCATCGAGCCTCAATTGAGGACTCTTCCCTAATCTCATATTCCTAAACAGGAAACTTCGTAGTTCTCCTTTTGCAAGATCAACAAGGAATATTGAACAATTATCATTTCGTCTGTCAAATACAAAGCAGGCCACATCCTTCAATTCCTGCTCTTGGATTTCCTGTCACGTTAAGGTTTTTTTTTTACTACATAAGTTATTATTGTTAGGTGGGGTCCAACCCCATTTATTTATTATTGTTTTTTTTTAGTTTTCAATTTCAGAAAAGAAAAATGAAAAGAAAAAGAAAAACAGAACAAAAAAAAAAAGGCAAAAGAAAATGAAAAATAGTGGCGTGTGTTTTGTTTATGTGGGTCATGAGGCTACTTCACTCTTTGACTAAAAAAAAAAAAAAGAAATCAGAGAGCTCATTTTTTTTTGGCTGAGGGGGCTTTCCACGGAAGATAGAAGCCCAGAAAATCAGAAAGACACACAAACACAGAGAGTGAGATAGGGAGAGTGTTCTTCCCGACATCACCAAGAGCAGGACCTCCGTTTTTATGCTCGTCTATTGCTTGGCGTTTTGGGAGCTGATCGGAGACGTGCGTCTGCTACTTGTGCTTCAACTACAGGTATTTTAGTATCATTCTTTTGGATCTTTTGTTAGTACAATTGATTAGGGAAATCAATGTGTATGGATCCGAATGATAATCATCTGTAGTTGGGATTGAATTCGTTTTAAGTTAGGGGCAATAACTTGAAACTGTAGCTTGTAATTTTGCTAAATTGATTAGTGAAATCGATTATTGGTGCCCAGTGGTTTTTCCCTTCAAATTGGAGGGTTTTCCACTTATATCTTGGTGTTGGTTGTTTGTCTTTTGTTAATTTCATTTTTGATTTGGTTTGTTCGATTTGCGTCTAATTGCTGCCGAATTTTTAGCTAGACTTGGTTTGGTGTCTTTTAGGCACAACAGTGGTATCAGAGCTTAGGTTATAAGCTAGGTTGTAATGGAGTCTAGTAATTCGGGTTCAATGATTAAACTGACCTCCACAAATTATTCCATGTGGAAGTGTATGATGGAGGACTTGTTAGTGTGTAAAGACCTCTTTGAGCCTATTGACGCAAATCCCGGAACCCTCGATAATCCCCCTCCTAAGCCCGACTCTATGAGCGAGAAAGAGTGGGCGAATATGAAACGGAAGACCTTGGCTACCATTAGGCAGTGGGTTGATAAACTATCTATAGTCATATATCACGAGACACTGATGCTTTTGCAATGTGGAAGAAGTTGTAAAATCTTTATGAGAGGAAATCGGCTCATAACAAAGCCTCTTTAATTAGGAGACTTGTTAATTTGAAGTTGAAAGTGGGGAAATCGGTTTCGGAACATCTTAGTGATTTTCAAGATGTTATTAATAAACTGACGTCCATGAATATTGTGCTTGATGATGAGTTGCAAGCACTCTTCCTCTTGAGTTCCGTTCCGGATACATGGGAAACCGTGGTGGTGTCTATTAGCAATTCCGCTCCTAGTGGAAAGCTAACTATGGATATGATTAAAGATAGTATGTTCAACGAAGAGATGAGGAGGAAGGAGATGGGTTCTGATAATGCTCAGGCCCTTGTTACGGAGAGTAGGGGCAGGGCCAAAAGTAAGGGTCCAAAGAACCGTGGCAAGTCCAAGGGTCGCTCTAAATCTCGGGATCACAAGGACAATATTATTTGTCATTATTGTGATAAGCCGGGACATGTTCAGAACTTTTGTTGGGTTCGGAAAAAGGTTCTAAAGAATGGCAAGCAGTTGAAAAAGGCGGATAATGCGGGTACGACCGCAATTGCAAGTGATGAGCCAGTTACTTTAATTTGTGCTACAAGTGACTGTTCTCATATCACTAATTCCAACAGTGAGTGGCTTATTGATACAGGGGCCTCTTTTCATTGTGCTCCAGAGAGTGAATATTTCTCAAACTATCGAACGAGTGATTTTGGTAGTGTGAAAATGGGAAATAGTTCTTCGGCGAGCATAATTGGTATTGGTGATGTTTGTGTAGAATGCACGATTATTTTGAAGAATGTGCGTCATATACCCGATTTACGTCTTAACTTGCTATCTGCCACTGTCCTTGATCAAGAGGGCTTTCGTCACACTTTCGGTAGTGGAAAGTGGAAGATGACCAAAGGGTCGATGCTTGTTGCTCGTGGAGAGTTGTGTTGCAATCTTTACAAGACACACATGAGAGTGTGTGGTGCTGAAATTAATGTCGTTGAAGAGGCCTCCTCACCAAATTTGTGGCATAGGCGACTCGGGCATATAAGTGAAAAGGGAATAAAGATCTTGGCAGAGAGATCTCTTATTCCGGCCGATAAGAGTATATCTCTTAATCCTTGTGATCATTGTGTACTAGGTAAGCATCACCGAGTTTCCTTTCGGAAACGATCAAAGCGGAAAGAAAGCAAGCTGGCCCTAGTACATTCTGATGTGTGTGGTCCAATTGAAGTGGAATCGGCAGGGGGTCACTTGTATTTTGTGACTTTCATTGATGACCATACACGTAAGACATGGGTTCATCTTATGAAGCATAAAAGCGAAGTCTTTGAAATTTTTCAAAAATTTCATGCTATGGTGGAGAGGGAGACAGAGAAAAATTTGAAATGTCTCCGTAGTGACAATGGAGGTGAATACGCCTCAAATGAGTTCAAAAGTTACTGCTTTAAGCATGGGATTCGACATGAGAAGACTGAGCCGGGCACTCCACAACACAATGGTGTGGCGGAGAGGATGAATCGGACCATTGTCGAGAAAGTGAGATGCATGTTGAGGATGGCAAACCTTGCAAAGAAGTTTTGGGGTGAAGCCGTCAATAGTGCAGTGTATTTGATCAACCGTTCGCCTTCGGTTTCGCTTGGTTTGGACATTCCGGAGAAGGTTTGGTCCGGACGTGATGCCTCGTACACTCACTTGAGAGTGTTCGGATGCAAGGCGTTTATGCTAGTTCCGAAGGAGAAGCGGTTAAAGCTTGATAGCAAAGCTACTCCTTGCATTTTTATGGGTTATGGAGATGAGGAGTATGGCTATAGGCTATGGGATCAGGAGAGGAGAAAAGTTGTCAGAAGTAGAGATGTGGTCTTTCGTGAGCAAGAGATGGGCTCCGACATGCTAGTTGAAAAGTATGTCGACACATATACCACTTCCGACTTAACACCTATTTCTATCCCTATTGTTGATCCTATTGCAGGTGATGGTGAAAATGAAGGTGGAGATGCTATCTTTGAAGAAGAGAATCCACAAGTGTCAGATAACAATGAAGAGACACAAGAGGATGAAGAAGAAGGGGTTGTAGAGCAGGGGGAGCAGCCCGTTACTCATCCCACAGGGGCTGTCCAGGAGGTCAGACGCTCCACCAGAGAGCGTAGACAATCAACTTGGTACTCGAGTGACGAGTGCATCCTCCTTACTGAAGAGGGGGAGCCTGAAACTTTCCAAGAAGTGCAATCTTTATCCGATAAAAATAATTGGATTGCCGCAATGGAAGACGAGATGAACTCTTTGATGAAAAATGATACATATGAGTTGGTGAATCTTCCAAAAGGCAGAAAAGTGTTGAGAAACAAGTGGTTATTCAAGTTGAAGAAAGACGGTGATAATCTAGTGAGGCATAAGGCAAGATTGGTGGTGGAAGGTTGTAATCAAAAGAAGGGTATCGATTTCAATGAGATTTTCTCACCGGTTGTGAAGATGACTTCGATACGAGTCGTGTTAGGCTTAGCCTCTAGCTTGAACCTTGAAATCGAACAACTTGATGTGAAGACCGCTTTCTTGCACGGTGACTTGCACGAGGAGATTTATATGGAGCAGGCGGAGGGATTTGAAGTGAAAGGGAAAGAGCACTTAGTGTGCAAATTGAAGAAGAGCCTTTATGGGCTTAAACAATCACCAAGGCAGTGGTATAAGAAGTTCGATGCATTTATGACGAGTCATAATTATACGTGGACAGAGGCTGATCCTTGTGTGTATTTTAGGCTGTTCCCGGATGGTAACTTCATTATTCTCCTCTTCTATGTTGATGATATGCTCATTGTGGGGCAGAATCAAGATATGATTAGCAGCCTTAAAGAAGACTTGTCTAAGTCTTTTGATATGAAGAATTTAGGCCTTGCCAAACAGATTTTAGGCATGCAAATCATACGAGATCGGAAAGCTGGTAAGTTATGGGTTTCACAAGAACGCTATATTGAACGTGTACTTGAAAGGTTCAATATGAAGAGCACTAAGCTAGTGAGTACGCCGCTAGCGGGTCATTTTAGGTTGACAAAAGAAGATTGCCCTACTAGTGATGAAGAGAAAGAAGGTATGTCTTCCATACCATACTCCTCTGCCGTTGGTTCTTTGATGTATGCAATGGTCTGTACTCGACCGGATATTGCACATGCAGTTGGAGTAGTGAGTCGATTCTTGTCTAATATCGGAAAATCCCATTGGGAGGCGGTGAAGTGGATTCTAAAAATATTTGAGGGGTACATCGAAAATGTGTTTATGTTTTGGAAAATCTGAACCTATACTTGAAGGATTCACTGATGCGGATATGGCGGGTGATATCAATAGTAGAAAATCCACCTCGGCTTACTTGTTCATGTTTGCGGGGGGAGCCATATCTTGGCAATCTAAGCTTCAGAAATGTGTAGCTTTGTCTACGACTGAGGCTGAATACATAGCTGCTATAGAAGCCGGTAAGGAGATGTTGTGGCTTAAACGGTTTCTCCTGAAGTTAGGTTTGGAACAAGAGGTCTACACTGTACATTGTGATAGCCAAAGTGCTATTGATTTGAGCAAGAATACCATGTATCATGCACGAATAAAACACATGATGTCCGTTACCATTGGTTGAGAGAGGTCATCGAGGATGAGCTTTTGAAGTTGTTAAAGATCCACACCGACAAGAACCTTGTTGATATGTTGACTAAGGTCTTATCCGGCCACAAGTTTGCAAGTTTTTGCAAGTTGGCCGGGATTGTCTCCAAGTGAGTTGTAGGAGACGTATCTCCTCCGAATCGGGTTGGAGGGGAAGATTCTTAGGTGGGGTCCAACCCCATTTATTTATTATTGTTTTTTTTTTAGTTTTCAATTTCAGAAAAGAAAAATGAAAAGAAAAAGAAAAACAGAAAAGAAAAAAAAAAGGAAAAAGAAAATGAAAAAGAGTGGCGTGTGTTTTGTTTATGTGGGTCATGAGGCTACTTCACTCTTTGACTAAAAAAAAAAAAAAAAAAAGAGATCAGGGAGCTCCTTTTTTTTTGCTGAGGGGGCTTTCGACAGAAGACAGAAGCCCAGAAAATCAGAAAGACACACAAACACAGAGAGTGAGATAGGGAGAGTGTTCTTCCCGACATCACCAAGAGCAGGACCTCCATTTTTATGCTCGTCTATTGCTTGGCGTTTTGGGAGCTGATCGGAGACGTGCGTCTGCTACTTGTGCTTCAACTACAGGTATTTTAGTATCATTCTTTTGGATCTTTTGTTAGTACAATTGATTAGGGAAATCAATGTGTATGGATCCGAATGATAATCATCTGTAGTTGGGATTGAATTCGTTTTAAGTTAGGGGCAATAACTTGAAACTGTAGCTTGTAATTTTGCTAAATTGATTAGTGAAATCGATTATTGGTGCCCAGTGGTTTTTCCCTTCAAATTGGAGGGTTTTCCACTTATATCTTGGTGTTGGTTGTTTGTCTTTTGTTAATTTCGTTTTTGATTTGGTTTGTTCGATTTGCGTGGAATTGCTGCCGAATTTTTGGCTAGACTTGGTTTGGTGTCTTTTAGGCACAACAATTATAACACATCTTATGTACCAAATATGAAGTAAAATTCTATAAGCACAACATGTTCGTTGTGTCAGGCTGTTAGCACAACATCCCAATAGAAATATTCTGATCTAATCATCATCTTTCATGAATATATATTACTCCAGTACTTCAGCTCTTGTATGATCATTTAAGACCAGAAATATCACACGGAAAAATAAAGGTGTAGTCTTCACTACAAAGTTTACTCAATCACACATTCACACTAAGCTTGTAAATAGTAATTAAAAGTTAAAAAAGGACTTATGTGCAGGGAAAGCACACTCAAATTAACCCTATTACAATCTAATTGTATCAGTAAGCTCTAGACTCTCCCCCAACATGGAGGTTGGGGGTTCGATCCTTATCAACCCCAACTTGTAATGGGCCCTCTTGTAGGGTCCCCTTGCCGGGTTCATGTTTGGTTTCCAGCTGT
This sequence comes from Spergularia marina, assembly GCA_963680865.1. Taxonomy (NCBI): domain Eukaryota; kingdom Viridiplantae; phylum Streptophyta; class Magnoliopsida; order Caryophyllales; family Caryophyllaceae; genus Spergularia; species Spergularia marina. Next base: position 6,481,036 of record OY804544.1, on the reverse strand, counting down.
TCAGCTGGGGTCTTCTTGTGAGCTAGATCCCCTAAATAACCCACTAGCTCCACAGGGACTGAGCCCTCTGGGGCCAGTAAATTACTGAATCAAAAAAAAAAAAAAAGTAAGCTCTAGACTCTGAAAATCTAATCTAATATATATATATAAAAGAGAGATTTTTGAAGAGCCGAGAGAGAGTCCAACAAAAGATAAATACCGAGAGAGTTTATAAATGAGAAATACTCACATTTTATTATTAACAACTCAAATAGACAATTATTAATAATCCACATAGGGAATCCTTATTTTCGTGAGACTCTTTAATAAATGTATCTTACACAATCTAATCTAATCCTTCTAGACCGATTGTTTTTAGAGCGTTTTTAGAGAGTTTAAGCAATTAAATATTCTTAATCGAAATAATATTAATTAAATATAGGTATTTTTGTGGTAACCAAAGAGTAAATAAATAAATAGTGACAACTTTGGTTTTAGCATAATCTACTTTTTATTGTCATAGTATTCCTTTTTTTGGAGTCAACTCACTCTTATCATGGTATTACATACGGAGTATTGGTTTTAAATTAAATTAATATAATTCACTGATGAACTTCTTCTAAGTATATGATGAACTTCTTCTAATTATGTGGCCCTATTGCAATCCTACTTAAATTAAATTTCTAACTCTTATAGTCCTATCTAAATTAAATTTGTATCACAGTTTTACCAATCTGATCAGTTTTACCAACCTTAGGACCCATCGATGTTAAGTATTTAAGCAATTTTGTAAAACACATAATAATCAAATCATAGAACATAATAATTATATCACTGCATATAGTAGAATCATCATGTCACCACGGTAACAAGAGATAATCATTAATCTATTTTTCATTGTTAATTAAATAGTTTGAATTGTAAGTAATATGACTTTGAATTTTAGAAAGACGCCATAAATATCAACATTGCATGGTACAATATTGAAAATATCAAGATTTAACAAAGTGGATTCTTCATGGATGAGTACATTAGAATTTTTCATGCACAATATAGTCTATCTATATTGTTGATTTTCATCCAACATAAAGATAGGAGTATAATTCAGATTTATTACATCTACCACAACAACAAGAAAAATCAAGTCTTAATCCCAAAATAATTTGGGATCGGCTAACAATAGATAACATTATTAAGAAACCCGTGCAATGCACGGGCATTCATCCTAGTATATATATAAAAGAGAGATTTTTGAAGAGCCGATAGAGAGTCTAACAAAAGATAAATACCGAGAGAGTTTAAAAAATGAGAAATACCCACATTTTATTATTAACAAATCAAATGGACAATTATTAATAATCCACATAAAGAATCCTTATTTTCGTGAGGCTCTTTAATAAATGTATCTTACACTAATCATTCACACTATATTATAGAAACACGGTATGATTGATTATACAATTGGTTATGTGTATCAGAAACTTTTGAAACATATATTATTTTATGTGATTTAAAATGAATTTCAATTTGAGATCCATTTATACATTTTCCGATAAGCAATGCTTAATGATTACAATCGACTTTATATACTATATTTATTTAAAAAAAAAGGTGTTTTGAAGAGTATAGGTAAGAAATGTTATTTGTACAATTTAAACATGAACAATCTAGACAACTTTATATTTTTTTTTTAATTGATCAAGATTTTAAAATACATGTAAGCAATATCGCAACAATTGCTATGAATTATTTTTATTGAAATGATATCATAATTGGTTATAAACATAAAAATCATTAAAAATAATATAATATTTGAACCGTGCAACGCAGTCCAACAAAAAGAGAAATACTGAGAGTTTAAAAAATGAGAAATACCCACATTTTATTATTAACAACTCACACGGACACTTATTAATAATCCACATGTAGAATCCTTATTTTTGTGAGATTCTTTCATAAATGTATCGAATAGATTTGCGACATAATCACTCATAACATTAGTCACGTGTATTAGAAAATTTAAAAACATATATCATTAGATTTGTTTCGAAATGTATCTCAATTTGAGATCCATTTACACATTTTTCCGATATGAAACAATTGGGTTACTGCGTGTACATTTAGTAGAGATTTGTTTTTTTCTTAAAAAGTTTAGGGAGAATCCAAAATAAGAGAAATGGTGAGAGAGTCCAAAGAATGGAAAATTCTCACAACATTTATTAACCCGAGTCCATACTTTCATAAAATTGTAATTTGAAAGTTATTTAAATGTGAAACGACATAATTAGTCCTAACTTTCATTTATACATATAAGTCATCAAACCTATTTTGAAATTTAATCTAAGATGAGTTCCATTTATACATATGTTTTGTATTAAACACCAGTCATCGAGCGAAAATTGGAAAAATGATATATTGTGTCTATTCCTAAGCTAAACTCAACAAACAAAAGAGAGAGTCCAACAAAAGGGAAATACTGAGAGAGTTTAAAGTATGAGAAACACCTACATTTTATTATTAACTCACACGGATAATAATTAATAATGCACATATAGAATCCTTATTTTCGTGAGACTCTTTCATAAATGTTTGTAATAGATTTGAGACATAATCACTCATAACATTGGTTGCGTAGAAAATTTAAAAACATATATCATGAGATTTGTTTCTAAATGTATCTCAATTTGACATCCATTTACACATTTTTCCGATATAAAAGAGAGATTTTTGAAGAGTATAGAGAGAGTCCATTTGAGAAATACTCAAAGAGTTTAGTGTACGGTGAAAGAGCAATAGAGAGAGTCTATCGTTTGAGAATTTAGTGTATGTTGAAAGAGCAATAGAGAGAGTCCATTATTTGAGAAATATTTATAGAGTTTAGTGGGTGGTAAAAGAGCAAAAAATGAGAGGATAAATTTAATTATTAACAATTCACACAAATTTTTTTTGAAGAATATAGAGATTTTAGTGTACGGCGAAAGAACAAAAAATATTATTAACAATTCACAAAGAGATTCTCATTTTTGTTAAACTTTTACATAAAGCTGTATTATGGAAACAGGTTTTTATTAAAAGAACGATTTTTTTGAAAAGTATACAATAAATGTTGTTGTATATATAATTTAAAAATGGACAGTGTAGACAAATTTGTATATATTTTTTTTGAATTGATCAAATTTTAAAAATACATGTAAGCGACATCACAACAATTGGTATGGATTATTTTAACTGAAATGATAGCATAGTTGGTTATAATGATAAAAATCATTAAAAATAATATAATATTTGAACCGTGCAACGCACGGGCTTAAAACTAGTTAAACTCCATTTGAGGCTGAAAATCTCACTGACTTAACAAGTACGCTCCTCGTATCAGAAGAAAAGGAGCCTTACTGAACTATAATTACCACCAAAGACAACAACGACCGCCCACCCCCAGACCCACCTGAAAATCTATATAAACTCTAATTTTCTGAGCACGATCCAATCAAAGTATTGCAGTAAAGTTAAAATCTATCAAAAAGAACAAATATTGAAGGGTTTAAAAAGGCAGAAAACATTACCCTTTCACAGGCAGATGCGGTAGAACACCTGACCAAAGTTGGAAGCTTTGATTTTTTCCCCATTAAATACAAATTAATTGATAAATTAAAACTTGGGATTTCAGTTTTTAGGGTTTTCAGTTTCAATCGACGGAAAGGGTCACAAACCTTATCCCGTGTCTTAAAAAATTAGAATTAGTACTAAAGAAAAATTTACCAGCAGGAAAATCACAATGACATAAGAATGCAGGAAACTTAAAACCTGAAGAAACTTCACATGTAAGCAAAATTGAAGTCGAAAGCTTAAAACTTAAAAAATTACCCTTTTAAAGTCAGCTGCGGTAGAACATCTTGACGAAGTCAAGATTAAATTTTGGGATTTAAGCGTAATTGCACCAATGAAACGAAGAGTTAACAGAAAGTGGTGTGTTTCGGACTGCAACAGGTACTTTCTAGGGTTGACATACAGTTTCGGATTACGTTTGACATAGGCTATATGCAGTGTTGGAAAATGAACTACTGTGGGCGAAATATAATGGAAATGAAATAACGGAAAAAGCTGTGGCGTGATCGAAATCACAGAATGAGAAGCAATTTCGCCCGACTACGGTACAACCGGATTGTGGCATTGCCCCCCAAGGTAGCACAACGCTTCTCCAAGGAGTGTACTCACCCGAGAGAAGTGGAACTCAAAAACGTATTTAGAATCAGAATTTCGGGAGAAAGAAGAGGATGAATTTTTTGTATCGAATGAAGGCCGCGAAGACGTCCTTTTAAGGACAAAAACTGAAACGGCTAAGAATCAATGAGACTGAATATGGGAGTAAATCAAGGGATTGTTTGACAATCAATTCAGCAATTATGGAGAAAACGGATTTCCCAAAAGAAGCAAAAGGTCAGCCCCACCATACCGCGCACGTGCCACGAACACGAGCCGAGCCGAGCCGAGCCGGACGGCGGCGGCGGCGCGCGCGTGGGAAGACCATAGTCTACCCTCCATAATCACTTTAAACACTACTCATACACCCCCATATATAAACCCATACAAGTTTTACTAAAATTCCAATGTGGGATAAAATAAAGTATGTTTACAATGTTTCCCAAAGGCTTGAAAACTTTTGCATTACCAACAATCCCCCACTAATGCAAAGGTGAAGAACGAGTACTGATTCCGAGTATAGGGAAGGTTTGACGCTTAAGTGTTGGTGAACGTGTCTTGAACCAACACGTAGTGAAGCTAGGATACTCTCTATCAAGTGAGTGAAACAAGTCTTGAACTCCTCGAATCAAGAGAAGAGCCTAACAGCACGCATCACACCAAAAACCGTTTTGAGTTCCGCGATATATCTCACAACAAAACAATAGCCAAAATACCTTGGGATGCTCATGAGTATTAATAGGAAGACTGCCCTAGTCTTCCATAGAAGGCGACTAACCCTTCATACTCACGTAGGTGATTTCATCAAGTTTATCTCAGTATAGACCACCCAAAACAGGGATATGAAATCATTAAGAACATATAATGTTCAACCTCACACAATACAACGGTGAATCTATCAAGTCCGTCTCAAAGGACTACCCAACAAGTAGGGCTATAGATTCATTAAGAGCAATAGCTCAACCTTCAAACACACGGTCATAGGAATGGGTAATGTGTATAAAACATGAGTCTTTCCATAGTTTCATTTGACCACTAGGCCTTGGAAGTACAAGATCACGGGGATCCACTGTGAATTCCTCAACTAACGGGCTTTAGCCCCATTCCTCTCGACGAATCTAGGACCAATCGCCTATTGAGTCCTTTAGTTAAAGGATCAGCAATGTTCCTCTCAGATTTGACGTACTTCATCGCTAGCACGCCATTTTGTATAAGCCGTCTCACGGCCTCATGCCTAATGCGTATATGTCTTTTCTTACCATTATACACATCATTTTTAGCAACACAAATCATTGCGAATCACAATGTAGAGATACCGGCGGCGTAGGCTGCCCCCACAATGGTATATCTGCCAGTAGGCTCCTAAGCCACTCAGCCTCTTGCCCAGCTAAGTCAAGAGCTATAAACTCTGACTCCGTCGTAGATCGAGCAATACAACTCTGTTTAGCAGACTTCCACGAGATCACCACACCACTAAGAGTGAACACATAGCCACTAGTGGAGCTCACCTCATCATTCTCGGCAACCTAATTAGCATCACAATAACCCTCTAATACACATGGATAACTTACAAAATGTAATCCCCAATCCATAGTACTTCTAAGATATTTCATCAACCGATAAAGAGCATTCCAATGCTCATTGGCAGGGTTATGTGTATACCGACTAAGTCTACTAACAGCATAAGCGATATCAGGCCGAGTATAGTTCATAAGATACATTAAACTCCCTATTATTTTAGCATATTCTTCTTGAGACACACTAGAACCTCTGTTCTTCTTTAGGTGTATGCTAGAATCATAAGGGGTTTTAACTGGCAACACATCAAGTGATTAAATTTCTTTAACACTTTCTCTACATAATGTGATTTAGACAAGGTGAAACCATTATTAGATTTAGTTACTCTAATTCCATGAATTACATCCACCTCACCCATGTCTTTCATTTCAAAACGAGAGGAAAGAAACCTTTTAGTCTCATCAACAACACTCATATGTGTACCAAAGATTAACATATCATCTACATATAAGCAGATTATCACACAATGATCATCAAACATCTTAGTGTACACACATGCATCTGATCCATTCACAACAAAGCCAAAACTGAGAATAGTTCTATGAAATTTCTCATACCATTGTTTCGGCGCTTGTTTCAATCCATACAAAGACTTCTTGAGTCTACAAACCTTATTCTCTTGTCCGAAAACAACGAATCCCGGAGGTTATAAATTTCTTCCTATAGATCACCATTCAAAAACGCAGATTTCACATCCATTTGGTGAACAATCAAATTATGAGCTGAAGCCAAAGCAAACAACGCTCTAATAGTAGCAACCTAAGTAACAGGAGAATAAGTATAAAAGAAGTCTAAACCAAATTTCTGAGTGAATCCTTTTATTACCAACCTTGCCTTATAGCGATCAATACTACCATCAGTTCTAAGTTTTCTTTTAAAGATCCACTTACAACCTATCGCTTTACTCCCCTTAGGCAGGTCCACAAGTTCCCAAGTATGATTACTCATAATCGACTCTATCTCACTGTTTACTGCCTCTTGCCAGAAACTAGCATCTACAGATCTCATGGCCTCCTCATACGTTTTAGGCTCATCATCAATTAAATATAAACAAATAATTAACTCATTAAGATTGTCTACATTATTTACGACGTCACCCAGTCGGGTCCAAAACTAGTTTCTGTCCTAGGTCTCTTGCTTCTTCTAAGTGGCTCAACAGGATCATTAACAACAGGTAAAGACACAGAAGAAGATGCCGAAACAAGAGTAATAGCAGTAGGACTAACATCAGGCACGACATGGGAACTAGATTTCAAAGGAAATATATGCTCAAAAAAATTCAGCATCAACAGATTCACACAAAGAACGATCAGGCAAGCTCATGAACCTATATGCAGCACTATTCTCAACATAACCAATAAAAACCGCATCAAAGGTCTTAGGTCCAATGGTCTGACGTTTAATAGCAGGCAGTCCTACTTTAGCTAGACACCCCCACACTCTCAAGTATTTAAGGTTAGGTGGGTAACCTTTCCACAGTTCATAAGGGGTTTTGTCTAGTTTCTTGTGAGGTACTCTATTAAGAATAAAAGTCGCTGACAGGATAGCTTCCTCCCACATGTTGTCGGATAAACCAGAAGAAATAAGCATCGCATTCATCATATCTTTAAGGGTTCTATTTTTCCTCTCAGCAATCCCATTTTGTTGGGGTATGCCCGGGGCAGAAGTCTCGTGTATAATGCCTTCTCTCTCACATACCCCCTTTAGGAAAGACGTGCTATACTCCCCACCTTTATTGAACCTCACTCTCTTAATTTTTCTGTCCAATTGGTTTTCTACCTCAGATTTAAAAATAAGGAATTTCTGTTCTGCCTCGTCTTTGGTTCTCAGAAGATATACCCTAGTATATCTGGAATGGTCATCTACAAATGTAATGTAGTATCTCTTACCACCCCTACTCTCCGTGTTTCTAAAGTCTGCTAAGTCCGTGTGAATCAATTCTAATAATACGGTTGTCCTCAAAGTCACGGATTTAAAGGATTTGTAGTGGTGTTTAGCCTCAACGCAAACCTCACATTTGTCGATGCCAATTTTGTCTAGTTTAGGGAGAATGTTCATTTGTCTCAAACGATTAAGGGAGTTAACATTCACATGTCCTAATCTAGCGTGCCAAAGATCAATAGACTCAACAATATAGGCAGAAGTAGAAGCTTTATTAGTGTCAACAAAAGTCTCCAAAACAAACAGACCACCAGACATATAGCCCTTCCCAACATAGTCCCCATTACGGCTAAGTACAAGCTTATCAGCCTCAAAAACTAACTTAATACCAGCCTTATTCAATAAACCACCAGAAATTAAATTCCTACGAAGGTAGGAGACATAATAAACATTCTGCAAAGCTAAGATTTTTCCAGAATTGAGTTTGAGAGAAATCTTCCCTTTACCGAGTACCTCGGCATTGCTCGAATTGCCCATGAAGACCTCCTCGCCTTCCTTAGCATTCTCGAATTCACCAAATAGCTCCCTATTAGCACAGAAATGCTTGCTTGCACCAGTGTCCACGACCCACTCGGTCTTGTTCTCCACCAAATTGACTTCGGAGACCACGGCCGCAATGATTTCGGTGTCTTCGGTCAAGTTGGCTTGAGGCTTGACTTGGTCAGGCTTGTTATTCGGCTTTTGACCACCATCACGATGATAGCACTGCCATGCCTTATGGCCAGATTTGCCACAGACAAAGCAACCCATCTCCTTGAATCCATTGTCGTCCTTCTTCTCCTTGAAACTGGTAGACTTGTTCTTCTGCACTCCGAAGGACATCTGGTTCTTCTTTTGTTCCTGTCAAACTTAGGATAAGAAGATTCAACAAGGTTAGCCTTTAAAACAGGTTCATTCCTTACATCAGTTACAATTTCTTTGTCCTTAAGCCTATTAGCCTCCTCAATTTTGAGATGGCTAACTAAATCTTCAAGAGTCATGTCCTTCTTCTTGTGCTTGAGACGGTTATGGTACTCATCCCACGACTTTGGCAGCTTTTCGATCAACACATTCGCTTGAAGCACCTCGTACATGACCATCTTCTCAGCCAAGATATCAGCAACAAGGTTCTCGTACTCATGGACTTGCTTCATGATTGGACGATCCTCGACCATCTGGAAATTGATCCATTTGCCCACCACGTACTTTTTCATCCTAGCATCGTCTGCACCATACTTCTTTTCGAAGAGTCTCCCAAATCGATTTGGCAGATTTGTTCTCGCAAAAAAGGTCAAAAATTGGGTCTGACATATGGCTCAGCAGTTGACCACGAACAAGTTTGTCGTGCTTCTCGTACCTAGCAATCTTGTCCAGAAGGGCTTGATCACTGGGCACCGGACCACGAGCGGCACTGGTGGAGGCGGGCACAGCAGGGCAGTCTTCAGTGAGAATGTAATTAACTTTGAGTTGCTCGAAGAAGATCAAAAGCTTCTTGGACCAGCGCTTGTAGTTGGTACCATCAAGTGGCTCCAACTTCGAGAGATCGGGAAGGGTCCTGGCATTGTTCATCATGTTCATTTCCATTGACATTACAGTAGATAAAATTGCTTCTCAATTATTGGAAAATGAACTACTGTGGGCGAAATATAATGGAAATGAAATAACAGAAAAAGCTGTGGCGTGATCGAAATCACAGAATGAGAAGCAATTTCGCCCCGACTACGGTACAACCGGATTATGGCGTTGCCCCCCAAGGTAGCACAGCGCTTCTCCAAGGTGTGTACTCACCCGAGAGAAGTGGAACTCAAAAACGTACTCAGAATCAGAATTTCGGGAGAAAGAAGAGGATGCATTTTTTGTATCGAATGAAGGCCGCGATGACGTCCTTTAAAGGACAAAAACTGAAACGGCTAAGAATCAATGGGATTGAATATGGGAGTAAATCAAGGGATTGATTGACAATCAATTCAGCAATTATGGAGAAAACGGATTTCCCAAAAGAAACCGTTATACAATGAATCTGGACAATCGCGAGTTTCCGAAAGAAACGAACAGTCAAAACTGAGCGCGATAGCAAAAGGTCAGCCCCACCACAGACGGCTGCAGCGCGTGGGGAGACCATAGTCTACCATCTATAATCACTTCAAACACTACTCACACACTTCCATATATAAACCCATAAAAGTTTTACTAAAATTCCAATGTGGGATAAAAGAAAGTATGTTTACAATGTTTCCCAAAGCTTGAAAACCTTTGCATTACCAACATGCACAAGCTACAAGGTACCGAAAGTGGTGTTTATGGAAAACTTGTGCTCCGTACAACTTGAGATCAGATGCCTAAACTAATTGTGTACGGTACAACATTTTGTCTTATGATAAATCATATTTGTATGATGTTTATTTGATGATCAACATTTGCAATATTTACACATTAATTTGGTACATATCTTATGTACATACATATATGTTTTTACATTGAAATCCACGTTGAGGAGACGTAATCTTAACTTCTACTCGTAAGTTCTAAGCATCACAAAGTGAAGCAAAAGAAAGATAACATGATTCCTGCTCTTCATGACCTGAACAAATTCTAAATGACTGAAGCACTATCAGCTGGATTGGTCGAGCATTAGGATCCACCCTACATATATTGACCACAAATTGGATGCTGCACTTGCCAAAAGGCTTCAGTGTCCGAGGCTTTTTGCGGGAAGGACTCCTACTTTCGCAATCGGGTTTGCGTAGATGCTTAACCCTAATGGTGCAAACTTTGTCATGGCCCATCTGCAATATCACACCATTTCCAACTACAACAACTTCATAGCCCTTATCTGCAGTTTTACCAGACTCCTCAACTACCTGTATCGGGTGTGCAAAGGCCTTTTCATCAGTAAAGTCATAGGCCTTACTAAAAAATAAAGCCAGGGTACCAAAATCAATCTTAGTAGCACAAAAAGGGAGAGTACGGGCACCATATAATAAGTCGTGATGGTGCCAAACAGGGGATGGGCTAGCACCAAAGTCAAGCTCATAGATTCCCGGGTTTTGCAGGATAGAAACAAAGAGCTTATCGTCCTTAATACAATACCTGTCAACAAAGAACCCTTTCTTGAGATGAAAAGGGTCGCAAACCTTATCCCACGTCTTTTGCTCGGGATCAAATAACTCGAAGCTGCAATACGGAGGTTTATGTCCAAGAACCGTGTCAAAGACGCATATGTTGTTCCCAACCTTCACAGCTACTGGAGAATGCTTCCCAGCATTCATCTCAGTGATTCTCCTTGGTAAGGGCTTCTGTTCATTATCACACAATTTTGCTAGCTTGACGAGATCCAGCACATAAGCGTCAGTGACCCCAGCCATGCTCCCAATCTCAGCCTCTAAATCATCCCGATGCTCTGCCATCCACACTCCTCCAAACATGTATAGCATTGACTTGTGCACGGCAAATGCCATCGCACACGGGTAATCCTTCATACTCAGGTCCAGACTACTTCGTAATTTTCCTTTTGCAAGATCAACAAGGAAAATTGAACAATTATCGTAGAGTTTGATAGACACAAAGCAGGCCACATCCTTCAATTCCTGCTTTTGGTTTTCCTGTCACGGTTAACATTTTCTTTAATATAGATTATTATTACGACACATCTTATGTAAACATACCAACTAGAATTCAATAAGAAAAACAAATTTTTGTGTTAGTCATCGAAAAAAAAAAAGGAAGAAAAAAAGAAGGGGGAGTGGACTTGAGACTTCACTAGGAAGTTTTGAGCTTTGGCTATTACAAAAGCTAGCAGAGTCCAATTGACACACTAAACTTGTAATTAGTAGTTAGAAGACAAACGATTTATTAGAGGGAAAATCACCCTCAGGTAACGATTAAGCTCGTGTATCAGGTAGAAAGATTACAATCTAATTGTACCATTAAACTCTTGAATCTGAAAATATTAACTAGAATAAGGTGCTAAACTGACACCAAAGTTAAGCTTAAAAGTCCTTAACACAGTTTCTGTCTACTACAAATACTCGTTTAAGATGTTAATGGCCACAAGCCTTATCCCATCTCTTGAACATCTTATAACTCAGAGCGATGATGTTTAGGATCGTGTCAAACACCCATATCTTGTGTAGCATAGACTTGTGCCGGCAGATGCCATCGTATACGGGTAATACTCTGGACTCGGGTGCAGGCAGGGAGAGTAATGAAAAATTGTCCGAGGGTCTGTTGAATACCAGCATTACAATTTACAAGGCAGACCACATCCTTCAATTGTAATCTTGGTTTTCCTAACATTTTTTTTTTAATGTGAGATTAGACTGATTCTGTACGCAGAAAAGTGAGCTGAAAATCTACAAGCAAATGGTTTGTTCTCCAAAAAAATTCTAAGCTGGGATATTTTAGCTTGATCTCTATCTCTCATCCCTCGGCTTTTGTATCGATTTCAGACCAAAAAGTATTATACCAATTACGTTTTTTTTTTTTTTTTTTTTTTTTTGAAACGCAAAACTCAAATCTTATAGCATCACGTAACCGCGGCCATAAAGTCCGCAGCCACCATATCAAGAACATCCGTAGGTCCACCATCAACCCAAACTCTAGTGTCATACCAATTACGTTTTTAGACAGTGCTCCAAGCTTCCAATCGCAAATTGTGCTTTCATATACATTGTGTTACAATAATAAGTCTCATGTGAGACGGTCACTTGCACGCTAACGTATAGTATGTGACATTATGATACAAAACGGTGGAAGAAATTGTTTGATCACATCTCCACTAGTAACTAGTGATTACTATAGCACTGAATTAATTTAGCAATCAGTAATTACTATATAAAAGTTGAAGGATATATAATTGGCAGGAAAAAAGCTGAAATAAGAATCATGAGCACGGAGAAATCACGAAAAGTTGCGGTAAAAAAGCTGAAATTTTACCGTGATAAAGTCAGATGCGGTAGAACACCTTGCTGAAGTTGAACGCTGCGACCTTTCCTCCATCAGACACTCATGAATTGAGAAATTTAATCTCGCCGCACTACGTCAAAAATGGCCTTTAAGAACGGTTCCCCTAAAGCTAAGCAGAACGGTTGTAGAACCGTTCTCTAGACGACGGTACTTAAAGCCTAAGAGAACGGTTGCAACCGTTCTAAAAGCGTATAAGAACGGTTATGGACATAACCGTTCTAAAAACAAAACCGTTCTCTTAGGCCCCTTACCTTTTAGAACGGTTTTTAGAAAAACCGTTCTTAAAGGCCCTTGCTCAAATTTTGAATTGTTTTGCTGGCGCGCGTTTTTGGTGAGAACCTTTGAGAACGGTTTTGCTAAAACCGTTCTCTTAGGTGTTTTTTTTTTGGGATGAATATACAGGCCTCCTATCCAGAAAGATTTGGCGGTCCGTCATCAAAACAACGCGGACCGCGCCTACAACCTGTTAAGAAATGAGAAAAAATCATACCCATTCTTCTACTCCATTCTTATACTCCAAAGTACAATAGCAATGTCCAGCACCATTTTCATCAAACAACTACTATATATTCAACAAACCATCACCATTGCTATCTTACAAAATCCAAGGTGTCCAACCTACAAAATCCAAAAGTTGTCCAACCTACAAAACCAAGTTCCTCGGCCATCCTACAAAATCTAAGTTCTCTATCAACTACCATAAGCATGCAAGCTAAGGTAGTTAACTATCCGATACTATATATGACTAAATTACCTTATATACGCATGCTAAATGATGTCATCACCGTTTTGACCAACCCGAAAAACTATGTCGGCCAATATGTCTCGCACTTCATCAATTTCTTTATCGGAGTAGTATTGCAGACGGTCTTTGATAACATACTACAAAAGAACACAAAACTATAGTCAACCTATTGTGAGAGGATTCCAAATTCATTGTTGAGAAAAATCTAAATTTATGAAAGTTAGTAGTTTTTCATAATTACCGATTTGGGAATGAAATTTTTGCCCGTTTCAATTACTTCTTTCATATAGCGACACACATAGTAGCCACAATCCATTGATCCTAAAGGTTGTCGAGGCACCTACATTAAATCACGAAATAAAGTTAATTACTCCATATAAACATGTTTTAGATAAAAAATTAATTGAAAAACAAAAGACAACAAGTTATTATGATTGATTTACCGTCACCACAGTCCATCTTAACTTTGAGGATTTTTCAAGACTCGCAAGAGGATTAGCACTCTGGAATCTATTGTTGCTCCTACGTACACATTATTAGTTTATATACAAGTTTTTATCATATAACATAGTAGTAATAAATTCAAAATTAAAATAATAGATAAAAATAAAACTTATTTGGCTAGTAGATTAAATAAGAATTGTGGGGGTTCATCTTTTGTATTGGCGGAATCTAACCAATAAAGAATCCGTGCTCCGGGATTCACCACCGCAAGCATCAAATGGGCACTATAATTATGAAACAATAATATCACATTCATGGCCGGAAATAGACAAATAATCAAAACCTGTTATAAGAATGCAAAAGATACATTTCATTATAAGGAGCAAAGAACAATTTACCACCACTTAGACATGATGTACATTGAAATGCTTTTAAAATATAAGCCACACGTGTTTCATTGCTTGCAACACTAATTGGGGACAACATACTTGGATCCAAAAACCCATAGCAATGAATAGTCCCATTTTGGGTGGCCATATTATACAAGTACCTATATCATACAAATTGGGAATTTATGCATGTATAAAATGTGATGAATTTAGAAAAGTATAAAATGAAAAGATAAGAACTATTGTATGCAAATTCTTACCTCATGAATATGATCATATGAGTAGATTGAATTTCGTCTTGAAGACATCATTCTTGCATCTCTTCCCAACCAACATATGTTGTTTGCTCATTGTGGGTCACATGTTCAGGAATAAGAATCTTCTTCATTTCATTCTCCGCCTTCATTTTCAAAGACTCTCTCCAAAGGTTTTTTTTATCAAAACTGTTCTCACAACCTTCTTTTTCTGCTCAACAGTCAACTTCTGGATTTGATCACGAGTAGGTTTGGAGCTGGAGGACGGACGAGTTTTCTTGGATGGTTCTTCCTCCGCCTAATAACAAATAATGAAACAAAAAATCCATAATAATAAATGACTTTAACCTATCAACAAATTTAAAAAAATTATAATCAAGACAAACATATAGAAAAAAAAATATAAAATTATCTTATAATATTCTTTGGGATAAATATATGCAATAGGCCATATAGTTCGGATGTTTACAGCTTGACTAACAAAAGCTAACTCTGAGTTGGGATATGGCAATGGTTCATGTGGCACGATATCTTTGAGTACAATCACTTCCTTACAGTTATCGGGTAGAGGCATGCAATGTACACGGATGGAAACCGTGCTTCTTGGATCATGATTCCTAGCCTTCCCCTCCGCCACTATGTCCCTCGTTTTCGGCGATAAAAATAGACACTCCGTCCATTCCTAGAACACAATTAACATGTATATCTCAAATCAATATTATAAAACAAAATTTACTTTTCATACGATAATATATGAATAGATAAATAAAAATTTTACCTCATGCCCGGGATCTACAAAATTATGAGATGTCTTTGGAATAACAATCGGACTACTTTGTTGAAATTGCATATGAGGTGGAGTATGATAATCAGCTTCATCCTCTTGATTTTGAGGAGTTTTCGAGTTAATACCGGCTACTTCTTCCTCCATATCATTACGATTTCCAGAAAATTGAGAACTAACCGGAAAAACTTTAGATAACAACTCCATTTGCACTTGACTAAGCACACCATCACCCATAGACATAACAATTTGCCCTAACATATCGACCTTATTTAAAGTTGAATTAAGTTTATCTTGGGTAACATGAAGTTGTTCTTCCAACTTAAGTTTCGAACTCCGTTTTTTTTGTTTACCAAAGACATCGGAAATGGTGAGACTTGTAGGCATCCCTAGAACACGTCCCGGATGGTCACGCTTCTTAACCGCACTTGCCAAAATATCATTTCGGCCTTGAAGGATAAATTTTCCTTCATTAGCCTCTTTTTCCAACCTTGCCTAATTACATGAAAAAAAACTTATTATTATTATTAATGTGAACAAATTTTAAGCTACAAAAAATTGGTTTAATTTATTGATCGAAAAATAAATGTTCGTTCTTACAATTTCTTTGGCAATTTCTTTGTCATAATCGGTCATTTCGCCTTTTTTTCTCGAATGTCCTTTTAGCCAAGTGAGATATCTAGGTACATCTTGTATCTCAATCTCTTGTTTTGCACAATCTTCGACCTTAATGAAATTGAAAAGAAAGGATAGTTATAATTAACAAAATAAATAAATAAATAAATAAATATATATATATATATATATATATATATATATATATATATATATATATATATATATATATATAGGAAATCTATCAAATGAGAAGTGTTAATTTCGTGAGAAGTGAGAAGTCATCTCATCCATCCAATTACTTTGATCTAACGACCCACATGAAAAACAAATATAAAAGAAAATTAAAACTAAAAATACACCTAAACCTCAAAATCTCACATTTTCTCTCTCCTCCCCTTCCCTCCTCCCTCTCTCTCCACAGCCCTACCCCGCGCCGCCCACCACCGCCGCAGCTTGCACCGGAATTTACCGTCGTCTGTTACGACACCACGGGAAGACTCGTCGGACCACCGCGAAGCATCGTCCGGCATCAGTCTCCTCCGTCGAGCACCGTTTCGCCGCGAAAACCTTCTTCTCCCTCCTCTTTTCACGCAAATTTTTTTCCACATCTGGCCGTTGTGGTTGTTCGCCGTCGTCGAGCTTCATCTTTTCCAACATCTTTCCTCATTTTCGCAACATTGTTCGCCGCCACAGACCTTCACGTTTTCGGATCTCTTCTCGCGTTTCCGATTCGATTCCAGCCGCGTTCGCATAACTGCAGTGATTTGGTGAGAATTGAGAAGTAATCTCAGCCATTGATTTCGCATAACTGCAGTAACTAAACTACATAACTCCAGTCGTAACTCCACTAATTAAAACTCTTAACTCCAGTCACTTAACTATACTAACTAAATTGCCTAACTCCATAAAATAATTTGTCTAACTCGAGTGTTATTATTAACTCCACCAAATTCAACGAAAATTCATTAACTCTAACGTAACTCCAATAACTAAAACACGTAATTCTAACTCAATTTTCTTTAATAAAACACGTAACTCTAATAACTCCACTACCTAAATCACGTAACTCCGATTTAACTCTATTAACTAAAACGCATAACTCAACTTAATTTCATTAAATAAAGAACGTAATTCTAATAACTTCACTACCTAAATCACGTAACTCCGACTTAACTCTATTAACTAAATCACGTAACTCCGACTTAACTCTATTAACTAAATCAATTAACTCCACTAACCAAAACACGTAACTCCAACTTAACTCCACTAACCAAAACACGTAACTCTAACTTAACTCCACTAACCAAAACACGTAACTCCAACTTAACTCTATTAACTAAAACACGTAACTACAGGTTAACTACACTAACCAAAACATGTAACTCCAACTTAACTCTACTAACTAAAACACGTAAATCCAAGATAACTACACTAATTAAAACACGTAACTCTAATTAACTTCGACCTAACTCCATTAACTAAAACATGTAACTCCATTTAACTCCAATACTTAAAACACGTAACTCCAAATAATTAAAACACGTACTCCAACAAAAAATGAAAAAAAATAAAAAAAAAATTGAAAAAAAACCACCTTAACCTATTTCTCTCTCCTCACGCACCACCCAACCACCACTAGTCCTCCCGCCATAGCTCAGCCCCCGCCCTCACCTCCCCAGTCGCTTAGTCGGGCTAGGAACCGTCGGCGAACCACACCCGGCCTGCCTGACGCGATGTCGACAGCCCCGCCACCCTCGCCTCCTCCTCTATCCTCTTCTCTCACTCGTTCATTTTCCTCAACGACGACGAAAATGAGAGGACGCCACGGCAATCAGTGCGAAAACGTGAGGTGAGATCGGCGAAGGTATATATCGACGGCGAAGAGCGACGGCGGCGGCTAGATCTGGAGAAAAACGAGCGCGAAAAAAAGAAAGAGAAGGCGTATTTCGCGGCCAAACGGTGCTCGACGGAGGAACTGATGTCGGACGAAGCCTCGCGGTGGTCTGACGAGTCTTCTGGTGGTGTCGTAACCGGCGATGGTTGTTGACGGTGTAAGAAGCGGCGGTGGTGGGCGGCGCGTGGTAGGGCTGACGGAAGAGAGGGAGGAGGGAAGGGGAGGAGAGAGAAAATGTGAGATTTTGGGGTTTGGGTGAATTTTTAGTTTTAATTTTGTTTTATATTTTGTTTTAATGTGGGTCACTAGATCAAGTGAGATGGATGGCTGACATTACTTCTCACTTCTCACGAAACTAATACTTCTCATTTGATAGATTTCCTATATATATAGTATCTAAGATAAGCCTTTTAATGAAGCGATATAGTGACTTACAATCTCCTCATTGATTCCGATATACCCTTTTCGAGACCCATAATATAATGATTTCTTCTCTTTAATATTGACAACTCCGCTCTTGCTTTTTTTCTTGTAAAAAACAAAGCAAAACGTAATAAGTAAACATGAGCAAATAATATAAATAAAAATGATCTAAATCATCAAAAATAGGATGATTCAATTTTGCAAACTTAATAGAAATACATCGGAGGTATGATACTCAACAAAGTCGTCCCATTGTTCTTGAGTGATTTGCTCATAACAATGAGGTTTCACCTTATTTATTCATAACCTATTTGTGTGTTTCTTGTCTTCCTTGTCATATATATACATATGATGGATGCTGAAGGGTACATCTCCATCTTTTGAAATGTTTAGCGGCCTCACATAGAATCCAATGACCTTTACGTTTGTCAGGAACAAAGAAAGCACCCTACATAATGCAAATACAATTACATATCATTAAAAGTTAATGATAAGTGCCTATTTAATAGCTACTATATATATTAGGTAAAAAGATGTTTCTGACTTATTTCAGTGTCTTCACATATTCGCCTCGAGGTTGCTTTGTTTAAGTCTTTTCATTTCCTCAAATTGCAAGGCACGTGTCTACGAGTAATTATACCTATCCAAGAACTGAAATTGGATCGGTGTGTCCCCATAGGAAGTAACCGATCCTCACTCCACTCTAAAAGAATAGGTCTCTTCTCTTGTAAGGCCCTCGCACATTGCAAAAGCACACATTCTACTTATAACTCAGAGCGATCATGTTTAGGATCGTGTCAAACACCCATATCTTGTGTAGCATAGACTTGTGCCGGCAGATGCCATCGTATACGGGTAATACTCTGGACTCGGGTGCAGGCAGGGAGAGTAATGAAAAATTGTCCGAGGGTCTGTTGAATACCGGCATTACAATTTACAAGGCAGACCACATCCTTCAATTCCTCGCACATTGCAAATGCACAACATCATATACTCCCGTTTCATGCATAGGCAAATTGTAAGTCACCAATATCATGGGCCAAGTGCTATGAGTACTACTCAAATTGCCAAACAAATTCATCCCATCGGTGGACAAAGCAAGGCGTAAGTTTCTTGGCTCTTTACTAAAATCAGAATATTTGGAGTCAATAAACTTCCACTGAGCTCCATCTACCAGATGCCTCAACTTACCATCATTTTCCCTATCCTTTCCTGATTTATGCCATGTCAACCACTTTGCATCCTCTCGATTTGTAAAAAGTCTTCTAAATCTTGGTATTATTGGAAAATACCACAATACTTTGGCCGGAACCTCATATCGATTCCCCTTATAGCGATAAGCACCACAAATAGGACAATTTATCTCATTCTCGTAATCATTGCGATACAAGATGCAATCATTTGGACAAGCATGTATCTTTTTATAACCTAAACCCATTGGAGCCATCATCTTCTTTGCATTATATGTACGAGTAGGGAGGGTATTCCCTTCGGGCAGCATATCATTCAACAACTCTAACAAATCAGTAAAACTTTTAT
Source organism: Spergularia marina (assembly GCA_963680865.1). NCBI lineage: Eukaryota > Viridiplantae > Streptophyta > Magnoliopsida > Caryophyllales > Caryophyllaceae > Spergularia > Spergularia marina. The sequence goes on along the minus strand of OY804544.1, from coordinate 6,461,304 downwards.
CACTCCACCCATTTGTCGCTTTTAAATTAAACAATTTTAGAACAACCGACACTTTGGTGTATTTTTTACAACCCTTGTACAAACTTTTTTCATTCTCATTCAATAAATTGTTTATCATTTCTGGGTCATCTCCACTAATGTCGGCATCATCAACCTCGTTAACAACATCATCATCAACCTCATTAACAACATCATCATCAACCTCATTAACAATATCATCATCAACCTCATTGATCTCATCATCAAACTCCTTTTTACCATCATTGTATTCAGATAGCACATCCATATCTTGCTCTATATCATTCGCATGTACTTGTTGAACAAAAGTCTCATTAACATTCACATTAACATTAACATCTTTGTGAACATTAGAATGAATACTAGGTTCACCACCACCATTTGATTCCCCGTGAAAAACCCATCTCACATAAGCCGAATCAAACTATGACTTTCTCAAATGTATCTTTACAGTTTGCCAAGAAAACCACCTCATATTATAGCACTTCCAACAAGGGCAAGACACATTCTTTAGATCTTTACAATTTTTTTCAACAAATGCAAAGAATCTTAGAATTCCATCTTCATATTCTTTGTCACCTATCTTTGATGTTGTTATTCATTTGCGATCGTCCAAATCCATATCTATAGTCATAAATTAACATAAAATTCACCGCTCATTTGTATTAATACAACAATCGTTTCATCTTACTATATCGATAAGTAGACATATATGCAAGGCCATTTTTGAATTAGTGGTTTACCTAGCATAACTAAACAATCTAATCACCTTAGAGAACACAATTTTGCAAAACCGTTCTATTATCCTATCATACTCACAAAGCGACAAATTTGAACAAAAATCCAAAAAACAAATACATATACAATAGTCATATATATGAGAACGTTTCTTCTAAGAACCGTTCTAAATCACAAACACCAACTCAACATATGATGGGCAACCTACATAATCTAAAGTTCTACTTAATTAACCTAGAACCTAACTAGCTACTTTAATTTATAAATTAAAGAACAAAAGCTAGATAAAAAACTTACTTGCTATTGAATTAGAGATTGATAATTGCCCAAATCGTAGTCTAGTCGCCGGAATATGGTTGCCCAAATCGAAGTCCGGTCGCCGGAGATGGTTGCCCCAATTTGTAGTAACAATCTTCAACTTAATTAGGGATAAAAATCGAGAACCTTGAGAAGAATAACCTTGAGAAGAATAACTTTGAGAAGAATAACAGTACTAATAATGAATTGGGTAATACATTATAAAAATTATTGATTGCAAATAATTGAGATTTTTTTTTTCTGGGTTGAAGTCAATCGTCGGCAACGCTGAGCTTTTTTTTTTTTTTTCTTTTCTGGGTTGAAGACAATCGAAGCAGAATGACGATGAAGATAGAAGGAGTTTTTTTAACCCTGCCTTTTAGAACGGTTTTAACCCGCTCTTTAAGAACGGTTTTTGATAAAACCGTTCTAAAAGCTTTGGTCTTTTAATTGACACAGGCTTTTAGAACGATTTTTACCCAGATCCGTTCTTAAAGATAGGTTTTTTTTTCCCTCGATTCGACTTTTAAGAACGGTTATATTAGGACCCGTTCTGAAATAACTTTTGAGAACGGTTTATTAAAATTTCGTTCTCTTACGTAGGTTTTGGAAGGCCATTTTTGACGTAGTGTGGGATTTGTTCCTAATTGCACCACTTTAATTAATAAATTTAAGATTGACAGAAGGTGTGTGTTTCTAGGGTTTACAGTTTTCGGCTTTCGGTCGACTGTACATCCCAAGTCCGACTTCAGAAAAATTTGGATGAAAGACTTGCTTGTTTGTAACTTCTTGTAATAAGAGAATATATTTACGAGAATAGTACAAGGCTTTTTGGTAAAGAGTCTAAGAATGAAACCGTGAGGATTAGCCGAAAGGTGAAATCCTGGACCATAACATACTAACATAGACCATGGGTGGGGAGCAGGGGTCTTAACTCTTAAGAACATGTCACATGTGTGGTAATGAGCCCAAAGTTTGACATAGACTTGCGTAGTGAGAAGATTCAAATTGTTTGCGATGTTTGTATACATTCAATTTGATCAGTATTTGAGATATTTACGCAATCATGCTGGTGTGAATCTATCTCCAAATGTTGCTAGATTGAATCCATATTGTTTTTGTTTTAAGAGTTCTAGATTGATAAATTCATTTTGAGGCCACGTAATTCTAGCTTGCAACTTCTAAGCATCACAAAGTGAAGCCAAGGAAACATAACACGATTCCTCCTCTTCAAAACCCTCGTAAATTTGAACGACTGAAGCATTGTCAGCTGGATCGGTCGAGCTTCAGGATCCACCCTACAAATGTTGAATAGAACGTAGATCCCGTCTTTGCACTGACGCTTTCGTGTCCGATGCTTTTTACGGGTAGGACTCCTACATTCCCAATCAGTTTCGCATAGATACTCATTCGTAATGGTGCAGACTTTGTCATGGCCTATCTGCAAGACCTCGCCCTCTCTAGCCGTAACAACTTCATAGCCCTCATTCGCGGTTTTACCTGACTCTTTGACAGGTATCCAGTGTGCAAACCCCTTTTCATCAGCAACATCATAGGCCCTGTAAGTAGACATGATCAGGGTGCCAAGATCAACCTTGCAGGAAATTACAGGGATAGTATGTACACCAAGAAATAAGTCATGATGGTGCCAAGCAAGGGATGGGCTACTGGACCCAAAATCAAGCTCATAGATTCCAGACTTTTCGCGGATAGAAACAAAGAGCTTATTGTCCTTAACACAATACGTATCTACAAAGTGCCCTCGCTTGAGACGGAAAGGGTCACAAACCTTACCCCATGTCTTGAACTCGGGATCAAATAACTCGAAGCTGCAATGAGGTGGTTTATTTCCAAGAATCTTGTCAGAGACGCAAATCTTGTTTCCAACCTTCACGGCTTCTGGAATTTTCTTTCCTGCATTCATCTTAGTCATTATCTTTGGCAAAGGTTTTTCATTGCCAGAACTACAGGCTTTTGGACTTTAAGCTTTTTGTAGGCAGAGTACATTTGATCACATGCATTAACCTTGAAATCTCCCTCAAATGAAAATTAAGCTCTTGTATCCGAAGTAAAGGACCATACTTTACTCTGTCAAATTGTGTTTTCACAAATGTAATGTTACGATACCAAGTTTCTTATGAGACGGTTGCACGCGATACATAAGTGCACCCCCAATTTGGAATTGGAAGGATTTATTGGCACTTTGGCGGGAAACTCACACTGAAATAAGAATGATATATACTAGAACAGAGTTATGAGCAATCACAAAAAGTTAAAGGAATCTCAAAAATCTCAAAAAAAAAAAAAAAAAAATGAAACCGTGAGGATTGGCCGACAGGCGAAAGCCTCAATTAACCTCGACGATAACATCCTAGCTAAAATAGATCATAGGTTGGGGTGCAGGGGTCTAACAAGCTTGTGTTCGAGGATCAAGGTTGACCTAGTAGTTAGGAACTCAACCTATCTGGGGATTGTCAGGGGTTCAAATCCTCATACCCCCAACCCCGCAGCATTAGCTACTCCTTTGTAAAAAAAAAAAAAAAAAAAAAAAAACTTGTGTTCGCAAATCGCAACAACAATTTCATACTTAAGTGGTAATGAGTATGTTACGCAACAACAATATCATACTGAAACTTTGGTAAAAAATAAAAAAGACGAAATTTTGTGCGATGTTAGAATTTACACATTCATTTTGGTACGAATCTTATCTCCAAATGTTTTTTAGCTTGAAATTCTAAGCATCACAAAGGGAAGCTAAGTGGAAAAACACAAGATTCCTCCTCATCATAACCCGTGCGAAATCTAAACGACTGAAGCACTGTCAGCTCAATAGGTCGAGCATTAGGATTCACCCTACAGATATTGACTACAAACTGCAGGCTACTCTTACGAACACGCTTTCGGGTCCGAGGCTTTTTGCGGATAGGACTACTACATTTGCGATCAGATTTGCATAGACGCTTGATCATAACAGTACAAACTTTGTCATGGCCTATCTGCAAGATTGCACCATCTCCGTCTGTAACAACTTCATAGCCGTTTTACCAGACTCATGGACAGATATCGGGTGTTCAAAGCCGTTTCATCAGCAAGGTCATAAGCCTTACCAAAGTTTAGAAGCCATAATGGGTATAATAGGGACACCATGGAATAAGTCGTGATGGTGCCAAACTGGAGATGGGCTGGCACCAAAGTCAAGCACATAGATTCCACGATTTTTGCGGATAGAAACAAAGAGCTTATTGTCCTTGACACAATAGCCATCTACAAAGAATCCCCGTTCGAGATGGAAAGGGTCGCAAATTTTATCCCATGTTTTGAGCTCGGGATCAAATAACTCAAAGGTGCAATGAGGAGGTTTATGACCAAGAATCGTGTCAAAGACGCATATCTTGTTCCCAATTTTCACAGCTTCAGGAAATTCCTTGCCAGCATTCATCTCAGTGATTCTCTTTGGCAAGGGCTTCAGGTCATTATCAGATCGACAGGCTTTCGCTAGTGCAACGAGATCAAGCACATACGCATCAGTGATCCCAGGCATGCTCCCATCCTCAGGCTCCTTGGGTAAATATTCCCGTTCCTCTGCCATCCAGAAGCCCCCAAACATGTATAGCATGGACTTGTGCACGGCAAATGCCATCGCGTACGGGTAATCCTCTGTGCTCAGGTGCAGGAAACTTCGTAGTTCTCCTTTTGCAAGATCAACAAGGAATATTGAACAATTATCATTTCGTCTGTCAAATACAAAGCAGGCCACATCCTTCAATTCCTGCTCTTGGATATATGAAGTAAAATTTATAAGCACAACATGTTCGTTGTGTCAGGCTGTTAGCACAACATCCCAATAGCAATATTCTGATCTGATCATCATCTTTCATGAATATATATTACTCTACTTCAGCTCTTGTGATCATTTAAGACCAGAAATATCACACGGAAAAATAAAGGTGTAGTCTTCACTACAAAGTTTACTCAATCACACATTCACACTAATCTTGTAAATAGTAATATTATACTACTAATAGTCACAATATAAAAAATGAGTTTGTGAAGGTTTGAACCTGTAACCTCAGGGTTGCAATTTTAACACTTCAACCACCAAGGCAATTGATTTTTTTTTATGCTTTTATTAACAAAGTTATATATAAAGGAATTGAGATTTTAGGAGATAATTTCGGAAACAACTTTGGACGAGATAATCTGAATCATATCAAATCATTTTATTTTTGGAGATAATTTAGGAAGTAATATATATAGGGGCAATATATTAGGAAATAACACATCTTGGGTTTATTTCGTTTTAACTTAAAAATACGGGTCAACGGATGGGGTCAGAGTAAAAAAAAAAGTGTGTTAAAAAGTAGTCGGGGTTAATATGAATTACAGTTCACAAAAACGGGACCCGAAAATAGCGGGCCACGGGTTATAAATTGTAATTCGTACATAAATACAAAGTATTTAAATAAATTCGCTATACTTATTAAATTGATTTCATTGAATCAAACATAACTTCTCTAAGATGATACCAAATTAAACACGTTTTTTTTCGTCTTAATTTTAGAAAAACTGGGACAATGGGTCATCTCATGTTTAACCCAAAAGAATACTGCTCAAAACGGGTTTGAGTTATCTATGGCCAGAACTTAATCAGGAAAAAAATGGGTATTAACCTTGAACAACGGGCCACATCTGGTCGGTTAAGTTTTTTACAGTCCTAATATTTTGTGTTAATTATGAGTAATAAAATAAATTTTTAACCAAGTTCATATAACAACGCGTGCAATTTTGCACGAGCCAATAAACTAGGTAGTAGTATAATTAGTACGAAAATCGACCGCGGGTTCAAGTCAAAAGGACCATGGGTCTTGAAAAGCGAGATCATAGCCTAAAAGAAGCGGGTTCATGGCCTACAAAAGCAGTTTATGAACAATTCCAATAAAAAACGGGAAAAGAAAGAGTTGCATTTGAAATGTTAAGAATAGTATAACAGATTTTACACCCGATTAAAAATTGTGATCTAAATTAGAATTGATATTGGAACACTTACTTACCATTACACCAAAGCTAAAAGGCAGTCGATTGGTTTTCTTATTATCGCGTATCGATTAGAGGGAACAAAAGGGAAGCGTCACCAACAAGTGTCCTTTAAACAAAGACTAAATGTAGATATAGTTTCTGAAATTTTACACTAATTGTGCATATTCGACGAATAACGAACCCGTTTTGGATTAGATTCGTCTTAACTCAATTACAAATCAACGGGTATAATCAAAATTGACCCTAAATATATGTGTGAAAACAAATTTGGGTTTATATGACTCATTGCCCCAGAGGTCATATAAACGGGTTGCTGACCCAAAAATAGTGGGCAATGGTCAAAATTGAGTTCACAACTAAAAAAGAAATGACTTTGACATGTCTAACATTATATATTCTTTTTTTTTTTCATGTACATCAACTATTTTTTTTACTTTTTTTTAGGTCATATTCGTTGAGCATAGAACACAACCAATTATAATACAAGAATGAGTCATTACTAATGTCATATAACTTTCTTTTACTACCTAATTAATTTATTTCTCTTATGTTATCTTCGACTTACACTACTCATAAAACAGGGGTACATGACTCCAAAATAGCATGTTCTAAACCCAAAATTAGCGGGTTACGGGTCTTGAAAAGCGAACTTGTGATTAATAAACAAATTTTGACAAGTCTCACGTTGTTCTCCTAATTTTTTTCCTTTAATGTGCACTCATTAATTATTCGAATAATTAAAAAACGTTGTACGCGAACAAATCAATATCTACATTATATAACAACCCGTGCAATTTTGCACGGGTACATAAACTAGTTAAAAGTTAAAAAGGATTTATGTGCAGGGAAAGCACACTCAAATTAACCCTATTACAATCTAATTGTATCAGTAAGCTTTAGACTCTGAAAATCTAATTAAACTCCATTTGAGGCTGAAAATCTCACAGACTTAACAAGTACGCTCCTCGTATCAGAAGAAAAGGAGCCTTACTGAACTATAATTACCACCAAAGACAACAACGACCGCCCACCCCCAGACCCACCTGAAAATCTATATAAACTCTAATTTTCTGAGCACGATCCAATCAAAGTATTGCAGTAAAGTTAAAATCTATCAAAAAGAACAAATATTGAAGGGTTTAAAAAGGCAGAAAACATTACCCTTTCAGAGGCAGATGCGGTACAACACTTGACCAAAGTTGGAAGCTTTGATTTTTTTTCCCCATTAAATACAAATCAATTGATAAATTAAAACTTGGGATTTGTTGAAGGTGAGTGTTTTTAGGGTTTTCAGTTTCAATCGATGGAAAGGGTCACAAACCTTATCCCGTGTCTTGAAAAATTAGAATTAGTACTAAAGAAAAATTTACCAGCAAGAAAATCACACTGACATAAGAATGCAGGAAACTTAAAACCTGAAGAAACTTCACACGCAAGTAAAATTGAAGTCGAAAGCTTAAAACTTAAAAAATTACCCTTTTAAAGTCAGCTGCGGTAGAACACCTTGACGAAGTCAAGGATTAAATTTTGGGATTTAAGCGTAATTGCACCAAGTGAAACGAAGAGTTAACAGCAAGTGGTGTGTTTTGGACTGCAGCAGGTACTTTCTAGGGTCCTACACACAGTTTCGGATTACGTTTGACATAGGCTATATGCACAAGCCACAAGGTATGGTACCGAAAGTGGTGTTTATGGAAAACTTGTGTTCGGTACAACGTTTTGACATAGGATAAATCATATTTGTATGATGTTTATGTATATTCAAAGTTTATTTGATGATCAACATTTGCAATATTTACACATTCATTTGGTACATATCCTATGTACATATATATTTTTACATTCAAATCCACGTTGAGGAGACGTACTCTTAACTTCTACTCATAAGTTCTAATTATAAGCATCACAAAGTGAAGCAAAAGAAACATAACATGATTCCTGCTCTTCATGATCTGAACAAATTCTAAATGACTGAAGCACTGTCAGCTGGATTGGTCGAGCATTAGGATCCACCCTACATATATTGACCACAAATTGGATGCTGCACTTGTCAAAAGGCTTCAGGGTCCGAGGCTTTCTGCGAGTTGGACTGCTACATTTGTGATCAGGTTTGCGTAGATGCTTAACCCTAATGGTGCAAACTTTGTCACGGCCTATCTGCAGTTTTACTAGACTCCTCGACCTGTATCGGGTGTGCAAAGGCCTTTTCATCAGTAAAGTCATAGGCCTTACTAAAGAATAAAGCCAGGGTGCCAAAATCAAGCTTAGTAGCACAAAAAGGGAGAGTACGGGCACCATATAATAAGTCGTGATGGTGCCAAACAGGAGATGGGCTAGCACCAAAGTCAAGCTCATAGATTCCCGGGTTTTGCAGGATAGAAACAAAGAGCTTATCGTCCTTAACACAGTACCTGTCAATAAAGAACCCTTTCTTGAGATGAAAAGGGTCGCAAACCTTATCCCACGTCTTGAGCTCGGGATCAAATAACTCGAAGCTGCAATGAGGAGGTTTATGACCAAGAACCGTGTCAAAGACGCAGATCTTGCTCCCCACCTTCACGGCTACTGGAAAATGCTTCCCAGCATTCATCTCAGTGATTCTCCTTGGCAAGGGCTTCGGTTCATAATCAGATTTTGCTAGCTCAACGAGATCCAGCATATACGCGTCAGTGACCCTAGCCATGCTCCCAATCTCAGCCTCTAAATCATCCCGATGCTCTGCCATCCACACGCCTCCAAACATGTATAACATTGACTTGTGCACGGCAAATGCCATCGCACACGGGTAATCCTCCATACTCAGGTCCAGGCTAATTCGTAATTTTCCTTTTGCAAGATTAACAAGGAAAATCGAACAATTATCGTAGAGTTTGACTGACACAAAGCAGGTCACATCCTTCAGTTCCTGCTTTTGGTTTTCCTGTCACGTATACCATTTTTTTTTTTTTTTTTGTAATACAAGTTAGACAGAAAAGTTATTACGACACATCTCATGTAAACATACGAACTAGATTTCAATAAGAACAACAAATTTGGTGTGTTAGTCATCTGACTTAACTATTTCTAGTTTGATCTACATCTTCCATCAAAATTTTACCAGTACTTCAGCTTTGTTGTGCGGAAGCGTGTGAAACGATGAACACAAAACAATAAAGAACACACAAGAATTTACGTGCTTCACTATCAATGTGATAGCTACGTCCACAGGGGTCTTGAATCACTTCACTATGTTACGCAGATTACAGATACGCTAAAGATTATCTGAGTTTTTCTAGATCTGCTCTCTTAAAAAACTCTAATTTGACTCTCTCTAATTTCTCCCTTGAAGAATTGAGGCTAGGTTAGAGGGGTTTTATATATTAACCCTCTTAACAAAGACCTAATAAAACAATAATCAAAATAAGGTAAGCCAAACGGAGCAAGTATAACCCGCGTAGAATATTAGCCGACACAGCCGGCTAGTCGTCAGTAGGCACCGGCTAGTCGTCGCCTACTGCTGCCCAAAAACAGCCTTCTAGAATCAGAAAACAGAAGGCACCGGCTAGTCGTCAGTTTGACTGGCTACTAGCCGCCTTCCTCTGCCATGCCCCAGAAGTTGCCCGAATCCGTTCCAACACCGACTACTCGTCACCACCCATGGCAAGTAGTCGTTTACTACTGTTTTTAGCATCACACATCTACGCTACTTGCCTCATCATACTAGTATCACACCACGTCGAGAAACCGTGACCAAGTCACATCATTTCCCAACAAATCTCCACCTTGACTTGAACAAGCGTTTAGCAGACGATATCCAAACCAAGAACCGAACGACCCCTCTGCCAGGAATACCAAATCGAGTTTTAGCTCAAGTGCACCAAGCTTAAAACTCCGTAGACCCTTACAAGTCTACCCATCCATTTATACCCTGGACTCGGGTATCCGCCCATTTAGACCTTGGACCCGGGTCTGCCCAAGCTTCACCTTGGGCTCACCACCCCGAAGGGTCAGACATACCTGTCTATGTTTAACAAGTCCAAGCAATGTTTGAACTTGCTAAACGGAACCGGCTTAGTAAAGAAATCCGCAGGATTGTCAGCAGTTCCTACCTTCTTTACCTCAATTCTCTTCTCAGTACGCAGAAAATGATACCTGACGTCGATGTGCTTGGTTCGCTCATGGTGAACCTGATCCTTGGCCAAGCAGATAGCGCTCAAGCTATCACAAAAAACTGTAGCTACATCATGATGTAAACCCAACTTACTAACCAGTCCCTTTAGCCAAATGGCCTCCTTAGCCGCTGCAGTTAAAGCCATATACTCTGCCTCTGTGGTTGACAAAGTCACAGACGATTGAAGTGTCGACTTCCAACTAACAACTGACCCACCAAGTGTAAAGACATACCCTGTCACAGACCTCCTACTGTCTACATCTGCAGCATAATCAGAAACAGAAAACCCAACAACCAAATAATCCGTATCATTGCCGTAACTAAGACCCACATCCGCCGTTCCTCTCAAGTAACGGAAAATCCTCTTTACCGCTAGCCAGTGCTCCCTCCCAAGTTGAGACATAAACCTGCTTACAACACTAACTGCATGTGCAATGTCTGGCCTAGTGCAAACCATGGCATACATTAAGCTACCTACCGCACTAGCATACGGAACACCAGACATATAAGACCTCTCATCTTCACTTTGAGGTGTTTGAGATATAGAAAGCTTACCACTAGCAAATGGAGTGTTTATAGGCTTCGCACTACTCATCCCAAACCGGGAAAGTATCTTCTCAATGTAGCTTTTCTGTGACAAGAAAAGCTTCTTCTTCGAACGGTCCCTATAAATTTCCATCCCCAATATCTTGCGAGCAACCCCTAAGTCTTTCATATCAAACTCTGAACTGAGCATAGTCTTCAACTTATCCACTTCGGTCATACTCTTCGCAGCTACAAGCATATCATCTACATACAACAATAGGTAGATCAAAGACCCATCTGCTAGCTTGTGTGACACAACAATCAAAAGGGGTCCTCTCAAACCCATGCTCCACCATGAAAGTATCAAACCTCTTGTACCACTCTCTAGGCGCCTGTTTGAGACCATACAGCGACCTCTTCAACTTGCAAGCATGTTGTTCCTTACCCGGAATTTGGAACCCCTCAGGCTGTTTCATCAGAATATCCTCCTCCAACTCTCCATGAAGGAATGTTGTCTTGACATCAAGTTGCTCAAGCTCCAAATTAAAATGTGCCACTATCGCTAGTAGCACCCGGATGGAAGTGTGACGGACCACTGGAGAGAAAATCTCCACATAATCCACTCCCTCAACCTGACTGAACCCCTTAGCAACCAGCCTAGCTTTATACCTGACTTTCTCAGCCTCTGTAGTTCCCTCTTTCTTCTTGAAAATCCACTTGCAACTTATGAGCTTCCTACCTTGTGGTACCGGAACAAGCTCCCATGTCTGATTCTTGTAAAGAGACTCCATCTCTTCACCCATTACAGCAAGCCATTACACAGACTCACTACATGAAATTGCCTCCTTGTAGGATGATGGCTCACCTGTCTCAATATTGTCAGCTACTTGTAATGCATATCCCATCATCTCTCCAACATAGCAATTCTGGCCACCAATCTTGCGGCCCGACATCTCTTCAATTAACCTATTAGGCGCCCTACTTACACGTTTAGGCAAGTCTGGAGTCCTAACAGGCTCATTAGACTTCACCTTTGGATTGTCCTCCTCTACAGGAGTAGTCACAGGAACACCCAAAGTGGCTGGCTCGGCATCCTCCTCGATCACTACACGTGGCAGCATGGACAAAGAGTTCGAAGCCACCTCAAGCTCCACCTCAATCTCGGCACCATTATTCTTGTCACCACCTGTGGAACTAACATGAGACACAAACATAGCATTTTCGTTAAAGGTTACATCTTTACTGATTATTACACGTCTCTCTGAAGGAGACCAAATCCTGTACCCTTTAACACCATCCCCATAACCCATAAAGCTCCCAATTTTTGCCCTTGGATCTAGTTTACCTTCCCGAACATGATAATAAACTACACATCCAAATACCCGTAACAAAGAATAATCTGGAACCATGCCGCTCCATAACTCATAAGGGATCTTGCAATCTATCCCTTTATGAGGTCCACAATTGATCAAGTAACAAGCTTTAGACACAGCTTCTGGCCAGTACTTCTTGTGTAACTTTGAATTAGAGAGCATGCATCTAACTCTCTCAAGCAAAGTCAAGTTCATACGCTCTGCAACACCGTTCTGATGTGGTGTTCCTCGGATGGTATGATGCCTTCTAATACCCTCATCAGCGCAAAGCTTATTGAACTCATCCTTACAGAATTCCATGCTATTATCCGTTCGTAGCATCTTAATCTTCTTGCCCTTCTGATTTTCCACCAATGTCTTCCATTGCTTGAAAGCATTAAAGGCCTCACTCTTGTGCTTAAGGAGTCTAAGCCAAGTGTACCTACAATAGTCATCAATAAAAGTCACAAAATAATATTCACCATTCATACCTCTATCCGGTGATGGCCCCCAGCAATCTGAGTGGATGTAATCAAGAACCTGCTTTGTGACATGAGCACCCTTGCTAAACTTTTCCCTGTGCTTCTTACCCAGCACACAATGCTCACATAAGTCAAGTTTATTGACTTTCGCACCTCCAAGAAGATTCCTCTTGGACAATAGCTGCATCCCTCTCTCACCCATATGGCCAAGTCTTTTGTGTCAAAGACTAACCACCTCCTCGTGATCGACGGACGCACATACAGCAGAACTAGGCAGTGTATCCCCTTGTAGAACATACAAGGTGTTCTTCTTGATACCCTTGAGTATCAACTTGGAGCCCTTCCAAACGGACAACACACCCTCAGAGCCCTGGAACTTATACCCCCTGTCATCCAACATGCCAAGTGATAGTAAATTCTTGCCCAACGAAGGCACATGTCTCACCTTGTTCAAAGTACATGTTTTCCCATCAACAGTCGCAATCCTAATCGATCCTATACCAACAACCTTACAAGTAGCATTATTGCCTATAACAACGTTACCACCGTCAAAAGATTCATAGGTACTGAACCAATCTCTACGCGGACTCATGTGATAAGAACAACCAGAATCAAGTATCCAACGATCACAAGAACGTGCTTTCACAACTGCAAGTGCATAATCCTCATCCGAATCATCAGACTCAACTCTACTTTGAACAACTACAGCAACATTAGACTTACCCTTTTTCTTCTTAGGACAATTCAATCTAATGTGCCCGGGTTCCTTACATTCGTAACAAATCGTTGATGGATGGGATTGAGAAGTGTTCTCCTTTTTCTTCCAAGTGTTTTTCTTCTTGGATTTGTTGCTATTTTTATTAACAACCAACCCAGCCCCCGAATGGTCCCCAACCTCACCCGTTGCTTTCATACGCAACGCCCTAGTGTGTAGTGTTGCCTTCACATCCTCTAAGGTAATTATTTCCTTACCAACTACGAAAGTCTCTCTAAAGTTTTCATATGACAACGGTAAATAAAGTTTTCATATAACACGGTAAATAATGTAATACCCCAGATTTCAGAGGAGATCCCTGAAAGATTAAGGGCTCATATGAGGTGCTTAAAAGGAATGATAGTGCTACTCATACCAACAAAGTCGACTTTCCTTTTAGGAAGCCCATGTGATAAGAACTCCATAGTTAAGCGTGCTTGACTAGGAGCAATTTCAGGATGGGTGACCTCCTGTGAAGTTTCTCAGGGTGCACACGAATGAGGTCAAAATGCGCCGAAAGGACCCGTGTTGGTCTGTGAGGTCAGCCCACAGCCTGGCAAGCTGCCATAGGTGACTAATCTCGGCTCAGACGATGAGTCGGGGTGTTACAAATGGTATCAGAGCAACCCTGCGACCGCGTGTTGATCATGTGGTCAGGAGAGCCCAGGTCAACAGCCTAGCGGGGGAAAGATCCTGGAGCTAGACTATGGTTGGCTGTCAGTCGCAACGAGGATGTTGCTTTCTTAAGAAGGGGTGAATGTAATACCCCAAATTTCTGAGGAGATCCCTGAAAGATTAAGGGCTCATATGAGGTGCTTAAAAGGAATGATAGTGCTACTCATACCAACAAAGTCGACTTTCTTTTTAGAAAGCCCATGTGATAAGAACTCCATAGTTAAGCGTGCTTGACTGGGAGCAATTTCAGGATGGGTGACCTCCTGGGAAGTTTCTCAGGGTGCGCATGAGTGAGGTCAAAATGCGTCGAAAGGACCCGTGTTGGTCTGTGAGGTCAGCCCACAGCCTGGCAAGCTGCCATAGGTGACTACTCTCGGCTCAGACGATGAGTCGGGGTGTTACACAGAATAAGTGCAGCATCCTCATCTTCTATCTTAATGTCTATATTACGCAGATCTAACAATATAGAATTAAGTTTTTCAAGATGATCCCTAAGTGACGTACCTTCTTGCATAGACAGAGAAAACAATTGTTGTTTCAACAACAATTTATTGGTGAGTGACTTTGTCATGTACAAACTCTCCAATTTGGTCCACAACTTGACAGCTGTGTCTTCATCAGCAACTTCAGTGATGATATCGTCTGCTAAGCAAAGCAGTATGGTGGAGTGAGCCTTCTCCTCCATCACTGCCAACTCATAAGGTGTTGGTTCGCCCAATGCTAGCACATTCTCCGCGCTCTGAGCCTTAGGTCCTTCGACCTTTTTAGGGTCCTTCTTGGCCTCCTGCACCAGCGGTCTCCATAAGCCTTGTTGCTTCAACAAAGCCCTCATCTTTATCTGCCATAGCGCGAAGCTATTCAACCCAGTAAAGTTGTCAATCTTTGCTGTCATGGTTGACATCGTCTCCTCCAGGATCAAAGCCTTAACCAAAGCTCTGATACCAATTGTTGTGCAGAAGCGTGTGAAACGATGAACACAAAACAATAAAGAACACACAAGAATTTACGTGGTTCACTATCAATGTGATAGCTACGTCCACAGGGGTCTTGAATCACTTCACTATGTTCCGAAGATTACAGATACGCTAAAGATGATCTGAATTTTTCTAGATCTGCTCTCTTAAAAAACTCTAATTTGACTCTCTCTAATTTCTCCCTTGAAGAATTGAGGCTAGGTTAGAGGGGTTTTATATATTAACCCTCTTAACAAAGACCTAATAAAACAATAATCAAAATAAGGTAAGTCAAACGGAGCAAGTACAACCCGCGTAGAATATTAGCCGACACAGCCGGCTAGTCGTCAGTAGGCACCGGCTAGTCGTCGCCTACTGCTGCCCAAAAACAGCCTTCCAGAATCAGAAAACAGAAGGCACCGGCTAGTCGTCAGTTTGACTGGCTACTAGCCGCCTTCCTCTGCCATGCCCCCGAAGTTGCCCGAATCCGTTCCAACACCGACTACTCGTCACCACCCATGGCAAGTAGTCGTTTACTACTGTTTTTAGCATCAAACATCTACGCTACTTGCCTCATCATACTAGTATCACACCACGTCGAGAAACCGTGACCAAGTCACATCATTTCCCAACAAGCTTTGTATCAGGTAGATAGATCACAATCTATCTGTACTATTAAGCTCTTCAATCCGAAAAATTTGACTAGAATAAGGTGTTAAACTGGCACCCCAGTTATGCTTCGACGAATACTCGTTTAAGATGGTAATGGTTGCAAGTCTTATCCAATCTCTTGTGTATCTTATACTCGAAGCTCCAGCTGGGAACCTAGGATGGTTAATTGTTTATGATTTGACCAAGGATAGTATCAAACACGCGTATCTTGTGTCGCGTATATATAGTTGTGCCGGCAAATGCCACCGAAGGGTTACAATAATAAGTCTCATGTGAGACGGTGGCATACAAGCTAACGAATAGTATGTGTCTATGTGACATTATGATACAATGGAAGAAATTAATTATGATACAAGATGAAATAAGAAACATGAGCGCGGAGAAATCACGAGGAGTTGCGGTAAAAAAGCTGAAATTTTACCGTGATAAAGTCAGATGCAGTAGAACACCTTGCCGAAGTTGAAAGATGCGATCTTTCCTCCATCAGACACTCAGGAATTGAGAAATTTAATCTGGGATTTGTTCCTAATTGCACCCCTTTAATTTATAATATTAAGATTGACAGAAGGTGTGTGTTTTTTCTAGGGTTTACAGTTTCCGACTTTTGGTCGACTGCGCATCCCAACGACTCCAACTTCAGAAACAATTGGAAGAAGAGACTTACGAGAATAGTATGAAGCTTTTTGGTAAATAGTCTAAGAATGAAACCGTGAGGATTAGCCGAAAGGCGAAATCCGGCCCGGACCATAACATACTAACATAGACCATGGGTTGACATAGACTTGGCGCACAATGTGTGTGGTAATGAGCCCAAAGTTTGACATAGACTTGGCGTACAATGTATGAAAAATGGTGTTTGGTAAATTCTAGTTATAATAGAACTCCATGTCCTTCATACCCTGCTCTTGGTTTTCCTGTCAATTTTGAATGTGTTTTAAATAAGTTAGACCGATTCTAAACTCGGAAAAGTTCTTATTACGCATCGCTTGCATAACAAACAAACTCAAATTGTATAAGAACCGCAACATTTGTTGTGTTAGGCTATTAGTCATGAGATGTTTGACTTCCTAGCTAGCAGAATTATTCAAGCTTGATGTTTATCTTCCATTAAAATTTAAAATGTTAGAATTTACACATTCATATTGGTACGAATCTTATCTCCAAATATTAACTATTAAGAGACGACGTAATCCTAAATTCTAAGCATCACAAAGTGAAGCCATGTGAAAAAAACATGATTCCTCAGCATAACCTGTGCGAAATCTAAACGACTGAAGCACTGTCAGCTCAATAGGTCGAGCATTAGGATTCACCTTACAGATATTGACTACAAATTGCAGGCTATACCTACTACTCTTACGAACACGCTTTTGGGTCAGAGGCTTTTTGCGGATAGGGCGACTGCTACATTTGCGATCAGGTTTGCGTAGAAGCATGATCATTACAGTGCAAACTTTGTCATGTCCTATCTGCAAGATTGCACCGTCTCCGTCTATAACAACTTCATAGCCCTCATCCGCTGTTTTACCAGACACATTGACAGGTATGGGGTTGTTAAACGCCATTTCATCAGCAAAGTCATAGGCCTTACCAAAGTTCAAAACCGGCGTGCCAAACTCAAGCTTAGAAGCCATAATAGGGAGCGTAGTAACACCATGGAAAAAGTCGTGATGGTGCCAAACAGGGGATGGGCTAGCACCAAAGTCAAGCTCATAGATTCCGAGTTTTTGCGGATAGAAACAAAGAGCTTATCGTCCTTAACACAGTACCTGTCAACAAAGAACCCTTGTTCGAGATAGAAAGGGTCGCAAATCTTATCCCATGTATTGAGCTCGGGATCAAGTAACTCAAAGGTGCAGTGAGGAGGTTTATGACCAAGAATCGTGTCAAATACGCAAATCTTGTTCCCAATCTTCACGGCTTCAGGAAAATGCTTTCCTGCCTTCATCTCTGTGATTCTTTTTGGCAAGGGCTTCAGGTCATTATCAGATCTACAGGCTTTCGCTAGCGTAACGAGATCGAGCACAAATGCGTCAGTGATCCCAGGCATGCTCCTATCAGCAGGGTCCTTTGGTAAATCTTCATGTTCCTCTGACATCCAGAAGCCCCCAAACATGTATAGCATAGACTTGTGCACGGCAAATGTCATCTCATACGGGTAGTCCTTTACACTCAGGTGCAGGAAACCTTGTCGTTTTTCTTCTGCAAGATTAACAAGAAATACTGAACAATTGTCGTTTTGTCTGTCAAATACAAAGCAGGCCACATCCTTCAATTCCTGCTCTCTGTTTTCCTGCAAGTTGTAAAATTGTATATGACACAAAAGCCAGCAGAGTCCAATTGAATCACCGTACGTACCAAACTTGTAATTGCATGCGCTTTCATATGGGAAACCACCTCCAAATTTCATCATTTTTTGGGAAACCACCTGATTAAAATAAATTTATGGAGAACCACCAAATATCAACAAAACCAAAGGATAGAACCACCTCCTTACCCAAACCACCATCTCACCACCTCTAACGACCACTAGCCACCACCATTCTTGCCGCCACTGCCACCACCCACCGCCGACAAGGCCACGCCGACCACCACATTCCCCCGGCTCCATGTCCTCCACCCACCACGACCGTTTTCTCTCTCCCTCCATCCTCTCTTTCCTCTCGGTTTTCGGCCGCTACAAGCATGGTAACCGGCGATCGACGACCATGTTGGGGGTGTTGGAAAATGAACTACTGTGGGCGAAATATAACGGAAATGAAATGACGGAAAATGCTGTGGCGTGATCGAAATCACAGAATGAGAAGCAATTTCGCCCCGACTACGGTACAACCGGATTATGGCGTTGCCCCCCAAGGTAACACAGCGCTTCTCCGAGGTGTGTACTCACCCAAGAGAAGTGGAACTCTAAACGTACTCGGAATCAATGGAGAACAGAAAGGAGAAGAGTAAGCGGTGATGTTTTTCCTTGTGTACACAGAGAGGACAGAAAACGTCCTTTTAAGGACTCAAAAACTGTAACGGAAATCATTGATTATGGGAGTGATTGTAGGAGTAAAATCTGGGTTTAAACAAAGAAATAAAACCAGTAATTATGGAGGAATGGATTTCTCAAATTAATCCGTTATACAATGAACTTGGACGCTCGTAAGTTTCCGATAGAAACGAACAGCCAAAATACTGAGCGCGAGCAAAAGACACCACACCGCGCACGTGCCACGAGCCGAGCCGGCCGGCCGGACGGCGGCGGCGCGCGCGTGGGGAGACCATAGTCTTCCCTCCATAATGAGTTCAAACACTACTAACACTCACCCATATATAAACCCCAAAAAGTTACTCTAAACTTTCAATGTGGGACAAACAAAAACAAGTGTTTCCCAAAGAAGCTCAAAACCTTTGCATTACCAACAATCCCCCACTAATGCAAAGGTGAAGAAAGAGAATTGATTCCGAGTATAACGAAGGTTTGACACTTAGGTGTTGGTGAACGTGTCTTGAACCAACACGTAGTGAAGCTAGGATACTCTTTATCAAGTGAGTAAACCAGTCTTGAACTCCTTGATTCAAGAGAAGAGCCTAACAGCACGCATCGCACGAAAAACCGTTTCGAGTTCCGGGATATTTCTCACAACAAAACAATAGCCAAAAAACCTTGGGATGCTCATGAGTATTAATGGGAAGACAGCCCTAGTCTTCCATAGAAGGCGGCTAACCCTTCATACTCACGTAGGTGATTTCATCAAGTCTATCTCTGTATAGACCACCCAAGCAGGGATATGAAATCATTAAGAACATATAATGTTCAACCTCACATAATACAATGGCGAATCTATCAAGTCCGTCTCAAAGGACCACCCAACAAGTAGGGCTATAGATTCATTAAGAGCAATAGCTCAACCTTTAAATACACGGTCATAGGAATGGGTAATGTGTATAGAATATGAGTCTTTCCACAGCTTCGTTTGACCACTGTGAATTCCTCAACCAACGGGCTTTAGCCCCATTCCCCTCGACGAATCTAGAACTAATCGCCTATTAAGTCTTTTTGTTAAAGGATCAGCAATGTTCCTCTCAGATTTGACGTACTCCATCGCTAGCACGCCATTTTGTATAAGTCGTCTCACGGCCTCATGCCTAATGCGTATATGTCTTTTCTTACCATTATACACATCATTTTTAGCAACACAAATCGCAGATTGCGAATCACAATGTAGAGATACCGGCGGTGTAGGCCGCCCCCACAATGGTATATCTGCCAGTAGGCTCCTAAGCCACTCAGCCTCTTGCCCAGCTAAGTCAAGAGCTATAAACTCTGACTCCATCGTAGATCGAGCAATACAAGTCTGTTTAGCAGACTTCCACGAGATCGCCGCACCACTAAGAGTGAACACATAGCCACTAGTGGAGCTCACCTCATCATTGTCGGCAACCCAATTAGCATCACAATATCCCTCTAAAACACATGGATAGCCTACAAAATGTAGTCCCCAATCCATAGTACCTCTAAGATATTTCATCAACCGATAAAGAGCATTCCAATGCTCATTGGCAGGGTTATGTGTATACCAACTAAGTCTACTAACTGCATAAGCTATATCAGGCCGAGTATAGTTCATGAGATACATTAAACTCCCTATTATTTTAGCATATTCTTTTTGAGACACACTAGAACCTCTGTTCTTCTTTAGGTGTATGCTAGGATCATAAGGGGTTTTAACTGGCAAAACATCAAACTGACTAAATTTCTTTAACACTTTCTCTACATAATGTGATTGAGACAAGGTGAAACCATTACTAGTTTTAGTTACTCTAATTCCAAGAATTACATCCACCTCACCCATGTCTTTCATTTCAAAACGAGAGGAAAGAAACCTTTTAGTTTCATCAACAACACTCATATGTGTACCAAAGATTAACATATCATCTACATATAAGCAGATTATCACACAATGATCATCAAACATCTTAGTGTACACACATGCATCTGATCCATTCACAACAAAACCAAAACTGAGAATAGTTCTATGAAATTTCTCGTACCATTGTTTCGGCGCTTGTTTCAACCCATACAAAGACTTCTTGAGTCTACAAACCTTATTCTCTTGTCCGGAAACAACAAATCCCGGAGGTTGCTCCATATAAAATTCTTCCTGTAAATCACCATTCAAAAACGCAGTTTTCACATCCATTTGGTGAACAATCAGATTATGAGCTGAAGCCAAAGCAAACAACGCTCTAATAGTAGCAATCTTAGTAACAGGAGAATAAGTATAAAAGAAGTCTAAACCAAATTTCTGAGTGAATCCTTTTATTACCAACCTTGCCTTATAGAGATCAATACTACCATCGGTTCTAAGTTTTCTTTTAAAGATCCACTTACAACCTATCGCTTTACTCCCCTTAGGCAGGTCCACAAGTTCCCAAGTATGATTACTCATAATCGATTCTATCTCACTGTTTACTGCCTCTTGCCAGAAACTAGCATCTACAGATCTCATGGCCTCCTCATACGTTTTAGGCTCATCATCAATCAAATATAAACAAAGAATTAACTCATTAAGATTGTCTACATCATTGAGTTCTGTAAGATACGACGTCACCCAGTCGGGTCCAAAACTAGTTTCTGTTCTTGGTCTCTTGCTTCTTCTAAGTGGCTCAACAGGGTCATTAACAACAGGTAAAGGCACAGAAGAAGATGCAGAAACAGGAGTAATAGCAGTAGGACCAACATCAGGCACAACTCGGGAACTAGATTTCAAAGGAAATATATGCTCAAAAAATTCAGCATCAACAGATTACACAAAGAACGATCAGGCAAGCGCATGAACCTATAAGCAGCACTATTCTCAGCATAACCAATAAAAACCGCATCAAAGGTTTTAGGTCCAATGGTTTGACGTTTAATAGCAGGCAATCCTACTTTAGCTAGACACCCCCACACTCTCAAGTATTTAAGGTTAGGTGAGTAACCTTTCCACAGTTCATAAGGGGTTTTGTCTAATTTCTTGTGAGGTACTCTATTAAGAATAAAAGTTGCAGACATGATAGCTTCCCCCCACATGTTGTCAGATAACCCAGAAGAAATAAGCATTGCATTCATCATATCTTTTAGGGTTCTATTTTTCCTCTCAGCTATCCCATTTTGTTGGGGTATGCCCGGGGCAGAAGTCTCGTGTATAATGCCCTCTCGCTCACATACTCCCTTTAGGAAAGTCGTGCTATACTCCCCACCTCTATCGGACCTCACTCTCTTAATTTTCCTGTCCAATTGGTTTTCTACCTCAGATTTAAAAATAAGAAACTTCTGTTCTGCCTCGTCTTTGGTCTTCAGAAGATATACCCTAGTATATCTGGAATGGTCATCTACAAATGTAATGTAGTATCTCTTACCACCCCTACTTTCCGTGTTCCTAAAGTCTGCTAAGTCCGTATGGATTAATTCTAATAATACGGTTGTCCTCAAGGTCACGGATTTAAAGAATTTGGAGTGGTGTTTAGCCTCAACGCAAACCTCACATTTGTCAATGCCAATTTTGTCTAGTTTAGGGAGAATGTTCATTTGTCTCAAACGATTAAGGGAGTTAACATTCACATGTCCTAATCTAGCGTGCCAAAGATCAATCGACTCAACAATATAGGCAGAAGTAGAAGCTTTATTAGTGTCAACAAAAGTCTCCAAAACAAACAGACCACCAGAAAAGTAGCCCTTCCCAACATAGTCCCCATTACGGCTAAGTACAAGCTTATCAGCCTCAAAAACTAACTTGATACCAGCCTTATTCAATAACCCACCAGAAATTAAATTCCTACGATGGGAGGGGACATAATAAACATTCTGCAAAGCTAAGATTTTTCCAGAATTGAGTTTGAGAGAAATCTTCCCTTTACCAAGTACCTCGGCACTGCTCGAATTGCCCAGGAAGACCTCCTCGCCTTCGTTAGCATTTTCGAATTCACCAAAAAGCTCCCTATTAGCACAGAAATGTTTGCTAGCGCCTGTGTCCACAACCCACTCGGTCTTGTTCACCACCAAATTGACCTCGGAGACCACAGCCGCAATGACTTCAGTGTCTTCGGTCAAGTTGGCTTGAGGCTTGACTTGGTCGGGCTTGTTGTTCGGCTTTTGACCACCAGCACGATGATAACATTGCCATGCCTTATGGCCAGATTTGCCACAGACAAAGCAGCACATCTCCTTGAGTCCATTGTCGTCCTTCTTCTTCTTGAAGTTGGTAGTCTTGCTCTTCTGCACTCCAAAGGAATTCTGGTTCTTCTTTTGGAAAGAGCCAGAATTCTTCTTGTTCCTGTCAAACTTAGGATAAGAGGATTCAACAATGTTAGCCTTTAAAACAGGTTCATGCCTTACATCAGTTACAATTTCTTTATCCTTAAGCCTATTAGCCTCCTCAATTTTGAGATGGCTAACTAAATCTTCTAGAGTCATATCCTTCTTCTTGTGCTTGAGACGGTTACGGTACTCATCCCACGACTTTGGCAGCTTTTCGATCAACACATTCGCTTGAAGCACCTCACACATGACCATCTTCTCTGCCAAGATATCAGCAACAAGGTTTTCGTACTCATGGACTTGCTTCATGATAGGACGATCCTCGACCATTTGAAAGTTGATCCATTTGCCCACCACGTACTTCTTCATCCCAGCATCGTCAGCACCATACTTCTTTTCGAGAGTCTCCCAAATCGATTTGGCAGATTTGTTCTCGTAAAAAAGGTCAAAAAATTGGGTCTGACATATTGCTCATCAGTTGACCACGAACAAGTTTGTCGTGCTTCTCGTACCTAGCAATCTTGTCCAGAAGGGTTTGATCACTGGGCACCGAACCAGGAGCGGTGCTGGTGGAGGCGGGCACAGTAGGGCAGTCTTCAGTGAGAACGTAATCGACTTCGAGTTGCTCGAAGAAGATCAAAAGCTTCTTGGACCAGCGCTTGTAGTTGGTACCATCAAGTGGCTCCAACTTGGAGAGATCGGGAAGGGTCCTCGCATTGTTCATCATGTTCGTTTCCATTGACATAACAGTAGGAAAATTGCTTCTCAATTGTTGGAAAATGAACTACTGTGGGCGAAATATAACGGAAATGAAATGACGGAAAATGCTGTGGCGTGATCGAAATCACAGAATGAGAAGCAATTTCGCCCCGACTACGGTACAACCGGATTATGGCGTTGCCCCCCAAGGTAACACAGCGCTTCTCCGAGGTGTGTACTCACCCAAGAGAAGTGGAACTCTAAACGTACTCGGAATCAATGGAGAACAGAAAGGAGAAGAGTAAGCGGTGATGTTTTTCCTTGTGTACACAGAGAGGACAGAAAACGTCCTTTTAAGGACTCAAAAACTGTAACGGAAATCATTGATTATGGGAGTGATTGTAGGAGTAAAATCTGGGTTTAAACACGGAAATAAAACCAGTAATTATGGAGGAACGGATTTCTCAAATTAATCCGTTATACAATGAACTTGGACGCTCGTAAGTTTCCGATAGAAACGAACAGCCAAAATACCGAGCGCGAGCAAAAGGCACACCACACCACACCACACCGCGCACGTGCCACGAGCCGGCCGGACGGCGGCGGCGGCGCGCGCGTGGGGAGACCATAGTCTTCCCTCCATAATGAGTTCAAACACTACTAACACTCACCCATATATAAACCCCAAAAAGTTACTCTAAACTTTCAATGTGGGACAAACAAAAACAAGTGTTTCCCAAAGAAGCTCAAAACCTTTGCATTACCAACAGGGGGTGTCGAGGGTAGCTAAGGTGGTGGTTGGTGTTGACGGGTGGTGATGCGTGGTGGTTAGAGGTGTTGGGTGGGTGGTTTGGGTAAAGAAGTGGTTCCACCCCTTGGTTTTGTTTTTATTTGGTGGTTTTTCACAAAAAAAATTAATAAGGTGGTTCCCCAAAAAATGGTGAAAGTTTAGGGTGGTTTCCCATAAATTTTCCCGGTGAGGATCCCCTAGAGTTAATTCTTGGTAGAGTTGGTAGAGTTTGCTAAAATTAGTAATAAGACAAAAGGAAGAGGATCTTGGAATGCACAAAAAAATGCAAAACAATTAATTCTTACCTTATTAAGTAAACTCTACATGGCAGAGTTTATTTTCGACTCTAGGGGATCCAATTCCAAATTTTCCTATATATAAATTTGTTATAATAACCAGATTCTATTGAGACGGTCGCATGCACATTAATCGTATATATAGTCCCTATATACGTTAGTGATGTGAGACATTGTAATACACAAGGGTCGCAGATTTTTGTTTGATCACACATTCACACTGAAATAAGAATGCTATCTACTAGAACGGAATTATGAGCACAGAGAAATCACAAAGAGTTACCGGAAACTTAAAATCTACATCAACTTCATCAAAATTCAAAAATTGGGCACATGCAAGCAAGATTGAAAGGTTAATTAAGCTGAAAATATTACCTTAAGCTGAATATATTACCTTAATATTAGAGTGATGAGATACGGTAAAACGCCTTGCTGAAGTTGAAAGCTGAGATTTTTCCCCCATTATTAGACACTTATGTATTCAAAATTTAATATATAACTATGCATTCATTAATCGGATAGCAGAAGTAATTACATAATATGGAAATTATTAGCTAATTTATAAAAAATAATATAATTTATGGTGATTATGATGGTAAGCTAATCACCATAAACTAGTATATTATAAGTTTTGGGGTCTGATTGCAACATCAATTAAGGTATGCATGGAAGTCTAATGAGATTATGGAAGTGATCAGAGTTCTAGGGTTTTAGTGTGTGTTTTTTTGTGTGGTTTTAATGTTTACCTTGAAAAGTGAAAACTATTAAGTCAGATCAGTTTAGTTCTGAGTTATTCAAATTAGATCACATTAGTCGTATTTAAATTAAATTGGAAAAATTCACTCTCATCAAACATGGCTTAAGCTCTTTCATATTCCAAACCAAAATAAATGAAAAGATCAAGCCAATTGAAAATTATAATTTTATTTGTTTTGGTATTTAATAAATACCCAAATAGTTTGAAGTGTGTTATAAAAACAAGTTTTTCAATTTTGGTGTTTCATAAATTTGAAATACGACTTTAGTGTCTTTTAGATCCCACCCTCCTCACTTTGTTGGCTAAAAAAATACTTCTTTGATTAAATCATGGTATTCATGGGAATATATATTGGGTAAAAGAAATAATGAATGAAAACTTTTCAAAAGAATTCCGGTTGTTAAATTTACAAATTTATTGGAATATGACAATACTGCTCAAGATACAAATTTACTTTATATGGAGTAGTAGATTAAAATATATGTAGTGGGAATAAGGCGCACATGAGACTGCGTATCTAGGTCCCGTAGATTATTCGGCTCGAGTTTGGGTTGATATATAGTGGTCCTTCCATTACGGACACGGATTTTGTGGTCGACGTGACGTAATACAATTTTCGTGTCTTGAAAGTAAAAAAAAAAAAAAAAAAAAAAGTTCGTGTCTTGAAGCTCAAAAACTAAAAGGATGATCCTAGGAGTCTATATGTATAAAACAATAGCAAAATTGTCTATAGCATAATCAAGTGTGGTAAATTAAAGATGGAATGGAGTAAAAAATATGGTTGTGTAGTCAATTTAACGTATTTGCAGTAAATTTATGACATTGGTAGTAAAATCAACATTGTTACGGATCTATCAATAGAAAGAAATTTGAATTAATTTAATTTCAAAATCAAGGACCCTTAATTGTCTCTCTTTCCTTATAATACATCATTTGCCAAATTGTACAACAAAATTTACTGTTTTTTTAATTATTTTTACTACAAAATTAGCCGTAAACACTTTTTTCCACCTCTCTACGAGTAATTCTATGGTAGAATTTTCGAAACAAAAAGGGTGCTCGACAAGTAACGCAAAGCACCATAATAAATCATTTTTAAATAACTTAATAAATTTTTTAAAAGGAAAAAATTATCAAATTATGGGTGTGTTTGGCCAAACTTCTGAAGTGTTTCTGGACTGTTTCTGGGTCCTAGAAACTGAAAATTGGCCAAACACCAAAAATTGAGAAACTCTTTCTCGTTTCTCAGAAACACTTCTAGTGTAAATTTGTTCTTCAGAAGCAGTGGCGGACCCAGGATTTGGGGGATGGGGGTGCACATTTGTTCGGTAAAACTCGTTTTTGTGAAAGTTAAAATATGGAGTGTGTGAGTTAGCAACAAAATTGGGAATATGTTATAACTTAATATTAATTCTTTATTTAACATAAACCTTAGCTAGCTTAGTTGGTATATTTGTGTGAGGTGTAAGGAGACCGTGGTTCAAACCCTTGGTAAAACACATTGCATCTTTTTATTCACTAAAGTATTTGGTATTTGTGTGAAAATTTAACAAATGTGAGTGCACTAGGATTTGAACCTTGGTTTCAAGTGAAAATATATGATGCAAATACCACTGAGCTAGCCCAATAATTCTGCAAATATGAGGAAATAATAAATATATATAAAACTTTCAGAAAAAATAGGGTGCATGTGTCCCCCTGTGCAACCCCCTGGGTCCGCCCCTGTTCAGAAGGAGAAGCTCCAATTTGGAGCTTCTCCTTCAGAAATTGTTTCTCAGAAACTGTTTTTGAGAAATAGTTCTGCAGAAGTTGGAGCTTGGCCAAACAGGTCATATATTAGATATATAGTTTGTACAATGTATACATAAGCATAAAAAATTAAATAAATGCAATTAATCATTTCTAAGGTCCTTGACAAGTACTGCAAAGCATCATAAGAGCCATCATTTCAACCATCCATAATGTTAAAAATCAATCTACACCATCCATTATTTTTATTTAGTTATATTTTATAAATTATATTGTAAATAACTCATCATTTACTACCCTTTTGAAACATAGCTGGTTTTATCATCATTTTGAGGAGTTCTAGGATGCTCGACAAGTACCGCAAAGCACCATACTAAATCCTTTTTAAATAACTTAATAAATTTTTCTAAAAGGAAAAAAATTATCAAATTATATTAGATATAGTTTATACAATGTATACATAAGCATAAAAGATTAAATAAATGCAATTAACCATTTTTTTTTCTATTTTTTTGGTTATTTATAATATAATTTATAAAATATATTTAAATAAAAATAATGAATGGTGTAGATTGATTTTTAACATTATGGATGGTTGAGATGATGGATTTTATGGTACTTTGCGGTACTTGTTAAGGACCTTAGAATTACTCCATCAGTTTATATGATCGAGACCGACATAATTAGACAGCAAGGTATTGGAGTGATCCTTTACTTGATTGGACTTTATTTCTCTACCAATCAAAACCATAATTTAGTCATTTATTCTCCTATTTTATCTATCTACTATACATTTAATATAGTCACTAGTTCATACAAGTGCCTGCATAAAATAATAAAATCAAAGCATAAAATACACGCTAAGAAAACGCATCGTACTAAATATATTTATTAAAATTTTAATATATCTGGCTGATATTTTTTCACTAATTTTTTAAGGACTACTTGCTCGTCAATTTGTCCACTTGACCGTGACCATGGAGCCGAATGTGATTAGAATATTTTCCCCTTCAAAGAAGAAGGAACTCGTATCAGACAGAAGTTACATTTGTAGGGATAGATATCGATCTTCTCTTGTGTGTCTTAGGGAGTTTATAAGGGAACGTGCCTAGCACAAGCCACATATGTATGTTCAATTCGATCGGACCCATGAAAAGTTGTAAAGCTTCAACAATATTAAATGGAGAAATAGACTATAGTAAGATTGGTCAAAGTGCGACTAATGTTGGTGTCACCATATATAGGTCATTGAGCAATAGAAAATGTCCTTCTACCATGCAAGAGATTAAACTAGTCAGGTCGGGTTTAGAGATTTTGACTTGCTTATTTATGTAAATGGGGTGGGTTATAGGGTTTTAATCCGTTCACTTGCCTACATGATTAACAACGGCCCAACCAAACAAATCTATTTACCAGCTCTATTCTAATGAAGCAACTATAATTATGGGGAGGTGTATATCCACAGCATGAATCAACGAACTGATCCATGCTGTTCAGTCTGAGTTTATGACTTGACAGGGATAAACTGACATGGATCAACTAATTCATGTCGTGCCGTTATCATTACCCAAAATAATAGGTTTCCTTAACCTGTATTGTCAAGAATTACCTTCTCTAGTTAAATTAAAGAAACAATATAAGAAGATTTGGAAATAGGGAGGATGTTGCCTTTAAATAAACCTTCCTAAGCTAGTAAGTACCAAGTCTATAAAGCATAATAAACCAAGTAATTAAGCCAGCTAACAGGGGAAGAAGTCCCAAATGGCCGATTACATCCAAGTATTCAACACAAAAAATTTGTACACAATTAGTCGAAAAAATGACATAACATATAATAATACAATTTGAATTTGTTAATTGGGGAGTGATTAGGAAAGATGCTTCTTGATGATTGATTAATTAGAGGTTATCCTAATCTTAAATGGTTAATTAGAAAACATAATCAGTTATCAATTAACACGTAAGCTTAGCTTTGAGTATGTTAATTATTTGATTATGTAACACTACTTGGGACTTAATATTAAAAAAATAACAAGCGGCTAAGATTGATTAGCACTCGGCAAGGAGTTTGTCATTGCATGTGTATGCGAAGAACCTACTTGATGAGGGCCACCAAATGTACTGTTTCTTCTGAGTGCGTATCAACTACGATTGGAGTAAGTATCTCCGGAGCATACTATATTTGTTTAAGGTGAAATATAACTCTACATTGAATTTAATGTGTCATTGGAAAACTATAATTTGCAGTAAACATTACCAATTCTTGTTCAAAGAAAGTCTTGGACGATCATGATTAAAGAGTAGTGGATGTTCTTATCTTGACCCAGAATAAATTACTTGAACCCAAATCAACAAAATATAGTCTTTGAGACATCGAAAATATTAGGCCTGTATACATGTGCACGAAACAAACATTTCTAATCAAAAGTATAAAACTTACAGTTTAGCCTTGAGAGTTACGAGTTGAGACTCCTTCAAGTAGGGGTGTGCAAATGCGTGTTCGGTTAACCGTTTGTCACTTTTTGGCCGACCCTAAACCGTAACCGTTAGTTCGGTTAACCGCACATCGGTTAAACGGATTTATCGGTTCGGTTTAATCGGGTAATGTTTTAGTACGGGGACACTATTTGACCTACCAAATTAAGTAAAATTGATAGATAAAATATTAAGATTCCACTATACGTCGATACTTCAATTAATTTATGTATTATTTCCCTCAAACAAGTGAATTTTAACAACATATTGGATTAATTATCTTATTTTAGACTTGTGAATTAGTTGACTTATAACCTAATTTATTGAAAATAAACATTATGTCAACTTTCGATACAGGTTCGGTTAACCGCATACACACAAAGTTGCGACCCTAACCCGCATTTTATCGGTTCGGTTACCCGCTTTTTCGGTTCGGGTAAATCGGTTTTCGGTTCGGGTTTCGGTTTGGCGGTTTTTTTGCACACCCTTACCTTCAAGTATCCAACCATATTTGAGCTTATTAGCATCCACACATTGCAATTGGGAGGGTCGGATTGGTTTTGGGTCAGGTTAAGGCGGATCGAGGCATACCGAGTCCGCTAACATGGACTTTTGGCTTGAGTCGGATTTTGTTCGGGTCGCTATTCGGTGGGACTTTGTAGGATGAAGTTTGTATCGAGTCAGATTAGTTTCAAATTTGGGTCATAAATGGGTCTAGTTATTATTGATAATTATTATGTGCGCCATTTATAATTTGGTCAATATTTTCTGGTTTTCGGGTCTTCCAACAGATCCCGTCATTGTTGGGTCCGGGTTTTGTCGAATTCTCGGGTCATTAGTTATCAGGTCTGCCGAGTTGGGTGATCATAATTTGAGTCGTTTTATTCTCTCGATATTCACTGATTTATAGGTCGAGTAAGTCAGATTGGATCAGCTTTGATGACTCTAATTGCATACCCTTCATACAAGTGCCTATAAACCCATTATACATTTGAGATTTGAGAGTCTAAATTAAGCCCTCCGAGACTAATAACTCGGCGCGAGAAGAAAAAGAAAAAACTCGCAATCCCCGTGAGTCCGTGACGATGGAGAGTTATGGTTTGACTTGGTGGGCCAGACATTTTGCTATCCGTAGTCTTCTTTTTTCAACCAACCAATTGTGGTGCATGCATTTTGTATTCATTCATGTTTTTCTCACCTTCTAGTTCGAGTAACTCTTTTTCACTTTTCACCTGGTTCCCTGCAAAATAGTGCTCGAATATTTCTGACGTGCGCAAAATTTGATTGCAAATAGTATCGTCAGATTCTAGTAGCATCCATTTACCAGGGCAATTGGGTAAATGAACAATGTTGTACCTTCATTAATTATGTTGTCATCGTATATATGATATTTTAATTTTAATATTTTTTATATACACTTTGTTCAAGGCACTTTCATGAAGTTTTGATGTTTATAAAGATGCGTGAGTACAATTTAAAAATGACAAGAATACGATATTATGAAAGTAGAAATTAACGTGAATATAATAATAATAATAATAATAATAATAATAATAATAATATTATTATTATTATTACTATTATTATTATTACTACTAGTATAATACCCGTGCTATGCACGGAAATGTGTAGCCAAAAGTTTTAATATCGTAACATGCGACAACACGTCTAGCTTAACTTTGTCTTGGTAAAACGGATTTATATTGTTGTCGTTCGAAACGTAGTTATATACCCGAATCTATTTCCTGACTCAAGATATCAAGGTCTTCTTTTAAAAAAAAAAAAAAAAAAAACTGAATAGCTTAGCTATCATGTATACGTACGACTTTAATTTGCACTTGATAGAATGCAATCTCATCAAAGTGTGTGTGCATGAATGTATCTCTAAGTATGAATATTAGTAAGGGAACATTTGTATTATGGCAAATTTATTTACCAACTCAAAATTTCAGTGACTTTACAATCCCATGACTTAGAAATAGAGATGAAATTTGCATTAGAAGATTACACAAATAAATAAGAACACAAAAAGAAAAGAATAGTGACCTTTAGTTACCTCTATTTGAGCGAGTCTTTAGCCATTGAAATGGTTAATCACTACATCAGTGAGTAAGATGACAAATTTTGATTGTAAAGTAGATAAAGAAGAGCAAAATTTTAGGATATACTCCGTATATATATTTGGTTGAAATGGTCTCATAAATTTAGCGTAGAAAATTATTAGGAACATATTAAAGTTTTTTTTTTTTTTTTTTTTTTTTTTTTTTTTTTTTTTTTTTTTTTTTTGTTAATAGAAGGTCCTAGCTTTTAGCTGTTTTTTCATTATTAACTTAGAGTTGTTAGAATTTGAAGCAAATTAATAGGAACAAAATTATTAAAAACCATGTTATTAGGAACAAAAATTTTAGCGGGAAAATGTGTAGCCATTGGATGCCACGTGTCCTAGTGGCTTCTGTTTTAGTAGAACTAGATAGAAGATTATTACTATTACTATTATTATTATTATTATTATTATTATTATTATTATTATTATTATTATTATTACAAGACGACTTGGGTAGCTCACTCAAATTCCCACCTCCAGCTAGTACTGATTTCCTGAAAAGAATTTAGTATTGAAAGGGTGAGTTCGACAGCCCAGTAAAAGACAGTTTCCAACTCAACCTGATCAAGCTGTTGCTAAAATAGTAAAACAATACTAATTCGTATAAGTAATTCCAGTAGTGGGTAGTGTAGTTCTGGTTAGTTCAGAAGTTCTCAATCAGTGCCAGTTTACTCCCTTGGCAGGGCCAGACGGATATCCTCGTTTCAAGTTACTCAGAATACATAACTAACCCACAAAACCGAAGTAGTTCCGAAAATAATCAGAGTTTGCAGTACTCGATCCTCTTTCAAAAATAAGCATTAAAGTATACAAAATAATGCTATAAGCTAATTAGAAAGAGTCCCTTACTTGAATTCCAAATCACCGCGCTAATACTCTGTGCGTTTTCTCGTTCTAAGTAAATAAAGTCGCGTAAGTTATTTATTTAAGATCATATTGGTAGTGTAATCATACTGTTGATTATTTGATAATTAATTGTCCAAGTGTCCAACGACGTCCGAAGTGGTAACTATATAGTCACATCATTAATCCACTAAATCTTCATCTTTTAGCGGAAATTATCCACTCTAAGATTATTTCACCACTGGGGTAACTCCGCCGGGTTACTTTTAATCATGGAGTTACTAATTATCACTAACATAATTAACATCCAATCTTGGGCTATATCTTATTAACAGTTACGTTCACCAACTGGGGTATATCCGCCGAGTTACTTGTACCGCAAAAATTATTCGCCACAAGATTAATTAATTAATTATAAGTTATAAAACGCGTACGGTCGTTAACTAAATACAATAGCTTAAAATAATTAAGTAACATACCAGTAGTCGATTTATGCGTGTAACACCCCATATTTTTGGACTTCTAAACTATTAAAGTCGTCGGGAGAAATTCATTTTAGAGTTACGAGTTTCTATTTTTGGGAATTTAGAGTCACTTTCCTTTTTGGGTCACCTTCCTAATTAGGAAATTATAGAGCAAATTTACCTTGCTACCCTTACTAAACCCTCCCTCACCTTAATATAAAAACAAAACACAAACAAAAAAAAAACACAAACATTCCATCACGCACGCACGCAGCAGCAGGGAGAAGGAAAAGAAGAAGAGAAAAAAAAAAAAAAAAAAAAAGAGGAAGAAAAGGAGAAGAGGAGAAGCGTGCGTCTCCTTCCCCGCGCACCCCGCCGCACAGGCCGCTGCCTTCACCACCGCACAACCGCCCTCGTCGCCGACCCCTACCGTCCTCTCTCTCTTGATTTCAATCAAGAGTAGTAAGTTTACTCACCCTTTTTCTATAATTGAATTAATTGGGATTTTCGAGTTTTTGTGTTCAATTGATGATTAGAACACGATTGGTTTGATTAGCTTGTTGTTTTAGAATTATAATCGTATTTTTGGTGATTGTGGTTCATGGGTTGTGATTTTCGAATTGGGGGTTTTTCTAATTAGGGTTCATGCTAATTGGGTTTGATTTTGTGTATGGAATTACTTGAATTTTGGTGGAGGGGTTTGTTGTGAGTTGAGAATATGGTGGTATTGTTTTGGGAGCAATTGATAATGATTTGAGTGAAGAATGTACCTTCTGCCTGATTCTGAATTTTGGGTTATTTGGGTGTTGTTGTTGTTATTTTGATGATTAATTGATGGAATTGTGTAATTAGTAAGATGGGAAGGATGTGATATTAATTTGGTGTGATTGTTGGAAGGATTGGTTGTCGAATTCATGATTGTTGTGACCTTGTTGTAGTTAGTTGATTGTTTTTGTGTTGGGTTTGTGATGGTGATCGTGTGGTAATTCGATCTTATTATTTTG
Organism: Spergularia marina; assembly: GCA_963680865.1. Classification (NCBI taxonomy): domain Eukaryota; kingdom Viridiplantae; phylum Streptophyta; class Magnoliopsida; order Caryophyllales; family Caryophyllaceae; genus Spergularia; species Spergularia marina. The sequence continues at coordinate 6,427,182 of OY804544.1, read as the reverse complement.
TGATTAGGGTGTGTGTTTGAGGAGGTTTCGTTCTAGTCTTGGAACAGTCCAGTGTTTCGTTCAGAGTAAGGTAAGAACGTTGATCAAACGCTTGAACTCCACCTACTATTATCGCACCAATGGTGATTCGATTCTTACACCCTTGTTACCATGTTTATTGCATTTGATTTCCCTACTTACCATTGTTCATTTCTGAGATAACACACATGCTTGACTTTGCCTCCCCTAAGGCCCTTCGGCCCCTGTTGTTATTCGGCCATTCGGCTTCTCGGCCGAGTGGTGTGTTTCTTCGATAATCTTGAATCGTGTACTCGTTTGTATTGAATCGTTGACTCCGGCTACGGCCGTTTATAAATTGTATCATCGAATAACGTACCATCGAATAATGAATATAAAACGGATGAAAGAAAAGAACGATATGATTACCACCTAGAGTGAATGTGATGCGGCACGGACCGATCACTGTTTATACCTCTGATCAAGGTACTGTTTCGGTCGGAGTAGCTACCGACTGCCTATTAGGCTTTCCTCCTAGAGGTACGCATCCTATGGGATCTCTAGCGAGGGGTGTGCACATTTTAAGTCTTTAGGAATCGTTTATATGTACTCTAGCTCGCGCCGGTTCGAGATTGTGGTGGCTGCGGGGTAGGAGCCCAGCCGTGTATGATTGACAAGACCGTTTGTCTCGTCAGCGATACGTGACTATCGCACTGCCGTGTCCCGATGGTACTCTGTATTCATTATTATATCCAATGCTTATTATTTGTTAGCTACGCGCCTCAAGGCGCGTATCTTTGTTTCTCTGCTTTATGTTTCTTACTCAGCCTGTGCTGACGTTCTGTTTTCTGGTTTGTTCCCTACCGTGTTCTGGGGCCTATGTCATTCTTCGATGGCATAGTTGACAGGTCTTGATGATGTGGATGCTTGCTAGAGGAATTCATTTGCATGCCGGGAACTTTTCATAAACATTATTTACACATGGATTATATTTGGATTTGTAATTTAAATTTCAGTTTTGAGAACTGTAGTTCGACATTCTAAGTCTTCCGCTGTCGTTTTTTCGTTTGTTCGAATTTATTAAGTTGTAATTGAATTTCAAGCCTAGCAGTTGACTCGGTAGTCAACTGCGGTGTAACAATTCTATAATATTTCCTCATTTATCATTGCGAAAATTTAGGGTTGTTACAGTTGGTATCAGAGCCATAGGTTCTGATTCGACGTGTCTACAAAAGTTTTCAAAACTTGTTTTAAGAAATTGGTAAACTAGGAACGGGATGGGTGCATTCATACGCATGCTGATTGCTAAGTGCTATGTGTTTCCCCTTCATTTACTACGGAGTTTTAGAGCCGACTTTTAAGACTTTTGATTTGAGACCGAATGTCATTATTGGGAAGCATCTCATTGTAGGTTTTCTTTGATACTAATAGAAATTATGATTCTTTAAGTTATAACTCTAAGGGTAATTAGTTCAACATATTGTGGTTATTTATTACGTGGAGTGTTATGTGAAAGTAATAAGGGAGACTAGAGGTTATGTTAGAAGGACTTGAAGCTATTTTAAGATATATAAGGACGTGAAAGGTATTTGGGATATATTGAGGATAAGTGTGAGGATGGTTTAGGCCTTGCTTACTTAATGTCGCCGTTGCCAAATTCTTTTGTCCTTGAAGATGAGCTACGATTTGGAACATGATGTTGGATTGGTTTAAGTGAGATGGTGTTAAACCACAAATTTCAAAACACTCATTGGGTTCTTCTTTTCTAACCACGATACCCTATTCATGTTAATGAGAAAATTGGGAGAAATCAATTGACAAAACTTATGCTTATCCCTTTTGGAATACCCCGTGCTACTCCATCTAACTTGATCACACGCCCATAGGTGAGGAACCTTGATTACTTTAGGTGAAATGTGGAAAGTTGAAGAAGGGACTAGTAAGGGTGAGTATATATATAAGGGAGTTGAGCATGAGGAATGTGAGAGTTTCGTGTATGTTGTTCAATTTATTATTTGGATTAGATGAAAAGGACTATGTGCATGCAAGTACACTACTTTGAATTTTGAAATTTAGGAATGAGTAAGAGGGATCGATATTTTAAAGTGTCAATGAAGTATTTGTATGAATGATGGGGTTGGTAGCGAATGAAACTCGATATATCCTTGATCATAGTATCGTTTGTTGAAATATCGAGGATCGCTCTTCTAGTGGAGATTACTGAGGGAGTGATTGGTTTATTATCCTTATAATTGTGTGAACATATGGTACCGATAAGTCAGATTTGAAGATTGTATGTTTTATCAATTTATAATTTTAGTTGGAGTCTTGCCAATGCATACGTCTAAGTGGGTACAATACCCCAATACTATTACGATATTATGATTATTCACTTATATTGATTCGATTATTTGCTATTTGAGTGTCATTATTGATTGAGCATTGTTTTTGTCAATTGAAATTACGTTGTAGAGCTCAATCGAGAGCTGCACGACTCGTGCCCATAAGGACACGACCCGTCCCCGAAATTTTGTGTTCGTACAAGTCAAGTCTCCATGAAGATGGGTAGTCTCCAATTCTAAATTTGGTTTTTTCCAACTTAGAATGACTTCTTGAAAAGGTTTCCTCTGAATCTCAATTCGATGCACTCTTTTGGTTGATGAGACACTCGGATATAACTTGTCTTACCTCTTTTATGTCCGTCCTTTTATGTTGACATAACTCTTCGATAACTCTACTCTAATCTTGTCACGTTATTTGTGTTTTACATTAATTCCATCCTGCGCAAAGTACACCTCATAAGAAAATCCCATTCTGTGAACCCCTCAAGTCTAATACCTGCTTCAAACACACGTTCTCTTGTGTTTAGCTAGTTTTACTAGCTTGACTAGTATATACCAGAGATGATATATAACCTCTAAGTACATATCTAGACCTATCACCCCATGTGAGCTTTGCCTAAAATCACGCTGCACGCTTGGAATCTCTGACTGTCTGATACAACTGACTTACTAACTCTATTCTTGTCTCCAAAAGTAATCTTTGAAAATCTATCACTTGTGGATATGTCACCAGTTTACTTGTCAACAGTAGAAGCCATATGATCCTGATTCGACTGTCATCAACCAACTCCTATACTAACACTGTTAGTGCTAAGTTCTCAATATGCCATTTAATACATGTCCGTGTTCCTCAACATGAATTCCTACGTTACCTTATGGATTTTCCCGTAAAATATGGCGAGTTGTCTGTGTATCCTGCAAGTTTCCTCTATCACTTGTATAAAAGAATAAGTTTCATGTACCAAGCAGACAACAAAACAATTTCTTACACATTTTTAGTAAGTTCAAACTCTCCTCCAGTATGGATACTGACAGTTCAGACCAAATTTTGGATGAACAAGAATTCTCAAGAGAACCCACAGATTACGTTAACTTTTATCCAAAATTCCTATCGAGCTTACCTAGAACACCCATTCTATTGAACTTCGGGTCACAGGTCCATCATCACCAATTGATCTTCAACTATCTCTCCAAGTTTCTAACACCCATGAGCGGATACAACAATCACCTCCTCAACATGCTGTGCCCGTCTTGGTTGGCGATTGTCCTCATACTTTCCTTTTTCATGACCCTTATTCTCCAGCGCATTTATTCGTCGCGGATGATAAGGTTTTTGCTATGTCATTGCACCTAACCTTTCCTTTTATTTTTTCTCCGACCATCTCAATATCCGAACAAAAATCACCGTTATCTGATTCTATCTGGAAGTCCAGTTAGTTTTCATTCTTGTATACTCAGGGTATTGGTTTGTGATGCACGTTCCTGGTCTGAAGAGTTTCTTCTTCTCCAATTAAGGGTTATGACCAGGGTTTACTACCCTTCTGCCATTTTGGTAGTATTATCAGGAAATGAGGTCGGTCACAGGGTGTCATCCCAAATTTCTTTTACGGATTTTTGTGTATGTCCACAAAAAGAGAATATTCCACCTTTCTTACTCATGTGGTGCAACCATTGTTTCTGTGCCATCACTCATCATGCTATGGGTATGATAAATCTGGTCGTTTATGCTCGTCCCACTTGTCTAATGAAAGGCACTATAATTCGTAAGGGTAAGCGTCCTAAGCATAGTTCTGCAAATTTCCAGTGGCCGACTCTACTTGACCTCACCTCCTATAGTCGTCTAAGGATATCAATGGGTAGTAATCATCAATTTGAGCAGTCCCTTAGAGATTTCCTCTACTGGTTGCCTCCCACGGGTTTCCCTTTATATAACTTACATGTTTCTGTTTGGTCTTTGGGTCGTAAGGCTTTCTTTGTACTTATCGATAGACTTTCAAGGTCGATTCTTTCTATCCCTTGGATATCAAAAGACTCACCACCACACGTCCTTTCAATTGCTATCCTATTTGAAGGTCCTCAAAGTTTTAAAGGTGGTTTAACCTTACGATCTTTTGATGGTACTTATCAAGCTAGGATTAGTGCAAGAGGGAAAAATCGATCATTCTCTTTTTTTGTCTTGTCACTATTTCAAAAGGGTTTGCGATTGGCACAAAGATTAGAGGTGAAGGAGTTAGAGATTCTCGTAGACGCCCCTCAATTCAAGTCTCACTTGTCTAATCTGGAAGTGTTTCTTCCCGAAGTTGAATCACTATTATGGGATGTTCTACATCTTATGCGACTACAGATTTGGGAAGTCTGTATACGTCATCTTTCTCAGGATGAACTAAAAGGTGCCAAACTAATGGCTGAACTTAGCTCTCTCTTCCCTTTGGGTTATTTCGAGGAGTTGGAATCTCCGCCGTCTTCTACTATTGCCACTGTACCCTTTTGACGCTCTTTTTGACACGTCGAAAGAAAAGACGTCCCCCCCTCCCTCTTTCTTTTCTCCGATTCTCCCGCTCCTTTCCACCCAACCCTTGCTCCCCCTTTCCTTATAAAACCCTCGACCGACACAATTCTCAACCCGCCTCACATTTCCAACGCTCCCACTCTCCCTCTCCTTTCCTTAGTTCCACCATCATCATCGTCCTCGTTGTTGTCGTTGTTCGGGGTCCTCGTCCTTTCCTCTGCTCCATCGTGGGTACGATATTTTAAGCGTTAACCATTTTTCATCTTCTGCGCAACATGGGGGTTAAACTGACGGATGACGAAGTGTTGGGGCCTTTGTTCATGGCTGGTCTCCTTATGATAATATTTCTAATAACGTTTATTTGTTGTACGAAGTGGTAGTAGATGGTTTGCTATGATTAAGAGTGTAGTATTTTGTTTTCGAAATTTGGACTCTCTTGTAAGCGGCTAGTACTTGTAATACGAAATCCACACTTCGTATGAAATATATCTTATTTTGTTTCTCGTCTCGATCTTATTAAAATTCAAATTTCTTATTCTTTATAGCAACTCGAACGATCCCTCTATAATTATAAATAGTTCAAATTAGTATAATAAAATTATCATAAGACGCTTATGTTCATAAGAATGACGATAGAACTTATATAATGCAAGCTATAAAACTACTAATTATACTAAGTACTTACCAACTTCTTCCCTGATTTGTACTACTTTGCTCAAAACTTTTTTTTTTTTTTTTTTTCGCAACAGTAATCATCAAGTCCTTGACTGAAACAGCCATAACAAGTTAAGTTAACCAAACTTAATCTACCCATACTCTCTGGTCTGTATTGTGTTCCTAGGGTCGAACTATTGCTCTGATACCACTTAATCTGTCACGCCCCAAAACCATCATTGGAACATAACAGACGGCAACCTACGAAAAGTAGGCAAAGACAATCTTATTCTTCAAAAGTCGAAGGTACACAACATATATTACACAATATTATACATACGAATACTATAGTACAACCGATTACTAAGGCCATTATTTATGTTACAAGACGACTTGGGTAGCTCACTCAAATTCCCACCTCCAGCTAGTACTGATTTCCTGAAAAGAATTTAGTATTGAAAGGGTGAGCTCGACAGCCCAGTAAAAGACAGTTTCCAACTCAACCGGATCAAGCTGTTGCTAAAATAGTAAAACAATAATAATTCGTATAAGTAATTCCAGTAGTGGGTAGTGTAGTTCTGGTTAGTTCAGAAGTTCAAAGTCAGTGCCAGTTTACTCTCTTGGCAAGGCCAGACGGATATTCTCGTTTCAAGTTAGCCAGAACACATAACTAACCCACAAAACTGAAGTAGTTCCGAAAATAATCAGAGTTTGCAGTACTCGATCCTCTTTCAAAAATAAGCATTAAAGTATACAAAATAATACTATAAGCTAAATCAGAAAGAACCCCTTACTTGAATTCCAAATCACCGTGCTAATACTCCGTGCATTTTCTCGTTCTAAGTAAATAAAGTCGCGTAATTTAAGTTATTTATTTAAGATCATACTGGTAGTGTAATCATACTGTTGATTATTTGATAATTAATTGTCCAATTGTCCAACGAAGTCTGAAGTGGTAACTATATAGTCACATCATTAATCCACTAAATGTTCGTCTTTTAGCTGAAATTATCCACTCTAAGATTATTTCACCACTGGGATAACTCCGCCGGGTTACTTTTAATCATGGAGTTACTAATTACCACTAACATAATTAACATCCAATCTTGGGCTATATCTTATTAACAGTTACGTTCACCAACTGGGGTATATCTGCCGAGTTACTTGTACCGTAAAAATTATTCGCCACAAGATTAATTAATTATAAGTTATAAAACGCGTACGGTCGTTAACTAAATACAATAGCTTAAAATAATTAAGTAACATACCAGTGGTCGATTTATGCGACGATAGCCTTTACAACAGAACCTGGCTACTAGTAGTGTACTTCTCGCGTTTCGAAACGATTACTTATATTGTAAAATATGTTTACAAAAAGTTATAACACTCATGACTCACTCTAGTTGTGGTGTGCTTATGGTTTGAAGCACTTCAGTTTGAATGAAACTCGAATGGATTCTCGCCTCCAAAACTGAATGACGAGGCTTGATATTTATAGGCAACTGCCTTTGCTCAAATTCTCCCGGAACTAATGAAATTCACCCCAAGTGAAAAATGCATTACCCCTCTTAAAACAAGGGACAAGGCATTGAATGCCTAAGAGTCTTTACGTCAAATTTGTGGCAAGTTTTTGTTTTCCTTTGTCATTTTATTATTATTATTATTATTATTATTATTATTATTATTATTATTAAAAAGTGGGTTATTACACCTTTTTCCGCCTAACAAGATCTCCGGAAAATCAATTAGACGTGTTTAACGGTTTGTACAATAGATCATTAGGCTAAACGACAAAGTAATTGATACGCATTATCCTAAACGAAAAAACACCTCTACATTTCTTATATTGATTGATAATTGACTAGGTATATTTAAGTTATTACAATGTACTTTACCTTTAAACAAAAGGATAATGTGGCTCTAATCACGAGTATTTTATCATGAGATTTATTAGAGACTAGTTTGCTACGCTCGAAATAAATTTTATATTTTATTTCTTTGTAAACAAATAAATTATTTTAATATTATTTATCATTTATAAAACTTTCACTTTCAATAAGGATGGTACATGATAAGATAAAAATGAAATCATTTGAAACTAAATACTCGTATTGATTTTTATTTTTCCGGAATTTCTTTAGTTTTTTATATGGGAAACGTCTCTAATATGTCATGCAAGTCCATCTACACACTTTACCATAAAAGATGTTTTAAATGATTTTTTATTTGGATTGTGAAGAGATATGCCACATGGCATGACATATGGCCTAACTGAAGCCGGTAATGTGGTCGTTGCCATTTAACACAACTTTTCATATATAGTATAAGATTAAATACCGATACTTCAATTTGTCTGGACAATATTACTATTCACTACTAAAATCGACCACAATACTACTTATATGAGCAATATTATTGATAGTTTAATAAAAAATGTCCTCATTTGAGTTTATATATTTCTTTTTAAATAAAACGAAAATTCTTTAATATAATCGACAATCGTCATTTTCCCTCAATAATCATAACGATACTATTATCACCAAAAAAATCTAACTGAGTTTATACTGGTAAGAAACAACTATTATCGTGGACAAAGAATAATTTTCTCTCTTGTATAGAGCAAATATGTAAGAATGTCGATATATTTCACCTTAATTTGACAAAATAGATTTAATTTATTAAGAGGAAAAAACAAATTGAATCAATATTATACCGTAAATTCTAATGTTGCGTGGTAAGGTCCACTATAAGATTTGTTTTTTTTTAACTATGGTTAAAAAATTAAAATGGTCTTGATTTATCGATGCAATATTGATGGTCTCGATTCTATTCCTTATCCTAATTGTTGGCAACTACATTTGTTTTTTTTTTTTTTTTTTTTTTTTTTTTGGAAAAGTAAAACAGTTGTAAATAAAAAAAATACCAAACTCAAATAATAAATTTACAGAATCCAAAAAATATCAATTACTGTAATACAAGTTCAAAAAGTAGTAAATTAATTTCAGGAAAAACAAAAAATCTACCCAAAAACAACAAGGACAATAAAAAGGTAGTCATATGAACAACACACCCTTTTTCATCCTCAAAAAAATGTAACAGTCACACGGTCACACCTGACGTCCCACGCATTTTCATTTTTTCCCCCACATTATATAAACCAAACCCACCTCCTCTTCTCTTTTTTTTTCATCATCCTCTAAAACTTCATTATTACACTACTACTCTTTTTTCGCACCCCAAAAAAAGCAACAAAAGAATAAACTAAAACCCCCCCAAAAAAATTCTAATAGAAGAAATATAGAGAGAAATATTAATTAATTAATCATGTGTGGAGGAGCTATAATATCAGATTTTATACCAGACATCAAATCTAGGAAAGCAGCTGAGGAGTTCTTATGGCCAGATCTCAGCAAGGTTGTTGCTGATCAGCTGCGTTGCAAGAGCGGTAGCGGCTATTCTAAGCCGTTGAGATCCATCAACGTTGAAGATTGTGATGATGATGAAGATGTTGATGGTGTTTCTGCTGATGATGTCAAATTTGAAGCTGATTTCCTTGAGTTTAAGGGTGAGGAATCTGATGGCTTCCTCGTTAAGCCCACTTTTGCTCCCACCAAGGTGGTTGCCAACACCAACACCAACTCTTCTCCTTCACTCTTCAATGGTAAATATTTCTCACCTACTTTTTTTTTCTCTCATTTTTTTACCCATTTTGATTTTCTTGGTTTTTTTTGTTGCTTTTGTGGATTAAAGTTGTGATCTTTATGTGTTTTTGAAGTAACACCATAATATTTTTTTCATTGTGTATTTATTGATTGTTTTTTGCTCAATATTTGGAATTTTTAGTGGTTTAATTTCATTTTTTTGGTAAATATTTATGCTTTTATCTGGTAGAAAGTTGTGATCTTTATGTTTCATTATACAAGTCCTGTAAATTTCATGATTGTTAAGCTTTTTTTTTTTCACCTACTGAAATAATGAAATGGGATGGTTTGATATTTACTTTTTTACTTTTCATCTTTTTTGGGTCATGATCGTTGATAAAGGTTGAAACTTGGGATTGTTTTGTTAATTTTTAGGGTTCAAAGTTTATTTTTTTGGTTTCTTATTTACTTATTGTGTTAATAGCGTATTAAACTGGAGAATTAGTAGGTTAATAGACCGAATTTGTTTGTTTTAGGTGGTTGGGTAGGTTTGAATTAATTTGGGGTTTTTGTTTTGTTATTGCTCAATCACACGTTTGAGATGGGATTGAGTCTTTTGGAGTGTGTTTTGTTGTTTTCCTAATCGGTTGGCCTGCGCCAGACGGTTACAAATGACAATTTATGTTAGCCGACTTCAAATCATCGTTTTGGGAATAAGGCTCGGTTAGTTGGTTATTGTTGTTGGTGGTTTTGTCTTTCTCATTTGCATTCGAATTCTCTGTAATTAATTCGTGAAGCGGAATTTATGGTTGATCATATTACATTTATTCATTTGTTGTGCTTTTGTAAAGTGATGGATTTTGTTTTGGAGAGTTACAAAGTTTCATCAGTCATTAGGATTTAGAGACCCTGGTTAACGTATTCGTTGTTGCGGTCCGGTCTATTTGTGGGTTCCTTCTTTCTCTAGGGTTTTTGTATGTGCCAAGCACAACCTTGTCTATATAATTTGTGTGTCATCTATGTTTGAAATGGCTGTTAAATTTAGATGTTGAAGATGTCGGAAAGGGGAGTTGAATTTTTATTTAGAAATAGATCCATGTTGGTTGACAGATTCGTGTTGGTCTTTCTTATTGACCATGGAGATCAATTGAATATTTGAGTTGTTCTCTTTATCTTAAATTATGTTACTTTGTTCCGAGCAACATCTTACGATTTGTGTGGTGATGTGACGTTTGCCTTCATTGTTCATCGATGGTTTGCTTCCGTAGCCAGCCATCGTTTATCTTGTGTTTTTACATGTTGATTCTGCTCTGCTTCTGGTTGTTCGCGGTTATCATTGAGTTGCTATGCCTCTCTTCGGATGATACTTTAGTAGATCATTTCGTATGTTCAGAGTATTTTTACACACTTTCGCTGTAATGAAAAATCTTACTGAGCAAATGACATGTACTTGTGTTCATATACCTGTGAAGTGTTGATTAGGGTTGATCAGATTTATGGAAATTAGTTACTCCTGATGATGCTATTCTTATCTTTCCTCTTTGTCTTTGTCTTTGAAGGAGTGAAGACTGTGGAGGTGACTGGTGAAGCTGAGAAATCTGCCAAGAGAAAGAGAAAGAACCAGTATCGTGGTATCCGACAACGCCCCTGGGGTAAGTGGGCTGCTGAAATCCGTGACCCCAGAAAGGGTGTCCGTGTCTGGCTTGGAACTTTCAACACTGCTGAAGAAGCTGCCAGAGCTTATGATGCTGAAGCACGGAGGATCCGTGGTAAGAAAGCCAAGGTGAACTTCCCTGAGGAAGCTCAGGCATCTTCTGCCCCTAGGCGCACAGTCAAAGCTAAATCTCAGAAAGCAGCAAACCCAAGCCCTGCACCTCAGAATGTGAACCAAAACTTCAATGCCATGAGCAATTTTGACAACCAGTACTTCAACAACTTTGCTTTTGTGGAAGAGAAACCACAAACTAAGAACTTTGAGTATGCGAACCCCATGCCTGCTGCAGCAGAGGCAGGACTCAAATCCTTTGGCTCATCTGATGGGAGTGGTCTGTATTTCACTTCCGATGAAGGTAGTAACTCTCTTGACTGCTCTGACTTTGGCTGGGGAGAAAATGGCCCGAAAACCCCAGAGATATCATCATTTTTCTCTGCTGCCCTCGAAGCTGATGAAATCCAAGGTTTGGAGGAGGGATTTGCAAACAAGAAAATGAGGACAAACTCAGGAAATGCTGTTCCAGTTCAGGCTAACTCTGGAAATAGCCTGTCTGAGGAGCTGTCTGATGCTGATTTTGAGTCCCAGTTGAACTTGTTAGAGATGCCTTATCTGGATGAGAACTGGGCAGTGGAAGCTTTCCTGGCTGCTGATGCCACTCAGGATGCTGCCAATCCAATTGATCTGTGGAGCTTTGAAGATTTCCCCAGCATGACCGGGGGTGCAGTCTTCTGAGCTACTCTGGATGCCCCTATCCAGCTTTTATGTAAATATAATCAAACATGTTAGTTTCTGTTATTGCTCGACATTTGAATTTCGACCATTTTCAGTAACCTATTGGGTTCCGGCTTAAGTTGTCCCCCCAAGTCGCAGAGGAAGTAATCGTATCTGTTTGTTCGATTTTCAGGATCGTCTATGGGTGAGGCGGAGTCATTAGCATGCTTTTTAATTATGAGAATGAGTAGTGGGTTTATCCTGCAGCTGCAATCATGTGGGAATATATAGGTAAATTTAGGCCTTTCGTTTGTGTTTTAAGACCTTTGTAATCTGCTGTATTTACCAATGCTGACTTGAACCTCCCATGCTTTAATGTTTGAACTTCGTTGTATTGCTCTTTGAACATCACTTGCTCTCCTGTTCTGCTCTGCTTGTCATAAGCATCTGTTGTATTTTTATCAATGCAGTCCCTAAATTCTGCTGTCTCATAAATGGTTCACTGTGCTTGCATTTTGGAGACCGAGACCATTTATGTTCGGCTTCTGGCATAGGTCCCTGGAATAAGCCTGAGCTAGGTAGCGTGAGTACGACATGAGATCGCTTGCTCAGTGTTTACAGTTACGTTGTTCACCCGAGTCTTTTACCAGAACTCAATACCTTGAAATCTAACAAGACCCATCATTATACTGTCTTACTCAAAACCAGGGCCGTGGGAAATATTCAAAAAATTTGGGACTCTGGGCGAAATTTCTAAATGGGGCCCCAATATGTCGGATTTAATATGTTCAGTCTCTTAAAATCAAACAGTATTTTGCAACATTTTGAGTAGAGACCCTAAATTTTGAGTGGGGCCCTGGGCGCATGCCCGTCTCGCCCATGCTCTGCCACACCGCTGCTCAAAACCGTTGTCACGTGACATTACATCAGCTGAGTTCATACGTTTCGACAACCAAGAAACCCTCCGATTCCCATATAGTACTCCGGGATGAAGTTCGTGTGGAGCTCCGATCTCGGATATGGCCTGCTTATAGTTGGTTATAGTTTATAAATTCACAGGAGTCGCAACCTAAGATTTTGGACATAAAATAAATCAGCATCTTGAGTATCATGGACGACGCAGCCATATCTAGCTGTTTACCAAAATAAGTGACCTTTCTGAAAGCTGGAGCTGCAACTTGGTACCAATACTTGGTACATTTTGGTAAAATATAAAAACATCGTTGTTGAATAATTAGGCAGTCGTAGATGTTCAACTTGCACAAATTTCATTTACACGTCTTTCTGATTAGAATATATTTTTAGTTAGTTCCCGTCAAAAAAAAAGATTAGAATATTTGGGGCCCTAATTTGTCCCCATTATGCAAATGGACAATTGGGCATGTTTTATTGTTTCTTGCCCTTATCTTGGAGGGTGTGGCCTTATAATACACTTTTAGCTGTATTAGGCTTGACGTAAAAGCTCTTGTCTCTGTGACTGATTGAACCCCAAATACGTCAATGCCTGAAGCCCCCCATGTGAAGGCTGCTCCTCAACCATCGGAGAAGCGTGTCCTTGTGAGTCATGGAGCCCGCGTGCCCGTGTCCTTACCGCACCTCCGTCGTATGACCGGCCGATTCATTCGAGTGGTTCACCGGTTAGTATTGAGGCGCTCAAAATGTAAATTCGAGTTTCTCTCCTAATATCGGTGACATTTGTGCCGCCATATGATTCACGCCGATTGTTTCAGATTAACGGGTTATGCTTGTATTAGAAATTTAGAAGCCATGCTAAAATCAGGTCGTACTCTAAACATAATGAAATTATCTAATTAGAGATAATCACTTATCGAGTTACTTTGATGAAATTGTATCGGACTTAGGTGAGTAAATCATGTTTATACATTCTCGATAAATTCACTTTGAGTCCTTGTCGTGTGCCTCGTGTTGAGACAAGAATTTCCGGTGTAATGTCATGTGATCGTCGTATAGAGCACTTCCGACTCTAATAATCGCGATTACCACCATATTATTGAAGGTTTAGGTTTAGATACCACATGGAACTTTAGAGATAACAAAAATTAATACACATGTAGACATTATTTCAACATTTCATGGATCAACATTATTGTATGATCTAAAACGTAGTTGCATAATTGTCATGCCCTTTTAGAGTTTTAGAAGGGGTGCATTCGTAGCTTGAAGCCATTGAGGTTCGGGTATCATAACTCATGGGTCTATTAATTTGTGGGCCCGGGTGTGGATTGAACGAAGGAGTGGGTGGTGGGACCATGTTTGGTAGGGGACACTTTCTTGGACAGGTGAACCCGCTTTGGTGAATGGTGACTGCTATCAATTATGGGTTACGCAAGTGGGCTCACATTATGCTGAGTCAACTAATGACTAATCTCTTATCTTAACCTCAAGGCCAGGGAGAATTAAGTAATTTTGTCATTTGGATAAGTAAGGGTGAAAATATCTCAAAAAAAAAAAAAAAAAATGGTCCATAAACTAAAAAAAACTTGATCAAGACATAATTCCAAGTAGAATAGTGGCATTTGGTTTATGGACCAACTAGCGTAAAACCCGTGCGTTGCACGAAGATATGTAGCAATATATTCGATAAAATTATATATTATTTGTTGTTGAGAACTTCTTGGCTAACCCAAATTCAAATTGTCTCATGTTCAAAAAATTGAATAGCTCGAGTACGAATTAAACATACACCATTGTCTAAAACATACTTCCAAATTCATGTAATGGTAATTAAATGTGAAACATACACCACCTAAAAAAAAAAAAACTTACACCACCAAAAAAAAAAACTAAGTGTGAAACATAGGAGTTGTGGGCTTAATTTTGAAGTGAGTAATAGTATAAAATTGTATAATGGCTAAAAAAGAGCAAAATGATTTCTGAGGAACGGTTTAGCAACTCAATACTATATCTCGTAAAAGAAGAAAATGCTAATGATGCAATCAACATAAGCCATAAATCTAGTATGACAGACCTATAACCTATATTATTGCTTGAAGATAGACTCAAAAAACATCCCATGACTTTAAAATGGAGACGAAAGTTGCATTAGATGATTACACAAGGAAATAATAACATAAAAAAAAAAACAAAGAATTGTGACCTTTAGTTACCTCTATTTGAGAGAGTCTTTAGCCATTGAAATTGTTAATCACTCCATTAAGTGATCATCACTGCGTAGGAGGACAAAATTTTGATTGAAAAGTAGATATATTAGAGAAATTTTGGGATATATATTTGGTTGGAGTTGTTAAGCAAGAGTATATTCTCATAAATAACGTAGAAATAGGAGGCCTAATTAACTATCAGCTTTTTTTGCTAGTTGTTAAAATTTGGAGCAAATTAGTAGGAACAAAATAATTAGGAACCACGTTAATAGGAACAAAATTGTGAGCGGGAAAATTTGTAACCATTGAATGTCACGTGTCCTAGTGGTTTCTGTTTTTTGGGGCAAGTATGGGCCACCCCCTACTATCCAGGACCCGAGCCGCTTGATCATTTGCCCTTTGCTTTTGGTCAAGAAGACCATTTTATATTAAAGATGCATGATTGCTAAACGTAACATTTTTAATACTAAGATAACCTATGTCAATATCCATATTACCCCAATATCTCTCAAATTTACATTTAAACACCCTTCTAATTCTCTTCTTGATCTTCAATTCTTCATCATCTGTATGCGTTCCTTTTTTTTTTTTTTTTTTCGTTCCTCCTGATTTATCATACTTCATTTCTAATTAATTTGTTATCTATTTCTTTCTCTATTTTTATTCGTCAACCACGGTAGTTTTCATCAAATCAAAGGTCTTGCTTTTTGTTGTGTGCTACTTTTGCATTGATTTTCATTTGTAGAAAACATCTTCATTGAAATTCTCATTCATCGACTAATTTAAAATTAGATTTGCACAAGTTAATTGATTAATCAATGGACTGAAATTGAAAAGGTTAAAGATTAATTGTGATCATTTACAATTATGATTGGGATTATATCTAATGTCAAGTATTGTGAAACTGATGAACACGTTAATTATAAGAGTTGTTGAGGAATAGATCATTAAGGGTAAATAGGGAAAAAAATTGAAAAAAATAGGTTACGCTAGTAATTGAAAACTATAAATCATCGACTGGGCCGACGCACTGTTATAACTTATAAGGGTATGTTCATCACGATCCATGGTGCAGTGGTGTTTCGACACAATAGAGACTGAGGGAAGGGGATTTTTTTTTTATAATCTTAAACCTATACTCCATCCGATTTAAAAAAAAATTCTATTTCTTTCTGCAGTTTTGAGTTGTCATGTTAGGGATTAATTTTATACCAAATAAAAAACCCGTTTGCCTTCAAATCAAGCAAAGGTGGTTGATTGCAATGCAGAATGTAATATTTACTAATTTTACAGCAAGTGAACGATTCATTTGGTCTAAAAATAGACCCAAACATAGCATCTCAAAACAAAATGGAACAGGAAAATCTCTTTGTTCTGTGGGAGTACTCCGTATATAGAGATTAGAGACCTAAAAAACAAAGAGTTTATGGAAGCTCACTAAGAACTTCACCATTTTGTTAAGGTATGAACCTTTCATTAAATCTAGATACTCATCTCAGGACTTTGTTGAGACGATTCTTCCATATCTACCTCAAATCTTACAGTGAACTTGAAAAAAAATCTGGTAGTGAACGAAAAATTAAGGCCTGGTTAAGTCCAAACTGATTATGGATCTTGAACCGGGTCGAGTTTTTGTGGGCCATAAAATTGGGCCGTTTGGGCTTCAAGCTTTCGAGTGTGGCCCAAAAATAACAGAAAGTCGTCGTGGATCGACCTTCGCTGGTTTCAGCATATTGGGTCGTCGAGTTGGACCTTCTTTAGTTTTGTACGGGCTAATCCTATTGTTTTTTTTTTTTTTGAAAAACTGAAGAATGTTTTCGTGCCATTTTCAGTGCTATAAATCTCCGAATGACCTAATCATTATTCTTATATTCTAAAATTATATTATTATTAATTTTTTTCGCGTGTATTGTTGTTAATTACTGTATACTGATAAAAAAATTTAAAGTATAGAGGATACTCTATTCGTCCAAGTTTAAACACCACATATGAAAAATCGCATCTTTATTGAGGAGGTGTATACACTAATCGGATAATCAAAGTTTCAAAAAATTACATGACGAATTGTCTAAGATGTGAAACCGATGAGTCATCTATCCAGAAGTTTATAAAAGAGCTACAACTTTGAACTTAAAATGTTAAAAGTGGACATGACTTCTCTAGGGGAGTAATAGAAGTCGCAACATAGCATTAACTTAGCATAAGCCGGATTGATGGAACATTAGCAAAAATGTGCTTTAAATCCAAGGTGGGGAAGTAAGGGAACTTGCACGATAAATTTATTAGCATATACTCGTATAATACGAAGTAATATATTTAAACAAAAGCATTTGAAAACTTAAGCCTTAAGGGGTAAAGTGTGCTTTGGCCAAAAGAAGCTCCAAAACAAATTAATTGTATATAAGACTTTTTTTCGTCTTTGAACCCAAAAAAAAAAAGAATAATAAGACTTTTCATCTTAATTTTCCACTAGAAATGTTTTTCTGTTTCATTTTGCTTAGGTTTGGTAGGCAAAATTGTGACAAGTGAGAAAAGTGGTTACCAAACAGGCAAACAAGCTAATTATAGATCCATGATGAGATGGCCCATTATTTTTTACGTTTTCGTAGGCTTATTGGATGTCTCTATTCGATATTTCTTACGAAAATCATATTCCTACACTACTCATCGAATTATTTGATTTGATATCTACTTTTGTGCGTTTGGTGCATCTTTTACTTGCCTTTCTTCAGCTCTAGCCTTTATGTCATCCAAGTGATGCAACGATAATATGGAGCTTGAAGATACACACAACACACGTACGAATTCGTGGACCGTGGTTACGGAGTATTTACCACAGCTAAAACGCGCAAGTGAATTGTGTGTATCAAATGAATACTACTCCATGGAAAATGAAATTAGGTTAAATGTTTACGAATTAAGGTAGATCCGAAGAACGTTTAATGTGGATAAGTTAATGATTTGAGTAGTTGTAGATCTCACAATTAGTATTTTCCTTGTCGACTACAAGGATGGAGTAGTATATCAAAATTAAACTTAACCCACATTAGTCATAACACACCATAACTAGTAGTATGTAGTCTAAAAGAGAGTAGCAGAGGGTTTTGATTGGCTTGATGCATATATGATGATCATTGCCCTCTTGCACTCTTGTCGTTACATATGTATGGTCATGTACTTGTGTTGATTGATTAGTACTGTACTAATTGTATGTTATAATGGGAATGCGGGAGCGAGGCTTACCTAGTTACCCTGTGATCGATGATTGATTTTAATTTGAATTATAGAGTATTATTCTCCATTGTCTCTTTAACTGGAGTAGTTTGTAGTTTCCTCATGTACAGTTCTACACTACTCGTATTTATTAAGTGGGAAGCTAGCTAAGGGGATCTTTTTTGTTAAATTAACATAGTCATTTGTAGAGCAAGATTAAGGAGCTCTTTATATTGAGTCTCCGACTTAACAAAAAGAAGGAGGCTACCACGATTTGAACTTGAGACCTCAGGATCGCTAAGAACCTGATACCATGTTAGATAACCAATTGAGTCAAAAGTCTAACATTGCCCGCTCGAGCTATGTGATCACTGCTATCCGATCCCTCTGCGTACCGTTGTCTTGTTGGCCACCTCGTATATCTTGCTGTGACTCGGCGGGATTTGCAGTATTCAGTCCATGTGCTGTCTCAATTCATGAGCTTTCCTCGTCAGGACCACTGGGAAGCTGCTCTACGTGTTGAAGGTATAAAACTATTGTGGGTGTTCTAATAATCAGTCTAGACTTTTGGTTTAATTGGTTATCTACTAACAGTTTTACATTGTTAAAATATACGGAGCAACCAAATATGGGGCCTCAACCATCAGTCTATATTTTGGTTGAGATGGTTCTTTAAGATGATTATTATGCATTTATCATCTACGTTTCAAGCTCAATGGACTTTCACGTGAGTGAGGAGTGTTAAGATATAACCAAATATTAGGACTCAACCGTCAGTCTAGACTTAAACTCTTTACTTTAAAATTTTAAATACGTGCGTCTTAATTACATGCAATTTCTTACTCATGATTCGTTGTAATGTGATCATATCTTTCGGCAAGCTATCATCCTTGCCACTCTTTCTATTCGTAGAGTTTTCTAGGTTTTAGCCCCTTTTTGACCAGCAATTTAAAGAACCTTTATAATACTCCATTTCACGTGACATATAACCCATAATTAAGTTCAAACTTTATTAAAGAAATCACTTATTTAATTCGAACTAATTTAACCAAAGCATATGCACCGTATAGTAGACCTTGGACTTCCAATATCATTAATCTACAACATATGGGACATCAAACATCTTCAACATCACGTAAATGTTTAAACTAATTATAACATCAAGTAAGGACGAAACTAAAATTTAATCATCCAGAGTTTTTTTTAAGATGTTGAAATACAATTTAATTCAACACCACAAATTTTTTGTAGTAATATAAAGTATAAAGATTTATGATGATAAGATATAACTAATTAATTATTGAGTATCAATTGTACCGTCAGTCTAGACTTTTGGTTGAGATGGTTGTCTAAGATATGACATATATAAGATATGAATTTTCTTTCATAACACGGTCGAGATTACCATAATGTCTTGCAAAGTATGTAGTACATTCGCTCCTAACTATAAGATGCATGATATATCATATATTGGGCGGTGGGGAGCAACATTAATATACATATATCATATGGTCCCCTTGAATAACACACAAAATCAAATGCAATGGCATTATTTTGGGACTACCACAACATCTCCTTACTTTGTGTCTTAATTATTTCATACATCTCTTACACCTCTTGCCTCGGTTCATCCCATCATCATCATCATCATCATCCTAAGAAACAATATGCATCAACACCCTTGTTCATCTTTGGTGATTCCATATTAGATGTTGGCAACAACAATTTCATCAACACCACAACTCTCGACCAGGCAAATTTCTGGCCTTATGGCATCAATTTCTTCCACTCCTCCACCGGACGTTTCTCCGACGGCCGTCTCATTTCCGACTTCATTGGTACGTCGTGCTTATTCACTTGCTCATCATCATTTCTGCTACATAAGAGACAAAAACCCTATTATCATGCCAATCGTAAATGTACTTGTTAGACGTATATATTACCGTTTATAATTGTATGAACATATATTACATAATATATGTCGAACAGTAGTCAACTAAGCTAGCTGACATCGATCTTTTCTCATTTCCATTTCTAGTGTTTGATCATTGTTATTCAATGTTGATGTGCTTGTTATTGTGAATGTTCATAAACATGCATACATTGACAACCATCTTATCAGTATCCAGCTAAGCTAGCTGACATCGTTATCTTCTCGTTAGTCGTTTCTCTCTATGTTGGTTAGTCGTTTCTCTCTATGTTGTTTGACCATTGTTGATGTTCGTAAACATTACATACATCTGATGATCTTACAATCTAGTTATATGTAATCAACAGCTAAGCTAGCTAACATTGATCTATTCTCATTTTCGTCTATGTTGTTTGATCATTGTTCAACGTTGATGAGCTTATTATTTTCTATCTTGACTCTATTTTTTAGTGGTTAGGGTGGCCCGTTGACCTACCAAATAAAGATTATGTGCTATATTTTTCCATGGCTTAATAATACTACGTAACCTTTTGGCATCTCTGATTTGATTGATTAATTAAAATAGCGAAGAAAGCACATCTTCCGTTGATTCCCCCGTATCTTGAACCGGGCAGACGTCGATTTTCTCATGGAGTTAACTTTGCATCTGCTGGAGGTGGCGCACTCATCCAAACTTTTCAAGGTTCGGTATGTATCTTATTCATACGACCATACCTACATATATATAAATCAAATCACTTTTCTCTGTTTTAATGCAACAGTACTATTCATTACGCTAGCTAGCTACAAGCTAGCTTCGCAATTTTGTTTTGTTTTGTTTTTGAAAAGATCGTCGAGTCATCATTACTCGCTCCATAACGAAGGATTAGTAGATCGATGTAGCATATATAGTGTTACACACGTACTGACGTACATATATAAGACAAGGACAAATACATTTTTTTTATGTTGAGAATTAATGCTGTAAGTTTTTATATTCTTTCGTTTGGCTATTATAAACTCGAAAGTATATTTGCAGGTGATCGACCTCCATATGCAGCTAAGGAACTACAAGGAAGTGGAGAAATGGTACAAACACAAGTATGGAGATGTGAAAGCAAGAAGGAGATTGACAAGGGGAGTTTACATGTTTAGTGTAGGCATAAATGATTACATGAGCCTCTTTTTGACCAATTCTACTCTTTTAACTACTTACACTAAACCTAATTATGTTTCTATGGTCATCCGCAACATCACCTCTGTCGTCACTGTAAGTCTTTCTTCTTCTATCTTCTTCCTTTTCTCATGTCATCCATGGAAGTAATTAGTTTAATTAATCGACTCTTAATTATTTATTCGCAATACTAGCTAGAATAGTAGCTAAAAGTTGAAGTTGTAGTAACAGTTGTACAAGTAGTTGTAAAAGCCGGTAGCTGATAAGTTAGGTTAGCTGATCAAATCTTAACAGAAGTCGAGTACAGCGGTAACATAATGTAGACCGTCTTTCGTTCCAAAAAGATTGATCGGGTTGATTAGCATGCTAGTGCTAATGAAAAAAGATTAGTAAAAGATTTAAAAATTTCGAAGATGCGGCTCCTAATGTTGTGGCACCAAACACGTCCAAAATGTACGCTGAGCAACGTACATATATAACAACTGGGGTAGGGTTTGGCAGAGTGTGGAAACTGGTCCATTGCGACATTAAAGTCTGGTAAACTAGACATTCAAATCTGATGCTTTGCGGCCCATCTATTTATAGCTGTGACAATGAGACGACATCCACTAAACTTCCAATAATTATTGCTTCCACATTCCGCAACTTAAGGTTTGACATTTTTTTCTGTACCTTCACATGCAACTTCTAGTTCTAGGTAATTTATATGTATTTTACATTTCTACCTTATCAAATCTCGGGTAACTTTAGTACTTTACCTTTTGTTGATATATACATGTAGCATGTTATTACTTTTTATTGGACGTAAGTTGACCTGTTTTAAATGTTTTGTAAAACTCTTGCATAATATGAGATAATGTAATCGCAATTATATAATTCGCATGTTTTACTGACGTAATTTTTGATTCGACAGGAGATATACAAGATAGGTGGGAGAAAATTTGGGATTCTAAATTTACCTCCAGCTGGCTGTTTTCCTGCTCTTAGATTAATTGCTGATGCCAATGGTAATTGTCTAGAGGAAGTTGTAACGTTCACTAGGTTGCATAATGAAGCCATCTTCCTAGCCTTAAAACAACTAGCAAAAAATTTACCAGGGTTCAAGTTTTCACTCTACGATTTCCACACTAGTACCCTTCAAAGGATGAAACATCCTTCAAAATACGGTAACTAATTGTTCGTTCAAATTCAAATTCATGGCTTTTCGCAATCCTGATTGGTTCGTATTACTATAAGATAATGTCGGATTTTCGATCTGATGGATCGAGTTAAATGACTAATAATGAACAGGGTATAAGGAGGCCGAGACGGCATGTTGTGGCACGGGCGCATACAGAGGGGTGTTCAGTTGTGGAGGGAAAAGGCTAGTTGGAGAGTATGAATTGTGCAAGAATATAGACGACCATTTATTTTGGGATTCTTATCACTTCACGGAGAAGGCTTATATGCAATTTGCGGCTGAAATGTGGAGCAACACAAATTATGTTCATGTTTCGTATAGCATCAAGGATCTCTTCTATATACGATAACGTAGACTGCCAAGATGAAATTATCGACAGATTGAGCGACGAAAATTGTGCAATGTCGGCTAGTTGGATGGAATTATTGATTGATTACACATGTAAACGGTACTTTCTCCGTTATTTTGAATAGTTAGCGTTTAGTTTAAATGTCGCATATATTTAAAGCATATCTGGCCTTATCAATCCAACACAACTGGTGGAGTACCTATGTATTCAGTTAAGTCATCATTTACACCAATCATGCATACATAATTACATATATACACCTTATATTAGTACCTTACTAGCTCATTCCTTGGGAAAAAAAGTTCTTGAATACTGAAACTAATTTTAGTTTAAGTTTTTTTTTTTTTTTTGGCATCTAGACGAGACACTAAAGCTAAATAAGGTCTATTACAGCCTCCCTCCCAAAGAGGAATATGGTTCACATTATTGTCGAAAAACTTTGTCTTAAGTATAAGTTCAATCTTGGTCTTATGTATAACAGCCAATATACAGTGTCTCGATCGATCTCTAACATTTGACGACATCAAATTCATCACAAATTAAAGACGTAGAAATTTTTATGGACTCCTTTCTTAATAGGTTGTAGGCAAATGTCTTTCCTCGCGCTCATGCTTGAGCACACTACTTATCCGATCCAAAACGGAGTCAAACTGGTACTGCTTAAATCGATAATCTAACAGCAACGTACTACTGCATTTGTAACAGTTGGACTTGGACGTCATAGATAATGTTAACTTATTAAATTAGCAATAATAATATATGTTAAGCAATACAATAAAATTGTTTAAATTGATCGTAGTAGTTAGATGCTGCATGTGCATGCATGCATGCACGATTGGCCATATGAATGAATGAATGATTGATCAATTAATCAGACTAAATAAGACAGAAATGTAATGTTGGATGCGTCATGACATCTGATGACTAACAGAAGTATGGATTATTAGAGGGTCAATGTACGTAGTTCTTGAATATCTTGGATCCGCATTTGCATGAGACACGCTTGTCTATCTCTTGAAGTTCATGCTCTTTTTTTTCATCTTTGTTAAAATTGGTGAGGTATATTAGTATATATATTTTTGACGGAACCGATCGATATATTGTTTATAGACGAAATTCAATAATATAGTGGATGATGATGCAATTGCTCAACTTAAGACAAAGACCTTTTAAAGTTTTTAAGAGCTGAGTTAGTCGACATTGACATATTCATAATGTACTATAAATAATTAAGCGTTAAATTCGCATGCAAATGAAAGCAAGTAAGATAGTAGAAAAACCAAGCCAAACAATAACAATATGAAGAGACACGTACAACTTTGTGTACTCACTTTAACCTTGTTGCCCTTCTTGCATGCCCAAACGTCAGCAGGAAATAACGCTTTATTCATTTTTGGAGATTCCGTTTTTGATGTTGGAAACAACAATTATATCAATACTATAGTTGATGCTCAGGCCAATTTCTGGCCATATGGCTTGACTTTCTTCCATTCTTCAACCGGCCGTTTTTCTGATGGACGCTTAATATGTGATTTTATTGGTATGTCTTGTTATTAATTTACGCCTCATCCGTTTTATTTAGAGAGGTAACATGTAATTCAAATTTCTATCACGTATTCAACCAATCAAGTTTTTAACTTTTTGAAAAAACGAAGGGATCGGAGTACTAGTCCGATCTTGTTCAAGGATTACATACAACCATACTACTTCTAGGTGCATGTATGTATGCATGATTAGTAATAATTTCACATCTATACGTTTGTCAATTACTACACAAAATTTACATATATATGTTCAATCTTGATCAGCTGAATATGCAAATCTCCCTCTCATTCCTCCGTTCCTTCAACCGGACGACCCAATTTTTCATGATGGTGTCAATTTCGCGTCAGCCGGAGCTGGTGCCCTAGTCGAATCTTTTCAAGGAAAGGTATGTATACGTATTTACTCCCTCCACTCCCTTGTATAGTTGCATTGTTGATAAAATTACTAACATTTCGTTTGGATTATTCCTAGCTTTCGTAGGCTCGTATATATGTACTTTATTTTGCACATTCTTAAAATCAATTTACCAACGTGTAATTAATTTTTAAAATTTTCTGGATTATTGTAGGTTATTAATCTTCATATGCAGCTAAAGAATTATAAGAAGGTGAATGCGTTGTTCAAAGATAAATTTGGGAACGTCGGAGCTCGGAGGAGGGTTTCGAAGGCAGTCCATTTCGTCAGCGTTGGCATAGATGATTACCTCGCTCTTTTCTTATCCAACTCCACATTCACTGATTTTACTGCGCCTGAATATGTCAATATGGTCATTGGTAACATCACTTCCGTGATCACTGTGAGTCTGCTGTGTGACTATATATATATATCAAGATACGTGTTTGTATGTTGTACGTACGTTACAAGCTTAGTCTTTCCTAGGCGACTAGGCGTATCACGTATGTACGTATGTATGTGTTTCGACTATAATAGGTTATAGGTGTACGAGACTTGACTGTTAACAACTTGTTCGTTCTCGATTCGACAGGAAATTTACAGAACAGGAGGGAGAAAATTTGCATTCCTAAATGTGCCTCAAGTAGCTTGTTTACCCGAACTCAGGAATTTGAATGTAGAAGGCAATGGTGACTGCCTTAATAATGCTACGAGTTACGCAATGTTACACAATGGAGCACTTTATAACACCCTAGAACAACTTAGAGTGAAGCTTCCAGGGTTTAAATATTCACTTTATGACTTGTATACACATCTCCAACAAATGATCGACCAACCTTCAAAATATGGTAATAAAGACATCTTCTTTTTCGATCTTATTAAATCTCGACATTAACATAGATAAAACGGTCTTACAGTAGTTCAATGACTCGATGTGTGACATAACTTGAGGACCTGTAATTAACCATTTTGAACCAAAAAAACAGGATTCAAGGAAGGGAAAACAGCATGCTGTGGCACAGGTGAATTTAGAGGGATATCAAGCTGCGGACGAGTTGAAGATTTCGAATTGTGCCAAGACATTGACGATTAAGTGTTCTGGGATTCTACCCATCTTACCGAGAAAGCGCACAATCAGTTTGCAAATGAAATGTGGATGAACACAAACAGTACACTCTCTTATGGACAGTACAACATCAAGGACCTCTTCTGTTTACCTTATTACTAACTCCGATCCTTGAGCATTTGGAATAAATATTGAAATTCGACAATTTTAAGTGTCTACGTTTATATATAGTTATCGATCTTTATGGTGCACCATTACCATTATGCTACTTAATTGATGTAATAAGAAATAGGGTAAATTATACCTTGTTCTCGGGAGCACAATGAGAATAGTAGTCATTCTCACAATAGAGGAGTAATAACCACACTTAAATAGAATTTAAACTATTTTAAGTGTGGACACTACTCATTTCTTGTAAGAAGAACCACCATGCTCCCTGTGCTCCCGAGAGCATTGTATAAGCATTGAATTAGGAGTCCTTCATTTTGTGATGACAGGCATATATATATATAGTCTCTCTTATTACAACAAGTCAACAACTAGTTATTTTCTTCGGTACAAGCACTCATCAAAAGCAAATTGCTAGAGGTATACAGTGTAAACACAATTAATTTGTCTATAATATAAAATTGAGTTACTATTGTAGTAAAATTCAGATCAGAATAGTAAAATTAATTGTAATGAAAAAATCAGGTAGTAAATTTAATTGTGAGTAGTAAAAAATTTATAGTGTAGTAAAATTATTACTGAATGATTGTAGACACTTTTGGGTGTTTACACTGTAGGCATGCACATAATAACAAAGGATGAATTAAACTATGATGTTAGACTCGTTAAATTTAAAGAAAATGACGGTTTAATATCAACTGAAATAATTGGTTAAAATTACTAACCCTCTAGACTTCTGACTGATTTTGTCCTCGGTATTCATGGCCTCCCACATTAGGCTACAACTTACCCAATGTGGAGGATACTTGTAACGTGCGACATCTAAGATCAAGATTGAGTCTGTTTCATCGTGGTATGCTATGATGGGCGAATAGTGACCGTCCCCTGTCTGAAATTTACCATCGTTAACATGACCAGTAATACATTACGTACAATTCACACATACCAACACATTTTTATGGTTGGGTGGGAAATTGAAGGTTATGCATGTACCTGCTCAAGTGTTGTCCTACTGTAGGTACAAATGAGGCACCTTGTAGAGGACGAACTAACGTCCAGAACACGCTGTCGAAACTAGTGTCACAAGCAAAGTGAGCCTCGGACTTGACCTTATCGGTAGGCACAAACTCCACTAGCTCGTCGAGTGTTAGTCCCTCGGTCATGACCTTTCTTAGAGTTTCCTTCTTATTTAGCATCGTCTCATCGTACCAACGAAAACAGCCTTAAATCACAACATAATCAGAAATTAATTAATCCCGATATAACAAAACTTAAATCACAGAATAAGTGAGTGTAAAACTCTGTATAAAGGTCCATAATCACTCTGTATAGTGAGTGTAAAACTCTATCAGGAAAGCATTAGCCAGGCTTCAATTTCAGCCTTAGACTTTCTCTACGTGACTACGTGCCTACATCGAAGAATCGACCATCCTGTACAATATACTGTGCAATCTGTAATGATGATCAGTGAATAGAGAGTAAATGGACAAAAATTGTGGCGTGTTTCGACTCAGGCAGGCTTCGAGGGGAGTTCAGCTGTGTAAGGAGAAGGGGAATTGAGCAATTGGCCAGGATCTGTGTGACAGCAGAGGTGAGTATGCATCTATGTCTTTGCCATGCATTTTTTTCATCTGTCAGAAAATGTGCAACGCCAACGCCATGAAATTGGAGCAGTCCAAACCATTCATTGTCTTGCGGATACTAAAGCATAAAGGACCTCTTAGCTTCTAACTTTTCTTAAGCTTCAATTCAATTTTTCAGACAGCACAAATGCATAATATCTCGGTTACATAGAATCATTCGCTTTTAATGGTTCTTGTAACATAAGTGGTGGAGATTATTAAGGGGATTATAAATTTATAGTCTCGGTTTCAAAGAATGCCGGAAACAGGCTCTATGCTTTCAACATAAGAGTAAGACTAGTGCATACGACCCTTCCCTCAACTTGCCATAGGGTCTCGGCCTAAAAGCATAGAGGTAAAATTACTATTGTTGTTCAACGAATCAGTGTGTGCTCAGCTTTTAGCATCCTGGTAAAGAATAACATCATCTAAAGCAAATCATTTACAAATCCCACAGAATAAACAGGGCAATTTAATATTTAGCGGAATTTCTGTCAATCAATGCAACATCATGTCATCATCTACTCCGTATAACAAATTAACAATCCAATCAATCAATTTATCATAGCATCAATCAATAAAGGAGCAGCATGGAGTGGGGTATGAAGATTTGAACCCGAAATAATACCCAGGCAGGTTGAATTATTAACCAATAGATCAACTTTGATCCTCTGACCTTACATATGTAAGACAACCATCAAGAACGTTCAAATAGCAACAAGTACGGGTCACATGTACACAACATATACAAAGATCAACGCTACCCCAATACCTCTCTTAACAAGTACGGGTCACATGTACACAACATATACAAACAGATCAAAGAAACGAAAAGAACATAAAACATTTCTGCATTTAAACATAAATCATAACATTATTCCCATACACACATAAAACCCACATTTTATTTCCCATTTCCTAAGCTTGATTGATACGCTAGAAAAGCACATGACATAACATGATACATAAAGAAAGGTACACGGAGGAAATGGGACAGGTACATGGGATGATACATACAGAAATTAACTAAAGTACACGAAATGAGACAGATGATCTGCTATTTCGGAGCGAGCTTAGCAGCTTCGAGATCAGCGGCTTTCTTAAGCAAACTCCCATCGAGCCCATCCTCGAGCGCCATACTGATAGGCGACTCACCCAAGCCGTCGGCGATAGCAAGCATGATCTTCTTCATCTCGACACGGAACTCATCGAGGTCGACGGTACCGCTATGATCGATATCGAACCGGTCGAATATCGAGTCGTATAGGGACGTAAGTTGGGCCGGAGTCGGCCCAGCCACATCGTCCCCAAAGTGGGTCTCGATGAGCCTCATGGACTCGAAAGCCTTTCGCAGTTCGGACCTCGACAGCGTACCGTTGTTGTCGAGGTCCAAAGCCGCGAACCTCTCGTCCACGCTCTTCTTGAATTGCTCTTCGTCCTCCACGAAGGATCGAACCGTCGATCCGTCTATTATCACCACTCCCATTTTTTTATATTCTTTTTTGTGTGTGTGTGTGTGTGTTGTTGCTCTGCCTCTCTCACTCGGTGGAAGTTGTTGATGATAATGATGAAATGAATGGTATTATTATCGGCTTAAAGTGTTATTTACTTATTTATTAGGACACAGAATGCGGCAGAGGTTTTGGCTCGTTGTTTGGTGGCCCGTGGGTAACACATTCTTTTATATAACAAATATAATAAATAATATTAGAATATTTCATGAAATATATAAATAAGATATAAATCTAATATCTTATTCCTTTGACTAGGAAAACATGTTTGGGGGTGCCATGTGTTTGAACCTATTCAAGATTTTTTTTTTTTTTTTTTTTTTTTGCTATATTTTTAGTTTACAATTTTTTAGTTTCCATTTTTGGATTGATCCAATTTCAAATCAAATATTAACTTTCTAAAATTGGAGAGAGTAACGCGTAAGAGATGTACACTTTTCAGATTTTTGCTATTTTGAATTTGACGAATCTGAATTGTTAATATAATCCCCCTGTTCCTAAAAATAAAAATATAGAGACTGACGCGTAAGAGTTGATAAACCACGTTGTGTAACACCCCGTATTTTTGGGTAATTATTTAATAAGGGTGTTACTTTTTAAATCGATTATTGAAAGATAAAATGAGTTCCTATAATTGAGTTTGGGTCGGGTTTATGGATCACTCATCTCACCCAACGAATAAAGCCCAAACCCGAGTCTACCCTCATACCTATATATACATATAATAAAGAAAACCCTTGCTTTATCTCATAACCATTCGGCCTCCTTCTCTCCCTCTCTCTTCTCTTCGTAGCCTCCACCCGCATAAGATCTCAGCACAACTGTGTCAACTCCAAACACACATAACTTTCTCATACGACCTTTGATTAAGTCGTGGTTGGTGGCGTTAGAGCCGTGCTTTCGATACGAATCTAAAAACATGTAGATCATGCCAAGATTCCATGGGATGCTCACTGTAGAGGTGTTTTAGTAGAGCTGTATCTATCTACCCGGAAACTGTGTCGCCGCCTCGGTATTCTGATGATTCCCGTCGACTCAGAAGGTATTGTAAGACGATATTTTGTAGGGATGTTCCTAACTATATCTTTGAAAACATATCCAAAATTGGTAAGTTCTAGACTTCTGTATCAAAAGTTACATTGGTTTTCGTGAGTAAACCCTAATTGTTATTCGTGGTTCATTGTGAAGTTGATTACCGTTGATCCGCTTGGAGTTTGTGGACGAAAGTTTGAGGAGAGGTTTCTGACATACCCCTATACAACATATTAAAATTTGGTGGTCACCCAATATCGGAGGTAGACGTTATTCGTGTTTCTTTACCACTATCCCTTTGTGGATCCGTTTCATATTAGTGATAGTTGTGAGTTGTAAGACTTATGGTTACATCTTTTTGATTAGGGAATTATGGATTGAGTTTATAATTGGATGATTAAGTATTATCGTTGTAAGGTAAGAACGTTGATCACAAACCTTTCACTAACCATTATCTTGTTCGATACACTTTGCTTGATCATCGTATGTTCTTGCTTTACACAATCATTCTTGTTACCCGTTTCGCTTGTACCTAACTATATCATTGAGCATATTTTCCTTCCGTCTTATCAATGTTCGTTTGCGGTCTTTCGACCACCATACTTCCCACGGCCTTCGGCCCTCTTGCCTTCCTCGGCCTTTCGGCCTCTAGCCGAGACCACCACTCGGCCACTCGGTCGAGTGGTGTGTGTCCTTGTTGCTTGTGTTTTTGTTTCGCTTCAAGTATCTATCGATTATGATCATTGTAATTTGCATCGTTAAATAATGCACGCGTGAATAACGTATATAAAACGGATGAAAGAAAATAAATGACTCCACCTAGAGTACGATGGATTCGGCTCGGCCGATCATCGTTTGATATACCTCTGATCAAGGTACGTAGGGTCGGGTTAGCTGCCGACTTCCTAATAGTCTTCCTCCTAGATGGGAACTCGTCCTACCGGCCTGTCTTGCGAGGGGTGTGCACACTCGGGATTATTAGGGCGATAATTACGACTCTAGCTCGAACAAAGTTCGTTAAGTGGGGCTATGGGGTAGGACCCTGGCCGAATAATTAAACAATATGTATATATTGAGCGACGATGCTCTTTTGATAATGCACTCTGTTGCTATTGTTAATCCTATGATATAACGTCAATTCGTTCTTATTAGCTACGCGCCTCAAGGCGC
Source organism: Spergularia marina (assembly GCA_963680865.1). Lineage (NCBI taxonomy): Eukaryota > Viridiplantae > Streptophyta > Magnoliopsida > Caryophyllales > Caryophyllaceae > Spergularia > Spergularia marina. Next base: position 6,396,160 of record OY804544.1, on the reverse strand, counting down.
GTATCTTATTTGTTCTTTATGCTTATTAATTTCTTACTCAGCATGTGCTGACGTTCTGTTTTCTGGTTCGTCCCTACCGTGTTCTGGGGCCTATATCAATCTTCGATGGCATAGTTGACAGGTCTTGATGATATGGCTGCATGCTTACGAAGTTGATCATGTTGGGAATTTTCGAAAGACTTTGTTTTTGTCTCAGACTTCATTTCGTTCTGATTTTGTAATTTGGATTTCGTTTTGAGAACTATAGCTCGACATTTAAAGACTTCCGCTGTTTTATTTTTCGTTGGTTAATTGTAGTTGAATTTCTAGCCTAGCAATTGACTTGGTAGTCAATTGCGGCGTGACAATTCTAAATTTATTTCTATTTATAGTTGGTCAAAATTTAGGGTTGTTACAGTTGGTATCAGAGCGTTAGGTTCTGATTCGTCGAGTCTACAAAAGTTTTCAAAACAAATTTTGAAAGTTTTAAAATGGGGGCGAGTCGGGTGCATTCATTCGCATGCTAGTTGCTACGTGCTACTTGTTTCTTGTACTACACCATGGAGTTCTTGGATTGATTTTTGGGTGTTCTAAAAGTGAGTATTTTACACCGACCCACTTTGGAGATTATCTTTGGTGCTAACAGTAATTGATGATCTATTGATTTATGAGTTTCGAAATTTAGTTTATTGTTTCGAATGTGATATTGAAATGCTTAAGGCGACTAGGGTATTGGAATAGATCGACAGTATTGCAAGTTAAATAGAGGCATTAAGCACCTTTTGGGTTTATATTAGGGATGAGTTGAAGATGATGATAGTATGATTGTATTTGAGCACTGAATGTTTATAGTTATCGAGGATTTGGCCATTTTAGGTGAGATATGAAACAGAACATACCCTTGGGTTTGTGTATGTGAGATGGTGGTAAACCACAAATTTGGAAGCAATCGTCTACTTCCTCTTTTCCTAACCATAAAACTCTATTCATGGTATTGAATCAAATAAGATCGTTGGGAAAAATGAATTGAGACGAACCTATGCTTATTCATGTAGAAACAGCCGACACTACTCAATCTAACTTTGCTCCACCAATTGAATCTAGTACAACGATTATTTTAAGGGAAAGTGAAAAGTCGAAGAAGGGACTAGTAATGGTGAGTCTATGAAGGAGCTAAGCTTATGCGTGGTAGGTTCTTGTATACTCGACCTTACGTCATTCAAATGCCATCGACGCGGATTTTAAGTAACGTTAAGAGAACTGAGAAATTTTATTGAGGATATCAGGCATATGATTGTTTTCGACATTTTGAGGTTAGATAACGGATTTGTTATGCAATTTACGGTACTGGAAGCACCTAAATTTTGAAGGAACTCTCGAAATGAATCAAATTCTGTTGGGACAAATTGAAGGTCAATATATATTTCTGCAAGAGTTGTGAGGTTTTAAAGTACTGCAAGCTAGAAGTGACACGATTTTGGGTTCGATACTTTAAAATTGAGGATTTCTGTGATTTCCCTTGCTTTGTTTTCTTTGCATTTAGACTATGTGTCTTGTAATCATTTTAGAAAAAGGAGACAATGCCCCTATAAATATGTTCAGGTCAATGTTATTTGATTGAGATCACGTGCTATCTGAAAACTTATATGTCTGTGTGTTTTGTGTCCTCGACTCACCCGTTCTAAATGGCCGGACTCGGTTTGACCGATGGCTCACGTTGGCACCAGGGAGAGTGCCCACCGGTCTTGGCCAAGGCGCAGCCTGCACTACTTTCCGTCTTTCTCCTTACAGAATTTGAATCGAATCAGTAATTGATAAATCATATGGACGAGTTAAACAGGAAAGCACTACTCTAATTTCGTATGATCAAATAAAACACTCGAATAATACGGTTGGTTGATTATTAGTATTACATGGGATTTCATACTTGGTTCATTTGAAAGTCATACCATAAAGGTAAACTATTTACCTCGGGACCCAAAACAAGATTCTTCAAGTTAGGGCCGTTTGGGTAAAGGTTGGTGCTTATGGGTTTTAAGTGAGTAATCAAATTTGATTTGGGACTATATTGTATGAACTACGGCTAGCGTTGGTAATTACTGCCTATGCATGATTGTAGTATTATGGAATATAAATGAGCAAAGGGACACATTCATGAGTTCTCGAATCATCGATATATCTGTATGAGTTTTCTTTCAGTAAATCATATGATAGAAGTGTTGGGCGCCTAATATATAATGGGAAGTGAAATTTTGAGGTTATCATGAGGATTGATCAATTAAATTTGGGTATTAAAATTTTAGAGGTACAATTAGATGGTTTGGGGACAAAGATTCAACGTTCAAGGTCAGTTACACCTATTGGTACGTGATTGGTATAATTAATAAAATGGAAGAGATAACATGGTTATGACTTCAACAATTGTTCGAAAACCGAAGAGGTGAAGGAGATTCAACTAGTCGCGTACATGCAAGACTCGAAGGAAATGAGACACATTTGTTTGTTACAAGGTTTGAACCTCCAACCTACAAGTCAAACATAACACAACAGAACCACTAGGACAATATTTGTTTCATAAGTTGCTTCTGGACTTTCAACAATGGAGTGTAGACGTAAGTAGAAAAGGAACGTCGTTGTGCTACAACAATATCGAGGTCATAAGTTAGTAGGACTGATGTACCATATAATGTGTAGGGCAAAGTCGACATAAAGATATTGTTTGAATCCACTACTGCAAGGTTAATTTTGAGACTTCATATGCATGGAATGCTATTATTCATGAGTGGTGTTTGTACACTATGCCCTTGACATCGGTCTTTCTGAAGGCATTGTAGATCATGTTTTGGTGGATAAATTAAGATTGAGATGGGGCGTGCTTAGTGATTGACACCCAAGTCTAATGGAAAAGATAACGTATGGGGCGCTATATCTAATTTGGTTAAATTTACATTCTTGACGTTGTGGCTTGCGACAAATGAACTTAGTCGATATGGACTGATAGTGTTTACCCTGACAAACAAGTTAATGGAATGTGAAGTAATTTCGAGGTGGTAGCGTTGTTGCGCCCTTTGAGTTCAAGGCACTTTGAGCATCATATCTCGAGATTTGAAGTCGTTGGAGGCTTTGATTTTAATTTCAAGTTAAAGGATGACTCCTAGTACATTTTGGTTTAAATAACTAGGAAAGGAATGAGAACTTCGAAGATGTAGAGTTATGGGATTGGAATTGTCGTGGAAGAAATTTAAAAGTGTTAGATAATCGAAAAGGACTTTGTATAGAGGATCTAGCGATTGTTATTATGATCAGAGTTGATACTACCTACATAACGCCTATGGTATTGAGTTACTGAAAATAAAATTAAACCCCTTTTTGAGAAGTTACAGTTGTATTGCATTAGTTCAGGCGGCTTCGGTGTTATGAAACAGATGAGAAGACAACAAAAGAGAACTAAGGATAATCATATCAGTTTTAGCTTGACAAGTTTGAGACTTGAGGCTACATGTTTACAAGGACGAAGAATCTTCAAGACAATTTAGGATGATGGTCTTAATGACTAAGGCTAAAAAGTGCGTCAACACTTGGGAACTTTGGATACGAATATGTGTTTGATCAAGTCCCGAAAGGGTTTCCTTGTAGTTACATAAAGCTTGTGTATTGCTTTAAGGTCTACACCTGTGAGACATGGATTCAAGAAGACTCCAATGTGCAAGAAACAGAGAAAAGTGACTCCGAGGCCTGTACAATATGTTTTGAGGATCAAATGAGAACTGGATATGGAAGGAAAACTCCTAGCTAACGGGTGATACTCTTAACACATTAAGGTCATATGATTATATGATTAAACTCGTTCGCACAACCAAAGAAGTTGACTCTAAGTATTACTTAAGGGTTGATGTGAGTCATGAACGGATAAAATTTGGAGAACTACAGCGGGCGTGTTCAGGAAACCCAATGAATATGAGGAGAATGACCTACTTGAATTGGGGTTAAAGTGATAATTATAGTCTTAAACTTTAGAGACATTCGAGTTTAGGCCATCACGAAAAGGGTGAAATAGGTGTATAATTCAAGGATCTAACATCAGACATTCAACGAGATTACTGAAACTTAATGAGTAGTATGAGACGACAAGTTAACGATGAGATGGAAACTCAAAAGGTGGTCAACAACTTAAGGAGTTATGGAACCATCGTGAATGGCATAGAGAATATAAAAATCCCGGACACACCAAGCAAGCATAAAGGTCTATGTAAAGTCATTTAAAAAAAAATGAGTCTACTCAGTGCGATAAAACAATTATTAGATGACGACAATATCTTGCCGGGGTAAAACGACACTAGATGACAACAATTATGGAGATGAAAGTTTAGCTTAAAAGGTTACAACGTCTTTTATGAGCTCACAACAATATAACGAGGATGACGACTTGAGTGGCTCACAATAGAGGGACGATCGATGTCAATTCACTTTGTCGAACAAGAATGTGAAGGATACATGGAATGTTAAGATATTGTTTAGCCAGCTGCCTATATGCATTAAGAAATATGACTGTGGAAGTTCAACTTACATGTGAGTTGAGATTTTAGATACAAGTTCTACGACGGTGGTCTTGATACTAAATAGTACTCTGAGGTTTAAATGACAATACCTTGTGTAGATGGGAACACTCCAATAAAGGTTTGACATGGAAGTGGCAACGATGAGATTCAAATGGACATAAATATTTCAGTAAAACTTCTAAGGATCGAGGTATGGTACAAGTTTGAGTTGCCGGCCGGCTTCAGGAAAGGTTCTATTTTAGTAATGTGTTCCATGTCTATCAACGACAATCACGAGGAAATACGACAAAGCATGGTCGACCTGGGGATGAGAAAGAGACAATGAAATATTAATTTGGGAAACACAAGTGAAAAGTGGCATTTATCGATGGTCAGATAATTTCCTCGCATGATACATAAAAGTACATTGGTTCGAGGACCAACCTTTTCTTTAAGGGGGATGAGAACGTCGCATGTTCGTCCTTGGCTCTGAATTATGTGAATTACGTGATTTCACTTGTTATTATATGAATCGTGTTGCATCTTATCGAATTATTCTGATAAATTGACATACTTACTACATGCACTGACGATGCATGTATACCTATTCTGTGCACTAATGATGCACACGTACTCGTTTTGTGCACTGACGATGCACACGTATTGACATACCATTTCTCACTCCTTTCCTTTCATACATGCAATTATGTTGTTGAGTCACTACTTATTCTCATCGTATATGGTGTCCTAGTACCATGTATATTATCAAACAAATATAAGCCTAATTACTTTCATCTCCCTCTCTTTGCTCGAATGCTCAAGCGGTTGTAAATGGAGTTGTGTGACTGAACAAGTGTTTGGAGAACTACAAACTTGGAAGGACGGTAATTGAGGACACTTTGGAGAATGAATTTAAGATTCGGGACGAATCTTTGTTTTAAGGGGGGAAGACTGTAACACCCCGTATTTTTGGGTAATTATTTAATAAGGGTGTTACTTTTTAAATCGATTATTGGAAGATAAAATGAGTTCCTATAATTGAGTTTGGGTCGGGTTTATGGATCACTCATCTCACCCAACGAATAAAGCCCAAACCCGAGTCTACCCTCATACCTATATATACATATAATAAAGAAAACCCTTGCTTTATTTCATAACCATTCGGCCTCCTTCTCTCCCTCTCTCTTCTCTTCGTAGCCTCCACCTGCATAAGATCTCAGCACAACTGTGTCAACTCCAAACACACATAACTTTCTCATACGACCTTTGATTAAGTCGTGGTTGGTGGCGTTAGAACCGTGCTTTCGATACGAATCTAACAACATGTAGATCATGCCAAGATTCCATGGGATGCTCACTGTAGAGGTGTTTTAGTAGAGCTGTATCTATCTACCCGGAAACTGTGTCGCCGCCTCGGTATTCTGATGATTCCCGTCGACTCAGAAGGTATTTTAAGACGATATTTTGTAGGGATGTTCCTAACTATATCTTTGAAAACATATCAAAAATTGGTAAGGTCTAGACTTCTGTATCAAAAGTTACATTGGTTTTCGTGAGTAAACCCTAATTGTTATTCGTGGTTCATTGTGAAGTTGATTACCGTTGATCCACTTGGAGTTTGTGGACGAAAGTTTGAGGAGAGGTTTCTGACATACCCTTATACAACATATTAAAATTTGGTGGTCACCCAATATCGGAGGTAGACGTTATTCGTGTTTCTTTACCACTATCCCTTTGTGGATCCGTTTCATATTAGTGATAGTTGTGAGTTGTAAGACTTATGGTTACATCTTTTTGATTAGGGAATTATGGATTGAGTTTATAATTGGATGATTAAGTATTAGCGTTGTAAGGTAAGAACGTTGATCACAAACCTTTCACTAACCATTATCTTGTTCGATACACTTTGCTTGATCATCGTATGTTCTTGCTTTACACAATCATTCTTGTTACCCGTTTCGCTTGTACCTAACTATATCATTGAGCATATTTTCCTTCCGTCTTATCAATGTTCGTTTGCGGTCTTTCGACCACCATACTTCCCACGGCCTTCGGCCCTCTTGCCTTCCTCGGCCTTTCGGCCTCTAGCCGAGACCACCACTCGGCCACTCGGTCGAGTGGTGTGTGTCCTTGTTGCTTGTGTTTTTGTTTCGCTTCAAGTATCTATCGATTATGATCATTGTAATTTGCATCGTTAAATAATGCACGCGTGAATAACGTATATAAAACGGATGAAAGAAAATAAATGACTCCACCTAGAGTACGATGGATTCGGCTCGGCCGATCATCGTTTGATATACCTCTGATCAAGGTACGTAGGGTCGGGTTAGCTGCCGACTTCCTAATAGTCTTCCTCCTAGATGGGAACTCGTCCTACCGGCCTGTCTTGCGAGGGGTGTGCACACTCGGGATTATTAGGGCGATAATTACGACTCTAGCTCGAACAAAGTTCGTTAAGTGGGGCTATGGGGTAGGACCCTGGCCGAATAATTAAACAATATGTATATATTGAGCGACGATGCTCTTTTGATAATGCACTCTGTTGCTATTGTTAATCCTATGATATAACGTCAATTCGTTCTTATTAGCTACGCGCCTCAAGGCGCGTATCTTATTTGTTCTTTATGCTTATTAATTTCTTACTCAGCATGTGCTGACGTTCTGTTTTCTGGTTCGTCCCTACCGTGTTCTGGGGCCTATATCAATCTTCGATGGCATAGTTGACAGGTCTTGATGATATGGCTGCATGCTTACGAAGTTGATCATGTTGGGAATTTTCGAAAGACTTTGTTTTTGTCTCAGACTTCATTTCGTTCTGATTTTGTAATTTGGATTTCGTTTTGAGAACTATAGCTCGACATTTAAAGACTTCCGCTGTTTTATTTTTCGTTGGTTAATTGTAGTTGAATTTCTAGCCTAGCAATTGACTTGGTAGTCAATTGCGGCGTGACAATTCTAAATTTATTTCTATTTATAGTTGGTCAAAATTTAGGGTTGTTACACGTTGTGACTGTTGGGGTTCATTTTATTGATGAGGCCACAGTCCTTAAGAAGGGAGGCCCAATGCCCTTGATAAAGCCCAATGATGTCCTTAATATCCATCAAATCTCATCCGTTGGATGTCAAGGGAATGGAGGGTCAAGGTGAAAGGAGGACCCCTAGGAGTATTTCTTGAGGGTACCTCCTCCACTATAAATACCCCTCTTTTTCCCTCATTTGGGGGATTCGGACTCTGAGCTCTGAGAAAGCCATTTTATTACTATCCTTGAGATAAGTGATTCTCGGTATCACATTTCTCGATCGCACCCAATACTGACTTGACCGTCGGAGGGGCGTCGCCTGGGTAAAACCGGGCCCCCTTGACAGTTTGTTCATTGCGCAGGACAGAGATTTGGACCCCATCTATCCCGAAGTCGAACCCAGGACCAACATTTGGCGCCGTGTGTGGGGATAGATCGGAGAAGTCTGAATTTTTGCTTGTGAGTTGAACATTTTGACTGCGATAGAAATGGTAGCCGAGACGCGAAAAAAGGTTGACAAGTCAAACGCGGCCACTGTGCATGCGGGTGCGCCACCCCCCGGTGACAACCCAATCATTGGCCGTTGCGACCCGATGACGGGTGAGTTATTGGGGCCGGTTGCGTCCACCGCAACCGCATCCACTCGACCCCCGGAAAGACAAAAGGCAGTGGAAGCTGCGTGCCCACCTCCCCCTATAACCATCGAAGACGGGCGTCACCGCAGAGGTTATGTCGTCGAGGACGAAGACGAGATGAATTACACAGACGAGGAGGAGACGGAGACGGATAGCCAGGGCACTGCGGCCTTTGAAGCTCGGGTATCCGCAGTGCGAGAAGAACTTCGCAAGGAGATGATGGAGAACTTGGATGCCCAGATGGCGGCATTCCGAAAAGAGGTGAGTGCGCAGGTACCACCGGTCTCGGGTCAGTCGCAACCAGGATCCTCAGGAGCGAAGAGGGGGAAGAAGAGGTCGTGCCCCTCAGTGCGCATCCGCAGAGCAGTGGCACGCGCAAAGGAGGCGCAGAGGCAAGCCAACCCTAGATTCTTGGACGCGCGCCTCGTCATCGATGCGGGGAGGGCGCGCGAGGAGAAGGAGAAAAAGAAGAAAGAGGAAGAGGAAAGGTTACGGAAAGAGAGGGAAAGAGAGAAGGAAAGACAGAAAGAGCGACCCCAGGCGTCATACAAAAAATTTTCTGCGATGGAGAAAGGCAAGGGCATGGTAGAGGAGGATCGGGCATCAGTGTTTGACAGATTACGGCGGGATCCAGGGCGACGCAACGCGCCCCTGTGGATACGGTCCCGGTCTCCTCCACTCGCACGAGGCGCAGCCCTCACCTGTTCATCGCAACCACAGCCCAAGACTCAATCTCAGCACGACCACCAGCATCATCACGATGGGCGGCCCCGGAGTCCACTTCGCAGAGGTAGGACCCGGACGCAAAGCTGTAGTGAGAGCGAGTCCGAAATTGAGGGCGAGGCAAGTTCCAAATACCAGGGCTGTGGTCATCGAGGACGTTCAACACTGCTTTGTGACTCCCCATTCACAAGTTGGATCCTAACCGCGGACAAGCCGCCGGGCATTAAGAAGCCCAAAATGACTGAGTACGATGGGGTAGGAGACCCGCACGACCACATCTCGTCATATCTGCACAATATCAGTTACCTGACCATGGACGAACCCACCATCTGCAAGCTGTTCCCGTCTACACTAAGCGGAATCGCGCAGAGGTGGTTTGACCAGTTACCCCCAAACAGTATTGATTCATGGAGAGAATTGAGAAGGAAGTTTGTTGGCCACTTTGTAACCAGCAAGACTAGAAAGAAGACATCCATCTATCTTGCCACTGTGAAAAAGGGAGACAACGAATCTCTGGACGAGTACATCCAGACGCACCCCAAAAACATGTATTTTAAATTCTCGGTAAATGAAATGGCCTGCGGCCCACTTGTTTTCGTTCACCCGATGTGTCAATTTTAATTAAAATAGTTAGAGTACTGTAGAGCAAATTTTGACCGAGTCTGGAACTTCACCAGTCTCGGTAAATGAGTTTATACAGAGAATCTTGCCGGCTGTGACAAGAATCACGATCAAACCAGTGGCTAAAGCCAAGCCGAGTCGGATGTGTCCCCAGACTCGGACGGTGAATACCTACTGCGGGGTGGGACCTCACCACCTCGGATGGTCAGCTGTGGATCACCAATAGTGTCAATTTGGCACCCGGGTATCGTTAATACTCGGGCGCGGCTGGGAAGAAGTCCAATTCCAAAATATACCTGGTTCGGGTTAAGACGCTATATTCATTCCCGATGACTCGGGTGCGCGTTGAATAGGGTTCCATGAGATCGCCCGGCCCGCAACCAGAGGCAGGGACGAAGTAACGGCCCTCGGCGAACATGTCTCCAGCTCGGATTCGTTCGCCTACGCTCTTGCACTCAGTAATCAGGGGACACCCTAGTTCAAGGGTGTCGAACTGCGATACTGTGTTTAAGTGGGACGTAGACCCCCAGATCTCCGGGCCCGGATAGTTGAGCCAAACTTTCATTGGTTAAATTCGATGTCTCGGGATCGACCCTCGTTGATATCCGAGTTCAATTCGGACGAAGGATGGGCTGTAATAACCCACAAAAAACGAGCTGAGCCATAATATTCCACCCTTGGGCTAATACCCCGAGGGGCGCACCTAGATAATGAGTTAGTGTCTGTTATTGTTTTGCAGGTATAAGATATTATCGTTATAAGGAAATTATTACGAGGAGCGAAGTTATTGGATCGAGCCGAAATCGCACCCAAGTTCAGGGGCGATGGTCGACTGCGATTTCCGCCCCCATTCCAGGGGCGGATATTCTGATCGAGTCGAGATCGCGCCCAATTCCAGGGGCGATGCTCGACTGCGATTTCCGAATCCATTTCGAAGGCGACGTCATTTGATCGCGTATTATCACAAGTATACAAGGACAGCAACAACGTACAAGAAAAGATGAAAGGAGATAAACGCCGGACCATATAAGAAAACGCCCCTTTAGGGCCGATTGCGCTGATACACGAAACAAAGAAATTGATTCCGATAATTACAAGGGTTAGAAATAAAAATACAAAGTTCAAGGGGCTACATCCCCTACTAGCTGGGCCGCGCCCCCTTCTTCCTCAGCATCATCGTCGTCGTCATCATCATCCCCATCACCATCGAGATTGATAACAATTGGACTCCATTGGGGTTGTATACTGGGCTCTGGGGCAGGTGGCGCCTCGTCAACATTGATGGACTCGGGCAGCTCCCGGAGATCTTACCGCGCTTTAAAGAGGGTCCCGCTTCGCTTCGCGGTCAGATATTCTAGATCCTTAGTCAGATCTTCGGGATCCTCAAAGGTGGCCAGATACTGGTCGCCGAGACGCTCCAGAGCAGAGGTAAAGGCAGTCACATCAACCGGGGCCAACGTTTTAGGGTGCTTCTCCTAGATTGCACCCACCTCCCTCAACGCGGCCATAGCAGACTTCTTCATCGCCTCCACCGCTGAGAACCGGACATCACTCATCCTATCATTAAGGAGCACCTCATAGTCTGGGGAGGCCAAGAACTTTGCTTGGCGTTACAAGCGCGGTGCGCCCAGAAGTTGATATAGCTCTTAGCATTCTCAAGTTGGCGCAGCAGGTTCTTCTCCCTTTCAAGGGCCGCAGTCAGGTCCCCCCTTCAGCTGCGCGTTGGACTCGCACAAAGATTTGCTGATCTCTTTGAGTTGAGTAATTTGCGCAGTGGTGGTGGCCGCGTAGCTCACCGCGGTTTTGGCTTCCTTGGCGGCCTTCTCAGCCCTTTCTTTGGCGCCGCTGAGCTTAGCCTCGGCAGCTTTAGCGAAATCTGCAACCTTCGCGTTCTCCGCGCTGAGCTCGTCCACACGTGTCATCAACCTCTTTATCTCCTCCTCTCGTTGGGCGGCAACCGCAGACAATTCGGCGAACCGATCTGACTGCGTCTGAATGTATTCGGAGGGATCACCCATGGTGTCGAACACATGGGAGACAAGGCCAGCCAGCTACAAAAGATAAGTGTAAGAAAGCAGGTGAAAAAAAAAAAAACTCACACTATAAGTGTGAGCGGCAAAGCGCTCCAGTCAGTTGCCGGGCCTTTCTTGGCGGCGTGCCCAGCGGCGAAAGGGAAGGAGGGCATCGTTGAGAGGGTCGCTTATCCCCCTGATTGCCCACAGACTCTCCTCGCTAGCCAAGGGCACACCCATATCGTCGGTCACCTGCATAACCTGAGGAGATACACCACCCAAGCCTGACCGCGAAGGAAAGTGAGTGTGAGAGTAAGTGAAAGGCCGATTAGCGCGCGTGGAAAGCGACTTACTGGGGCCGAAAACGGTGTCGTTGTCGGTGGGGGGAGCAGTGTTCATGGTTTGCTCACTCCCTTCCAGGCTCGAATCGCCCAGACTCTGGCGCCGCACGTAGAAGCGAGGCGATTTGCCTGCGCGGGGATTTTCGAGAATCTGTAAACAAAGAAAATTAGAACCAAGCCAGTAATACATGCACGCCGAAGATAAGATAAGAGTAAACACTCACCAGTGATAGAGTCTCGGCAGTAATAGGGACCCCCTCCGAGAGAAGTCCCTTTCCTTTATTTCTACCGGCCGAAGATGAGGCCGGCTCCTCAGATGTCGGTGCCTGCGCAGACACCCGCAGCTGAGTAGGCTCGGGCTGCGGGGTAGACACCTCTTGTTGAGGAGGCGCCTCCCGAAGAGGGGTCGCAGCCACGGGAATGGTGCCTGCGGATCTTTTCCTCGGCCTCAAAGAGGCCGCCTGCGAAGAGGAGGACTCAGCCCGTTTGCGCTTCCCCCCTTTATTTGTCTCCTTCGTCGCGGCGGCTGCATTCATCGCCGCCGTTTCCTCCCGAGCAACTTGCATATTCTCGGGAGCGTTGGCGGCCTTTTCCCGTTGGGCGCGAACCTTAAACATATCTGCTCGCGGGAGAAGGTTCGCGATGTGGGCCTCAACGGTATCGAGAGCTTTCACTGCAGAGAAAAGGAAACAAAAGAAAGTTAGTATCATTTGACCATACAGGCAATAAAGAGAGAAGTACGGATGAAGAGGAAGAATCCTATGACGCTCAGCCTCATTTACGGCCTCCATGAGACCCGCGCTTATCAACCAGACGTTCTCCAAGGACTGGTCGAAGGTAGGGGTCCAAACACGATGGCCCTCCCCCGGCGTCTTAGCTTGGACAAAGTAGTCGCGCACGGCCCGCATAGAAGGAGGGAGTACTGGTTGTTCTCGGGTGCCAGCGGGGACTTCCCCCTTGGACAACGGGAAGTCAAAGAAATCGGCAGCAGTTGCACTTGCATCTAGACTAACCCAAAAGAAGTTATTCTTCCAGACAACCTCATTCTTGCGGGGTTTCTTCGGCTGCGTCACAATGCAATGAAGATCGCCCGCGCCGCGGGGACTAAAGGTATAGAACCCATATTGGTTGGCAGACACACGGTGCAGGGATTGAAATAATTTAATTGACACCGGGATCGGCGCAGCCAAACAGGTCATTACGAATCCGTTGATGGTTAAGTAGGAGTTTGGGGTCACTTGCGCTGGGCACAAGTGGTAGTGAGACAGGAGTTTAGCAGTGTACCTGGGTATGGGCAACCGCAGCCCGTTAGTAATAGCCAACTCGTGGACCGTGAAGCAACCACGCGGAGGGTTAGACAGGACGGATCCTAACTCAGGGACAGTTAGGACAATGGGAGACCTAATGCCATAGTCCGCGCAAAACTTCTTCAACCTGGCGGGGGTGTACTTCGCAATGAATTTTTCAGAAATCGGAGCAGTGTCATATCTTCCTAACAGATCCACGCTCGTATTCTGCGCGGCCGCGGCATACTGAACGGCCTCCACCTCGGTGAAGGTCGCATCTGGTTGAGAGGAAGAAGAGGAGCCGCCCGATCGCGTCATCTGCGTGGAAGGCAAGAAAGCAACGGTTACGTTATATCGACACTGCCAGCGACAGATGTCGGCTTCGGGCTCGGAGTCGGAACCAGATGGGTCAGAGTCCGAGTCCAAGTCAATAAACGACGACGAACGACGGGGATCAACGGGAATCCCGAGTGGAATTTGCCTTCCATCCCACGTGCCTGGTCGCGATAACCATACTTTCGCCTCCCAGCCCAGATCGGCCAAGGGGCGTTGCCCGGGCCTGTAGGTCTTTTCAAGCCATGGGCAATCAACCCACACATTGGCCATGTGACGCGAATCCAGTTTTAAACCTCGGATCGTCATTTTGAGACGCGAGGGGAGGGCTAAAACGGGAAAAGAGGAAAAAGGGGTCAGGGCAAACCAACGGTTACCCCAAAAGACAAGTACAGAAACAGGAGAAAGAGAGGAGGAATTACCTTGGATTGACAAAAGATTGATCGAAAACGCCGAGATCTTCAAAGAAACCTTGAACAAGGTCGGTAGCAACCGGGAATCGAAAAGTTGGTAGAAAGACAAGGACGCGAAACCCTAATTCAGAGGAATGAAAGTTGAAGAGAAGAGGGGCGAAGATTTTGGCAAAAGAAAAAGAATAACTCTGTATGATGGCAGTACAGGATATTTATAGAGGAAAAACCAGGGGCAAAGCGGTAAAATCAAATGGTTTTACACAATTTCCAGTAAAAGACATCATTAACTGTCATAATGAACAGTTAAAGGCAATTGTCTTTTTGCCGTTTCGAGGTGACCTTTGGATTTTCCAAACATTGACGGGTAGAAGGAATCTTTTCGAAATCTTTCCAAAATCTTTTCGAATTCTTCACCAAATAAGTGAGTGAAAAATTCCGAAGGCAATACATTGTTCGCATCGACAAAGTGCATCGCACCCAATTCCAGGGGCGACATTCGCTGACTTTCGGTTGCGATTTCCGCCTCCACTTTAGGGGCGAAGTTTATATCACCAAGCCGAAATCGCACCCAATTCCAGGGGCGACATTCGCTGACTTTCGGTTGCGATCTCCGCCTCCACTTTAGGGGCGAAGTTTATATCACCAAGCCGAAATCGCACCCAATTCCAGGGGCGACATTCGCTGACTTTCGGTTGCGATCTCCGCCTCCACTTTAGGGGCAAAGTTTATATCACCAAGCCGAAATCGCACCCAATTCCAGGGGCGACATTCGCTGACTTTCGGTTGCGATCTCCGCCTCCACTTTAGGGGCGAAGTTTATATCACCAAACCGAAATCGCACCCAATTCCAGGGGCGACATTCGCTGACATTTGGTTGCGATTTCCGTCTTCAATTCAGAAGTGAAAATATCGGAAGTCCTAAAAAGCGAGGTCGGAATGAGAACCGCAGCAAATGAAATGGAACATGGAAAAACAAGAATGACGCATACGACCGTGAAGCTCGCATGGGGCGAAGTTTTTCGATTAAAATCGAAAAATACGAGCTCCACGGCCTAGGAAGCAAGCAAGACAGGGGAGCGACATCATAGAACTTTGTCAAGGCGCATTACATGACCCATGACAAAGGGCGGCCAGGGGATGCGCAGTCAGGTCGCCCTCGGTGAAAGGAAAAAGCCGAGACGCAGTGACCAACGAGCGCAACCCGACTCCGAGGGGCTCTGTTGGGGTTCATTTTATTGATGAGGCCACAGCCCTTGAGAAGGGAGGCCCAATGCCCTTGATAAAGCCCAATGATGTCCTTAATATCCAGCAAATCTCATCCGTTGGATGTCAAGGGAATGGAGGGTCAAGGTGAAGGGGAGACCCCTAAGAGTATTCCTTGAGGGTACCTCCTCCACTATAAATACCCCTCCTTTTCCCTCATTTGGGGGATTCGGACTCTGAGCTCTGAGAAAGCCATTTTATTACTATCCTTGAGATAAGTGATTCTCGGTATCACATTTCTCGATCGCACCCAATACTGACTTGACCGTCGGAGGGGCGTCGCCTGGGTAAAACCGGGCCCCCTTGACAGTTTGTTCATTGCGCAGGACAGAGATTTGGACCCCATCTATCCCGAAGTCGAACCCAGGACCAATAGTGACCCTTTGAGTGCACGTCGTGTACCATAGAACTGCTCCTTTATCTTTGGGTTTTGGGATTCGCTAGTCTCAATTCGAATAACACTGGCCACTGGGCTGATCTCGATTTTGTACGCCTTTTTCCTTTCTATTTCTCACCACGTACCTTTCAAAAGAAACCACGCAAATAGACCATAGCAAGAGAAGACCAAACCCACAAATCGACAATCGATCACTCTACAAGTCACTTTCTCGCACTTCAAACTTTCAATAAACTGTGGGGAACCAAAGACAATGATCTCTATGTCGGGAGGAGTTGGAATAAATAGAAGAGATGATTTGACAGTCTTCAATATACAAAACAATGTCTTCAACAACAAGTTTACTCAGGTATAAATTCGCACTTTCTCTGTTTCAAGTTCATGAATCATGATCATCGCCTTGTTAGTAATTACCTTTTGATTTTATATCTTGCATGTCGTTTTTATATTTTCTTCTAAATTTCTAATTAATTCTGTTGTTACCCTTTAGCCTTTGGTTTAGATTTTGTGTCTCAAATACGCTTTGCTGGCTCAATTTTTGCTGGTTCAATTACCCTCAAATCCTCAATGCATGTTCCTTCAAATTGCGGCGCACATCTTCTGTCCCACTAGAATTAAAATTGGTTAATTATATGTTGTAAAGGTATAAAGCATGTGCACAATCAGATTAAGCTTTTGGTTGAGATGGTTCTAACATATGACGAATCCAAACAATTCGGCTAGTATATGGTATTGTGATTCTCAATTTGGGCTCCTTAGAACCGCAATGTACCCCTCGGTTCTTTTCATTTGTTAACATTTTATTTGAAAATGTGAAGATAATTCAAATTAAACCAAACGTTAACAAATGAAAGTAAATTAGCCAGATGCTTAGATTTTGCTTAGCCTCGTCCTTTGCCCTGTGTCTGTAAAGGTTTAATTATCCCGGAAAAGATATGTTATGAGAAAGAACATTGCTTTTGAACCAAGTAGTAGCATTAGTGTGTATTTTTCAACATTGGGATCTACTTGACCTAGCTAGCTTCCAATCCCTTTTTTTTTTTTTGTTTGAGAAACGCTTCCAATCTTTTCATGGTATGGTAAATTGGTAATTTTGCAGCTTGTAGGTGGGGTTTCGAATTTGAACTAGTCGGGGATATGTGTTTGCTTCAATTATGTACCTTAATTCCTTCGGTCCTTCCCCTGTTAGTATGATTTCTCAATTTCAAGTTGTAAGTACATCTTTAAGTAGGCATAAGTGTTTGGTGAGTTGTAGTGCAGACATAATAAAGAATCGAACATCTTCGCCATGGTGATTCCGGAGTCTGAACTATATCATTAGGAAAAGGGAAATTAGTGTATAGTTGAACAAATCCAATCAAAAGTTCTGATCTTTTTACTCCTCAAGGAATTTAGTACTTAGTTTCAACTACTAGAGAGGATTGGCCTTCTTAGGTGTCTTGCTAACGACGTGTTGATCTCAATTCGTATAGCTTTGCTGTACTTTCAGAGCTTGATACTCGATTATTTATTCTCTACTTCCTCTTATGAGTTCATATCAAGAGTTTAGGATGCTTAATTTGAACGAAAAAACCTCTTTTTCTTGATGTTTTCTGATTTCTGCATTACGCTTCTTTTGAGCATCCTATCTTCGTGTTTTGAAGATTTGTTGAACTCATAAATTACTAAGCAATTATTACGACCTTGTTCCTGAACTCATTCTGTGAGACAGATTAAAAAGGGGACCTGCTTTCTAGTACCAACCTCTTCACATAAGTTTGTATGACTAGGTTAACCTTGGGGCGACAGCCGACAGACCAAGGACTAAACCATATTGTATACTTCGAAGATACTCTAATTAAGGTGAATATCACTGAGGATCACTTATGTATTACCTAATGTGGTAAAGTATTAACCATCATGCTTGCCTCTGCAGAGTAGGTCAAGTTTAAGCTTTATCCTGTTATTAAGAGTTATTTATCTAATAATTCACTAATCTTTTCTAAGGCCGAGTTTGGTGCATATTAAGAGGTTGATATATTGAAAGAGAAAGTTAATATTGATACATACACCCAGCCTGAACGAAGGACTAGGGAGCATCGAAAGTCCACTCTAATTGCAATGTTTTGATTTTGCAAGTTTGTTGCAGGTAAAAAGGAATGCTTCAACCGTAACTCCTATACCTATTCGCTGCAGAAAGCATTTACCCTCTGCTGCTGCTGCAATATCTTTGTGTTCTTCTGAGGGAAAAGTAAGCTTTTGTTTTCTTTATGATGTCCAAACTCTTATGCACTAGATAATATTATCTGAAATTATGATTGAAATCAAAAGCACGGCCTGAAGTCCATTCTTACTGTTAGCTACATTTTAACTCTGCAACTTGATTGCAGTTGAAAAGGAATGCTTCAATCTCGGCTCCTATACCTAGTCGGTACAGAAGGCCTCTACCCTCTCCTGCCATATCTTTGTATTCAAATGATGGGAAAGTAAGCTTGTTAATCTAGTTACTTAACCATGTCTGAACTCTAATTTTGATCAGTTGGACAATATTATTTGATACAATGAATGCATCTTTCTATTGTAATGACAGCGGCTACTTGACGAAGCAAAGGCACTAGGAACCGCTGCAGGGTTCTTGGAGATTGCTACAAATCTTGTGACACAAAAGGAACTCACCTATTGTGGGTTATCTAGTGTAATCACCATCTTAAATGCGTTACTTATTGATCCAGAACACGTTTGGAAAGGTTAGATACTCGAATTAATATGACGACATGTTTGGGAAATTTTGATTTGTGTGGGATGAATATGCTGCAGATTGCTAAGTCATGATGCTTTTTCAATTTGAAGGCCCCTGGAGATGGTATGATGAGTCTATGCTTGTCGAATGTGAAACTCGTGAAAAGCTTGATACTAAGGGGTTATCATTCGAGGACCTCGTATATTTGGTACCTAAGGATAAGGTGAAATTGCAAGCTGATTATGCTACTGATAGTTCTTTGCAAGAATTCAGGGCTCATGTGCTCGAATCTTGTTCATCAGACTCATCATATATGCTGGCCAACATTTCAAGACCAATGCTGCAGCAGGTAACGTCACGCATTTGTTCTTTCTTTCACGTACTGCTTCCTAGAGACGTCATGTACACTTGCATTTACTTCAGAGCAGGTGGTCGTTTAAAAGATTGGTCGTGTTTTCTTGTGTCGATATTATTATGCTGGTTTTAAACATTGGTTGTCCGATAGTCTCAAGGTTGTCATGTGTCTCACTGTTCAGGCAGGGAAAGGTCATTACTCGCCGATTGCTGCATATAATCCGAAAGCTGATGTAGCTCTGCTTCTGGATGTTGCGAGGTTCAAATATCCTCCCCATTGGGTTCCACTAGTTAACTTGTGGGAGGCTATTGCTGCCAAAACTAATGCACCAAGTGGGAAGAGTAGAGGGTACGCAAGTTTTGCTTGAATGCCTTTTTTTTTCTTCCTCCTCTTTTCGCTCTTAACTGTTAGAGTAATAATATACACTAACGTAATCGCACTTGTCAATTTAGGTTCATGATCATCTCAAAGCCATAAGTTTATGGTCTACCAGTGGCGGGATTTATGTTCAATTCGACTTCATAAAAGTATTACTCGAGTTTGACTTGCTAATTACCGTTATTGTTTTCCGGAAAGTTGCAGTCGAATCATATATGGCCGAAGTCGTCCTTTTGGCCTTCCATGTAACAAAAGCTAGGGAAACTCAGTGACAAAGAAAAAGGGTTTGTTTGGCCGTCGTAGATATATCTCGGTAGCTACTAACTTGTACTAAAATTCAAACAACTCTCCATTCCATTCAATTGTTTACATTGGACCGGGTTTTGTGAGGTGTAACAACCCTAAATTTTCGACAAATTTAAACAAGAAAACAAAGGACTGTTATGCCGCCGTTGACCACCAAGTCAACGACAAGGCTTATTAAAACAAACTTCTGAAAGAAACAACGTTGGTCAGCGGAAGACTTGTAGTTAAGTTTACAATCCAAAACAAACCGGAAGAAATAAATTACAATCGTTCTTATAAGTCCAAATGTTTGACGAATTATTCTAAAATCCCCATGTTATGCGTTGACCTTCAAGCAAACAAGCAATTACTTTCAAGACCTGTCAACTGCGCCATCATAACAATGACACAGGACCCAAAATAGGGTAGGGACAAACCCAAACAGAAAGAACGTCAGCACAGGCTGAGTAAGAGAAAAGAGCAACAAAAGAAAAGAAGATACGCGCCTTAAAATGGCGCGTAGCTTCAAATAAATGAACAAACTACGCCAAGAAATTAAGACAACGAAGAACTGGGCACGACTCGTGCACGACCCGGGTACAACGCAGGAACCGGCAGAAGAGTGCCAAACGACGAAAAACTGATATTCTTACTCCTCAAAACTCTGGACAGCAACATACGATCATCGAGGGCCTCCGAGAGGTCCCTAAAGACAAGCCAAGGGTCCTACCCCAAGACTACCACATCTAGAGTTACAAGTAACGCAACCTAATGACTCGAGTGTGCACACCTCTCACTAGAGGGCCGGTAGGACGAAACCACCTCTAGGAGGAAGTCAATTAGGGGGTTCGGTAGCTGATCTCCGACCCACAACACTACCTTGATCAGATGTACAAACAAAGGCCACAACCGCATGGTGTGGTGACGGCTCCTACGTCCGCCCCTCTAGATGGGTTTTACTTATCTTCACGTTCTTACGATACACTTTTAATTTATCATTAAGGTACATTATTTGTGCTTGCGCTTTTCGATTTATAAACGGCCGTAGCCGGAAACAACAACATATGAATCAACAAACGAGTAATGGCATTGCCATGAAACAAGACTTGCATGAAAAGAGATCCAAGAGTGAAAGACATGAGGTGAAATGAATACAACGACGGTTGAGGCAAACGATTAGGCTTATGAGAACAAAAGGTACAAAACATGGTCAAGTCTTATAAGATCAATGTTCTTACCTTCCACACTCACAAATTCTAGGAGAGTATCAAAAGTCCACGAAAGGTACTTCCTCAAAGTCACCACCTAAACAAGAGTCAAGTACAAAACGGATTACTATGAATCACAAGGTAGATATGCTCTAATGACTACCTCATACTCACAACCCATACTCCACACACACAAATCCACACAAGACAATCCCAAAACAAATATGATCATAGGATAACCAAACGAACTCCAAATCGCACCAAACTTTCACCACACCTCCACCAACATGCTAGCAACGTTTTCAATCATTTAAACCCTTAAAATATCAACAATAACGCCCAAAATAAGGCAAGATCAGATCTGGACAGAAACCATTTAATTCAATCAAACCATTATGAAACCTTCCCAAATTTATACTACATGTTACCCATATCATAATAAGCTACCCTTTCAAATCCCATGCAATTCTAACCATAAAATCATCATCAAACACAAAACCCTAATTTGTAAACCCTAATTTCATAACTTCATAATCTCATGCTTTAAATCCCCAAACAACAATGAATACAACACCAATCACAATACCATAAAAATCCGTACAACTCTTGATGTAAAATAAAGAGAGAGAGTGAAAGCTAGGTGGACGGTGGCTACGGCGGTGGTGTGCGGCGGCAGTGAGGGTGGCGTGCGGTAATGGGCGGCTCCTCCTTCTCTCTTCTCTCCCTCTTTCTTTCTCCTCTTCTCTCTTTCTTTCCTCTGTTCTGCGTACGTGCATTTGGGTGGGGGGTTTGCTTCCTCTTTTTTTTTTTTTTAGTGAGAGATGAGGGAAAATAAGTAAGGGTATTTTGGTAATTTTGCCAATTAACTGCCCGATTAGGAAAGTGACCCAAAACGGTAAATATACCTAAATCCCACGGTAGAAACTACACACAAAACGTAACACCCTAATTAAATAATAATCCCAAAATTTATGGGGTGTTACATGAGGGGAACTCAATCCCGACATAAACAATTGAATGAAATTGAAGAAGTATTTCTAATGATCATGGTTGACAATATCAGAATAAGAGAAGAAGAGAATTCAGGCCACTAGTTTAACAGCCCACGACATTAGGAACTCCGTATAACCCAATGTGGCAATAAAGATTTGTAAACCAGTCCAATATGAAGGGATGGAACAAAATAGGGCCATTAATCCAAGTTTAACACCATCTTGTTCAATACTACTGTATTAGGCCCATTTAACTTTGATGTATTTGTTAACGTCTCGTTTGAGTTCCACTCACATGTTCAAACCAAACGTTAAAACCAACATCATTCTGGGAGGCTCATTCTGACAATCAACTTCTTTAAACTTAAGATTACTATGCAAAGTTTATCATAGCGAGATTTTAGCCACCCCTTTAGTATAATCATCTAAAAAAGATGTATCTAATCCATTGCTCCATTTCGACTCCTTTGGTGAAACCTGCCGACAAATTAAAGATCAAAAAAAATATCATACTGCCGCTAACGAAGGAGGAATTCTTTTTTTTCGAACTTGTGAAATCAGATTATGTGCGAAACAAGAGAAGAACGTAAAAGTCATAATTACTACCGTTAATCAGATATGGCATTCATGCATCATATAAGCGGAAATGAGTACAAGACACTTTCAAAATTAAATGCTTAATGCTAACAAACTATACCCAATTTTGAGGGGGGAATTGATATAAATCGAGAAAGAGGATGTCTTGCACTGGTGGAATAGTATAGGAAGGATTGAAGGAAGGCGTAAAAGAGAATTCTTTTCCAGAAGAGATGGAACATAACATTTGGTAAAAGAGAGCATCGAATTTAATTTTACAACCACGTTCCATGAGCCATAATAATCGTCGGTGGTCCTAAACTTGCGAATTCTAAAGCATGATTTGCAGAATTATTAAGGCCATATGCCATGGAACACCCTCTTACATTTATTTCCACGACCAAACGCTCCTACTAGTAATACCTGCCTTTACCATAAATTTATTAAATTATGGTTATAAGTTACACAAGTGGCTTGTGACTTTGTGAGTATTTAAATGAAAGTATCCGTACAAAAGAAAAGAAAAAGAAATGACTTTGATATTTGAAATTAAAGATATTCATTTCGTTTTGTTATTTGATATTATTCAAAATTTAACCACTAATTATACATGATTTAAGATTTAATTATGTTGGTGAAGGAAAACAGTTTACGACAATTGACATGCGAGTTGTGATTTGTGATTGTGAAAAATATTATCTTACCGTCAACTGAATATTACAGTGAACTAGAGAGATCATACTAACTAGCTAGTTTGATCAATATAAGTCTTTTACTCTTAGTTAGATCTTCTAAATGCATAAGATGGGAATTTAACCCGTAAGAGAAGTGGAGTCCTTTCCTGATTTCCTCTTGAACTCTTATGTCGAAGTCTAATAAGGAGACGATCTCAATTACGAGTATATTTATTTGCGATCCTTTTTTAGAAAGACTAATCTTTACTCTAATCCAAGTTTAGTAGGAGTGGTGGCAAAATAGAACTATCTTAATCATTGGGCCCAAAACACACTGTCTGGTGGGCCCATTCATGAAGCAGCCAGCAAACAGCCGAACAAAAGTGTAGTTACCATTTACGCAACCAACTCCGACTCGCTCACATAATGTAACGGGCCATAATTCGCAACTTTTAGGACCAACGTTACTTACAACATCTTGCTTGCTTTTTCCCACTTTAAAATTATTATTTATTATGTTTTGTTCCTCAACCATGAATGGTTCTTCCTTTTTGCTTGTGATTTTAATTAATTTTTTGCTTGGTTCCATTAGTAATTTAGTATGGTCTAACTTAAACTTTAACGAATATTATTTTGAACACCAGGCTAAATTGACATGGGATTTAAAGAGTTTAACTAATATAAGATCGATCTATGTGAATGCAACTATAAAAGTTTTTTGAATTTATAAATGATGTTCCAAAATGTTCTATCGGCACAGTTTAATCTTGTGTTGCATGTATGATATACTCGTACTCCGTATGAGCATAT
Organism: Spergularia marina; assembly: GCA_963680865.1. NCBI lineage: Eukaryota > Viridiplantae > Streptophyta > Magnoliopsida > Caryophyllales > Caryophyllaceae > Spergularia > Spergularia marina. Next base: position 6,372,602 of record OY804544.1, on the reverse strand, counting down.
TACTATGATGATTTCATGTACTGGTGTACATAGTGGCGGACCTAAGTACACCATTTTGGGGTTCAATTGATCCCACTTGGAAATTCATAAGTACATTGGATGTTAGACACGGTTAATAATATTCACTTAGTCTAGTGGTTAATATGTTGAGTTTTATACCAAAGGTTATGAGTTTCAGTCTTGTCAATGCAAATTTTTGACCCCACTTAATTCCAAGTTTGAATCCGCCACTGGATATACAATTCTTAGTGCTTACCAAATCCATGATAAAAGGTCCTGAAGAACAAAATTGTTGACTTGTGATGGAAGGAGGGGACTTATATTATTTTAAAGTCTTCAAACTCTCTTTTCTTTCGATGGACGGCTCCTAGGTTCATTACGTAGAAGTTTGAAAGAATTAATTTTACTCAATTGTACATGCATGCAATAAGAAGCCTTTTTAAGTTTAAAGACAAAGGAACGATGATTGGTGACTCGATCGATGAGCATGCATGCAATGCTTCTAGGAGATCTTTAGCTATCAATATCCTCAATTGAGCATGTAAATTAAGTTTCTGAGCTCATCCAATATTTAGATTGCTCTATTAATAAGTATGAATATATGTTAGCGAATTCTGTTTAAGTCGAGTTTAGCGTTCTAAACAACCTACAACATTAATGGCAGCCAAATAAACTATAATTCAATATACAATCGCCAGTGAATGAACTAAAATTCATGTTTAGCGAAACGGTCGTCCTATCAGATACTGGTATGTATGTTCATCATGTTCATAGATAACTTTATTTATAGCGTCAACGAAATTCATCTCGGATTAAATTTATATTGATAATACTTGCTCTCATCCATTATATATCTGGGTTTGGAATCATTTATCACCCTCAGCCGCCATGGCGTTATTTTCAAATGATACGATTAATGATACCTCATGGTAACCAGGCCATCAGAACAATAATTCAAAGGCACAGCTTGAAAAATAGCAAGGGGTGCAAAGTTGTGCTTTGGAAGTTGTCCAACCATGATTATCCAGCGTATGTACTTATAACTAAGTACTCGTATACTCCGTATTTGTGTATAGAGGATGCGACTGACATGCGACATTATTTAAGCAAACCAAACATAATCCACTAGTTCATCACAAATTTGTTTGACTATTTCAATAAACAACGCTAGTGAAATGAAAATGCATTATTTTGCACATCGAAGAATAATCATCATATACCATTTGATTAATTATAATATGTCATAAATTTAAATACTAATAACAAATTAGACAATCAAACAATAATGAAATAATCTTAAAGTTTAGTTAATCGAATGACAAATCAAATCGAATTTAGATATTAATTATTCTTCCCATATCGCATTAACTTTTCATATTCCGCCATGTATCTTAGCAATAAGTAAATATCTAGCGAGCTAGTAACCTGAATAAATCAAATAACAGTCTCATCTCCGACAAACAAAGTTGCAACTTCGCAAACAATAGCTACGTCTTAATACAAATGTTGACATTTATTTGACAATGGTTTCATTAATAAATTAGTTGAAAGTGGTAGTAAGGTGTCAAATCATAAAACCCACTTATTTGAGGGACCTATAATTTGATTAAGGGGAACACGAAATTTGTACACTTCATAAACTTATGCACGCAAATCCTTTCACTAACCTTAATTTGTTGCTCATATCTTAACTAAGGGTTTAACATCGACGTAAATCAGAATTAGGCTATGTTTGGTATGCACAATAAGCTAGCTTATTTGGCCAAATTAGTTTATTTGACTAGTTTTTTAAGCTCTTTGACCAAATAAGTTGGTTTGGTAACACCACTAGCTTAAATAATAAGCTAGCTTATTTAATAAGTTACCCCATGTAACTTATTTAAAATAAGCTAGCTTATCATAATTTTATTCCTAATTTACCCTCAATTAGTTGCTAAAATAAAATGAGATTAAAAATAAATAATGCATTTTTATGTAATTTTATATATATCAGCTCATATATAAGCTAATTCTGCCAAACACTCCTAATACTATCAGCTAAAAACTTTCAGCTATTATTTCAGCTTTCAGCTACTATTTCAGCATTCAGTTACAATTTCAGCATTCAGCTACAATTTCAGCTAGTTTTACCAAACATAGCCTTACTAGCATAATAATAGTTAACACGGCAAAACTATTATGGAATAAGTGAGATGCTCTATTCCACGTATACACTAGTAGAGTGGTAGTTTAACATTGATACTTTAACTACTGTTAATTGTAGACATTTTTGTTTTACTTTACAAGCTCCTAATAAGATGAATTCTATTCTAACTGTTATAATTGACAAAATGGAGCCGAATTTGACTAAGCCCATATATTGGTACCCCAACCCGTACTTTCACTTACGATGTCTTCAAACTTGGTACAAATTCAAAAGTAGGTCTAAAGTCTACGTAATAACAATTGTAAACTACGCTAATTGAACTCTATATATATTAATACAACTTCATTAGGACTAGTGCTAAGCTATACCACTCCGTCCCAATTAAAACTTCCCATAAACTTTGAAATCCTCTCACATTGTCAATTGTCATGGGAAGTTTAATTTGAGACGGAGTAGTATATAGTATATGGTAAAATGACGTAAGGAGTTTGTGTAATGTCATACTAGCTCATCCGTAACAATTTGCTAATTATCGGTCATAATCTTTAAAACTCTACGAAATATAATATGAATCTCTCACACTCAGATCACTCAAATTTGCACTTATTGAGGTTAAAGTTGGGTATTAGAATTCAACGAATCAGGTCATTCACGTTATATGAAATACGAATGTAGATTATTGTTGTCTCGACAAACCTAAACAAAGTATTAACTTCAGACTTGTAAAAAGATGACCATATAGTAGTAAATTATACAGTATTTAAGTTGATAAATGGCAATAATGCATCTCGATTTGACCTCGATAGAAACTTAAGGTAGAAGGAGATGACGAGAAAAGATCAGATGGTTTAGGTGCAGAATTTACGGCAGCAATGCAGAACTAAGATCCAAACACGTCCAAAAAGAAAAATTAGAGACCTTAATAAGTCATGGAAGATGACTTGATAAGCATGATTACATGTTAATCTTGTATAATTAATGATTCCTATAAAAAATCTCTACATAGCTGGTCAAATGAAGATCCAAAAACATAAAAATGAAATGAAATAATGATATGATCAGGATTCCAATTCCCCTTCGTTTTTCTCACCTTTGTCCCCTGCCATTTGCCAGCCACTTTCTATTTTTTTTTTTTATTATTATTTTCCAGCCAAAAGAAATATGACAAATTCTCCTAAATAATGTGCCCCCATATGTCACGCGGTACAGTCTTTTTACACTTTTACTTGCCTCCAATCCTATTTTTTCTTTCTTTCTACCCCAATGGACAATGGTAAGTTTTTTTTTTTTTTTTTTTTCTTTCTTTCGAATCGGCTTATTTCTACTGGATTTAGTTCTGATTCGAGCAATGATAATGAAAAAATTGAAAAAACCTTTAAAAATATCAATTCAGCATAGCAAAACTTGATTTTCATACGCAAAACAAAACAATCGAAATCTTGTAAAAACTTGCGTTATTACCAAGTAAGAACAAACAGGTTACTCCATGTCACAACTCACGAGCTTATCTAACAAAACATTAACAACTCAAAAAGACGAATGAAGTAGTATTTCTTTACGTAGTCTAAATGAAAACGTCTTGTCACATTTGATTTAATTTTAACTCTACTTTGTATATCAAAAAGAGTATACTCTGTACAACAAGTCGTGCACAATAAGATACACCGTAATAACCAATCTAAATAAAACATTAACAACTCAAAAACCCGAACTTAATCCGAATGACAAAGTCGTCACATTTGGTCTACTAGACTCGTTTTATTCAATACGTACCTTCCTCTTGAATTTTCTACCTTAATTTAACCCCACCTTTATATACCCCTCGTATAACACAAGCTACACCAGTTCCCCCCTCATAAAGGTCCAAATCCGATTACATCCAACGCTCCAATAAACCATACACACTATACCACCCCAGCTTCATAATAATAAAGAGCTGGTGGTAGTGCTGAAACCAGCAGCAGCAGCAAAAGACGATGAGGGGGCAGAAGAAGAATATGGTGACATTGGCAGCGTCATCAATACTCCTCCTCATCACGATTACACTCTTTCTCTCTCCTCAAATCTCCACCGCACAAGATTCCGACACACGCCCCCCGATGTACATCTTCGGCGACTCCCTCTACGACGGCGGCATGACCCTTTTTAACGGCATTAAAGGCGCCGGTGCCGAGTTCTGGCCTTACGGCGAAACTTACTTTAAAAAACCTGTCGGCCGTTACACTGACGGTCGTGTCATCCCTGATTTCCTTGGTAATAATAATAATAGTAATGATAATAATTTCTTCTTTACGCTTCCATCAATATCTATTTATCATCTTCTTCATTCACATCGGTGACTTTTGATTTGACTGAGTGTTTTGATTTGACTTTTTGATTTTTTTTTTTTTACAGCACAGTATGCGGGTTTACCGTTTCCTGAACCGTATTTGAAACCGGGTGTTAATGAGTATGCTAATGGGATTAATTTTGCTTCTGCTGGTGCTTGTGTTCTTGTTGAGCTCCGCCCGTCAACTGTATGTTTATTTTGCCTTTAGTAATTTTACTTTTTTTACCCGACATTTTCACCCTCTGGTTTGTTACTCTTAGAATGGTCTAAAAATGGTAAATGATTAAAGCAATTTGATTAATCTTTATAATTTTGTTGGGTTTTAGTATAATTGTGATGTATGATTCAATTTAGATCTTAGCAAATTTAGGTGTCGGGACCCCGAGACCCTAGAGTAGGGAGGTTCAGATGTACGCAATCTTATCCCGCAATCTTTGGTCAATTGGGTATTAGAATGACTAGAACCTACTTGACTATATAGATAGAACATTATTATTATTAGGTTGGTGGTATGATTTTTTTGGGGGGGGGGGGTAATTTGTTAGGATCATCATTATGTGTATAGAATTAATGTAAGAAAGGTAATTTGATAGAATGATTATTACACAAAATCAGCTTAATTTGGTAGTAGTAGTTAGATTTCTGTTAATTCATGGTAGTGGGTAAAACTGCTTCTTAGAGAAATTTTGATTGACTTTTCTTTACTCTTTGTTTTCGTCACAGTAGTGAAAAAAAAAAAAGAGGTTTAAAAAATTTTAGGTGGTAGGTAAAAAAAAAAAAATGGAGGTCTGTCTATTTATTATTCCTGATGAAAATCACAGGTTAATGTTGGAAAAAACGGTGCATTAATTGCCAACTTTGGGTAAATTTTTTTTTTTTATTTCATTTAAATTTGAAAAGTAAATAAAGTCACTACTTTAGGCATCTTTCACAATTCAGCACACCTTGAGCTAGAGCTAGCTGGCATTAGTGCAAAATATGATTAAAGAAAACTATTTGCTTTTTGTGTCCAATTCACTAAATTTACGAGTTGGGATCATCTAGAGTTATTTTTCCGTAGAGTTGATCAAAATATGTTACTCGTAGTTTAAAATTATAAATAAACATTAGTGTAAGTAATTTTTTACTGTTTTGGAGGATTTTAATCCGTCAGTAGGTTTTACACTATGGTTAAATCATCAAATAAATTTTACACTATGGAGTATTTGGTTGATTGTGTTTTTTCTTCTTCTTGATATTCAGATGAATTTGAAGATTCAGATAGACTATTTTCTTGAGATGATCCCAAAATTGAAGGAGCAAATTGGGGAGGAAGAGGCTAACAAGCTGTTGTCAAAAGCAGTGTACTTGTTCAACATAGCAGGAAATGACTATGTTACCCTTTTCCAGAATAATCTCAAGAAGACCATCTCTCCTTCCCAGAAGAGTTTTTTTATGAACCAAATACTTGGCAACATCACCACCCACATCAAGGTAAAAAGCCCTGCATCCCTGCTTAACTTATGGTAAATTTTACGCTAACGGGTGTCGAGTTCTCGAAACTGTGATCTCACATGAAGAAGTGCGCATTGGTGAAAACCCTTTTCTACATTTTTGTTACATCAAGTAATAGAGACCACAGTGTTTGAAAAGACAGACAATTATAATGGGCTGCATTTAGATGTAGACATATGTTGGTGCAGTAAAAATCAAGCTGGCAAAGTTCACAATGTGTCGGTCGTCTTCATTGTGATTTTTTTTTAGAAATAGTATTACTACAGATACTTGTACATGCTAAGACGTGTAGCTCTAGCTTATAAACAATTAATTAGCAAAAAAACAACTTAGTTTATGATTCCCAAGATATCATTTGCATTAATCACTTCTGTGTTACGCCATTTCCCAAGTTTACCTCGACTGGATCCAAGGTTAAAGTTGACATTTTAGGGTAACAAATGAATGACTGACTCCATATATTATTAGGGGAATTTAGTTGATCAAGTCATGGATGTTTGCATTGTTGTTGCCTCTGCGCATGCGTATGATTGTCTTATCCCAGACTCATTAACGGACTTTATTGGTAATCTTATACTAATGTTCTGAAATTAGCGTTATATTAATTCTACTTGGGTTATTTGATAATCGTGTATTCATATTTATGCTTGTTTCAGACGATTTACGACTTAGGGGGAAGGAAATTCGCGTTCCAAAACGTCGGTCCTCTAGGATGCATGCCGTCGATGAAGTACATGCTTGGATTTAGGGGCACTTGCAAGAAAGAGCCACAAGATATAGCGAGGATGCACAATGTTGCTTTTGAAGCTCATGCCAAGAACCTGCAAAGCCAATTCCCAGGATTGCAGTACTCAATATATGACTTCTACGGATCATTGTCCTACCGTGTCCTACATGGTCAGAAATACGGTACGTAACGTTCATGATCTTTTTCTTCATATTATATGAATATATAATGATATAACTGATCATTTAGTAGTATAATATTATATCTTGAATTGATACCTGAATTATTCTATTAAGCTTACTCGTCAAGTTGTTTCGGAGTGGCCTTTTCATGTGTCTTCGCATTCTTGGCTTTGATCGTGAGTACCTTTATCTGGAATAGACTTCCTGGAATAAACTGTTTGATCTTTTATTTTTAGGGGAATCATGTAAAGGTGAAGCTAGAGTAGTCTATTTTGCATAGAAAATTTAGAAATGAGACTAATAATAGAGCTTGTCCACTTTGTTCTTTGAAAACCACGTCAAGGTGCACCCACACATTGATTTCACGTACATATATTTGAAAAATGAGTCATATACTCATATCTCGCTCTGCGTCTCTCCTAGCAAATTTGTCGTTACTAACACTTCGATATAGAATGGACGATCATTAGTCATTTCTATAGCTTTAAGTTTCAGAATCTGTTTTGCCTCAACCCTGATCAGTTTGCCACTAAAATGTCACGTCTTATATGTGCAACACTAATGTCCAGTGTATCACCAAACATAAGTCAGTATATCTGCGGCTTACTTTTCATAAGCCATGAAAAGTCGGGCTGTTGCTGCCCTCTAATTGCCATTTTGCATGTGAAGGGAAAGTGTTGACATCACTAGACGATCAAATAAAATCGAAATTGTGTTCCATTTTGCTCAACAATGTGAGGGTAGGGCCTTGCTACAATTTACTTCGTTCATACGAGTACTTATAATTTGCATAATGCCAATAATACTACGAAGTACTAGAAATTTCTGCCCTACATGTGTGTATAATGTAGATACACCAACGCATACACATTTAGGGTCCACAAATATCATGGACATGGAATATCGCTGAAACTTGCATGTGTCCAATTGTCCATTTAGTTCAAAGGAACTGTATTTCTGTAGACTATGGTCCTATTATTACATCCTTACTAGTCAAGAAATGTGACATTTTGGAGCAATTGAGCTCGCATAATCTCATAGTACTTTAGTATCAACTTCAAGAATGCTTTTTGACATGACATTAGCGCTTTTGGAAACTTGTGATAAAATTGGAACGATCCAGAGACGTGTTACACTCTTCGATGAAATACGACATTTTGAAGCCTTTACTGATAAGTACGTTCTAACTACGAATTTGGATGTTAATAACTTTGTCAAATTGATAATGACAGGTTTCAAAGAGAGCCAAACAGGATGTTGTGGTAGTGGAATCTACCATGGTGACTTCACCTGTCAAAAGAAAGAGAAGAGCTTCTCAGTGTGCAGTAATCCTAACGATTACTTGTGGTTTGACGCTGCACACACGACAGACAAGGCTAACCAGCAGTTTGCCAAGGAATTCTGGAGCGGTTCTAACAGTGTCGTTACTCCAATTAATTTGCAAACTTTGTTCTCTCTGTGATCATAGAAATTCTTTTTGGGATCGATCGATCTTTACACTCGAATTAAGTGTGTTAAAGGATGATCAAGAGTGTTTGGGTTAGTTTATTCCATTATTTGTCACTATTGTTTGTGGTACATGTATGTTAAGTATACACAAATACTGTAGCTTGTACTTAGGACTTTTTTTTTTTTTTTTTTTTTTTTGGTAAAATATAGGAAGGTGGAAATCAAGCTTGTAACAATAAGCATCAGAGGTTTCTTGCTGTGATTAAAACTTGTAATCTGCAAATAAGTTGGAAGTATATTGCTAATGTTGAGTTGTTAATTCAAGGGAATAGACAACTAACTAACCAATTTCAAGAGTAAATTTGCTAATTCAAATACATTCTTCATTTTGTCAATGATGAACACTTTTGATTCCATTCTCTGTTTCGAGATCCAGTTCGAAATGATAGACTACTCGTATTAATACCGATTAACAAGTGAACAGACTCCACTTTTTGCCCTATCTATTTCTGTTTTCGCATCAAATTCGGAAACTATCTTAGATTTGGAGGCTGCTCTAGATCAGAGATTCAGAGGTGAAATCTTTTTCTAGGGAAAGCAGAGGAAACGGTAACAAGGGGAACCAAAGAAGCTAAAAATGTCAACAATTTTCTGGGAAAGACTAATTAAAATAAGTAAACAAAATCACTTTTTTTCGTCTTCTTCGACAAAAACATCTCTGCATGTAGATGCCAACCACTACACTAATTTATGTAGGCACAATGTCGTATAATATATTGCACTTGCTATAAATCAAACAATCAAAACGTAACGTACATTAGACATTACCTACTCGTATGATTTCAAGGACAAAGTAGTATAAAACATACATGGACTTGTAAATGGAGATAAAAACATTGAATTAACTATAATTAAGCTTCTAATACGTAGACCCGTCTAACTCCGCTCCTCTCTTTTATAAGTCCGATTGTCCGAGTCTGTTTAACTTATAGTTGTTCCCTACTTCGCTCCTATGATCTCTATCTATCCCGCGTCCTGCCCAGTGAAGTTACCGAAATCCCAACTAAACAGTTATAACCGGTATACAGTGCATATTAGGCAAGTACTCCGGTTAAAAGTGAGAAGCATAGAGCTTAGTACATGCACACCCGAATGATTTCAATATATCACATGGCCAACTCCTAAATCATGTCCAACTTATAAAGGTAGGTAGCATCATTATCATGCCCAAAACTTTCTATGATTCAACAAACACTTATGATGATTTCATTTCAAATTGTTAAGACCCCTCCAATTCTCAAAAAAAAAAGAAAAAGAAAAGTCAAAATCGCGGAGCTAACTATTTAAACGTTTTTTTCGGGGGAATTGATGATATAAATTGAAGAGGAAAAGAACAAGCATCATTTAAGAGACGTTAGGACCACAACGGCACTCGATCTCGAATCCAGCTATGTAAGATTTGTAGGAATTTGTAGCCACGTCTAAGTTCAGCAGCCAGGGTCCAGGGACAATATCTTTTTAGCTAGTTGCCTCCGCCTTGGCGGGTTGCTCCTATACATCCCTAGCTCTCTTACACTTATTACTCCCTCCATTTTTTTTTGTTCTTTATATTTGGTTTGAATTCCTCACAGATTCAAATCAAACGTAAAGAACAAAAAAAAAAATTTGGAGGGAGTACTTTGTATGTGTATGTGTATGTGTATGTTACTTCGTTTCGTTCGTTTCTTTATGCTAGTTAGGGTGACTTTGGTATGTTATAACTTGTAAGAGAATGTTCATATCGTTTTTGGTATAGAGGAATCTCAAAACCAATACGAAATGAAAACATCTTTAACAACTTTATATGTTTGATTATTAATAGTATTGTGTAGAACACGAATAAAAAGTTTATCATAGTTAAAAAAAAAATGAAGATATACAATTTCCTCGATGCATTTCCAAATGTCCAATTGTGTTAAGTTGTTTGATCACATTAAAATCAAATCTAGACCAAATGAAAGACATATGACACAATGTAAGCCTAAAATGATGAGATAATACCATCTCCTCCAAAGAGACAGATATGGGGAGACCGGTTGATGCCCATCAGCCAATTGCGCAACATTAAGTGAATATTTCGTATTCTCGTTGAGTGGTCTACATTATTGGGTTCTAACTTCTAAATGTAATTTGTCGAAAACAACAAAATAAGATATTCTGACATGAACGGAAGGAGTATATTAACTTTAAGCATCGTAGCTAGTTTGTATGCAACCTTGTAGTCTTGTAAACAAACAGAAAACTTCTTCCTTAATTGTTATTGCTTGGGACAAGCTTTATCATGGTGATGCTGTCTTGATTTGACTTAGAACTCTTCTAACACATACAGTACAATGCAGCAACGACATCAATATATGTTGCGTACCGTGCAGCTTGCTTTACAAGTTTAATCAATCTTAGTATGTTACCGTACAATATTAAGGCAATAATTGTCAACTAATCCACCATATTTTGTGAATTTAAAAGCAACTTTTCTCTTCTTTTAGAGCAATATATTACATTATCTACTTGTTAAGTGCACCCCAGGATCTTAAACTATAGGAATAAACTGTCTTAGTCGTAGCTGCCAAAGTGAGCCGTTGTTGCTACCAATTTCATGTCGTTTTACTGAAAGTATTACCATCTCACTACCGTAATATTATGAGATGAGAAGGTGGAGAGCGCACAAGTTACCTTCCATCATTCATTGGACGTAATAATCTCTTCTCCGTTTCTTTGAATTGATTATGTATCTTCTTTTCGTATATTTAAACAAACTTAAAGAACCGAAAAAGAATAAGAGAGTGACTATTAGAAAACGGTAAACCACGTACGAAAGGTGGAGTGATAGATAAGACGATTATACGCAAAATTAGATAAATAATTTCTTCTTAATAGTAGTAAACTTTTGGTACTTAGGTAGTTACTCGTAGCCCAGCTGTGATAGTTGGGTGGCCTTATAAAACAAGACTGTGTCGATTATTACGTCGTATTTTTTTTTTTTTGGAATAAATAAAACAGTGTACCGCAAACAGAGGCCCAATAATAAGCTTTTTTGGATTGGTCCAGAACACGGGCCTAAATGCTTACGATCCATTGAAAATTTGGCACAATCAGGCAATCAGCCCTTTTTTAAGTAATGCATACAAAACCTGGTCTTTTATCAAGCAATTTGCACATCTAGATCACTTGTTTAATGTAGGTTGCAACACTTGCATAGTTGCATGTATGATATGCTATACATTCAATTATATCAAAGTATTGTTAACTAGGAAGTATTGGAATACTTTGTTCATACCTAAAGAAATTACTTGGGTCAACATTGGCCTTGACTTGCAACAACCTATTCACATTATCCTTGAAAAAATCCATAGCAAAACTTATGTTACCATCCACATTTGTCCCAATATCAATGTCTCTATAGTTCAAGAACGTTTCTCTTGGGTTGCTAGACACATATGGAGAGAATGTGGCATGTAAATCTCGCGTCCCTTGGATGTTCGCAATCAAAGCTTGATCACTATCATCTCCCCAAATTGTAATGTATTGCATCATAAAAAGATTGCCTGCTCGATGAGGGAACGCTGTTGCATTTTCAGGGATCTCGCTCATCCTCCCACCATAAGGATTCCATTGCATCAGCACAATGCCGAAATTGATGGACATCATTTTGTTCCATACCGCCTCTAAACCCGCTCTTGGAATCGGAGTTTTTACGTAGTCGGACTTGTGTTTTTGGTAGTTATGGGGTGGTGTAGGACCTCTTTGTAACAACACTTCAATTGGTACGTTTTTTGGAATGTAATTCCAAAATAGGTGTGTTTGAACCCATGGCATTTCCATGCAATCACTTCTTTGTAAGCCCAAAATTGGAAAGTTTTTGTTCATTATAGGAATCAAGGATTCGGCAGGCCCAAAATATGACCCAATAAATGAAACTTGTACTGTCTTGGATCCTCCGATGTATTGTACAATTGGTTGTACTCTAATGAAAAGTTTATTGTCAAGGTTTGTAGCCACTTGTTGCCATTGTAGGACAACGTCCGTAGCACCTTGTTCCAAGGTCTTCGGAATATTGAAAACCGTGACAGTATCAGGTACACGTACTAATTTGATTTTCCACGATAAAATGACACAAAAGCTAGCACCACCACCACCCCTAATAGCCCAAAAGAGATCCTCGCCCATACTCGCTCTATCGAGGATACTACCATTGGCATCAACAACTTGTGCATCGATAATATTATCGATGGACAAGCCGAATTGCCTTAACATAGGCCCATAACCACCCCCGCTAAAGTGTCCTCCCGTTCCCAGGGTGAGGCATATCCCAGCAGGGAAAGCGTGTCCATTACTTAACTTACCAATCTTATAATAGAGCTCACCTAGAGTTGCACCAGCTTGCACCCAACCTGTTTCACTTACCAAGTCGATATCGATGGATCGAAGATTGAACATGTCGAGTATAATAAACGGAACTTGTGCAACGTAGGAGAGACCCTCGAAATCATGCCCTCCACTTCTTATCCTTATTTCCAAACTATTAGCTTTCGCGCATAGTATGTTTGCTTGGACGTGGGATACATCTAGGGCAGTGATTATAGCCAGAGGTTTCGGTGTCGAAGACGTGTTGAATCTACTATCTCGTACGTATGTTTGTAGGACTGTTAAGAAAGAAGGATCAGTAGGGGTGAAAATGGCATTAGAGATTGGGTTTGATGAATTGGACTTGGTAGGAAGACATTGGATAAAATCGTCAGTGGTTGAATTCGAAGCTCTAACATTTGAAACAAGACAATATAAGACGATGAAAATTGGTAACAAAATATGACTAATTACGCAATTAAAATGTTTGAAATTCATGATGTTAGAGCAACTTTTGTGCAAATGTGTGATTATGTATGTATTCAGAACTTTGATCAATTTATAGAAAATTTTTGCGAAGCCAGAGTGATGGAATAATGCCAGCTTGGAGGATGGAATCACAGAAATTAAAATACGGAGTATATATTAAGCTTTATGTTCAGACAGCATAGGAAGGACAAGAATGGAGTAATTATATATAGGGCTGAGCATTGGTTCAGGACCGGACCAAACCGAGACCCAAAAAATTGTGGACCGAAGACCGGACCGAATCGATCATGGTAAGTACCCCAGAACAGCGGAACATCACTTCGACACTTCCCACAATAATTGATTTCCTCTTTGACAATCAAATATGGCCGCGGCATCTCCATGCCAATAAACCATACCTTACTCATTATTCACATATCCGTGATCCCTTGAAATTATTCACACACTATATATATCATTAACAATAAAAACCCCATCTAATTACGAACAATCACGATCTAATCTTATACTAATGTTCCTATAACCAAACTTAAACTAGATCAGTTTAGAATTGACCGTTGATTCGATAGGAAGTTGATGCCCGTGAGTTGAGAGCCAGGCGAGAAAATGTCTTTTAGCTTTATTTTTATGTAACAATCTCATAATTTAGCTGTTACAACTCACTTAACAACAAATTTGCCATTTTGATTGGTTTCTTCTTAAAGAATCATCAACCTTTCTAATCGTAAAAACTTAAATCTATGATCGGAATTTGTTTTGTTTCAGGGGAGGGCAAACCCAACTAATTAATTAATGAAAAAAGAAGTAAGACCTACGAGGGTATTATTGAACTAGAGTCACTGCGGTTGTAAAACTTTCGTGTTATTTTTGTTAAAAAAAAAAAAAATGAAAAGAAGTAAACGAACTCACAAGCACAGTGGAGTGTTATCAGAAACCAGCTAATGTTAAGCAAAGTAATCCACTAACTTGTCAACCGTCTCCACTCTTTTATTTTGTTAATGTGGGATTTCTAATCCTACAACAAACTCACATGTAGGTTATCGTTATTTTTCTCGGACATTTTTAAATTTCAAGAGTTGGTGTTTATTTTGATAATGAGGCTACGTCCCTAAAAAATGGAGATCCAAAGCCCTTGAAAAGCCCATGTCATGCCATTAAAGTCCAATCAAATTGTGACTAAAAATTAAAATGCAAATACTTGACTAAAGAAGTTTACATTGTCACAATGAAATAATTTAATACGACTTCATAGTATACTTCAAATTATCCACAAGCTATGCTAAGACCACAACGGACCTTGATTTCGCTTCTGATTTACCGTTTATCTGCTAGATTTTACTGGAATACTCTGTTCATACCTAAAGAAGTTACTAGGATCAACCTTAGCCTTGATTTGCAACAACCTCGGCACATTGCCCTTGAAGAAATCCATGGCAAAGCCTGTGTTCCCATTAACATTGGTTCCGATATCGATATCTCGATAATTCAAGAACGCTTCTCGTGGGTTGCTAGACACAAATGGAGTAAACGTGTCATGTAAGTCTTGTGTCGCTTGAATATTCCTGATCAATGCTTGATTACTATCATCTTGCCAAATTGTAATGTATTGCATCTTAAAAAGATTGCCTGCTCGATGTGGGAACGCTGTCGCATTATCAGAGATCTCGCTCATCCTTCCACCGTAAGGATTCCATTGCATGAGCACAATATCGGCCTGTATCGATATCATCTTGTTCCATATCGTCTCTAATCCGGCTTTTGGAATCGGGTTTTTAACGTAATCGGACTTGTGTTTACCGTAAGAATGGGCCGATGTAGGCGTCCGTTGTAACAATACTTCAATTGGAGTGGTTTGGGGAAGTCCATTCCAAAATAGATGGGTTTTTACCCACGGCATTTCGGAACAATCACTAGCTTGTAAGCCCAAAAGTGGAAAATTGGCCTTGATCAACGGAAATAAGGTGCTTGCACGTCCGAGATACATACCGATAAATGAAATTTGGACCGTCTTGATTCCTCCTATGAATTGCACTTGTGGTTGCACTCTAATGAAAAGTTTTCGATCAATTTTAGTCGCAATTTGTTGCCATTGTACGACAATGTCCGTAGCACCTTGTTGCAAGGTCCTCTGTACATTAAATACCGTGACAGTATCTGGCACTTGTACTAATTTAATTTTCCACGATAAAACAACACCAAAACTAGCACCACCACCTCCCCTGATAGCCCAAAATAGATCTTCACCCATTGATTGTCGATTGAGGACTCTACCATTAGCATCAACGACTTGTGCATCGATAATGTTATCGATGGACAAGCCAAATTGCCTTAGCATAGGCCCATAACCACCCCCGCTAAAGTGCCCACCCGCTCCAAGGGTGAGGCATACCCCAGCCGGGAAGGCAAGAACATTGCTCTTGCTAGCAATCTTGTAATAAAGTTCACCTAGAATTGCACCCGCTTGCACCGTAGCAGTTTGACTCACCATGTCGATATCGATCGACCTAAGATTGAACATGTCAAGGACAACAAATGGGTCCTTAGAAACGTATGACATACCCTCGAAATCATGGCCACCACTCCTAATCCTAATCTGCAAGCCGTTGGCTTTCGCGCAAAGTATGGTTGCTTGAACATGGGTTACGTCCAAGGCAGTGACTATAGCTAGAGGTTTTGGAGTCGAAGATGTGTTGAACCTACTATCACGTATGTATGTTTGTAGAACACTAGAGAAAGATGGGTTGGTTGGAGTAAAAATGGCCTTCGAAATCGGGTTTGATAAGCTAGACTTAGTTAGGAGGCATTTTAGAAAATTGTTAATGGCTGATGCATTTGATGCTCCATTAACATTTGAAGCAAGAAACAAGAGAACAATTGGTAATAGAACAGGAATATAGGTTAGTTTCATATTGTGTAGATAATTATGAAACTACGGCAACTCGTTCTAAAGAGTTACCTAGCGATTAGATTTTTAATAAACTCGATTCAGTATTTAAGTCGTCACGCAAATTGAAAACAGAGTAGGTACTTTAATTTGTAAGTTTACGAGTGTATGGATGTTTATTTCACTTCATTCAATGGCAAGCTATGATCTATTTATAGGAATTTTGGGGATGTCTTGCCAGCTAGAATTTGAACGTAAGGGATAAATATGCATGGCATACTAGTCAAGTCGTGGGCGCTTATGTATGCGAGTGGATATTTCAAGCAAGCTAGCTAGACTAGTCTTTTCGGAGAAGCAACATTTAAATTGAGAAGAAGAATAATAACCAAGTTTATTTAGGTAAGAAAGTGAAATGAAAGCTAATAGTCAATACATGCATAAATACAATTCTGATACTGAAGTGGCAAGTTACCTCAGAAGGAATATTTTCTAAGACGCGGTAGGAATAGAGTATTAGACCGAGGTGGACCGACCCCTGCCAATTCTGGGATACAGCCAACTTAGCTTGTTTTGAACGTGCCTTTAGAAAATCGTGGGCGAGGCCGTAATGGGGTAAATCTTTCATTGCGATTAGTGCGTGCCTCTAGTGCGGGTTTGAATGTGCCCTTTCCACGTTACAGTGCGTAGCTAGTATATTAAAATAGATATGAATTTAAAATAATGGACACGTGATAACACAATGTATCGAGAAATCTAGAATAACACGCTTTTAACAAATACTCCTTTCACATGGAGAAAGAAGTTGCTAATTACTCACAAGAAAAGTCACAAGCTATGGAAAATGCTAGCAATCATTATTATATTGTGGACCGGCTCGAAAAGGAAATGGGAAGAGCAAAAAGAAGGGCGATGATTTTGTCAAGGTAGCAATTACTACCGTCAAGGCAGATTCATTGAACCTGGTCCATATAATGACCATATTTGCTTTGAAAGATGTTGATTTGCCTTGACAAAATCATCACCCAAAAAAAATTGGTGGTCATTGAGTTGCATTCGAGAAATCAAAAATCCCATAAAAATCTTCAGAGACGAAATTTCAAAAAGGTTTGCATTTCAGGATAATAGAAATTTTTGTAAATTCCTCAAAAACTGTTTGGTTTAACGTAGGAATTAACTAAATTTCGTACATGAACTAATTCCAATATCCAAGGATGACTAGGTGGAATCAATTCTGATTTACAATGATTTTGTTTAAGCAATTAATTATAACCAACTTTTTTATAATTAATACATGAAAATTAACGTAATTTTTGCTCGATAGCCAAACTACTGCCATTCAAAATATATTTTCATGATCTTATATTCCAGCTACGTACATCTGCTATAATAATGATCCAATAATCATACTTGGATTTATTTAGATTTCACAGTTAATTCGACAAGAGTTGACAATCTTAGAAGAAATTCAGGTAGTGGAACTAGAAGGGCTGTATGCCCTGTATGTATTCCAGCTCAATGCATGACAAACTTGCCATTTTCGTTGTTTCCTTCTCAAAAGAGTTATCCACTCCTAGCTTATTTTTTTCTAAAAAGATTTATAAAATGATAGTATGTGATAGGAGGGGTACATCGATAGGAGTAGAATAGAAAAATGGAATAGGTAATTCGCATTGTAAATGAGAGGACTAATCTCAAGCTATTAAGACTATCTCTAATTTAGGCGAAATGTCAGTTTTTTAGCTCGAATTATATTATTATAAATGACAAAATAAAGCAACATATAGGCCGGGTTTGCCAAAAATTTCTACATGTTAAGTCAGGAAAAAAATTGAAAAATAATGATGATGTTCATTTGTCTGCTTACTAAATTAAAATGTGTCAGCGTTTGAACGTCATATGTCATTTCGATTGAAGAGATGATGGTATAACACAAATTATCTAATTGTAACCTTTTTCGCTTGTAGTTCGCTTGTTTAGTTCTACCCTACTTCTAGTACTTATTATCAAGTGAATGTATGTCGTCAGTGCAGATCACTTATCTCACTTTTCTGTCATATTTTTTGCACCCCATTAATCATGTGTTAGAATTCTATTATTTCATATTTTAAAGATTATAATTTTGTGAAATTTTTTATGAAATGCTAGTACGTGATCAGTGGGGTACAGGAAATAAAACAGGTAATCTACGAGAAATGCATATTGTTTAATACACATTCTAGGTCCTATGGTTTAACAAATTTTTATTTAAAAAAAAAATCGCAATAATTTCTTGAAAAAGAAAGATGCATGTTATTTATTTTTGAATGTGAGTGTGTTATACATATGTAATACGTGAAAGAAATTCAAATTAAATATTTACTCGCTCTTAAATTCATAAAAAAAAAAAAAAAAAAAAAAAACATAGTGAAATGTGAACATATACTAATTAGCTTTAAATTATGGTTTTATAGCTTTATTTGCTGGTTTTCACTGGAATACTTTGTTCATACCTAAAAAAGTTACTTGGATCAACCTTAGCCTTCACTTGCAACAACCTCTTCACATTATCCTTGAAAAAATCCGTAGCAAAAACTGTGTTCCCATTGACATTGGACATTAACATTGGTTCCAATGTCAATGTCTCGATAATTCAAGTACGCTTCTCTTGGGTTACTAGACACAAATGGGGTTAACGTGTCATGTAAGTCTTGTGTAGCCTTGAGATTATTGATCAACGCTTGATCACTATCATCTTGCCAAATTGTCATGTACTGTAACTTAAACAGATACCCTGCTCGATGTGGGAACGCTGTTGCATTTGCAGGGATCTCGCTCATTTCTCCCACCGTAATGATTCCATTGCATAAACATGTTTTGCAAATCAATCATCTTGCTCCATATTGCCTCTAATCCGGCTCTTGGAATCGCGGTTTTGACATAATCGGACTTGTGTTTCCTGTAAGCATGGGCCGGTCTATGCTTCCTTTGCAACAACACCTCAATTGGAGTGGTTTGTGGAATGCCATTCCAAAATAAGTTTGTTTTTACCCACGGCATTTCCAAGCAATCACTTGTGTTTAAGCCCAAAAGAGGATGACATACCCTCGAAATCATGTCCACCACTCCTAATCCTAACTTGCAACCCATTGGCTTTCGCGCAGAGTATGGTTGCTTGAATGTGGGTTACATCCAATGCAGTGATTATAGCCAGAGGTTTTGGGGTCGAGGATGTAGTGTTGAACCTACTATCGCGTATGTTGTTGGTAATGCAAAGGTTTTGAGCTTCTTTGGTAAACACTTGTTTTTGTTTGTCCCACATTGAAAGTTTAGAGTAACTTTTTGGGGTTTATATATGGGTGAGTGTTAGTAGTGTTTGAACTCATTATGGAGGGAAGTCTATGGTCTCCCCACGCGCGCGCCGCCGCCGTCCGGCCGGCTCGTCTCGTCTCGTGGCACGCGCGCGGTGTATAATTACTGGTTTTATTTCCGTGTTTAAACCCAGATTTTACTCCTACAATCACTCCCATAATCAATGATTTCCGTTACAGTTTTTGAGTCCTTAAAAGGACGTTTTCTGACCTCTCTGTGTACACAAGGAAAAACATCACCGCTTACTCTTCTCCTTTCTGTTCTCCATTGATTCCGAGTACGTTTAGAGTTCCACTTCTCTTGGGTGAGTACACACCTCGGAGAAGCGCTGTGTTACCTTGGGGGGCAACGCCATAATCCGGTTGTACCGTAGTCGGGGCGAAATTGCTTCTCATTCTGTGATTTCGATCACGCCACAGCATTTTCCGTCATTTCAATTCCGTTATATTTCGCCCACAGTAGTTCATTTTCCAACATATGTATGTTTGAAGAACTCCTAAAACGAAAGAAGAGTTACGAGGGGTGAAAATGGCCTTAGAAATTGGGTTTGAAGAGCTAGACTTGGTTGGGAGGCATTTTAGAAAATTGTCTATGGTTGAATTTGATGCTCCATTAACATTAGAAGCAAGAAACAAGAATAGAATTGGTAACAGAATTGTATAGTCTACTTTAATCATTTTGTATAGTATGTTAGTTATGTATGATCGTAGTACTCCCTCCATTTTACTAGGTTCTTTGCATTTGGTTTGAATATGTGAGAGGAATTCAAACCAAATGCAAAGAACCTAATGAAATGGAGGGAGTATATGTTTTCCTCTTCAACGGTAAGCTGATCAATATATAGAAACTTTGCTATTTTAGAAAATGTTTTAGCCAGCTACGACCATGAGCTATATATGGCGGACTAGTCAAGTCGTGGCCGAGCACTTAATCCAAGTCGATTTCTAAGCAAGTGACTATTTGGTGAAGAAGCAACATTTGTAGAAGATGACCAAGTTTATGTCAGAAGGTGTAGTGTTTGAGAAGACTAAATAACATGTGAGTTGCGGGAAGGAATTCACATCGATAGTTTGTAAGTTAATGAGTCACCCCCTATCGGCAATTGGTTTGGTGACGCTGTGACGGAACTCTACATGGGCTTTTGACTTTGTGAGTTAGCCTTCTTATGTTTTGGGTTTGAAAACAAGAGACGGAACTGGCCCACCATTAATCATCGAGACTTATAGTAGGAACGGTTTTACAAAACTTGATTGCTAAATGCAACTTTTTTTTCCTAACGTAACTTGGTAAAATACCCATTATATCCCTACTTTTCCCAAAATTACACAAATACTCTATATCTGGTATTTTATTATAAAGATTGTCTTTCCATCATTAAAAAAATAAAAAATAAAACACACGGAATTTTGCATGACATATAATAACCTATGACGTACCTCAATTTCATCGTTATTTTGGCTCAATTCCGTCGAGTTCGAACGTTTCATGATAGTATTGAAACATTTTCTTTACTTGTAATGCAATCTAGTGTTTGATATTATGATTATTTAGGGTTGATTGAAGAAGTGTGTCATACATTTACTTTGAGAAGTTGTAGGGAGGGGGATATTATTAAGGGTTATATTGGAAGAAAAATGAAGAAAATAGGTTACGCTAGTATTATTTAGGTTACATTTAGGAGTTCCCTTACAAAAACAGGCTCAGGGGCAATCAGTTCCGATCCCATGATGTGTTGGGTACATTTGGCCCAATAGCCATTTCTAGTCCATACCAACAAGGTTTTGATGTCACTTTCTACAACTAAAAGTCTACAATTATTGCCGTCAAAGAATGTCAGAACTTCAACAACAATAGATAATCATCTTGCTTTAATAAAAATATAATATGATGTCAATATATTATGGCTTTTGATATTATCAGACAATTTTGGATGCTTATATGGTGTTTTGCATTACTTGTCTAATACCCTAAAACTCCTCCTTATGATTGCGAGTGATATAGTTGCAGGTGCAAATCATTTCGTGTAGAAGCTTGTAATAAAATTTGGTTACGTATATGCTTGGACGGCATATGAGTCAATGAGTTTAGTTGACTACTCATTTGCTTATATATATCACTGCGTCCCAATTTAAACTTCTCATGAAATTTGAAATCTTTTCACATAATACAATTTCATAAAAAGTTTAATTTGGGACGGAGTGGTATACTCGTAGTATTTTACGCTACTTTCCACCACCCTAAAACTTCCTCATGAGAGTGGTAAAGTTGCAGATCACTCAATGTAGAAGCTTGTATTAGAATTTTGTTATAAATATCTATTTTGATGGCATATGAGTCACCATACTCACTGAGTCACCGAGTTAGTTGACTAACTAATTTGCTTGTAATTGATTGGATGAGTGCATAATGAAATTCACAAATTTTACTCCCAAATTCTTTATGACTGTCTTCACAAATAGATCAGAGAAGTTTACATGTTAGACCCTGTATTATTAGCACCTTGCGACTAATGGTGAATAATCGACTTCATATCCATCATTTCCCAACAATTTCAACATACAAATGCATACACAACATATCATAACGCAGACCACACAATTTTTCTACACAAATTCATCAATCATGTCCAGTATTAATTAATCTAAGGATCTTGTGGTAGCTCACTTGGTTGAGCTACCACTCCCCCAAAATGGAAGTTGGGGGTTCGATCCTTATCAATCCCAACTTGGGGGGTTTCTTTGTGATGTGGGCTCTCATAAAGGGTCCCCCTGTCGGGTTCATGTCTGGTTTCCAACTGTTCAGCTGAAGTCTTCTTGTGAGATAGATCCCCTTAATAACATCCTAACTCCATAGGGACTAAGTCCTCCAGGGCCAGTAAATTACCGAATAAAAAAAAATGCATTAATTAATCTGGCAGGACCAATTCAATCTAACTTTTGGCCGCTATAAATAATCACAAAGTTTCCCCACTATGGCTAACCTCATTATGAGCTATTTTGACATATTTTGATGTATCCATCCAGTCCCTCAAGTCCCATGCGTCAATAAATCTAATGTTCAATTTGTACGAATGTCTAAACAATAATATTAGTTTTAATTTTTAACTATGTACGTTGAACGATTAAAATGTTATATCGTACTTAATAATTATTTCTTTCTCTCTTTGAATAACGGTCTAGTGATTAAGGTGATCGAACAAATGTGGACTCTCTTTATGCTCCCAAAAAATCCCTCCGTTGGAAAGCGCGTGTGCTAGGGACTCTTTCTCATATTCTTATTTACTAATAAGTTGTTAAGTGCGTATTTTGACTATATTTATGTACGTATTTCACCCCGAGTTTATATGATTCATCGTATTTTCTAGTCTATTTTGGTGATTTTCCTTCCTAGTTCTGTTTTACTACGATTATTTCGTAAATATTGCAGGAAGACGATTTTAATGCTGAAAGAGCCAAATTACGGATCGGGTTGAGAAATTGGACACTTATAAGACGAGATGGTACTGAAAGCTGATAAATAAGCACGAAGTTCAAGCAATCAAGAGTTGGGCCGCTATTGGAATTGGAACAAAGATGCTATTGATTTAGCATTCTGATCGCTGCTATCGGTTTAGGAAAAAGGCCAACAGAATCCCTTATTTTGCTACCACACGTGGGGTTACGTTTTCCTTAGTTTTTGTTTTTTTGGGGAACTTTCGTTTTTGGACGTATCATTGAATTTGGGCGATTGTTCTTCGTACGTAAAAACTTCCGCTTGTTCAATTTTCCGACGACATTAATCTGAGACTAAGTTTTCTTCTTCCTTCACTTTCAACTATTCAATTATGTTTTTCTATTGTTCAATTGTTGTTACCGTTATGAGTAGTGAGTAGTTCTTTTATCTAGGGTTAGGTTGAACCTTAATATGGATTGATCAATGTAGTGCTTGTTGCTAGCTTATTAAATTGTTCAATTTAGGTTTGTTAGAGTTGTGCTAATTATTAGTTATTTCGATTTATGTTCATGTGGTTGATTTTAGGTCTAAATTACGACGAGAGTTGAGTTTGATCGTTGTGAGTTGTTAGGTGAACTTTAATCGAATTAATTAATTACTACTCAGTGAGGATTACTGCGAGAGTCGGATTTTCACTTAGAGAACCCTCAACGAAATTAGACCTTTCCCATGAGAATAGGTGGAAGTGATAATTGGGACATTTTAATGTTGAATCGTAATGCTTCTATGCGTGTTATAAGTGCCATGAGAATAGGAATTATATCACCATAGATAGGCTTATTATATCTCGAGAGAGAATAATTAGTAATTGTTTTGGTTCTTGAGAATCGAAGTAGAACATTAGTCCCACCTAAATGTGCAATTGAATAAGTGTGTTTTGTATTGTAAGCATTGATCAGTCCATGTTAGTGGTGAAACCGTTGCCCTAGAGCTTTTATCTTATTAATTTATCACCTTATTTTTACATCGTAATCTTATTAGATTAGTAATTAGGTAACTAAAACCTCTCAAATTCGATTGGCGTAGATAACTCTTAATTAGGAATTGGCTAGTACTTGATCTTACACCTCCCTGTGATCGACCCGTATGCTACGACAACCCGTACGCTTGCGGTATAAATTTAGAACGTAACAAGTTTTTTGGCGCCGTTGCCGGGGAGGTAACGGATTAATATTAGAATAGTTTCTAGTTTGTTAGACTACGTTCTTTTCTTTTTTCCCTTTTTGGTTTTGCTGTGTTATCTTTCACTTCTCTTTTAGTTTGTACTTATATGCGCAGGCGTAATCAAGGTTCAGACGGTTTAATTCCTATTGACCCTGAAATCGAGGCTACAGCGCGTAAGTTGAACGCAAAGAAAAAGAAGAAAACTACACAACAACCTCCTCCGACATCACCACCCTCGACACCACCACCTTTCATACCACAAGCTCAATCTCCTCCACATCAGTTACACATGTCGGGGGATGCTGCAAAATCTATTAGAGAAGAGAGCAATCCATCTGTTGTTCTCAACTCTAGTATCCAGAGACCTGCTATAGAGACCAATAACTTTGAGCTCAAGCCTGCATTGATCAATTTCATTCAGCAGGATCAATTTAATGGGTCGCCAATGGAGAATCCCAATGATCACATCAACAATTTTCTTGAGAAGTGTGATACTTTCAAGATTAATGGGGTCTCCGCCGATGCCATCAGGTTACGCCTTTTTCCTTTTTCATTGAGAGATAAGGCGAAAGATTGGTTGAAAAATTGTGATGCAAATTCATTTCCAACATGGGATGCTCTCTCCAAAGCCTTCTTACACAAGTTCTTTCCACCGGGCAAGACTGCTAAGCTCCGAAATGAGCTCACCTCTTTCCTTCAGTTTGATAATGAATCGTTATATGAAGCATGGGAGAGGTATAAAGAGCTACAGAGACAGTGCCCACACCATGGAGTACCAACCCACCTATTGATTACCACATTCTACAATGGATTGAAGCAAGAGTTGAAGATGACATTAGATGCAGCATCCGGGGTTGGAGCTCTTGATCACTTAAGTGGGGAGAAGGCTAAGGCATTGATTGAAGAGATGGCCAATAACACTTATCATTGGGGTAGTGACCGTGCTAAACGTGGGAGTAAGGGTGATTTTGAAGCTATTAATGCACTCTCCTCCAAGTTTGATGCTCTTACACATCAATTGGCTCAGTTTACATCTCCAAACAATGATCAATCCCAATTTCCATGTGAGGTATGTGGCATCCAAGGCCATGCACCCCAAGACTGTCAACAAGCTCAATATGCTCAACAAAACCAAGAGATGACCATAGCTCAACTCAATGCATTCCATGCTCACAATGCTAGGCCGGCGAATAATCCTTTCTCCCCTACATATAATCCCGGCTGGCGACAACACCCCAATTTCTCATACCGCTCTCCAAATCCAACCCCTCAACCACCTGGTTTCCCAGCTAGACCACCCATGAATACTCCTACACCGTCACAACCACAAAAATCCAACTTGGAGTCACTCATGGAGAACTTCCTTGCCTCTCAAGCCAAACAAAATGAAGTTTTCATGTCCTCTATACAACAAATGAGTTCCCACCAGAAATTGATGGAAACTCAACTTGCCCAACTGTCCCAACAGATGAATCAGATTGCAAAGTCCCCTAATCAGCTTCCGGGGCAACCTCAAGTGAATCCAAAAGGGCATATGAATGCTATAACTTTGAGGAGTGGCAAGCAACTTGATGAGCCTGTGGTTGTTCCTAAAATCTCCAAGCCCGTGGTTGCAAATGAGGAAGAGGGTAGTGCTACACCCGCATTGGTTGAGGAAGATGTTCGAGAAACTGTTCCGGTTGAGAAAGGTGTTGAGATTACTACTGGGTCTACAAGGGTCTATGTTCCTCCCATTCCGTTTCCACAACGATTAGCTAGAGAGAAGCTTGAGAAAAGATACGGGAAGTTTATTGAAATCTTGAAGAAGCTGCAGATTAACATCCCATTTTTGGAGGCTATCTCTGAAATCCCCTCCTATGCCAAGTTTCTAAAAGATCTCCTTTCTAGCAAGAGGAAGTTGCAAGATCATTCCGTTGTTGCTTTATCTGAGGAATGTAGTGCTATCTTGCAAAACAAGTTCCCTAAGAAACTTCAAGACCCAGGTAGCTTTTCTATTCCTTGCTCCGTTGGTAATGTGTCTATCCAAAGAGCTTTATGCGATCTTGGAGCAAGTGTGAGTCTCATGCCATTAACTATTAGCGAGACGCTACACATGGGTGAGTTGAAACCCACATTGATTTCCCTTCAATTAGCCGATCGGTCGGTAAGAATTCCTCTTGGTGTCTTAGAGGATGTTCCTATTCAAGTTGGGAAGCTAGTGATTCCATGTGACTTTGTAGTCATGGAAATGGAGGAAGATGTGCAAATCCCTATCATTCTAGGGAGACCTTTTCTAGCTACCGCCGGTACCCTCATTGATGTGAAGGGAGGCAAGCTTTCTATGAATGTTGGTAATGATAAGGTTGAATTTGAACTTAATCGATCCATGGGGCAACCAACTTTGCGTGAAGTTTGCTATAGGGTTGACGTTTTGGAACAACTGATTGAGGAGAAATCTTTGGAGGATGCATCTACTGACCCGCTCCAAAGATGTCTAGCTAATGATAAGACCGATAACATGGAGGTGATATCTTACGTTCAAGCTCTTGATGCAACTTCTTTCTATGATGATGGTGAACCTCCACAAGAGATCTTATCGGTGCAATCCACACCCGAGGTAAGTCCTAAACCTCCTAGTGTTGAATTGAAACCCCTTCCCTCGAATTTGAAACATGCTTTCTTGGGTGAAAATTCTACCTATCCTGTTATTGTCAATGCTGCACTTGATGACACTCAACTTGACAAATTGTTGTGCGTTCTTCGTGAATATAAGAGTGTTATTGGGTATACTATTGATGATATTAAGGGAATCAATCCATCATTTTGTATGCATCGTATTTTTCTTGAGGACAATCATGCCACCTCTATTGAGCCTCAACGACGCCTTAATTCTAATATGAAAGAGGTTGTCAAGAAGGAAGTTTTAAAATTGCTTGACGCGGGCATAATCTACCCTATCTCCGATAGTGCGTGGGTGAGCCCAGTTAAAGTGGTTCCTAAAAAAGGGGGCATGACTGTTGTCAAGAATGACAAGGATGAGTTGATTTCTACAAGAACGGTCACGAGTTGGCGCATGTGTATTGATTATAGAAAGTAGAATAAAGCCACCCGGAAAGACCATTTCCCTCTCCCCTTTATCGATCAGATGCTTGAGAGGTTGGCAAAGCATTCCTTCTTTTGTTACTTGGATGGCTATTCTGGTTTCTTTCAAATCCCCATCCATCCATGCGACCAAGAGAAGACGACTTTTACGTGTCCCTATGGCACCTTTGCTTATCGTAGGATGCCATTCGGATTGTGTAACGCTCCTGCCACCTTTCAACGATGCATGATGGCTATTTTCTCTGAGTTTGTGGAGCATATAATGGAAGTCTTTATGGATGACTTCTCGGTCTATGGCACTACATTTGATGTTTGTTTACAAAATTTGACTAAAGTACTTCATAGATGTCTAGAAGTCCATCTTGTTTTGAATTGGGAGAAGTGTCATTTCATGGTGCAAGAAGGGGTTGTCTTAGGGCATGTTATTTCCCATCGGGGCATCGAGGTTGATAGAGCTAAAGTTGAGGTCATTGAGAAATTGCCTCCTCCCCTCAATGTGAAGGGAGTGAGAAGTTTCCTTGGGCACGCGGGGTTTTACCGCCGTTTTATTCAAGATTTTTCAAAAACCGCCCGACCTCTCACCGAGCTCCTAGCCAAGGATGCCCCATTTGTGTTTACTGATGCGTGTCTTGAGGCTTTTAACAGGTTGAAGAAAGCACTTGTATCCGCGCCTATCATACAACCACCTGATTGGAGTCTTCCGTTTGAGTTGATGTGTGATGCAAGTGACCATGCTGTTGGGGCCGTCCTAGGCCAAAGGAAAGATGGCAAGCTCCATGCCATCTACTATGCTAGCAAAACTCTTGATCCAGCGCAAGCCAATTACACCACCACTGAGAAGAAGTTGTTGGCAGTTGTGTTTTCTATTGAGAAGTTTCGATCTTATTTGGTGGGATCGAAAGTTGTTGTCCATACGGATCATGCCGCTCTCAAGTACTTATTGAGCAAGAAAGATGCTAAACCTCGACTGATTCGTTGGATACTTCTACTTCAAGAGTTTGATTTAGAGATCAAAGACAAGAAGGGTGCCGAGAATGTTGTAGCTGACCACCTATCTCGCCTTCTTATAGAGGATAATGCGGAACTTCCTATTGACGACTCCTTTCCCGATGACCAACTCTTTGCTATTGCTATATCGTCGGAAGCTCCATGGTTTGCCGATATTGTGAACTATCTTGCTTGTGGAATCCTTCCTACGGGTCTCACCTCCTATCAACGCAAGAAGTTCTATCATGATGCCAAGCATTACTATTGGGATGACCCGTTTCTCTACAAGTGATGTTCCGATGGGGTCATTCGTCGATGTGTGCCGATTGAAGAAACCACATCTATCATCTCTCATTGTCATTCCTTGCCTTGTGGAGGGCACACTAGCACCACGAAAACCGCAGCGAAAGTGCTTCAATGTGGTTTTTATTGGCCCTCCCTATTTCGAGATGTGAACTCTTTTGTCAAAAGTTGTGATCGTTGTCAACGCACGGGGAATATTTCGAGGAGGAATGAGATGCCTCTTAATTTCATTCTAGAGGTTGAGCTATTTGATGTTTGGGGAATTGACTTTCAAGGTCCCTATCCTTCCTCACACGGCAACAAATACATACTCGTCGCGGTCGACTACGTTTCTAAGTGGGTGGAGGCGATAGCTTCGCCTACTAATGATGCCAAAGTTGTCTCCAAGTTCTTCAAGAAGATGATTTTTCCCCGTTTTGGTGTGCCTAGAGTGCTCATTAGTGACAACGGGACTCATTTCACCGAGAATAAGCTTGAAACTCTTTTGAAGAAGTATGGTGTGCAACATAGGTATGCTCTTCCCTATCATCCTCAAACTAGTGGTCAAGTTGAGATATCTAACCGTGAGATCAAAGCTATTATTGAAAAGACGGTTACAAGTTCGAGGAAGGATTGGTCACTCAAGTTAGAGGACGCTTTATGGGCATATCGCACCGCATTCAAAACACCGATCGGTACATCTCCATATCGTTTGGTGTATGGCAAAGCTTGTCATCTCCCTGTTGAATTGGAGCATAGAGCGTTTTGGGCCATCAAAGCCCTTAACTATGACTACAAGAGTGCCGGAGAGCGTCGTCTTTTACAATTGAACGAGCTAGATGAGATCCGTCTTGATTCTTATGAGAATGCTCGTATTTATAAGGAGAGAACTAAAAGATGGCATGACAAGAGAATCTCGCAAAGAGAGTTCCAAGAAGGAGATTTAGTTCTACTATTCAATTCCCGTCTCAAGCTCTTTCCCGGCAAGCTCCGTTCTAGGTGGTCTGGACCATTCCGTGTGACCAAGGTTTTTCCTTATGGAGCTATTGAGGTATTTGACGAAGTAAAGGGTAGTTTCAAGGTGAATGGACAACGCCTCAAGCACTACATCGCTGGTGAGCCTATTGATGAGAAAGTGGTTTACACCCTTTCCGTCGCTCCACATTTGAACTAATCTCTAAGGAGTCGAGCTCATTGACTTTAAACGAGCGCTTCTCGGGAGGCAACCCGTGTTCTTTCCCTTAATTTTGATTTATTTGATTTTTACTTTTTCATTTTATTTTTGTGGATTTCTCGTTTACTTGATTTTTCAGTGAGTTTTTGTGGGTGAAAATAATAAACAGGGATTTATGTTGATATGGGTTGCAGTTGGCACCACAAGTGAGGTTGTAGTCATCGCCACACCCGTGGCAAAAGCTCTCCCTCGGCCTCCTTCTTACCCGCCAGGAACAGTGTCAACCACACTTGAAGTTGTGGTTAACGCCACAAGTGTAGCACGGAGAGACAAAGAGTAAGGGCAGAAGCGTCATTTCTCCCTCCTATTTCTTCTTATACTCCTTCAGCCATCATACGTATACTCCCTCAACATCACACGCACAATCACCACCCCGACGCCTCCTGCCGACGCCGATTCAACCACCCACAAGTCGTTTCTCAAGCTTGATTTTTCAATTGGTGGGTTTTTCACGATTGAGAGGTCGCCAGGTTGATTCAGGTGCTTTCTTAGCCTCTCATTTGATGACTGTAGCTCACTCAAAATCGAAAGAGATCGTGGTTGGAGGCTTTATCACTACCATTGCTCGAAAACTTGGCCTCTTATTTTCTGATCTTTCCGTGGTAAAAGGGAGTGAGCGGCTTAACTTTAATGCTTGTTTCGCCATGAGAATGGTAGAGCAAATCGGTGAGAGGTACAATTGGATTTTAGAGGACAAAGCAGAGGGTACGGTGCTTCGTGTTTCACTCCCTAATGTGGACCGTACTACCATTCGCGACAAGACCAATTGGCTCTTGCCTACCGAGGATTGGGATTCACCCTCCGTTCCGAGCACTTCCTCGCCCCCTACATCCACTGGGCCTGTGCTCCCCTCAGCTACTGTTGTTCCCTGCTCACTGACGGAGATGCACTTGATTACTCAAATTGCTGATGAGCAGAAGCGCCAAGGTGCTTTGCTGGAGCGCCTAATTTCCATGGTTGAGGAAGTTCGTGATTGGCAGCTGCGTAGAGACTCACCCTCTCCATCCTCCTCTACTTGATCTGGTGAGCTCGTCTCCTTACCCCCATTATTTTGTGTCCTTCACCTTTTTATTTCGTGTTTTAATTGCATACATTGAGGACAATGCATGATTCAAGCATGGGGGGGTATATTTCGAGCATGTTTTTGCATTAGTAGCGAGTCTTGGGATATATGAGCATAATTTGATCAAGTTGGTTGTGATTTTACAATGTTGTTTATAAATGATTTTATGTTTTGATTGCATTGTATGGTTTGTGAGACGTTTTCGTTCTTGAGAACTCCATAGCATGATTGTCTTGAGTACCTTGTGACACCGGTATGGTAAGATGGTTGCCGAGACCTCTATATGACACTCAGAGACCGTGGACAAAAAGCTACATAAACGGTGAGGCCGAGTGTTAGTTTAGGAGTTCGTCGGTATGACTAGTGCATGAGCTCACATGATTGAGGCCTTCTTTTGTTGTTTAACTACATTGCCAAAGGCCACCTTGCATAATATTTCCGACAGTTACCCCGTCTGAGCCTTTAGCCTTGTTTTTCTTGTTTAAACCTCATTACAAGCCGTTTCCCCTTAATTTTACCTTACCTTAGCAACTGGCTATGTAAGTGTTGGAAGATGGGAGATTGTAATCGGTTATTTTGAGGCTAGCATGGGGGAGTTCGTGGTGGTCGATGGTAGTTGTATCATATATTCAATGGGGTTGTATAATGTATTTATTTTTCAATTTATTGTTATTATCCAAAAAAAAACAAAAAAAAAAAAAAAAAACAAAAAAAAAAAAAATCAGAAAAAAAAAACCAAAAAAGAAAAAAAAAGAAAAAAAATACAGAATCCAAAAAATAGCTATCTTTTCAATTTTGTTTGTTGAATAAAGTCCTTCAGGAAGTTGTTTGATGTGAATCATGGGGTGTTGGTACTTTTTGTGAGGTGTGAAGGTGGACGTTTTGTAATTGACGTTTGGAGATTTGTTGGTTATTCCGATTGAATCGGATGGTTGTTTCATGTTGCTGGAGTAGTGTTGTTACGCTCAATACTTGCATATGCTGGTTGCTCCTAGCTCCACATTTCCCAAATATTTTCCACCTTTTACCTATCCCTCGGCCCCGTTACAACCCTCAAAGTCCTCATGACGTGCACTTGTCATTGGTTACTCACATTGGATGAATTAGTTTAGGCTATTGTGTGACCCGTGTCCCACATTACATGGACACAAGAGAGTTGAGTGGTTCATATTTTTCACATCCGCATGCTCCTCTTTAGCATGGTCATTCCCTAAAGTGAGGGTCCATCGGTCCGTCATTGGTCTGGGATTGAATGTGGTAAGATTGTTTGGTCACTTGTGTCACATTACAAGGAGTTCTATGGAGTTTGTTAGGATGATTGTTCTTGCTACTCTATTTTGTGATCGCAATCTACTTTTCGAAATTAAATTGATTTTGACCTTGTGTTTAATATCTTTTCGAAAACCTTGGTTGGATTATTGCTCATCTCCCTTGATCTTGCTGCTGACTAGACCTTAGGTTGGGTTTCATTTGTTTATGCCTCTTGAGTTTACTCGAGGACGAGTAAAGGTCTAGCATGGGGGAGTTTGTTAAGTGCGTATTTTGACTATATTTATGTACGTATTTCACCCCGAGTTTATATGATTCATCGTATTTTCTAGTCTATTTTGGTGATTTTCCTTCCTAGTTCTGTTTTACTACGATTATTTCGTAAATATTGCAGGAAGACGATTTTAATGCTGAAAGAGCCAAATTACGGATCGGGTCGAGGAATTGGACACTTATAAGACGAGATGGTACTGAAAGCTGATAAATAAGCACGAAGTTCAAGCAATCAAGAGTTGGGCCGCTATTGGAATTGGAACAAAGATGCTACTGATTTAGCATTCTGATCGCTGCTATCGGTTTAGGAAAAAGGCCAACAGAATCCCTTATTTTGCTACCACACGTGGGGTTACGTTTTCCTTAGTTTTTGTTTTTTTGGGGAACTTTCGTTTTTGGACGTATCATTGAATTTGGGCGATTGTTCTTCGTACGTAAAAACTTCCGCTTGTTCAATTTTCCGACGACATTAATCTGAGACTAAGTTTTCTTCTTCCTTCACTTTCAACTATTCAATTATGTTTTTCTATTGTTCAATTGTTGTTACCGTTATGAGTAGTGAGTAGTTCTTTTATCTAGGGTTAGGTTGAACCTTAATATGGATTGATCAATGTAGTGCTTGTTGCTAGCTTATTAAATTGTTCAATTTAGGTTTGTTAGAGTTGTGCTAATTATTAGTTATTTCGATTTATGTTCATGTGGTTGATTTTAGGTCTAAATTACGACGAGAGTTGAGTTTGATCGTTGTGAGTTGTTAGGTGAACTTTAATCGAATTAATTAATTACTACTCAGTGAGGATTACTGCGAGAGTCGGATTTTCACTTAGAGAACCCTCAACGAAATTAGACCTTTCCCATGAGAATAGGTGGAAGTGATAATTGGGACATTTTAATGTTGAATCGTAATGCTTCTATGCGTGTTATAAGTGCCATGAGAATAGGAATTATATCACCATAGATAGGCTTATTATATCTCGAGAGAGAATAATTAGTAATTGTTTTGGTTCTTGAGAATCGAAGTAGAACATTAGTCCCACCTAAATGTGCAATTGAATAAGTGTGTTTTGTATTGTAAGCGTTGATCAGTCCATGTTAGTGGTGAAACCGTTGCCCTAGAGCTTTTATCTTATTGATTTATCACCTTATTTTTACATCGTAATCTTATTAGATTAGTAATTAGGTAACTAAAACCTCTCAAATTCGATTGGCGTAGATAACTCTTAATTAGGAATTGGCTAGTACTTGATCTTACACCTCCCTGTGATCGACCCGTATGCTACGACAACCCGTACGCTTGCGGTATAAATTTAGAACGTAACATAAGTGTATCTCAAAATGAATGAATTATGATAACTACGGATTGAATGTTTGTTATTTGGATGAACCTAAGAGTCTATATGTAGACAATAGAAAATTTGTCTATAACATAATCAAGTATGGTAAATTAAAGATTACAAGTAATAAATAATATGCTTGTGTAGTAAATTTAACATGTAATGCAGTAAATTTATGAAACTAACATTAAAATCAACATAGTTACGATTCTATAAATAGAAAGAAATTTAAATTGATTTAATTCTCAAATCAAGGACCCTTGATTGTCTCTATTTACTTATATATAATCCAATATTTACAAAATTATGCAACAAAATTTACTGTATATTTGATTAATTTTACTACAAATTAACCATAGACATTTTTTAATTTTTCTATGTGTAGACTCCTAGTATTTTTGATGTTATTTATGATGTCTTCTTATCTCTCTACATCACTTATGTCATTTTAAGATTTCGTGTTTAGATATTTCTCCATTCTTTTAACAAAAGGCTTAGTGGATCGATATATCTCAAAACCAAAATCATGTGTAGTTTTTCAGAAATATATGTAAATGGATCTTATATTGAAGTACGTTACGACACGAATCTAATGATACAAGTATTGTAGTTTTCTGATATATGTTGCCCAAACTTAAAACACATTATATATACTGGGTTTCTTGTAGATATATTTGTGTGGGAGTGTTTCTAAAGATTGGACTATATTCCTACAAAACATTTTAAATAAATTTCATAATTTTCTGAACATTATCTTTCACTTGGTGGTGATTGTGCAACTAGGTAGCACGGACACTTCATGATCTAGCGTGTCCGTGTCCGACACCGACACGACACCTGACAATACGTGTCCGAAACTCTTAAATCGCTGTCCATTATTATATTGATATTTTGCCTATTGAGAAGGTCTATGACACCTCCTAGACACTTCTAGACACTTTAAGAATCTAGAATTAATAGAAGATTGATAATAAAGGTGTGAGTTGAGGAGTATTTATCATCAAAAATGAATTATGCAATCGATGTTTCTTTGAATATCGTAATATAGATCATTATTAATCTAAGTTTTATTTTATAATCAGTATTAGTAGAGTATTAAATTAATATTTTAATTAGTAATATACGTTTTCAAACATAAAATATGTATTTTATATAATTTAAATTAGACGTGTCCGTGTCCTACAATTTTTGGACTGCCGTTTTTCGTGTCTGTTTCGTGTCCGTGTCCGTTTCCGTTTCCGTTTCGGTGCTACCTAGTTAACAAAAGCAAGAATAGAGAAGAAGGAATAAAAAGCTAAGGTCGTCGAGGGGAAATCAAATAAACGAGTTTAAAAGAAATCATTAGTGTCTTCGTCCGTTTGTCGGTATGTTAGATGACAAAGAGTACACTTCTAGAGTTGTACTATTATCAAGACATAAATCCTTAAATTCTAATTAATTGGATATTTCTAACTTGTACCTTTAAGGCACAAGTTAAAATCTCATGCATTTTCTTCCTTATTTCAGTGAGATGCCCCTCAAATAATCAATAAAATCTTATATCTTATTATCCTAATGTGCCTATAAGGCACACGATAACAAACTTATAATTAATTAACTACTCTAACTATTAACATTTTCCCTTTCCATTGATTGAGGCCAATTCTTCGTAAAGGAGCTTTAATACACGGTTTATTTAAACCCACTACTACATAATTAAGGACATGCCTAAAGAGCCCTCACCTTTTTCAATTACCCCATTATTACTTGGTGGTAGAATCGGAATACTTTGTTCATACCTAAAGAAATCGGTAGGATCAACTTTGGCTTTCACTTGCAACAATCTCTTCAAATTTCCCTTAAAATAAGCCGTCGCAAACCTTGAATTACCATTCGAATTAGTCCCAACATCAATGTCCCTATAATTTAAGAACGCTTCTCGTGGGTTCCTAGAAACAAAGGGAGTCATTGTAGCATACATTTCTTGAGCGGCCTTCATATTTCTTCTTAAAGACTCTTCACTACCATTATACCAATATGTACCGTATTCCATCATAAAAATGTTCCCTACACGATGAGGGAATGCGGTTGCATTTTCGGGGATTTCACTCATCCTTCCACCATACGCATTCAATTGCATAAACACGTTCCCTAACTCGATCATCTTCTTCCATATCGTCTCCCATCCCGCCTTTGTAATAGGCGATTTCACGTAGTCGGACTTAGCCTTGTGGTAATTGTCGGGTGTTGAGGGTGTTCTTTGCAATAAAACCTCAATAGGGGTCCCCTTAGCAATACCAGCTGATGTCACAGTTGATTCTATCCATGACATCTCAGAGCAATCCTGTTTTTGTAAACTTAAAAGTGGAAAACTCTTGTTGAATACGCTAAGTAGAGAATTAGCTCGTCCGAGATACATACCACTGAAGGATACTTGGATTATTTTTCCCCCTCCTTGTTGTCGAATCAGTTGTGGTTGTGCTCTCATGAAGAGCTTCTTGTCCATCTTAGGGGCCACATTTTGCCATTGTACGATAATGTCGGTGGCCCCTTGACCTAATGTCCTCGATATCTCAAATACCGTGACAGTATCAGGAACACGTACTAATTTAATTCTCCACGATAACACGACACAGAAACTAGCCGCACCACCTCCCCTGATGGCCCAAAATAAATCCTCCCCCATGCTTGACCTATTATGTAGTGTACCCTCCGCATTTACAACTTGTGCGTCAATCATGTTATCAATAGTCAAACCAAATTGCCTAAACATGTTACCATAACCACCCCCACTAAAATGCCCTCCAATGCCCACAGTAGGGCATAACCCTGCAGGAAATGCATGGACCTTAGTCTTTTGAGCAATCTGATAATACAACTCACCAATGGTTGCTCCGGATTGCACCCAACCACTCTCACTTTCGATGTCGATATCGACGGATCGAAGATTGAACATGTCAAGGATGACAAAGGGAAAACTTGACACATACGACATGCCCTCATAGTCATGCCCTCCACTTCTAATCCTGATTTGTAATCCTGATTTCTTTGCACAAATCACGGTCGCTTGAACATGGGTTACGTCCAAGGCAGTGATTATAGCTAGAGGTTTCGGAGTCGAAGATGTGTTAAACCTACTCTCACGTACGTATGTTTGTAGGACTCCTGAAAATGAAGGGTTGGTACTTGTGAAAATGGCCTTAGAAATTGGATTTGTAGGACTTGTTTTGGTTGGGAGACATTTGAGAAATGTGTCAAGTTTTGAGTTTGATGCTCTAACATTTGAGATCACAAATAGTATGATTATTACAATTGTAAGCAAAGTGTTGGTGTTTGTACTAGTGTAAGAAAACGCCATTTTTTTTGCTTTCTGTGCTTCTACATGTACAATACCGTTGGGTAACTTAATTATATAGTGCCATAGTAGTGGCCTAATGATTGGTGAATTATTAAGGCATGTGTTAGTAGTCATGTGTGGATACCTTTTGTTGTTGTCCCACATCGAGCTACATACGCGGTAATTAACTACTCGACAACTCGTGGAGTAGGATGTAACTGTACGATAATAAATTTAGCACACGATAAACTGACTTAATTTTATCAAAAATTCTATTATAGTTGTCAGTATTTGACAATTAGGATAAGGAATAAAATCGGGATCATTAATTTAGGATAAAATAAATTTCAGCCGTTTGATTATTCTTAACCATGGTTAAAAAAATTCTTATTATACACCTTACCACACTGGATCACAAACTATAATATTTTTTTATGTATTCAAAATATTTTTTTTCCTTAATTGAATTGATCTTGTCTATCTATTCTTGTAACACCCCCAAATTTCCTTTCCCTTTTAAAAACATTTTTATCACGAACCAAAATACAAATAAGGAAATTCAGAGGTGTCACTCCGCACTCAAGTCAAAGACCCGAATGTTAGGAGATTCCAAAAGCCAGAATATGATTATCTAATGGTCTAAATTAATCTATTACAATTCGAAATTAAGTTACAACAATCCGAAATCCAAAATACGAGATATAAATGGTCTAAGTATTATCATTAGTCTATGGCTTAAAGCCTAACCTTTATTTGATTCAACTACTATCTAGTGAGTCGTCATCCCCGCAATGTATCATCTACTCCATACCTGTGGTGGATTTAAAACACAAAAACCACAGTTTGAAAAGTCAGTGAAATTGAGTAAGCTAACACCTCAACTCGTAGAAAACCAAAACCCTTACCTGGATTTTGAAAACGTTTTAGTTTTATTTTCGAAAACCACACTTAGCACATTATCACATAAACCAATCGTAAGACAAATCAAATCACCGAAATAGAAGTATCACAATCTCTACAACAAATGTATAACAATCCATAATATAATCCAAGTCATTATTTACGATTTTTAATGAGAAATTCATTGCAATCTTTATAAGTGGGACGAGTCGAGTCTTTGTCAACTCATCCAAACCATACCATTCATATTTTGATAAGTGGGTGAGCCGGATTTTCACCGAGTCACCAAACCATACTATTATATACGTGGGTGAGCCGAATCTTTGCCGACTCACCAAACCATACCATACAAGACTACTAGACCTTAAGTGTGCACACCCCCTATTAAGTATTGCTAACCCAATAGAGTAGTACTAGAGCCAAGCCCTCTTAAAACCGATGCGGTGGGGCAATGAAGTGGAGTCGATGTGACTCAAACCAAATAAAGTGGAGTCGATGCGACTCAAACCAAATAATCCTCGTGTATCCTCATACTTTACTTATTTATTTTATTTATAATATTGGTCATTTACACACAAACTTATATTCCAATAATCATACAACCATTCATAATTCAACCATATCAATATCAATTGCACACCTATCAATCATAATTCCAATAACATCTTTTGAATCATAAAGCGAACAATATATCAATGCAATAATCAAATCCAATTCAATCAAGATACAATAATCAAAACAATAAATCGTTCTCCACCTAATATGATACTAAGTTTTCATCCAGCACACCAATCACTTAGCATATAATTTTGAAAGATTTCTACAAGTTTAAGAAAGGTTGAACATGCTAGCTTACCTTTTCAATGCACACAAGAACACGACAGCACAACGGTCACTAATATTCTTCGTCTACGAACTCAGGGGCTACAATTACAACCAATAATCCCAAATCAATACTAATCTCACCTAATCATTCATCTAATACTTATATTAATTCTATTCTATATGCAATGCCATGATAATTTAAATCTAACCCAACAATTAACAACTAACCAGCAATTCCAATTCTAATTCAATACTTTGCTTCTAATACTCAAACAACACTCAATTTATTTTAAAAATTCTCAAAGACTTATAATTACTTTTAAAACAAAATCTAATTCATAAAAACAAACTTTTAATTATTATGATTTATTTAGGATTTATTTATACAATTTATATTATGTGTTAATTATGAAAAACATGCTTTAAATTACATAAAATTATAGAAAAACGAATTAAACCAATCTAAATTCGAAAATCATATTATAATTCCCTAAATTATCATAATTTTGAGTTATTGATCATTAAAATTAATTTGGGTTAATTAACTAATTAAGAAACAATTAACCAAATTTTCCCCCAAATTGAAATTTCTACAATTTGAACAAAACCCCAATTAAATCTCAACTAAATTCAAGAACCCTATTTAACAGATTATAAACATGCTAGAGTCATAATTTACGAAACTAATTAACTCAATTCGAATAATCACACTAATTAAACCCAAATTCGTAATTAGTGAAAATCAACTCAAAACCATCATCAAAATCAAATATTTATGCATAAAACTAACCCTAATCGATTACCCAATACTTATAACATATACTAGGACTGATTAATCATGATTTAAAGCAATAAAACGAATTGAAAACGATGGTAATTGAAAGAGACGAAAAAACAGGGGAAGAAGGAGGGGCGGTATTGCTCACGCGATTGAACGAGGAAGAGAGAGAACACGATGGTTGGGAGGTAGGCGCGGCGGCGAGCAGCTGGGCAGG
Organism: Spergularia marina; assembly: GCA_963680865.1. Lineage (NCBI taxonomy): Eukaryota > Viridiplantae > Streptophyta > Magnoliopsida > Caryophyllales > Caryophyllaceae > Spergularia > Spergularia marina. The sequence goes on along the minus strand of OY804544.1, from coordinate 6,332,956 downwards.
AAGAAGGAGCGACCGGCGGCGGCGATGGGTGAGGAGGACGAGCGAAGAAAGGGGACGGGTGCGTGAAGAAAAAAAAACAGGGGAAGAAGGGAGTGTTGTTCTGCTTTTATAGGGGGGGTTTCGGGTTTCCTTTTTTTTTTTCTCTCCTTTTTTTTTTCCTTTTCTTTTTCTTTTTCTTTCCTTTTTCCTTTTGTTTTTCTGATTTCTTTTTTTTTTCTTTTTGGGTTGGGTTGGGGTATGATTTGTGTATGGGCCAATAGTGTTGGTTTTGGGTTGGTGTTAGTCCATTTGCTAAAGTTGACCCAATTTAGGAATAGATGCCCAAATAGAAATTCCGATATTAAAAACCCTTTTCGAACTCATTTTGAAAACGACTCACAATTAACATTTAAAATCTTTTGCGCTCCAATAATCTAGTTAATAAATTAAAATTATTAGTATAAAATACTTTGAAATTTCGGGATATTACAATTCTTATCTTTAAATATTTGTTTTTTTTTAAGGAAATGAACTTGCTTAATTCCAATTTTTTAAAAGAATAATTTTTTTTTTTGAAAATTCTAGTATCACTTTCATTCTTCAGAGAAAAAAAAGGAAAAGGAGTGCTTCGTTCACTCAGTTTTTATGAGGCTCAGTTTGAATATAATTTTAGACTTTTAGTGCACATTTAGTTCCATACTTCATTGCTTGAAGTACAACAATGTAAATGTAACAGTTACTCAACATGTACTAGATCAGTCGATCATATAAAGCTTCGAGTATGACTTCAATTTATATATATATTAAGAATAGGATCAGTTATAAGTGTTGACAGGCACAAATTTCATTCAAGTGTCGGGAAGTAGAGAGGAAAACCGTAAACAGAGAGAGACCCAAAAAAAGAGAAATCAAGGAAGGAGAAGACTAAATATGGGTTCCTATAGGTTCGGTTGCCAGCAAGCTTTCACTGTCATACTTGTTTTGATGTTGATTTCTGCAAAAGTGATCGGGGGGATGACTATGGTAGGAGTTGGAGTGTAAATCATAAAGCCATAAAATAAAATCAGTTTTCACAAAGAATTTGAGAGATTGATATTGAGAACAGGGAGATGGGTTTTGAAGAGGGAGATGGATATTTTCATTTTTTTTTTATGAAAATGATGATGTCGGAGGTATCGTTCTGGAGAGGAGGGGAAGTATGCGTGAATGGTGTCGGAGGATTATAGGCAGAGTGAAGAAGGAGACTTGTTATTTTAACAAAAAAATCTAAATTAATATTTTCAAAATATTATGTAATATTATTATTTAATTATTAAATATGGTTAAATTTTATCCTAATTGTCAAAAACTGACAATCACCATAGAATCATCGTAATTTTATTGATAGGTGTGACCACATTTATTGATCACATATATTACATAGTGTAAACCCTTTGTTTACATAAATAAGATTTATTACAAACAATATTGTTTTTTACTATAATTATAATATATTGTCTTTATTCCATAATAGTAACCTCGTGAGATTTTTCATACGATAAGTCGGTAGCTTGTACAAGTTGTACTCCTCTTTAACAGGTTTTTTATACGGAGAGTGCGATAGATAATGGGATAGATCAAGATCTTTATTTATGAGTGTTTGAAATAAAAATGTAAAGAATTGATCGGGATAAAGAGAATATTAGCATGGTACATAGGAACGGCTAATACTGCGAGTGTCAGCGTATGAGGATGCTATTGTGAGCTAGGTTGATTGTTATTGTATTGTATTGAATACAGCTAGGAGCATACGACGTACGTACTACTCCGTTTGTAGTAGATATGTCTATACTTACTGCGTCGAAAACTTGTGAAATAAACAAATTGTTTTTTTTTTTTTTTTGAAATGGTATTTACAACGAAATTAATTACAGATTTGAATCAATTACAGATATCAAGGTTGACCTCAAAAAAAAAAAAAAAAAAAAAAAAACCTAAAAATACATATCAAGGTAATCTCAACAACTGTATCGTAGACTAATATTATATTCAAGATCAGATGAACTAGCAACGTGCCCAAATCTTTGGTTAATGAACTACCGAGGACAAAGAGGCAAACCAAGGGCGGGCCACGTTCATAATCTACTTATTGGCCAATATCCATTCCTTACCATTTTCTATAATCTTCCACGTTCTCTCCCCTCCTAAGTCCACCACCACGAACCACCTGCAAACCCAACAGCACCAAAGACCACCATGGCCGACCACCACGTGATGTGACCACTTGGGCTCTCGCCGACCACCGGATCGATGCTCGGGGACCACATGCACGACCACCGGTAGGCCTAGGTGAGAACACAACCCACTCCAACACCGGAAAGTGGGACCCTAAACTCTTTTTCAGCGGTACTCTAAAATTCTAGATGTGATTCTTGATATACAAGTAACCCACCATGTATATAGTTTTAACGCCCAAGATCAAGATATTAGGAAAGGAGGAGTAGGTATCCCATAAATAAAAGCGGGCAGCGGGTAGCAACTTTAGGGGCATTTATGTAAGTAGCAATAATTTGTCTTGGAAGGAGTAATACTTGTCTTGGCAAAATCAACACCCTTTATTTATTAACAGGTAAAATGCAGCAACTTGGACATGCTGATCGACTAAGACCCTTGTCTTTCCGTTTTTCCTCGATCAACAATTTGTGAATTCAAAATTCCAGTTCGATCATACCTTGGAAAATCTAACGGGGCATGGTGAAAGTTGTCGGGTTAACGTTGAATGACACTTTTGGGCTTTCTGGATTTCAAGCAGTCCAAGGAACACAAATTTCGATAAGCACGTACTCAAACCCAAATGTATTATAATACTATATATTAAAATCTGAAATTAAGTCTTTTCTAAGAGAACACTTGACACCTATTAATTGGATAACACAACGGAATTATATAATATTGTAAGTATTAACTAATTTATGATATTATAATTTATGGTCATAATTACTTCTCCCTCCGTCCTACCTCAAACGCTCTATTTTCCATTTCGGGACGTCCCACCTCAAACATCCTATCTATTTTGGGACATATTTTTCTCTCTTACTTTTATTAAATTATTACATTCTCTCTCATATTATCTCTCCTACTTTTATTAATCCTTACACCTAATTTCCTCTTTTTTTTTTTCCTGATATTACCTCACTTAACATACTATATCAATTTTTCTTATTTCACTACAAAAACCACATGGGCCGTTTGAGCTGGGAAGGAGGGAGTAGCTATTATATTAAAGCTAATTTATGGTAACAGATTGAAATATAATTTGATACAACGAATGACGAGATAGTGGAATGAGAATGAAATAGTGTAACGGGTGACGTGATAGTAGAATGAAAATGAAATAGTATGACGGGTGACGTAATAGTGGAATGAAAATGAAATGAAATAACGGGTGACAGGATAGTGGAAAGGAAATAAATATATGAGGAGTGAGTAGAAATAAATAAACAGTTATATGATAATATGACAGGTAACAAAAGTAGAAAGAAAAAACTAATGTAAAATAAATTTCCTAATAATATTATAACAAAATAAAATCTACATTTTTATGAAACGAGTATAAGCAATATAAATAGGTAGCCCGGGTGCGGGCCGGGCATGCAAACTAATTTTTCATTATATTGGCTTATTCATCCACACAAGTGCACCGTCTACGATATTAGCCCAAAACCTTATTATGTGCTAAAGGATGCATTGGTAGCCTCTTTGCACGATACTGTATATACTTAAATGTTTTAATTTTTTTTTTTTTACATATTTTGTGAATTTAGAAAAATATTTTATATTACAAAATTAGTTAAAAAATATAGGTAGGTGTGAAATTGCACGAATTGAAAAGTTAAGGTGGTAAATTGCTCAATTAGAAGTTAGGGTGTTCAATTGCACGATTCGTGAAAGTGTAGGGGGCAAATCGCCACTTTCGCCAAGTGAAATTTAAGATGACAACTATTTTGAGGGAATTCGAAATTGTAAATTTTTCTTAAGCTTGGAGTTGGGTGAGAATTGATCAATTTCAATTCCAAATTTCACATGTTCCTAACCACTTAAATCATTTCAATTTCGGAATTGATCTCCAATTCCAAGTTTTCAAACATAGTATAAAAGAAAATTAAAAATGGTTACGAGTTGTTTGTTTCTAGCATACTCCTTGCTTTTCATTTAATGTTATTTTCTTGTGTGAGCTTATTCGAAAATTCTAAGGCGTTTACCCACTGTCATGACCTTTATAATAAACATTGGACACTGCACCCAATCTCACGGATACAGGCCATACAGCACAAGGTCAGTCAAGAAAACCTAACTAAATTGATGCAGTTGGATAAGTTGATACATTTCACCTTCAGAGAATTACAACCCAAAGATAACCAATGTCCATCTTCATTCATGCATGATGGAAGTGTGGAACAACACTTATTAATTGAAAGCAGACGTTACTTCTTTGTTAGGATCGTACCCATGACTTCTTGTTTGGTGTAACAACACTCCAAACGCTAGATCGAACCCTTAGGGTATTGGAGGTTTCTTGTTTGGTGATAGATAATGTGCCGGACTCGGTGTTGGACACTGTTTTAGCGAGGGGGCACATTGCATGGTAAAAATATTACTGTATGTTCGATATGGTGGTTAGTTTCGTCACACGTTACGTAAAAATTTCACATTTTATATCGGGTTTTCCGTTGGCGAGTTAAGACCATTAACGGTAAAACATGAATTTATCCAGTTGCGGATTACCGAACTGTACTAGAAGAGCAGAGAGGTTGTTCGACGCCGAGCCCGTTCTCAGGCCCAAAACATAAAGTTGTAGCATAAAGTGGGGACCAGGCCCAAAACACTTACTGTAGTTGATGTGAAGTTTATCCCAAATTTTGGTCATGATCGATTAGTAAAAATGGTGGCAGGGGAATTACGAAATGCTAAATTGTTTAACAAGTGCGCATGCTGCATCTTTTATTTTTACTAAGATTGGTTTTTCCATAGAAAATAGTGTGGGGGATTAGATCATATTTCGGCTCCCCACCAACTTCTTGTAATTTATAATTGATTTTTCGTATATCATTATTATTATAATTTTAAAATAGTGAAGAATGACCATAGAAAGTCATCCCGAGACGCGAAATTAGAATTGTGTTAAAACAAGATACTTGGAGTATGTATACTCGGAAGTGAAATACTCCGTACCATCGAGTTTTTAGTCTACTTCACTAAAAGTTTAGAACGAAAGAGTGAAAAGACGATATAAAGCGAGACGGCATTTGAAAGAAGTCTCGTACATTGTTAATTTCCCACTCCATTGTTGCAAAATGCTAAGAAAACAACTCTTACACGATAAAGGGCATGCTTAAAGAATCCTCACCTTTCTCAATAACCTGATTACTTGTAGGTAGAATTCGAATACTTTGTTCATACCTAAAGAAATTGGTAGGATCAACTTTGGCTTTCACTTGTAACAACCTCTTCAAATTACCCTTTAAAAAAGCCGATGCGAACCCTGTATTGCCATTCGAATTGGTCCCAACATCAATGTCCCTATAATTTAAGAACGCTTCTCTTGGGTTCCTAGATACAAAGGGAGTTATTGTAACATACGTATCTTGAGCGGCCTTCATATTCTTTCTATAAGACCCATCACTACCATCATACCAAAGTGTGATGTTGTGTGCCATAAAAATGTTGCCTACCCGATGAGGGAACGCTGTTGCATTTTCGGAAATTTCACTCAACCTTCCACCATACGCGTTCCATTGCATAAACACACTCTCCAATTCGATCATCTTCTTCCATATCGTCTCCAATCCCGCCTTCCCGATAGGGGATTTCACGTAATCGGACTTGCTCTTGTGGTAATTGTTGGGTGGTGAGGGCTTTCTTTGCAATAACACCTCTATAGGGGTCCCCTTAGCAATGCCACCCATGGCATCTCAGAGCAATCCTGTTTTTGTTAACTTAAAGAGTGGAAAATTCTTGTTCAATACGCTAAGTAGGGAATCAGCTCGTCCAAGATACATACCAATGAAAGACACTTGGACGGTTTTTTGCGCACCTTGCCCGATCATCTGTGGGTTGCGCTCTAATGAAGAGCTTATTATCGATCTTAGGGGCCACTTGTTGCCCCTGCATGACAATATTAGGAACGCGTACTAATTTAACCCTCCACGATAACACGACACAGAAACTAGCAGCGCCACCTCCCCTAATAGCCCAAAACAAGTCCTCCCCCATACTTTTTCTAGTAAGAACTAAGAAGTCTACCCTCCGCATCTACGACTTGTGCGTCAATAATATTATCGATAGTCAACCCAAATTGCCGTAACATGTTACCATACCTGCCCCCATTATTGTGTTGTGTACTGTCAAACCAGCGGCTCTACGATTAGTATGATATTGTCTGCTTTGGTCCCAACTACCAGTCCGCACGGTTTTTCAAACATGGGTATCTTTTCAACCCAAAAGGCCTCATACTATTAAGCGTGGAGGTGGAATTTATATACAAGAATTATGGTCCTTGTTTCTTCAAAGTGGGACTTGGGTTGACACCCCAACACAGTGCCCATAGTAAGGCATACCCCTGCAGGAAAAGCAAGGACCTTACTCTTCTTAGCAATCTGATAGTACAACTCACCTACAGTTGCTCCAGATTGCACCCAAGCAGTCTCACTCGCCACGTCGACATCGACGGACCGAAGATTGAACATGTCAAGGATAACAAAGGGTACATTTGACACATATGACATGCCCTCAAAGTCATGCCCTCCACTTCTAATCCTGATTTGTAAGCCATTGTTTTTTGCACAAAATTTCTGAAAGTGCTACAAATTTATTACTAGTGGTTTCTACATTGATTACTCCACAATTGATTGATTGATTAGTGGTTGAGTGGTTTAATCAGATTGTGATCTACTCCTATGTGTCATTAGCTAGCTTAGTGGTGATTGTTTTGTGGGTTAATCACTCCCACTTTCTTATACCATTTGACCATTTGTGGCTAAAGTAGGTCTAATGTGCAGGCAAAAATAATTTATCGTTTTGATTTGAAACTGAGAAAAATGACTTGATCAATAATGTGTTACTTTGATAGTGTATCGGTGATAGAATTTAGAGAAAAATTTACTCGATTTCACAAATAATTCGAGGTATTCCTCTATAATTGACAAGAATGAACTTAAATTTCTTGGGAGACAAATATAATCTCTTTTAGTCTCTTTTCTAGATGGACTTTTTCTTAAGTGGTTTGAAATGCTTTAATTTGTATTGGTCGTAATATGGTCGACAACTACTATGGTAAAAAGTTTGCTGAATAAACTTTCTTATTAATTGTCCGTTGATACATGTTTACAAAGTAAATCATACTATAAACTTATTTTATAAAATCGTTTTGATTACTCATCAAAATCTTTCGTAAGGTGCATTTCGTTTTTCCACAAAACATGTTTCGTTCATGTATTAAGTTTCATGTTCTGTTCATCTTCAACGAAAGTCTACTATATGACATATTGGTATTTATAATGTGAGAGTGACATTGCTCTATATTACTCCTATACAAGGGCCTATCAATACATAACATTCATCATTAATCTGACATGACCAAACTAAGTCTTCCATGTTCGTAGGGGGCAGGAAAAATCGCCAAGTTTCCACACTACCTCATTATTGAACTATTTTGACATATTTTAAATGTTTTTGTTCTTGTCACATTAATTGTTTAATTGTACTTTGTCTATATTGATTGATTAGAATGGTATTCTTACGGCCCTAGAAGAGAAAAAAGAACAGTACTCTTAAGGACAAGACCAAATATGAGGTACGTAATGGGGAGAAAAATAGATTTGTGTTTTTCTATATTGTTGTTTTGATCGATGTACTAATAAGAATGTTTACTTTTCATATATATATATATATATATATATATATATATATATATATATATATAGTTTCACGATCAAATGGTTATAAAACTTTAAGTGGTGATTGATTTAGAATTGTACGTTGATATATATTTTCTTTTACTTGTAATCTCAAAATGAGCTGATGTAATTTTAAAATTTGCTAGCAAGGCAAAGGCCGAAGAATTGGCCAAATTGAATAAAAAATATGATTCCCAAAGCAAATATAAAACATGCATGAAGTCCTTCAACATCACAAGTACCCTATTTTCATTTGGCTACTAATAAAAAAATGACTTTCCTTAAGTCATTCTTCATTCCACCTGGCCATTAAGCAACTAATATATCTATATTAAATCATTCGGTCATGATCGGGATCGAGTTTACTTGAAATAGTATATAAAAATATTTATTTTAAAAGAAGAAAAACTCTTCATGGTAGAATGAAGTAGAATGATATTTTCATTCCAAGTAAACTTCATGAAGTTTTGGAAAATATAACTCTAGAAGATTTTGGTTCATTCTTTATTTTATTAACATCTCTATATCTAGAAATACATTTGTAATTGATTAGATATTGTTAATTACACAATTCTTTTCATTACAAAATTATTATGTTGCATCGTACTCTATTTAGCATTCAATATTATATATTACACAAATGTTAAAACTTTAAAATGATCTCATTCAATTTATTACCCAAAATATCAATTTATTGTCCTCATTCACAAAGAATTTTTAGGGAGTTGCAAGAATTCACAAGTGGCCTAATAATAAGTTTGTTTTTGGCACCAAAAGGGTTCAATGCTCGATCAAAGTATATGCGATTAAAACCTATAAACAAAAATGGGCAACTAATGTAAGCATATTCTCTTTTAGGCCAAGTTGAGTTTATTTATCACCACCTTTAACTTAGGATTTCATATTATTATTGGAAGTCATATGATATGATAAAATGAATATAACCCCACAACTACTACCAACATGGGACAAACGTCCAAGTCATAGGTAATAGACTAATAATAATGACAAGTATGTATATATATAGTGGCAACATGAATCTCTACTTTTTTCTACATTCTCATTCGTAGTTGCTTTTTCTAGCTTAAGTATCCTGTTTGATTGTCGTATCATTACTTCTTGCTAACTTTATGTACTACGGTATGTCCGAACCCCTTGAACCTTGGATCTCATGAGTAGTCCACTCATGCCTAATCATTCTAGCGTTGGTGACTTGGTGTATAGTGTACCTATCCAAGAGAATAGTAGAGTAGCCTAGCTAGTACGCAGTGATAAGGAATAGAAAGATCTGTAAATTTAAAATAGAAACGTATTTTGTACACAAATTGTATTTATTGATTAGTACACGTCTGATTAGAGTAGGTTCAAAGTCGAGATCATTTTTTCTTAGTATTTGGTGATAGACATAAATAAAATTATTAAGTTGAAATTGGAAGACCGGTATATGTAGTGTTCATCAAGTAAATGCATAGAGCCATCAATATTGTAACAAAAAAAAAAAAAAAAAAAAAAAAAAAAAAAAAAAAAAAAAGTAGAGCCATCAATGTGGAAGTAGTGACAACACAATAAGATATCATTATTCCTATACTAGCTAGTCGATCAAGGCCAAATCGGTATTTTGCCAATTTTCTAATATTCTAATATGTTTTATGTCAATGCATATGCGTTCAACAAAAACAGGTGACAATAGCAAGAGATAACCCGAACATGAAAGGATTATTGAGCTTATCACAAACAATTTGTGGTATGTAGGCAAACTTTTGATGTAGTAAGCCAGATAAAAAATTGCACATTTGCGATATCAATCCCAACAAAATGGGGAAAATTGTTCTCTTAGTTCTCACATTAGTATGCGACAAATTTATTTTGAAACTGACTTCTCTTAGTACTGCTTTGGGTAATTTATATCATGGTCCGAAACTTCCAATGTCATATAGTATAGCATTTTGAACCACCCTCATAATAGTAAAGTTGGGAACACAATTAATAAATCATCACTATGTCTAAAAATCAATCTGCTTGAGGGGATTGCCTTTGGTTCGAATCCTCATAACCTCACACTCGCATGCCGCAATATTTTTTATTTTTTTTTAGATAACCGCAGGACGTGGTATTGGTTGCTCCTTTGTACCAAAATTAAAAATTCACTATGGTAAAGGATCTGTGGATCTTATCCACCCGAATTTGCTTTACTCTAATTTTGCATAAAATCCTAAATAAATGATACTAAAATTAAGTGAGCACCACAAACATGGTAGTAAGAGCAAAAGCAATAGATGTCTTTCTACATTGGGGTTGTCAATAAAAACCCAAATATAGAGTTCATCTATTGCAAAATCATGGTTTGTTTGTCATCCATGCAACTATGTTTGTGCTGAAAAAGAGACTTGCAAGTGGAGTATATGCAATTAATATTGCAGATGAGTCAAAAAAAAAAAAACATCTATTGCATGTTTAAATTTCTTATGACTTGGGTTTTTCAAAATCATATGTGGCATTGACAAACCCAAAATTTGGGTTGTGTCTATTGCTTTTGCTCTAAGAAATTTTATTCTATCTTAGTAATCAGCTATTATCGATTTCTTTCTATATATATTCACACAAGCAAAGTAAATAAATAAATGTATCAACCCAAAAAATGTCACTTTACATCCAGGCTGTACAATAATTGATCTAGTCATTTCATTTATTTTTTCCAAGTAAGCATTCATATTTACTCCCTAGACCAAAAAGAAGAAACTAGCCAATTAAATCGGGCCGTCTAAATTCTTTTTCTTTTTAAAAAAAATCACACTGCTTCTAACTTTTGAACTACTAGGTTTTATACACGTGTACCCTTCCAGTACATTGGGAAAAAGCATTAAAAAAATAAAGTCAACTACAATAAGAAACGTGTAATGAAAGTATTGAAATCAGAATAACGTGAGCGATGCAGATTGGAAACGACGTCACGCTAAAATGCATACGGCCACAGGTGATCCTACTCACCGCGCAGTCAATTTGACTGCAACATAAACACTGCAGTGCAGGGTAAATCAATGATAACGGATCCGGCTTTTACTGTTGGCGTCACTGTTGTACCTCGACTTATCTCGTGTCATCATTTATTATTCACTGCATAACGAAAATTCTCCCTGAATTTACTCATTTAGTACGGTACACTCTTTCTCGTTCTCCTAAATCGTTAACACTCTAAATTTTGCGATATTTGAAATTGTACTTTGATAATGAAAAAAGAATATAAAAATCTAAAAATAGCTATATACGAATAATTGCTAGACTTGTACTCTAGGCGTTATTTCTTGTATTGTATAAAGTGAAATTTCAGTTTCTGTAAAGGTTAAATTGTTAACTATACATGAGAAATTCGTGATCAGATTGTATATCTTTACTATTCAGTTCACCAGGATAAATTTCTTAATTCCATGTATTGTACAAATTCTAAGGAGAGGAGTCAGAGACTCAAAGTATTGTTCTCTAGCTATGTGGAGTAGCACATACAATCGAACAGAAAATGAAGGTGAAACAATTACAATGCAAGTAGGAACTAGGAAACATGAAAAATACTATTTCTTCAAAAGCACGACAACGGTTGCATGATTAGATCTTTCACATCTGTATTATTGCCAATATCCTTGTGTGAACATTCCAATCTTACTCATCCTAGTACCTACTACTTAGACTAGTCATTTCATAGCGTTCATTACCGATTTACCTCTATGTCCAAGTAAATGTATGCTATCATTTATTTACCAGACAAAGTATCCACGATTTTATACTAAGTTTAGGTTAATAAAGTCAAACCTTCTTCTGTCAAATCCTGATCAATTATCGCGCGAAAAACAATTGAATTTATACCGTTTTAAAAACTCCACTACAAACCTTCTCATTTCGTGCGAAATTTTAAATTTCACCAGCTCATAAAACGCTCACATTTCCTCAAACTTCCATCTCACACACAAAAAAACAAAAAAAAAAAAAAAAGCACAACCCCAAAACCCCTCTCCCTCTCATCTCCAACACCAAAACTCCATTTAAGTGATTCCACAACACACGAGAGAAATTCATGAAAAATATTTTTCCATGAATAAAAAGATTTGATTAATAATATAAATATATAAATATGTGGCATTGAAGGAGTCGCCGAACTTGTCCACCAGTTGTGTACTTGTATTGTATATGTTGTCTTTCTCTCTCTCTCTAAAAAAGATTATTAGAAGAAAAAAAACCTCTGTGAGTGTTTTTTCATTTTCTCTCTCCAATGATCGATGTGCTCCGCACATCATTTTTACATAAATAATTTATACTCTGTCTTACCTTTCTATCTCTCTCTCCTCTCAAAAAGTCCCTTTTTGATTTTCTCTGCTCCGATCCATCTTCTCCTCCCCCACACCAAAACCCTCTCAAAAAACTCCCCCAATTTTTCTTAATTTTTTTTTTTTTTTGTGTAGCATTTTTTTTTGTCTCTGTAAAAAAGTTATGTTTTTTTTGTTTTGTTTATTCGATTCGAAACATTTGATTGATTTTTTTCTTCTGTAATTCGATTTTGTTTGATTTGATTTTGATTGAATTCAATTGAATTGATTTAATTTATGCGTGTTGTGTTATTTAATCGAGTTGAATTGAGTTGAGTTGAGTTGAGTTGAACGAGTTAAGTGTTAATCATTTAGTATGGTTTACTGAGTTGACTCGGGCCAAACTCGGCTCGGAATAGAGTGAATATGGGATCAGAGAGCATAATCTACGGCGGCGAATCATCGGAGAAGAAGGAGAGGAATGGCGAACGAGTTGAACAGGAGCAAACCGAGTCTTCTCCTTGTTATTATCTCGCCAAATTCAAACTCTATGAAACTCGCTCGGTATATTTCATTCTTACCGTATACGATACGCCATTTTTTTTAGTCGTTCTTATATTTATCTGATTGAGTGATTGATCTCTTCCTCCTTTGCCTTGTCAATGATTGATTGATTGTTGTTTGATTGATTCAATTTCGAGGTTTTGTTTTAGTTTCGAGTAAAAGTCGTGTTGAAATCGAGTTGTGATACGTGTGGAATTCCGTGTGGTTGTGTTTTTGTTGATATGGGAATGAGATTCTGTAAAGAGGAGAATATGGTATGTTTGTGTTTTTTTCGAGTTGTCGAATCTTTGTGTGCTGTGTATGTGGTAATTTGTGATTGTGAAATGGAACAATTGATGTTGATTTTGATGTAAACGTTTTTGATTGGTTGTGTTTTTTGATCAATTGTGGAATTTGTATGATCGATTTCGTGATTGATATTGAAAACGCTTAGATTTAATGAAATGAAGGTTATGAGTAGGATTATGCTTAGTGTTCATGTTGTTGAATCTTTGAGCTTTTTTCGTGATTGTTTGACAATTTTGTGGATTCTTAATTAAAGTGAAAGTAGTATCGAGAATTAGGTTAGCGTTTATGAATCTTTGAGCTGTTTCGTGATCATTTGACAATTTTGTGAATTCGTCTAATGGAGATGATTGATTGTGATGTGGTTGAACTAATGCATTTGCAATCATATTGACATGTGTTTTCTTGGGTCACTCCGATATCATTTATGTGAAGCGAATATTGTCCAAAACTGACCTCTTGTGAAAAGATTCAATGCATCGTGCAATGTATACAATAGAAGTATGATCCTATTGTATTATAAATTGATCTCCTTGCAAAAAAGCTAGCTACTTTAGGGCTTAGGCTTTCCTTTACTGTTTCATAAGTTTCTTTTTTCTTCACTTTTACATGGGCGGAGGCCAGTTCTTATGTAAATGTATGTATGCACGTTGCAAGTCACAGTCTTTGAGTCTTATGAGTCTGTTTTCAATGAAACAGTACTTTTACATGGTGGGAAGAGACAAGAGCAAAAAGTTCTGGAGAGTGCTCAAGATTGATAGATTAGAGTCGTCTGATCTTGTTATGTGTGAAGACCCTACACTGTACTCCTACTCGGAGTGTTGTGTCTTGTTGAGACGCATCCACGAGGGAAATAAGAACACAGGAGGGCTAAAAATTGTGACAACATGTTATGGAATTGTCGGTAAGTCTTTCTTGTCATCTTTTGTGTTTTTGTTCATTAAGTTGTGTTCTTTTTGTTCAATGAGATGTTGTTTACTTATTACTAATTGAGTCTTATATTCTTCGACATGCAGGTTTTGTTAAATTTTTGGGACCTTACTATATGATCCTTATAACAGAGAGGAGGAAAGTAGGCATGTTATGTGGTCATGCAATATATGCTGTTGCAAAGAGCAAAATGATACCTATTCCTCACTCTACTGTGCGGTCCAATTTGGAAAATTCTAAGAATGAAAACAGGTCTTTTGTCTATTCTTCATGTAAATGTAAATTATACCTCATACATGTAAGAGGGTTAATTATCGTTCGGAGATTATATTCTTGTGTATCGAAACTGTGTTCTAGCCTTATAATCATTTGCCCTCCCCTCTTCTTCTTCTTCTTCAAATTCATATCTTTTTTTTAGTGTTGTGGTGTTGTTGTTCCAGAAACTTAGATGTTCTCGCTATGGCCACAAGGTTATAGACGTTTAAGTAGTTTCTTGTGTGTATTATCGTTTCGTAGCTGTAGACACATCGTCGACCAATTGTTTCCCTGTTTTGTACTGTTAATTAGAATTATCACTTGCATTTTGATGTTGAACACCCTTGAGCGTGCTGCTATTGCATCTGCCTTTTCTATAGACCATTACGAGCTATTTTCTGCAAATGCAGAGTGGCAGTTTTCATTGGTGTTTAACTTTCGTTGGTATTTGGTTGTTAGGATAACTTTTTGACTGGAAAGAAGTACCGCCAAGGTGCATCTGGAGAATTTATATCTTTTGTTATTCAATACCCCTTCTGTTTTGTTGTATTGTCGATTGTACATTACACACTCCTAGTTCTTGTTCTTCGTCTTTTCTGTTTCTATTCATTTGTTTCCTCGTACTCTTTGTTGCTATATTTGTATTTATCTTGTTTGCCTTTTTCTTTTGCTGAATTTAGATACAAGAAGCTCCTAGGCACAGTGGACATCACGAAGGACTTCTATTTCAGCTACTCCTATCGTATCATGCATAGTTTGCAGAAAAATTTATGTGAGGATACGACAAATGTTGTCCCGTATGAGACAATGTTTGTCTGGAATGCATTTTTGACTCGGGGGATTCGAAGTCATCTTGGAAATACTCTTTGGACAGTTGCATTGATTCATGGCTTCTTCAAGCAGGTATCCCCATAATTGTATTATATTACAAACTTCAAAGGGCTTTGTAATTTGAGATAGCTGCTGCAGTGTCTAGCGCATGATTTGATTATTGTTACTAATTTAGTTGTGGGATATCAAGATCTTGTTTAACTTACTTTCATCATCTGTTACACTTGTTGACTTGAATGATTGACATCCCCACTATAGATTTGGGATGTGTTGGGTTGCTTAGTTAACTGAATTACTTTTCTACTTGTGTTTGCTGTTGACGGAAATTGTCACTCGGGACATTTTGTTTTCAAATGATACTAATCCTTGGCGTGTGTTTCCTTAGGTTATACTTGCTAAGTGTGGACGGAGTGTTAACGTGACCCTTATTGCCAGAAGATCACGCCATTACGCTGGAACCAGGTAGTTACGCTAATTAATTCTGGCAAACTAAGAAATATAAAATTGGATTTGAACTTTCTAAGTGCTTTATTTGGCTAAAATCTGTGTTTTGCTTGCCAGAGCGATTGATACCAAGTTTACATGTTTCTATTTCTCATTTATCGTCAACCAATTTGTTTTTGTCTTTTTGATGGCAGGTATCTAAAGAGAGGTATTAACGAGAAAGGTCGAGCTGCAAATGATGTCGAGACAGAACAAATTGTCTTTGAAGATGTTGCTGGAGGATGTGTGTCGGAAATCAGTTCTGTTGTGCAGATTAGGGGATCAATTCCACTTCTCTGGTCTCAAGAAACTTCGAGATTGAGCATTAAACCAGACATCACATGTATGTTTAATGTTATATATGTCTCCATCGACTATCGAATAATTTCTGTGATGCTTTTATTAAAGTTTTTATTGTAACACAGTAAAGGAGGACCCCAACTACGAAGCAACTCGAAGGCATTTCAAAAATCTTGTAGATAGATATGGGAATCCAATATTTATATTAAATTTAATCAAGGTATGCTATATGCCTTTTTTTTGTAAGTTGTAATGTTTTACATGTACCAGTATAGAATTTAGCATGAAATGATGAAGTAATTGGTAATTTATAACAGACAAAGGAGAAGAAGCCTCGCGAGACTGTTCTCCATGCGGAATTCGTGAAGGCAGTTTCCACAATCAATAGAGGATTGGACAAAGAGGACCGCCTGAAGTTTCGTACTGTGGATCTCACAAGACTGTTTCGCCTGTAAGATGGCTGTGTCAATTCTGTTTTCCTGTTTATCATTTGCCTTCTTTGCACTTTCTGAAAATGTTTGCAGTAGGGACGAGGGCTCTAATATATTAAATTAATGTCATATTCCAGAAAAGGTGCCAAGGTATTGATGCTTCTTAGCAAAGTGGCTGGAAATGCGTTGGATCAAACTGGATTTTTCCACAGTCCATTGCCTCCTTTTGTGGATTCTGAAATGTCATCAAACTTGTCTCATATTACCACCGATCTTGACGATGTCAATGAATATTCACACATGAAGTGTCCGAGGTTTCAGAGTGGGGTCTTAAGGACTAATTGCATTGACTGTTTGGATCGCACAAATGTGGCCCAGTATGCATATGGTTTGGTTGCTCTAGGTCATCAGTTGCATGCCCTAGGAATGAATCCTACCCCAAAAATAGATCTCGATGACAGTTTTGCATACAAGTTGATGGGTCTTTATGAGGCCATGGGTGATACGCTTGCTTTTCAGTATGGTGGTTCGGCAGCACACAATAAGGTAACTTTTCGTATTGCAGAATCTCTATGCTTTTGTGATTGAGATGCTAAATTTCTAGCACTTATGTATCAGATTGTATGTGCTTCTGCATCAGAACATCTCGATTTGTCCTAGATTTTTTTGCTGTATTTTTTAGTGAATTCGTACATATTTGACTTCTGTAGTTTCGTCGTCCGGTGTGTATATGGGTTAGAAGAGTAACCTTTGGTCACCTACTATGAGATGGTCATGAAAGTCTCAATAGTAATTGTTAGTGTGTCATATCTTTGGAGAGTAAAGAGTCTCATATGAATTGAACTCAATTGTTGCATCTCCTTGCCCCCTATTCTGTTTCAGCTGATTCAAGAAGTATCCTCTAGTCCTCTACCATCGTATTAGATTTTTTGTGTATTTGTCTTTTGTATCTGTTTATTGTAGATAGTGTTTATTTATTTCTTTTCTATTGTACTTATATTCTGTGATGTTAATAGATATTCTCAGAGCGGAAAGGCCACTGGAAAGCAGCTACCCAGTCCCAAGAATTTATCAGGACTCTACAGCGTTACTTAAGCAATGCATACATGGATCCTGAAAAGCAAGACGCCATAAATTTGTGAGCCACTTTCTGATTACTTTTTTTTTTTTTTTTTTCCCAACATGAATAGTCCGATCTGTAGAAGTATTTTTTATTATTGATTTAACAGCCCTTTGTCTCTATGTTCCATATACTTTCTTGTGCTAATGTTTGTAGATTTAGTCGTTTTCCTTTGGGAGAAGAGGTTAAATATGTTTTCTTAGTTTACAACACTGCATCCACACCTACTTCTAAATATGTTGTAATCTATTTGATTTACATATGTATGTGGATGTAGGTTCTTGGGCCATTTTCAGCCAGAAGTGGGTAAACCATCATTGTGGGAGCTTGATTCGGATCAACACTACAGTATTGGGAGGCTTACCCCATCCTTATCGGATGAAATTAGCAGGTATCGTTTTATGAATCCTTGATCAGGGGATGGCACGAACTGGTTTTCTTAGTAAGCAGTCTGCTAGATTTTTTCTGTCTAACAATAATTATTTTACATGAAAGTCTGATTTTGAGCTCCTTTTATTTGGTCTTGGAGAAGGCATCATTACGATATTAGAGGATTTACATGTAGTTATATGTAGTAGTCTCAAAAGAGGTTTTCTTATTAAGAAAACAGAGAGAGATTGGTTTTAGCAGCCTCTGTATATGCCAATCAAAACCAGTCTATGTCACATCACCATTGCAACTAAACTAAGTTAATGCCACGATTTTCTCTCTAAAATAGTTTACACTTTTAAGACACAGCCTGTAGTTAATGACCATTGCACTGAGCTGAGATTTAAACGGACAACTTGATTGCCAGACGTAGTTCTCTCTGGGAGTTCATAACATTTCTTACTAGTTTCACAAGTGCTCCAGGCCTTGTTGTTCTGCTAAAAAGACGTAAATGTTTCTGAGTGGAGAAAAGAGCTCGGATAAAATAGTTGGTTTCCCAAAGTTCTCTTCAGTCAAGATAAGAATAGCAATAAAGCCTGTTTAAACATTCGAGGTTTATGGCATAATTTGACTTTGTGATGAGAAATCAGAATTTTATATTCCCACATCTTTTTCACTTTTAGGTCATTCCTTAAGAGGTCACTGTCAGATGGAGTTCTTGTTTATGAGAGTCGTTCCCCTGCAACGCCAGCTGATATAAGAGATGGCAGTACCTTTCACCAGACTTTGCCCGACCTAAAAGAGGACAAGACGGGTATCTCTGAGTCAACACCTGAGATTTCAACTTGTGAAACGTCTGTCTCTTCTTCTAGGTGAATTTTCTTATCTTTCCACTTGCCCTGATAGCTCTGTAGCTAACCTTTTTTTACCGCTGTATCGCACTATTGGTAACTTAACTAACTCTATTTTTTGACATGCAATGGTAGTTCAGTATTTCAGTATACATGTAGCTGTTTGTTTGAACTGGTCGATCAAATAGATTAGATTGTGATTCTCCACATGGATGTGATCTTTTATTATTTAAAAGAAGTGGTTTTTAATGGGTAAAATATTCAGTGTAATTGTTCAAGGTTTTTTTTTTCCAGTTTTGGAATTAGACGGAGTGCATAATCAGCGGACTCTGTCCTCTAAGAGTCTTTGTTTAGAAGACAGACATCACAATTCACATGGATGAATTATGTGTACTATAATCATCTCAGGTTTTGTGTCTTAAGGACTGCTCAAAATGTTGTGATTGTGGCCATTGTTTTGTAGGTATACTCCATCTTTGTCTGCACGGCAACTTTTCACAGATATGCCAGAGGTCCAATATGTCAAAGGTGAATGTAGCTGTTACAATGAACATGGAGATGATTTTGACTGTACAGATATTCTTGATCTAGACTGGATTTCTTCATCAGGGAATTCATGTGAGGAAGAAACGTATGACAGGTAGTTGTTCAATCTCCTTTTGATGTGCATATCATCCCAAGCATCTTTGTCCCTGCTGTTGCTGTCTTTGTGCACAAATCTTACACTAATCCTCAATTCACCCCTACACCTGCGTTTCATTTGGCTGAATCTCAGCTAGTTGTGTATGAGATCATTTCAGAGAACAGGCTCTACTGTTTTACATGAATGACACAAACACAAACACACTACTTCCACCACTAACAACAAGCACCAAATACTTGGCCCCAAAATGATTTGGGGTATCAAGTCTATCTATTCAAACACACAATTGTACAAACACACTAAATTTTCCATATCATTGCTAACATTTAGTATAGTTTCCATTTCCAATGGAACCAAAGACTACTTATTCTTTGGTTTTCGGGATATAATGGAATAAAGCAAAATGGCTCATAAAACTGTCTGTGCTTCTTATTTTGTGAAGTAGCAGTCAGTCGGTGCGATTCTCGAATCAATTTTCATTTTGGGTCATCCGTGCGCAGCCTCTCTATGTTTCAATAGGGGTAAGGCTTACGTGCATTCGACCCCCCCTTACCCCACCTTATGGCGGGAGCCTTTAAGGCACTGGGGTTAAAGATGTTGTTGTTGTATTGCTAACATATAGTATCCACTTGAAGCTCAATCATCAGGCCTAGTCTCACTGATGTCCATGTGCATGCAGGTCTTCCCTTGTAAATTCGCCGAGTGGTGGTTCATTGTATGGGAGCATTGTGAACGAACTCACAGTTGAGGTGAGTCTTTCAAAGTTTTCCTGGCTCATATCCAGTTCAAAGAGCACAATGCAGTTTCTGTTTCTTAATTTTGTTTGTCGTTGTCACTTATTTGCCCAGTGAACATGCAATAGCTACTTTATTGCAAAGGCCATGTTAATAGCATTCTGATCTGGATCAAATTTACTTCATCTGGCATCTAACCCAACATTTATGTATGTTGGAACTCTTGTGCTGACTCTGTTAATTGTTTTTTTGGTTGGATGGGGTTGGCTGTTTGATTATGTTTATTTGCAGGTACCATTGTAGTTCAATCATTCCATATGCGTCTGGATAATTACTATCTCCTGGAAAGGGGCTTTATTTTTTTCAACTGCGTCCATTCTTTTGCATTGGATCCTCAGCTATTATTTGAGTACCAGTATGACAGTTATAGTGTCTTTAAGTGTAACTAAGATTGTGGTCTGATGATATACCTTCAAGCACTCTATATGTTGCTGGAATAGTTATATTTTGATCTAGTTGTTCCTGTTGTCTCGAGCTTTGATATGTTTAGTCTTACATGTGGTTTATTGTGGGAAAAGAGGTTTTCGTGGGCTGATTTCCTTTAAATTTTCAGGGAAGAGCACGAGCCGCAACTCCTTTACCTGCAGACTTTCCTGATAGCTTTGTGAACTGGGTCGAATATGGTGCAACTTTAGCTTGAAATTTATCAATTATTCAAACATTGATTTCTGCCATTGTTAACTCAACCTGTCCGAAGGACGTGGGTTGTGCAAACCAAATAAGTATCAGAAGAAAGAAAAGAAGAGCCCTTGGGTTAGTACATACCTTCCAGTGTTTGATAGAGAAGCCATTGAGAGTAAATACTGACCACTGATTCGCTAATTCCTTTTCTCGGAGGTTCTTCATATCTCCGGTTGAAGCCAACTACCCAAAGATATTGATGGTATATATTAAACTTCTGTACTGCTCATCATTGTAAATATCTTTTTCTCCATAATTTTGCTAGTCTCAGCACAATTTTGATATCATAAGTCTTCTTTAAATTTCATTTCCTTTGAATTTGTCGTTGTTTAGTGCTTCCTTGTCCCCTACCTGATTTGCCAGTACATGATACTGCTACCTTATATGTGTTTGACTATATTGACTTGATACCAAGTAGTGGCATGAATCTTATCTGTCCTCCTGTGCCTCCCTGAACAAGATTCTGTTTTCCTTCTGTGCCTGTCATGGTTCTGTATCTTTGGTGAACTGTCGGGGGCTTGCAGACTGAGAAGCACAGGTCGCAGATGATAAGGACTACAACTTTCCGGTGCATAAAGTGGTCTCTGTAACATCATTGTCCCTAGAATTGGACTGAACTTTTTCCTGATTTGACATTAACTAATGATGCTTGTTTTAGGGTAACTCTGTGTCCTGAGCTGACTGTTGCAGTTTCTCACTTTCTCGTGTGCCCCGGCATTTCACTTTGAGGAAGTTGGTGACAGTGAACACGTGAAAGCTGCAGCTGCTTCATCAACTTCGCATCAGAAGAGGGGTCAGTTTCTGATCTGGCACACCCTGACAACCAAATTCCCCCCTCCCCCTAACAAAATTTGGACGTCATTAATCTGATGCAGAGATCTGAAGTTACAGGTTTTTCTGTCAAATGCTTGTTTCGATTTGTTATATATTCATACTAGACTAGATCTTACTGTTTTACTGGCCTGTGACTTGAGAACATCGCATATAACTGCGATTTTGAAGTACAGAGTAGTTTCTCAGCAGAATCGCGGAGAAGCCTTAACTACATGCTTAATGATGCATTGGCAATTCACTGTTATCTACTGTCTTTGCAGAAGTTGAGTGATAATAACGTATATCACATCTTCTGTTTTCTATGATCCATGATTATGCAGCTCATCGCCGTTTGCTATGGCGTCAAATATGTTTTTCTGGAAATTGCAATGCAATGCATCTCTAAGATGTGATTCTTGCGTCCAACAAATGAAACATAGTAGCAGACATTTACAAACATCATTTATAGAGCAAAACACGATCTTCATTTCATTACTACGAATAATTTTCTATACGTAGACAAACCTCGTGCAAGATCAAAGAAGAATATGCACAGAAATGGAGATTCGAACATTCTTCATCCTTCTTGAGGGTCTTCACCACTTCCAGGTTCGACATAGAGAGTATTTGCATTTTGAACCAGTTATAGTGAAGCACAAGATACGAATGATAAGCTGCATTATCCCTCGAAACAGCAATAGAAGCCTTAACTTCATCTTGAAGAATCGCTTTCAATACATATGTATCGACAATGAATGATGATGATCCAACTATTGGGGAGCTATGGGGATGATCATCTCTGTTACCATGTACGACCAACTCAGTAACGTTAGCAGCAGCTGTGAAAAGAGTCTGGGATCTCGAGTGAGTAACATCAACTTCAACCGTACCGCATTACCCCGAGTGAGTAACATCAACTTCAACCGTACCGCATTACCCCGCAGCGGTAATTAGGTCTACCAATTTCAAAGTAATGCACCAAAAGAAAATAAAAACAAATTGGGTTTTAGAAAAAAAAAAAAAATTCAACAAAAAGATACACAATTAATCATATGGCGTAGGTAGTCTTCTACTTCATATCATATCCGAACTGTCACCTCGTGTCTTGATATTATACTCTTTGAATTAATCATATCACCTAATGTTCTAAACTTGGGTTATTTTTGGTTGGGAAAATGGGTACGAGTCACTATACTCTCACATATAATCATCACACGATTACTTCGCTAATATGTTATGGAAATTCCAATGAACTTATTCCAATGTCACTTCGCTAATATGTTAAGGCTATGTTTGGTAAAACTAGTTGAAATAGTAGCTGAACGCTGAAATAGTAGCTAAATGCTGAAATAATAGCTGCAAAGTTTTAGCTGATAGTATTAGGAGTGTTTGGCAGAATTAGCTGATATAGGAGCTGATATATATAAAATTACATAAAAATGCATTATTTATTTCAATCTCATTTTTTAGTAAATAATTGAGGGTAAATTAGGAATAAAATTATGATAAACTAGCTTATTTTAAATAAGTTACATGGGGTAACTTTTTAAATAAACTAGCTTATTATTTAAGCTAGTGGTGATACCAAACCAACTTATTTGGTCAACGAGCTTAAAAAACTAGTCAAATAAGCTATTTTGGCCAGATAAGCTACCTTATTGTGCATACCAAACATAGCCTTTGTCATTGGAATTTCCTTAATGAGATGGACTTGTTACATTTGATAAACTACATTTCATACAGTAACAAATTAGCGAAATAATCGTCTGATGGTTGGATAATGAGATGGACTTATTACATTGGATCTACTAGTGACAAAAAATGTATTTAGATCCAGTGGAGTTGAAAATAAACTCTATGTGGTAGAGTTTACCAAAAAAGGTTAGAATAAATATATTTCTTAATTTATTTGTGCTTTTGAGAACCTCTTTATTTTGTCTTATTACCCGTTTTGGTAAAACTCTACCAACTTTACAACAAATGAACTCCATGTGATCCTCACCCCAAATAAAATAGTATCCATTCGAAATTCCATTATTGTAATAAGTCCATCTCATTAAGGAATGTTTAAATGTGGTTGGAGTGAAGAATTTGTACACTCTATCCAGCTAATTGATCGCTCAGCTCGACTTAGCCTAATAGAATTAGTGTTGAGTTTTGACGGTAATAACTTATTTAGGAAAAATAGTTGTTAATCATACGTGTATTTTCTCTAATCATTTGCCGACTCCCATGAATTGGTCTTTTGACAAATTTGTTAGGACTTAGGAATCTTAATCTTTGCACCTCGAGTCCTCGATCATTGGCATAGACCCTAAGATTTTGGGTCGGCATGTAATTTGACATTCTTAAATTTCCCGAATATCTAAAGACTTAATGATTTTTGGTCTTTTTAAAAAATTTCATAGCTTACTAGTCTAGTATTAGGTTGAGTAAGGTCTTGTACAATTGCACTCGATCAAACTTGCTAGGTCTATTAATTCCATGAGTATATCTTACAATGATGCTTGTGTATTTGTAAAGCCGAAGATAAGCAAGAGTTGGGTAATCTTGGTCGTTTTTCGTTATACACCGAAACGAAGGAATAATAGATATATTCCCTCCAATTCATTATGTTTTACCTGTCTTGTTTGTTGTTTTTTACCGGCCATATTGGGAGCTACTTTTAAATCTAATTAATCGTTTATTTTTTGTAAAAATTAGTGCATCTTTTATTTTGCATTCTACCAACCCCGCTACTCAATATTAAGATAAATGGGTCTTTCATTTGATTTGAAAGTGCTCTCAATAATATGACAAGTTAAAAGTTGTACCTCCCTCTCTTGGAAGTTCCCATGGAATCTTCATTTCACCTGTTATACAGAAAATATTTTGTCAATTTCAAGATTATGAAATGATTAACAGCATGAAAATAATTCTTATAGAGTCTACATTTCACATGTTCTACCAATCTGATTTTGCCAATTATAAGAAAGAAATAGAAATGACAAGTAATACTAAATCAGGCAAGATTTTGGTTTCTTATGTCAACCTGTTCCAAACTAATCGAAACTCAAATGTAAGTATGCATGTTGCTCTTTTGTTACATATATGTAAGCACTTGAAGTCGTAGTAACTCACAAGTCACAATGCAGGGCGAGATGCGATGATTTAATTCAGAAACAAGACTCAAGCAGATCGATCTCCTAACCGTCCCACCGACCTTACTTATCTATCTTCCGCAATTGGACGTGCGTACGTGGGAGGAAGAAGAGATAAAGCTTGTGAGAACTGAGAAGGGTCAAAACTCAGAAGTAGCAATATTACAAGATTACTATTTGGAAGATTTCAACTCGTTTTGCCTTTCCCTCCTCATCATATCCGACCTATATAAACCTCTCCATTTCAATTTTTATAAACATCCCTCTCTCTCTCTCTCTCTCTCTCTCTCTAACTATTTCTCTCTCCAAAAACTTCCAAAAATTATGCTCCAAATCATCCATTGACTATCCTTTGTAAGACACCCCCATTTCAATTTTATTTTTTAAAATTTAATTCTATTGTGAACCCATTTATAATTTTAATTTTTTTATCAAGTGGGTTTTGATTGGTTTTTGTTTTTATTTATTTATTTCGTGATTTTAATTTGTTGGGTTTTTGTTGCATTCAGGTGAAATCAATGGGAGAAAGCGAAAGATGACATCTTTGGTAAAAATGAGCTCCGAGATTGAAGACGACGGCGGCGATGGCGTAAATCGGACTTTAATGGAGGAAGAAGGAGGAGCAGGAGGTGGTGGTGGTGGAGGAGAAATAGATTTGAGTAGACCATATTATTTGGACAAGTTTACCCTTTTTGAGACAGCTTCTGTAATTCTCTTAACCCTTAAAAATCACCATACTTTTTTAATGCTTTTTTTTTTTTTTTGTACATTTCTTGATCAGAATTTGAGCTTTTAATGTTGAAATGATAGATTTGGGTGTTTTTGATTTGATTAAATTTTGATGTGATTGAAGCTCATAATAAAGACAAAGTCTTTTTGGTTGAGAAGTTGGTGTTGTGTGAAATTTGGTTATGCAAATTTAGGAAAACATGATTTATTATGCTTCCCAAAGTTTTAATTTCTTTTTTTGGGGGGACTATGTTTACTTATTTCTGGTTAGAGATTGATTGTATCAAGGGATGGGTAGACTTCATTTGAGATTGATTTAACCTTGGTTGAAGTTCGTTCAAGCTTGTTTTAGGGTAATGATAACGCCACGGCATGAATGAACTAATCCACGCCCCCGTGTGTTTGATATGTCATAAACCCGCGTGGTTATATGACATGTACCAGGGGTTTAAATTAGTTGATTCATGCCGTGGGTTTATACCTCCCCTTGTATAGTTGTATCAGTTTAAAACTGTCATATGATCTGAGATGATGTCATGCTGTACTGATGTTTGAAGCATGATATGATTAAGGATGTTAGATGTCGTATGTGAATAAATTGTTGGTGGATGTTTATGAGTTGATGTACTCATCATGGTATTTCGCTACCAAATTGATGGTCTTGACTCTTGAAACTAAGGAGTAAGGACTATGATAAGGATAATCATGCTAAAAGAACTGAATTTGAAAAAGGTTTCGCCACTCTTTCCACATTCATCATGCTTCCATTTCCTTGATCAGTGTAAATCTGATGGCTTTTAGTTGGTGCTTAGAGATATGAGGACGCCAAATCAAATTGATTACTCCGTATAAAAATTCTTTATTCTCGCCCCTTCTTTATAGTTGTATGATTTCTTCATTGTTCGATACTCTTGGTGTTGAAATCAAAAACTTTATTGGTTTTTTCTTTGTTTTTAAACCTTCAAATCATAGATAGTAATCTGTCATGTTCCATGGAGCAGCATTTTTACTTGATAGGAAGAGATAAAGAAAGACTACGTTGGAGAGTGCTGAAAATTGGTAGATCAGAGCCCTCGAAGGTGGTAACTTTTGAGGATCCTACTATATATTCTTATCCGCAATGCAAACTATTGTTGAAAGACATAAATGAAGTCAACAGACTATCAGGAGGACGCAAATTTGTTACCGATTGCTATGGTATAGTAGGTAAGTTAATTTAGCGTATAAGTAATATATGTGTTCTGTGCATTTAGTTCGGTTATGGATCCCTTATTTGATATTTCTGCTTTCTGTGCTTGATATCCAGGGTTTGTCAAATTCTTGGGACCTTATTATATTATTCTGATAACGAAGAGGAAGGAGATTGGGAAGATTTGTGGTCATTCGATATATTCAATCTCTGAATATAAGATGATACCACTTCCTCATTCTACTGTCTCATACATGGATAACTCTGAAAGAGAAAACAGGTGATTATCTTCAGCACGAATTTCTGTTGGGCTTGGTGGGCTTGAGTTGTCAATCATAATATAAATATGAATGTCGAATTATTAAACCATTCTTAATAGGTTATATAGATTTCTTCGTTGACTCCGTTTTGCATTTATTCCAAAAATTGATGGTGAAATATTCTGCAGACGCAATAGGTAGAAGTTCGGTGTCATTGTTAACCATAAATCAATCTATGTGTTAGTGGCAGTAGTTGCTGCCTTTTTATTAGATAAAAACTATTTACAACATTTTGCTGAAACATCAAACAGTTTGTGTTCTTCTTTGGATAGAGGTTTTGAATTATATCTGCCTTTCCTGCAAATTGCCGTTTGCAGTTGCAAAACTTTATTTCTGGTAGCTGTGGTACTTCACTTTGAATGTTGTAAAATGTCAGTTTCCATCCAGACCGAGATTGATGATCTTTTAATCTTCACATGGATTAGTTCGGATTAGTACTTGTCTGCATGGCCGAGTTGTAAATCCGTCCACTTAAGCCTTATTGTTTCTGTTTATAAACTGATATGTTAATAGGTATAAGAAGCTTTTGTGGCTGGTGGATATAAGGAAGGACTTCTTCTTCAGTTACTCCTACCCCATCATGCACCGCTTACAGAAGAATTTGAGCCAGAAGGAAGTAAGACCGTCCTCCGTTGGAAAAATGTTCGTCTGGAACGAGTACTTAACTCAACGTATCCGCAACCATCTGAAGAATACTCTTTGGACAGTTGCCTTAGTGCATGGCTTTTTCAAACAGGTACTAGAGAGTCAAATTATATATGATATACTTGAGTTCTACTAGTGGAAATAAAATCTCCGGTGAAGGAAGTTTATAAATTTGAGTTTTTTTCGTACACATTTTCTTCCTTGTTTCTTAATGAAGCAACTTTTAATTAAATCTTTAAGTCGACAACCATTTGAGTTTGAGCCATTCAAGACACTATGTCAGTATCCATGCTGAATTATGTTAGTGAGTTGATAACATCAATGACCCCCCACCCTCCTGAAGAAGTTTGAAATTTGTTTTGTCATTGCAGCCAACCTGGTTGATGCTTGTCATAGGTTTCTTGACTTTGACACCTTTAGAATTCCTGCACTCTTTAAAGAAATTTTTCAGAGTGCCTGTGATGATGAGCTTCTCGTCTGGTTTAGAGATTGATACCTCCTCAAGGGAGAATCTTTTAACAAATTGGAGCCTGAACTGATCCTTTTTAAGAAGTTTAGGAGTGTCTTTATTGCTTCTTTCACAAGGCTGCTTACTATCATTGATTACTGCATATACAGGTGGAGCTATCAGCTGGAGGGAAGAGTTTCCTTTTAACACTGATTGCAAGACGGTCATGTCAGTTTGCTGGTACCAGGTTGGTTCATTGTTAACACTGCCCAAAAGTTTGCTTTTACCTCTGCGAATAATGTAAACACATCAAAATAGGCCAACCACGGGTACCGGGTTATTTGTGATATCAGTTATTAGCAAACACATTTCACATCTTTGTGCATTATAAAATCACCTGTTGCAACTTCCAAATTATATTCTCATCATTTAAGGTTTGTAAAAACTTGGAGTCGTAGCCTCACTTTTATCAAAAGAAAATACAAATTTGTTGACTGTCACTTCTTTCTGTTAATCAGACACGGAACCTTCTATATTGTGATTAGCTTCCCTTTTTTATGAGCTTACTGTGCTTGCAGTTCCCTCTTTCAATAATTTTTTTTTTTTCAAATCTGGAAAAGGTATCACAAAAGGGGTGTTAATGAATTGGGTCAAGCAGCAAATGACGTTGAGATTGAGCAGATTGTTTGTCAAGAAAGTCACAATGGCAAACCTTACAAGATATCTTCTGTTGTACAGAACCGGGGTTCAATACCACTACTCTGGTCCCAAAAACATACAATGTGGAATCTGAAGCCCGACATTCTATGTAAGTTCCAAAACTCATCAAACTCATACAGACTTATTTGTGTCATGTTTTACCTTTTCCATTTATCATTTTATTACATTTACAGTTTCAGAGGGGAATCTTGGCTATGAGGCTACACAACTTCATTTCTCAAATCTACGGTTGAGATATGGAGACCCTATAATCCTCTTCAATTTGGTTAAGGTATAGTAATATCCTTGTATGAATTATATCGACATTTTACTTCTATGCGAGGGTTATATATCGTTCAAGCCTTATCAATGCTCTCGTATTGCAGTCAAGTGGAAAGAATAAACGAGAATATTTTCTTTGTAATGAATATCATAAAGCTGTTGATTGTATTAACAAGACTTTTGAGGAAGAGTATCCGTTGAAGTTGAGGAACCTGGACCTTGATGCGGCATTCAAGACGTAATCTTAATTACCCTTTTTCCTACCTCTTCATGATGCACTTTGAACGTTTTGAAGTTATTATGAAAAAGCATGTATTTTGCAGTAAAGATGCTGATGTGTTGTCAATACTTAAAGATGAGGCTGAGAGTGCACTAAGCCAAACAGGATTCTATTCCAGTCAAGTTCCTGACCTCGTAGACTTTGAGGCCTCCAGTGACCTGTCCTCCCTTTGGTAAGTATCTATGATTGCAGATTATTTCATAGCATGTTATTTGTTTCTGTTTGTCATGAGAATAATTGCTCTTGGTAGCTTCATTTTGTTGCTGCAAAAGAAATTTTCTGAGTTCACCTCTTAGAATGTGGATTTGACTATTATCTAGATGTGGGTTGTAGGTTTCTAGTGAGTGTGACTGTGTGAGATGCGTGTATTAAAATCTCAAGGTAAATATATGGCATATGGGAGGGAAAACATAAGAGCTTTGAAATTTGTTGTCCGGTTTGATTATGGACCTATTTACTTCTACCCCCTCAGTCAAACCCAATTTGTCGCGCTTCTGTTTTGGTTTGTTCCGTTTTTTGTCATCTTTCATGCCTCTTGTTCAATGTCTCTTGTCATGGTTATTCTGGATTGAGGCATAAACTTTGGACAAGTACGACTGCGTATGAGTTGACAAGGTTTAAACTTTTATGGTTTTCACCTTTTTACTTGGTTGTAAGTGGCTTACTCGTCCCACTTGATTGGATGACATGTGATGCAGGGTTAATACCAATTGCGCTCAGACTCATGAGAGCAGTTACTATAACAACATTTATACAACTCAGTTAGGAATCTTGAGAACCAACTGTCTGGATTCTTTAGACCGCACCAATGCCGCTCAGTATGTATACAGCCTTGTTGCTCTTGGCCATCAGTTAATGGCTCTAGGGTTAACTGGATCCCCAGAACTGGCCTTTAACAGCAAATTAGCACATGATCTAATGAGCCTTTTTGAGGCTCTAGGTGATTCCCTTGCCCAACAATATGGTGGATCTGCTGCTCATAGTAAGGTATTATTCTGTCATAAACACATGACTGTTCTCTCTATGAAATATTCGACACCAGAAGTGAATCATGTGACTGGACATTCTACTGAGATGTAGGCATGAAAATTATCTTAATGATGTGGTAGCCAAGGTTAAAACGTTTTTTTATATGCATTTCCATTAGCATCTGGGTAACACAAGTTTTTCATCACTTGCAAATGATTTTCATTTGGGAGCCACATGAAATTAAAGGCGTGTTATCGCTCACATTGCCGGAATTTTTGCTGTTCTTCTCTTAAGTCTTCAGCTGTTGGATGTTCATATAATTTGGGCATACTGAAACAGAAGCAGGAGATCATCGTGGCTCGTAAGAGCTGTTTGGTTCCATATATATATATACTAGTACTATATGATTTGTTCACAATCATTTCCAACTTATGATTTAACTATATTTCCTTCCTTAAAAGTGAAAATGCTCTTTAAGTAACTAATTTCACTCCCTTTCTTTTGTAATGACCATATGAGTAGATATTCTCCAAGACTAGAGGCCAATGCAAAGCAGCAACTATATTTCAGGACCTCATCAAGAGCATACAGAGGCATTTTAACAATTCCTTTTTGGATTCTGACAAGCAGCAAGGTTTTGATTTGTAAGTCAATTCTGAAAGTTCCTTACTACGTTAAACTATGGATTTGTATGTTTAGACCCATATACTTGGTCAAATTATTTAGTTGGTCAAATTATCTACTGAGAAGTTGTGGATAATGTTTCTTTGTAGAACTGCAGCCTTTAGAGAAATAACCTTGAAATAAAAGAAGTACCCCTTCTGATGATCTTTTTCGTTGCTTTCGCAAAAGTCTTTGATGTTGAGAGGGACGGAAACCGAATATTTCTAATGCACATCTCAAATATGCAGATTCCTCGGACAATTTAAACCAGAAATTGATCAATTAGCTCGTCTGAATAAGAATGTAGGCTGGAAGTTGAAGTTCAATAGTCAAAGGCGTAAATCTATATACGAAGAACCGTTATCCAGGTACATGTGCTGTCTTTTCAGATCCAAAAGCCAATGAATCAGTTGATTATGGTACCGTGTTTATATGAGATACTTTAATGGTATGATACCTGGGAGACTGCACTTTGGTGCCGTATCTTGTGTCGACCCAATCTAACACAGGATGACAGGATACGATATTGATCCTTTGTCCAGCACTGCATGGCAGAATAATTCCTTGGGAAACTTGTTCATTCCATGAGAATGCTGAAAGTGCAGATTACAGTTTTAATCGAAAACCCATGACCAACACTCAACAGATTGATGAGGCAGCGGGCAAACATTGGAACTATTTTCTATTGACCAAGCCACATAATGTAAAAGCCTATCCGCGTGCCCTATATCTCGAGTCCAAGTATCTTCAATTTCTTTTTAACTCAGGGGTTGGGTCCTCCTATCTCTAGTCAGATCGGATGCACTTTCATAAGCCCTGGTAGTATAGATTTTATGTTTTCTTTTTTTTGGGTACACAGGAGCAGCTAATGCTGCTGGGGGGGGGGGGGGGGATATGAGGATTTGAACCTGGTAGAGGTTTTATGTAATTTGTGGCTTTGTAGCCTGTTGGATTTCGAATAACACCTTGTTGCCCTGCTGCAACTATGCATTATGTCAAATACCTTCATCTGCTAAATTTGTTGTTGTTTAGAGGAACCTGTGATGAACATGATTTGATGAATCCATCTTATTTATAGTTTTTTCTCACTTCTCTTGTGTATCGCTTTGCTATGATCGGATATTTTGTTCAGTGTTCCTTATTTCTTGTGGTGTACTTCTATTTCCTAGGTCAAGATTAAAGAAATCACAATCAGATAGTGAAGTTTTATACAACTTCTCATCAGTTTCAGGCGAAAAGACAGAAATTTCGAGCAGTAGTGAGTTATCAGATTCCAGGTTAGGATCATTCTTTCTATTTCCATGATTATATCTGATAGTCGTGAACTTATCCGAGCGATGACTTCTGGAAATTGTCACGGAAGAAGGAACATTTCTGATTTATTATTCCAGTCCTGCATCTGCATTATCTGAGATCTTCAAGCTCCACAACCTGTTTTTGTTGAGTAATTGCTTTTTTTATTTTTTTGAGGTAGAGTAATTGCTTTTTAATATCTAATATTGTCTATAAGATTGTACTGATAATCAATTTGTCTATGCTGCTAGACTTGTCTTCTCAAGGATCGAGCTTTTTGTGTAGGTTAATGCTTTTAAATTTACAGGATCTAATATTGCCCAGTGTGAGAATCTACTTTCAGGTTTTGCAGATCATCACGCTGTCTTCAACTTGAACTGTTTAAATATTTTGGCATGAATGATTAGTGCTGTTTTGGCGCACCAAATTGTAGAAAAAGCAATATCTTCTATAGGCCTTGCAAAGAGAACTAGCTTAAGATATACTTTCTTGGACAAGAAAATTGTATATCAGTCATGATAGGTTATAGAGGTGTAGCTCCATCTGCATAGGATGAAATCACCCGTGCTTTTATATTGTGTGATCGTATATTCTTGTGTGGTGAATATTTTTGACCGACAGTTGTTTTCCCCTCTGCTTGACGATACAACTTCTGATGTGCTCGTTTGATGCCTTTTGTTGCTGTAGGGGTACTTCATATGTTTCTTCTGGGCGATTACTGACTGAATTTGAAAGACATTGGTATGGAGGTCTCAACAATTATGCTGACAGAGTTGATTCACTGAGCTGGGCTGGATCCGTTGAACATTCTGAGGAGGAACAGTCAGACGAAGAGTAAGTACATTGTAATTCAGGTCAGCCAAATGGTGCAAATTTGAAACATCTTGGTCACTGTTTTTGTCCTTCCTGCAGGTGGATGTTTGTAGGCTCCCCTGTTAGCTCAGCATATGGCTAAGTCTCTTTCAAGACTCTCCGGCATTACATTGCGATCATCCATGACTCAGAAACCCTAAAATTTCCATGTTATTATTTTCTAATTGTTAAGATTGTGACTAGCAAATTGTGATCGAAACTCTAGTCTGAAAAGTGAAAAGAGGTTCATTCTTATCTCGCCAGATAATTTGTGCCTGATAGTTGAGGATTCACCATTCACTATCATCTCCTGCCTCTGAACTCATCATGCCAGCATTGTACCTTCCTGGAACAGCAATGAACTGAAGGAAAGACCTTATCAGCTTCAAAAGACGAAAACTTTATCAGAAGAAAGCTGTGGGCGTATCAGCTGTTCAGGGAGTGAAGGGGATCTAAGACACCAGGCTATCTATCTGCTGACTGGCGAGAAACAAATGTGCATTTCAAATCTGAAGGGTGAAGTCTAGAAGTCCGTAGCTGATTATTTGACTTGATTAATTCTGTGCGACATACTTATACAAACAGTTTGGTTTTCTCGTCAGTCTGTACATAATGTGAATATATATAAACTTACATGTAGTACATTGTATATACTTCCTAGTTCTGTTATTCAGCAAACTCGAAAGCGTAGATAAAATGAACTTATAAGACGAATGTAGATTGGTGCTGTAATTTAGTCTGTTTGATGCTTAGAGTTTGAGCCTGGTAATGTAAAAGGTAGCTTTTGAACATCCCTGTAATTGTTTTTTTAAGAAAAAAAAAAAATGAGTGGTCATATATATTTTTTTCTTCCTTGTCCAATACGATTGTTTATTTTGGTTTGTTAATTAATTTTAATTGCTTCTTCCATAATTGCTGGCTTTGCTAGTAAAGTTGAGATAGACTGATCTGCAAATGTTCTGGTTAAACATGTTCTTTTACATGTTTTTCAGATTTCAGACTGTTCAGATTATACGAAAGCTGTTGGCTATGGTAGTACACGTTTTCGAGTTGATTGTCATTCCTCCACATTTCGAGAGACCAGATACTATTTGGTGACAAGATATAGAGTATCTTGTTAATTTCCAACATGACATTCGTAGTTCCGTGAAGTGAATCACTTAGGATTATACTATACGCCGTGTAACAACTCGAGGTGAAAATAGAGCATTGAAAGGTGAAAATGAGGTTTTACTTTGACCACCAATAATATAATTTCCGATTATTACGGTTCCAACTTTAATTGAGAATGAAAAAAAAAAAAAAAGGAAAAGAAGAAGAAAAACCCCGCGTAATATTTTAAGTAAGGTTGAATTGCTCACATTATTATCACCACTACTATACTACCATTTCAAATGTTTCTCCAAAAATTTGATCACCACTTTCTCTATCCCTCACCTCCAAATTCTCTCTCCTCTCACCGTATCATGCTCTTAAGCTTCATCAATAAGGTTCCATTTTCTTACCCTTGATCATCGTAAATCTTTACCCTTGTTTGATTTTTCTGTCAAATATTTGAGAGATGATCCTAACTTTTTTTTTTTTTTTTTACTTGTGTAGGCTGTGAGAAAAAGGAGGAGAAGAAAGAGTTAAGAGGGGGAAAGTGGTGATCTTTATTTCTTCAGAGCTTTCTTATATACAATGGTGGAAGAAATGTGGTCTGAGAGTGTTTCTGTTGGTGGCGGTGATCGAGACTCCCCCGCTCCATACTTCTTGGAGAAGTTTTCCCTCTATGAGACCTCTCTTGTACGTAATTTTTGCCAGACCCCTTTTGTTATTTTCCAATTTTTTGAATCAATTTGTTGAGAAATGGTCTTTTCTTTTTTTGGTGTTATAATGTTATGTATGTGGTTGGTTTATTACTAATTTAATATATATAGAGACTAAAGAGAGATTTCTGTACACATAGATGTTTAGGACTTTAGGAAATACTAAGGATTAGGCTGCGTTACATTCGGCCACCTTTATGTGATCATAGACGGGAGCTTCTGAGGTACCGGGGTAATGTTGGTTTTCGTGTTTATATAGAGAAATAGAGAGAAATTTGTGCTAGGGATTGTTTTGTTGTTCCCTAGCAATAGTAATTTTGACAAGGCCAATTTGCAACTGTTTAAGCTTAGTTTGCTCCAACAACTTCAGTACAATTTTGATTACTGTAGGAACAAGAAACAGGTCTAGCAGAAACAGTTTATATGAAGCATTGTGTTGGTGCTCATTTTTCATGAGTGCATTCGTCCCCAATTCATGTAGTAATATAGTTTATAGGATGGTTCACACACGAACAACCCGTGTTGTAGGTTAATTACTTAACAACATGAAGATGTTACATATCAATCGCTTCCATGAATATTTTGTTAATGATTGGAAGTTTGATTGCATGATCTTGTAGAATAAGTTATAGTGGTCATGGTTGGATTATCAGCATTTCAGCAAGTCATGAAATGTGTGATGTTGCAATGACTTCAAGTGGCTTCATTTCAAAAAATAAAGTCGTTCACTGTCTACTGTCATGTCAGTTGCTTTACGCGTTCTGTTTCATGGAGCAGAATTTTTATATGATTGGAAGAGATTCGACAAAAAAGCATTGGAGGGTGTTGAAGATAGAGAAATCAGATCCTACCAAGCTCGTTTTCTATGAAGATCCTACTGTGTACTCATTTACTCTGTGCAAGCGTCTTTTGGAAGACATTGGGGAAGCCAATAAAATGAGAGGTGGACTTAAATTTGTCACCCACTGCTATGGCATTGTGGGTAAGTTAATGTAAATGAACCTGAGTGAACCAAGTTCAGCTGTAAGGCCCTTTCTTGAATTGTTTTCGCTTCTTTTCTCAGTTCTTTTTACTGTTTTTCAGGTTTCATCAAATTTTTGGGACCTTATCATATCATCTTAATCACAAAGAGAAGGAAGATAGGACAGATTTGTGGTCATCCAATATATGGCATTGCTAAATACAAGATGATCCCAATTGGACTGCATTCCATGGATAATTTTGAAAGAGAGAACAGGTTAGTTTGTCTTTCCACAAGAAAAGGTTGATGTTCATTGTCTGTCTTTGGTGGCAAATGATCATATTGTCCACACTGAGCACGATTTCTAATCTTTCGTTATCATTGATATATTCTTAATTATGATGGATTTATAATTGTGGATGACTGGATCTATTCTGTGATAGATACGATTACTTTCTCTACAAGCATCTACTTGAGACTGAGATTGCTGCCTATCTGTCTCAGTTAGTATACTACTTGTCTGTGGACCGCAGTTGTAATCAGGTTTTGAAGCCTATGTTCATGCACTTCCAATTTTTCGTATCTTATTATCTCGATAGGTACAAGAAGCTTCTACAGTTGGTGGATATTAATAAGGACTATTTCTTCAGCTATTCGTATCCACTG
The DNA here is from genome assembly GCA_963680865.1 of Spergularia marina. Lineage (NCBI taxonomy): Eukaryota > Viridiplantae > Streptophyta > Magnoliopsida > Caryophyllales > Caryophyllaceae > Spergularia > Spergularia marina. The sequence continues at coordinate 6,296,454 of OY804544.1, read as the reverse complement.
ATGCATAGCTTGCAGACAAACTTGAGCCAAGATCATACAGGTCAATACACAGGTGGAGCAAAGTTTGTTTGGAATGAGTACTTAACTAAACAGATTCGGACTGATCTTAAGAATTCACAATGGACAGTTGCATTGCTCCATGGCTTCTTCAAACAGGTACTAGTACTACGTGATCATAAACGTTTGGGCATTCTCTTTACGTTTTGTCAGGATGATAAATGTTTTTGTTTGCAAGCCAACATCTCCGCTAATAAGACGTTCAGCTAATTATAAAGCCAACAGATAAATACATAGTAGATTCCAGGCGCGTACAGTTTTCTGCAACAATTTATATGTTTGTAAAGTGTAAGGTTCTATTATTTTCAACTGATATTTTTTAGCTCAAACGATTTCAATTAAGAGTATAGTTGATCTCACTGAGTCCAATCTTTGGTCCTTGGCAAATCATTTAAGAGCTCTTCCAAGCTGCAGCACATCTAAAAGTATGTTCTGAGGTAATTCTAGTTGCAAACAAGTCATTGTACATCAGCACCTGTTGCTTCAAAAGTAAGATATGAGCTAAAGCTTTAGGCTTCTTTGAACAAATCACAGTGTAGACTTGTTTTATGATCCAAATATGTGGCTGTTTCAATTTTTTCTGTTCTGATATTTGTCTGCTCACAGTCCTACTTCTGTACTTCATTGTGTATTCAGGTGAAGCTATCAGCGGGTGGGAAGAATTTCAAGCTAAATCTCATTGCAAGAAGGTCCTGTCGGTTTGCTGGTACCAGGTCAGTTCAATTGCTAGCTGTTGAATTTTTTTACCTGGTCTTTGGGATGCTTCATTGATCTTTAGATTCTTTGTACTCCTTCATTGCAAATTCGTTCTTTGCTTTTGCCTTTTCCAACTGTTCTAGATATCTAAGAAGGGGTGTTAACGAGAAGGGTCAAGCTGCAAATTATGTGGAGATTGAACAGATTGTTTGTGAAGAAATCTCTGGAGAAGGTCCATACAAAAGTACTTCTGCTGTGCAGAGTCGGGGTTCAATACCCCTTCCCTGGTCACAAAACCCTTCATTGTTGAAGCCTAGGCCTGATATTCTATGTATGTTTTGATTTTCTTTAAGATTTAGTACTTCTACCATGTGTTTTCCTCTGTGTTTTCCTCTTATATTTGCTTGACCATATTCTAAGTCTTACATAGTTTCTGAGGGTGACGACAATGAGGCGACACTACTTCATTTCCAAAATCTTCGTCTAAGATACGGAGATCCTGTGATTATACTGAACCTTACCAAGGTATTCAAGGAATCAAATACGCTCTATTGCGTTTCTTATTGGTGATATGTTTTAAGCCTTTCGTAACATTCTTGAATTGCAGACGCAAAAAAAGCACCCAGAATCAGTTCTTCATAAAGCTTTCAATGATGCTGTGAGGAGCATTAACACGAATTTAAGTGACGAAAATAAATTGAAGTTCTGGAACCTGGACCTCAATACAGAATTCAGAACGTAGGATTTCTCTACCCTTGCTTTTTCGAAACATGCTGTTAGCTTTTAGCTACTCGGTCTTGAGCAAAACCAATTTTTTCCGCAGTAAAGGTAATGATGTGCTGATAAAACTGAAGGATATGGCTACAAATGCACTGAGCCAAATCGGGTTCTTCTCTTGTCAGACACCTCAATCTGTAAACTTCAAGGCATCATTTGATTTGTCATACCTCTGGTAATCAAATTAACTGCACCACAAAAATTGCTTCTGTTTCTACATGTGTTTTAAGTTGGCTTAGGTAGCTGTTAGATATTTACTGATAAACCTGAAATGCAGGCTTAACAGCGATAGTGTGTACCCTCAGAACAGCAAGCAGCAGAACGGGGTTCTAAGAACCAATTGCCTAGACTCTTTAGATCGCACGAATGTTGCACAGTATATGTATGGTTTTGCGGCACTTGATCAGCAGTTGGATGCTTTAGAGATCACCAGATGTTCAGAAGTAGCAAAAAAACTGATGAGAATCTATGAAGCTATGGGCAATGCCCTTGCTCGTCA